>CM053792.1:953905775-955105775 GCA_028749045.1 Cupressus sempervirens | reverse complement strand
AATAAAGCCCTTCCCTCTCACAATCTATTAATCCACTTTTATGCAACCTTATAATGCTCTACTAACTACTCCATCATAGCCATTTTGCACCATCATAATGCTGAAATCCATCCATACCTCCATTATTGAAACCCTCATCCATGTACACACTTGGTAAAAGCCCCCCACCCTTTATAAGCTTGAGCACAACGTGAGCATACATCTGCTATCCATCAGGGACATAACTTCGTCATCATAGGTTATGCCCAATGAGCTTACCATTCCTGGTTTGCCTTCCTTTTGGTGATAACCTTGTCCTACCATAAGTGTTTACTTATTTGGTTATTGTGAATGCTTTTGTTACTATTCCTTTTACACTAACTAGATTAGGTGATACACATAGAAATTGGTGATCCATGTCAAAATATGTACCAACCATTGTAACAAATTCTACGCTCATTAAATGTTGTTTACATGTTGACTCAAAGCAATTACCTCAAAGTTTGTACCATTTCAGACATTCTTGTTCACTCTGTGTTGCTAGGTACATACTATCTCTGATGCTCAGTTGTAATTGTTCTTTCTATTGCTATTCAGTCTTAACGAATTTAGTTCCTTCTGTATAACTTGACATCTATAAGCTTTGACTGCTTGTCATTCACTAAACTCAGTTTGTATGGAAGTACTCAATAACCAAATACTTGCTCGACTCCTATAGAGCTCGACATATAAATGATTATTTACAAGTCTTTACATGTCTCACCCTATATAGAGTAGCTTAGTCCCAGTGATGATCGACTAACTTTGCCGTACATATGACTAAGTGTTTGACACTAATAAAAAATACAACTTAGAGAGACCAACACCTTTGTCCTTCCATTCTTTCACATCCAAATTACTCTCCCTAATTGTAAGTACCTAACAAGACCTTTTCCCATTTGGTTAACTCCACACACATCCTTCTTATGGCCCTTGACTATACATTTGGAACATATTTGTAGATCATCTTCTATAATTAAAGATTGTTGCCACATCCTTGCCACTATGTTGATTTTTATCATGTCTAACAAAGGATGACATGATCGGGCCACTAGATGCATATTATGGGAAACATGTCAAAATCCACCTTATCCAATGTCTCAATAGGTTTCACAAATGTTTCTAGTTTATTACCTATTAATCTTAAGGTTTAATTGTTCTAATGTTGCTATGAGAGATTTGTAAGCCCAATCAAAACCAAAACCTCCTTCACGTCTTCCTTAAATGGATCAAATTTTGGTTCCCATCTTCTCAAATAAAAACCTTTCTCACCCAGTATCTAAGGCCCATTGCTCACAATCCATTCCCTATCATGTTCCATTGACACAATGACTAGAAATAAACCATTCATAAGCATTTTAAAAGTTCTCTAAATTTTTTATTACACCATTCCTTTATTTTTCAATGGGTTAACCATCCTCCCTCCCATTCTAGGAAAAAACATGAGCCTTGAAAAAGCTAATTGATTCATTCCAATCATTGCTTTCTACTACAATTAAAACAACCTTGCAAAGATCTTGGCTAGGGTTTACCTACGAGGGATCAAGCTAGTAAAAACATGCTTTGGATGCCACAATTTACCAATAATCTTTCCAAAATCCACTCTTTCAACCTGCTACATCGGCACAAATTGGTTTGATAGGCACTCCACATCCTTGAATTTTTTGTTCCCCCTCATTCCTATTTTCAAACCATCTACTACCATTCTTCCATTACTCATCCCTTGCCTTTTCAAAATTCTTCCATTGATACCCTTGGTTTGCTTTGCCTTTCCTTTTGTTAAAGGACCAAATTGATTAATAACCATCACCATATGATAAACCATGGTATTTGTAATGACCCTACTTGCTGCTCTACCATTTCCTCCTTAAAAGATACTAACAAGAATGCGAATTATTATTCTTGAGAGTAAATCAATAATAATTTTGGCATATCCTTCGATATCCACCTTTTACCATCTTAGCATTTTAATTCATTTTTACACCCTACCTCACACATATTATTATATCAGTTGAATAAATAATATACATATAATATATGCATATATATTATAAATGTGTGCATGGTACAAAGGTATTTACACCAAATATAATTTATGTAAAAAAATATTTTTCAATGCCAATAAGAGGTCAAGTGTAATGACAAGTCAAGTATAATGGCACTTGTGACTAGTAAAAACACTTCCTTTTTATTATCTAAAATACTAATATTTTTATACCCTACCTCACATATATTATTATATCTATTCAATAAATAATATACATTATAAATTTGTTCATGGTACAATAGTATATACATCAAAGTATAATTTATGTAAAAAATATTCTTAAACAAAGTATAATGACATGTGTAACTAGTAAAAACACTTCTTATTATCTAAAATATTAATATTTTAATTATAATAAATATAATATTTTAGAATAATTAACACATAAAATTTGTGTTATATGTATATAAATAAAAAAACATAGTTATGGAACCAATTGGGTGGGAGTTATAACCTTTTCTTGCTTCTATATGTAACATGGGTGTGCCATCACCCTAAACTAATAAAGATGCATAAATTATTTTTTTAAGAAAATAAAATAGATTTAAATATCTCTATATTTTTTAGAAGACTTAATTAAAATATCTTTATTATATACACATTAATGTAACATGCAAAAAAAAAAAGTAACTTTCTAGTTGAGGGGTTCATAAAGTCTAGGCATCACCTAGATCCAATGAGTGGTAAGTGTTCGATTTATTATCATAAGAGATGGAGTCGATGGATTTGACTCAAAACTACATAATTAAATATAGCAATATCATTAGCAATATCATAATTTGGCTTCCTACTTTAAAAAAGCAGAAAAGGTCTCTGTAGATAAGATAAATTTATAACATTCGTTTTATGCACTAAGATATTAAACGTCGATTTATCAAACTGTAGAATATTTGTTGTACGAAAACAGAATACTATAGAATGGGAAAAATAATTTCAATTTTCCCAAATCTTTATTTTAACTTTTTATGAACAACCCTTCGCGAATAAAGAAGAATCCGCTTATAAAACATTGAAAAATAAATAAATTTGTCAAACGTAATTCGAAACTTCTATAATTTCCACGTGATTAAATTCGAGGTTTTGGAACCAACTGAACTTCTCCATTGTTGACCAACTCTTCTGTGTGTGGCTGCTTTTTAAATTTTAATTGCTATAAAACTCATCTTTGCAGGTAGGCACGTTTGTAATGAAAGTTCAGGCTACATTCTGCCCCAGTTGCTACCACAATATTTCATCGCTGTAATTCTTCGATGTTAGCAGGTGATTCTTTTCTCCTTGAGTCAGATTTGATTAGGTGTAAGATCAACTATCGTTTTTAGCAGCTTATAAGCATTTTGGCTGCCATATAAACAGGTGGATTTTGTTGGGACATTTGGATATCTGGTTTCTAGGTCTTCAGGACCCTTTTCCGGGTAATATAGATTTAGTTATTTTTGATTAATTTTTCTGGATAACAGTTATTTTTTTTTCTAGAATGCGATTCGATCAGATTTATTGGGAGCTTTTTGGATTAATTTTCTTAAATTTTTAAGATTCAGATTTATGATAAGTTGAAGACGAAAGATTTTCTCTCGAATGTGATTTGATGAAATTTCGTGTCTATTTTTGCCTGTATAATTCTTCTTTATTTTATATTCAGTTCTATGGCAAGATGAAATTATAGGGTTTAAGCTAGGGTTCACGTGATCTATTGGCCTTTGACAGCATTGATAGCCAGGTCTCATTTTCCTGGCATTTTCCAGCTGTTCGCCCTGAAATCTTGAATCTCAGAGTCCAAGAGGATTCATAATTATATATATTTTAAAGAGATCTTTGAAGAATTCCAATATTAACAACAATACAATTAATAGGATCCATTGGTTCTGTTGTTTTCAAACTCAAATAAAATTAATTTCTATAATTAGTATAGAGATTTTATTTTGATTTGTATAAGTAATCATCAGTTAGTTAGATTGTAGAATGTTGTTTTATTACCTGAAAGTTTGAAGATAGGAAAGAGTTTGACATAATATACAACTCTTTTTTATAGGGACTTTGGATCCAATTTTTCTTCTTAAATTAAAAATTAACGGAGAATCTCAATTCTGAATTATATTTTCATTGGTCTTCGATCTGTTTCAATTGAAATACCGCTCAAGCCTTTCTCTGACAAAATTCTTATTTGATACTAAAAGAAGAGAAGCTTGAAATCTTTTTGCTAAGTTACCAAATTCGCTCCTCAGCATGCAAATTTGACATTCAATTCGTAGCTAATTCGAAGTCGGTTCCGGTTCTTTTCAAATTTGTCATTTGTCTGATGAATTCCTTGCGGATTCTCTTTTTCGGACCTTGGACAAATTTGAGTGAATGTCAAGCGAATTTTGTAGTTGACAGAAGAACCAGAGAGGAATTTGGAGCGAATTTGGGCGTGCAACCAAAAACGTTTGACTTTTTAATGTTTTTATTGTTTTGAAAAGGCATTTTTTTTGGTTTAAATATAATCTGATTTATTATCAAACCGACCCAACCCTATAACACGCCCGCACTTCATATAGTGGTGTATGAACTTATTTGCTGCAGCATAATTTTACACACACACACACGCACACGCGCACGCGCGCGCGCACACACACACAGATATATATAATTAAAAAAAAAAAATCTTGTATGGACGACCCAAAATGAACCTGATTCCAGCCCCAAAAAATTTTGATTGAATTTCGAACCCGAATGTCGAACCCGCATTCGAACCAGAGTCCAAACCGTTAACTTAGTCTTTTTGCATGGCCTTTACTTAAATAAAACAGAAGCAAGTAATATACTTACTAATAACTGGTAGAATTGTTTGTTTATCTCCCGTGTCCATCTACCACCTCCATGTAACATGCAAAAGTGTGTATATATTTGACTGTCTATTTTTGCAAAATTTGGGTTAATTCATCTGTTAGTCGTATATAAATTGACGTATAACATGAATTAGTTTTTAAGTCATTCATAATTTCTCAGGCATAATAACCAACCAAACAAATCTCATTCACTATATACCTGGCTTTATATCAAGTTCCAACAATTCAAACTGAGTGCTATTACCTTGTTAATGATTTCCAGGCTGGAGCTACAGTCTGAATGCTTTTAGCTAGGGAAAATTGGGATATTGTATAGTTATGCTACTTATACTGCAGTAAACTACTATAGAAGTATAGTGATTATACGTTATTGTAATGCTCCCTACCACTGCAATAAATTACTATAACACTGTAGTGATTACATATCGTAGTAATTTTCCCTACTACTGCAATAAACTGCTATTAATTTTAGTGATAATATATTTTTGACTCTGATGTACAGGGTATTTATGCAGTATGATAGTTCTCATTTGTTAGGATAAAACTAAAGTACATAACTATGAATGTCGACAAGGACAACAGAAATAAGACAACTGTATTTAAACATTACACCACTCAGGTCAGTGAGGTCAGGTTGCTCCTGTATTACTTGATTACTTTGTCAGTAACAGTTGGTTGCTCATCACCTCCATCATCCTATATTGCTAGTTCTGGATTTATAGTTTGCTATTGGTTAAGTATGACTGGTTCAACTATGAATCACTGAGTGTAAGCTGTGTTATATATCTAAGTTTTTACATTCCTGCATCCTGACACGACATTCAGGAACTGTTACCAATCTAGGGACATGTACCCTGAAAAAAGGGCTGTCACACTGTGGAAACATCTGGAGGATGCAGGGATTCCACAGAAATGGCCCTGACCGTATCCAAAATTGGGATAAAAAGATTAGGGGATATTTCTGGTATGTTTGCACAAATTTGCTCTTGGATTGGGTCTGAGTTGGAATCCATTCCTTTTTGTGAAAGCTTCCTATATTTGTATGTTTTTGGTAATACTATCCAATGTACGATTAACTTCTCTTTGGCTTGTGTATTGAATTTGATTCATATCTTTTGCCATCCACATATTGCGGTTCATTTCAGATTTTACACCTGAAAATATTTCTAAGAAAAAATACAGATGCCCATATTTCAAGTTAGATTTCTCTTAAATCCTTAACTTATTGCATTAGATTTTACTCCTGTTACAAATTATTGTCCAATATTCGTTTTAGAGCTTAGGAATTATGTGGTAATTACATTTTTGCAGTTGAGTTTACAACACAGTAATGAAAGAAAATCAATACAATATTATATGATAGTTTTAGGATTGAAAGAAGAAATGATATTAACGTGCACAGATTACTAAAAGGGGAAAAACTAATGAAAATAGATGCAAAACTATTTTGATGTAATTTTACTATAATGTGCCATGTGTTCACTATATTGTCATTGTACTTTTATCAATGAATGCAATGAAAATATCAACTGAACTCCAATATTATGTGTGAAGGCTCTATGATGTGTATGATGATTGTCTTATGAATGCTATTATAGGAATATAGGAAATTCTCTATAATTTTTATAATTTCCTCATCTTTAATAGCTGTCCCCTCAATAATGGCTCCCTCTTGTCTACATCCCAAAAACACATTCCCCCATCACCGATCTACCCCGCTCCTGAAACTCAGGGCAACATTGATTGTTACACTCTCTTACTGATGCTTCCCCTAGCTGTCCAACTATAAGTTTACTCATGTTGTTGTTGGATGCTGGTCGTATCATTTTAATTCTAGTCTTTAGCTGGTCTACTGTCACCCTCCTTTTTAGGGATGTCTTCTTATGATAAGAGTGGTGCATGTGACTGAAGAGGGAAGTGTTACAGAAGGGGTTGTAGGAATCGCAGGAACAGGCTTATGAAGAATAACATATAGACGTAAAACGGTCTAATAGATATCAGTGCACTAAAATTTACTGGGCAGGAACGTGTAAAAAGTTTGTGAATCTGGATGCTTGCTCATAATTTTCCGAGTCATTGTAAGGCATATGCCTTTAGCTTATCACCTGTATCAAGATAGCTGACACTGGTAGAATGATGTAAGGAACTACCATGATGTCATACTGTTATTTCTGAATTTACTGTTACGTTCACTCTGTTGTTCTTAATCAGTTTTAAGGAGTTGCTTGGATTGGTTGCCCTTCATTGGGTGCGATGTGTATGATCTCTGTCAGGCTGTCTGCATCAGAGCTTATGCTTGAATTGATTTGTGTCTTTTGCCAGCTTTATGTGGCTCAGGATATTGCTTGGGACCCAAGTTTGTGCTCATCTTGGTTGTATATATTCAAATATTGACTTCCTTTTAAATATCCTTGTCTTTAAAGTCTTAGGTAACTTTTGAGGATTTTCTAGCAGCGCAGAGCTCTAGGAGGAGTCTTGTCTTAGGTTTTACTTTATTTATATTTCTATTCTCTCTCGGCTTTTGAAGCTTCATTCAATTGTGTGTTTTTAATCAGTTAATAAAGGATATTTTGTTACTCTTCACTTTTAAAATTATGGTCTTTATTTAAAATTTAAAATTATGGATGCCAATCTGTCTTGGAGTGTTAATTAATGACTTGTAGGTGATGTAATTTTTTTTTTCTATTGACATGGTTTGTATTAGAAGTTATAGTAGCATAAATCTTTCTTGGCATTGACTCGGATGTGGCAAACAAAAAACATTTTTTCAATTAATTGTGAAAAACTTGGGATCAAAGCACTGTAAAATTCATAAAATAAACCATGTTATTTATAAAAAATAATATTAAATCAATATCAAATCATTAATTTTGTTTGTTGATGCCTTCATATATGTTCCTGAATATAGAGAAAAATTGATGAGCTGCTCCAGACTGGAGTGTCAAACTTGCTGAGAGTTGATTAATTGTGAATTATCAGATTCATTTTTCTAGGGTTTTTACTACCGTGGTATGAGAAAACTGTTTTGTATACTAGCTTATGTTTAGATAAACCCTAGTTGATTTTGATATATTGTCTCCTTGATGCAAGAATACCCTCTCCTCGCAACAAAAATCAAACTTAAATGCAAAAACATTTGCAGACTCTCAGCTTCTAAATGAACATCAGATTGCAACGAAGATAGACAACTTTATTCACCACAAATTTGCAATCACAAAATTACAGACTCGGCCTCTTAATGACCTCTCTCTGCACATTTTCACCCTTAATTATCTTTCTCTTCTATTCATTTTCAACTATTCAATCTTCTCTTCCCTTATGTTCCCAATTAGAATGCCCACCTCTGTTTTCCATGGGTTGATTATTCTTCCATACTCTTCGAGCTGGTCTTGGCCAATGACTATTGTAAAATAAGGTGAAATATGCTTGCTGTATGAACTTAAACTAAATACTTATGCAAATTTAAAACTGAAGATTAACCTATTGGCAAGTTGGATATGTTGTCATCAATAACAACTTATCCTTAAAGCAGTTTACTAGTGGGGCGATGAGGACCGGTTATTGAAGGTGAGGTGTCGCACACCTCGAGGGATGCTATAGAGGTTGTCTACTTGGTCTATGCCAAGTTTTAGGCGTTGACATGACGATTTGGATGAGTTATGAAGTTGCAGTTGGTGACTGGTTGCTTCGTTCTCAGCCAGTGTTGAAAAAGTGATAGATTGGTTTGATGTGCGCTTCTAGTTGCTTCGTTCTCTGTTAGTGTTGAAAAAGTGATAGATTGGTTTGATGTGCTCTTCTAGGTCAATATTTGTGGTTACATAGCCAAAAATATGTTTAGGACACGGTGATGTGTCTTCCATTCGAAAGGTTCATGATCTAGAGGGTCCATAATGCATTTATGAATGGAGTAGTTGAAGGTGTTAGTGTTCTTGGGGGTTGGCAAGATAGATGCTGCCAAAATTTGACGATGTCTATGGGTAAGATGTTTATATGTACTTCATGATGCCTATGGATGTTCTTGCATTGTGTTCATGCTGAGTTGGTGGTCTACATTGATCAAGGTGATCGAACTTGAAGGATTTCTTAGTTGTAAGTTGCATTCTGTGTTCTTGACCACCATGATTAGAAAAACAATTTATGATTGATTGGTAATGCATTTTATGGCAGTGTTTGATTTTGAGGTTGTTGATAATGATCAAGACGATTGAACATGTTTGAATTACTATCCTTGGCACATGGATTTGAATTGTGAAATTAGGGTTGGGACTGACCTTATTTTTCAAGGTTGAAGAATGATATGAGGGTTTTAGGGCAATATCTTTGGTTGCAGATGCTTGGTTGGAGGAGAAGCAATAGTGGTAGATCTATTGGTGATTAGAGAATTCATCTGAAGGAGTCAAAGAAGGTTTGATTAGAGATTCCTGTTGTACTTCATTTGAACTAACCTAGACATATGGTAGATGTCATTAAACAGTTCATAAATTTTTTCAGATTGTTGTTTGAATAAGCCATTGTAGTGGTCTTGTAAGGCAGAAAGTCTTCCTTTGGGTTGTAGCCTTGGGCATTTTGAGCAGTGAGCTTTGTTAGAATATTATACTGTTTCTTTAATGATGATCTTAGTTATTCTTTAGTTTACTAGGTAGTTTCTATTTTCATCTTTAGTTTATGATTGTTTCTTTTAGAAACATCGTCTTTATAAATCTATATAAGGAGCTCTCATCTCCATTGTTTAATACAACTACAACAGTATTGATTTACCTTAACATGGCATTAGAGCAGGTTGATGGGATATCATAAAATTTGGTGAATTTTTAAATAAAATTTCAAGCCTCTTTTGATTTGGATTTTTTCCAGAAATTTGCTTATCTTTATTTGAAATAAAAATTAGAAGAGGTATTTTCTAAAATTTGTGGCATTTTGTAGTCTATTTTGGGACATCATGCTCATCTGCAAAGTTTGGAGGGTTTGCCAATTTTGTCTTCAAATCCTTGTTAGCTATTCTTAGTGTTCGTCTTTGTCTTCAGGGAAGAGAAACTTCATTATTCAACATCAGGTTGGATGCTTTTGTGATGATTTCTAGTTAGATGTTTTACTGATTTTGGGAGAGTTAGTGACAGATTCATCTCGGTGGTAGAGTTAGTGGCAGATTCGTTTCTCTTGTTATAGAGCATTTGAAGAAGGGGGCACCCTTGTCCTTTCTTTTCTAGATGTATTTTGGCTACTCTTGATCTTTGATATTTTGCAGATCTAGGGAGGGTCTTAGTAGTAGTAGAATGTTTCAAAGAGTTTGTGACCAGAAGGCAACAATTAGACAATGACCATTAAGGGAGGATATTAGAATACTATAATGTTTCTTTAAAGGTCATCTTAGTTAGTCTTTAGTTTATTAGGTAGTTTCAATTTTCATCTTTAGTTCTTGATTGTTTCTTTTGGAAACATCGTTATATCAGGAGCTTTCATCTCGTTTGTTTATTACAAACACAACAACATCGATTGACCATAACAAGCTGTAGGTAGAGTGCTTGAATGCATGTGCATTCCCTATTTGTGATAAGCTTATACTTCTAAAAAGGTATATTCTTATTGTGGGTTTAAACCCCATTGTCGTTTTCATCCTAGTTGGATTTCCACGATAAAAATCTGTGTTATGTGTTGTGGATGTGTTTTTGATTCATGCTTGCAAGTGTGATTTGTTCAAATCAGAATTAAGGGTATAAAGTATAAGGGTTTTGAAGTGTAAAGTGTTTGAAGAAACCCATTCATCCCCTGCCCCCCCCTCCCCCCCATTTGCTTGTTGCAATATTTCCTACAATTGGTATTAGAGCTTGGTTCCTTGAAGGACGCTTAACAACTTGAGGATTATCCAAAGATCACAGCGTACAAGAAAAATAGTCCAAGGTTTGATCGATCCAACTACACATTGTGGAAGAGTAGCATCATACTCATCTCAGATGAATTGATGATGATTGTTGGAACATTACCAAGTCATTTTACAATCCTCTTGTGACCCCTACTACCCCACAAGAGATCAGTGATGCCAAAGCCAATGCCAGGACAAATGAAGCTTTATTTAGTGCCTTGACCGATGGTGAAATGACCAATGTCATGGAGTTGGAGACAACTAATGAGATATGGAAGAAGTTGCAGTTCTTGTATGAAGGAGACAAAGACGTAAAAGTTGCAAAGTTGCAGAGCTTGAAAAGGAAAGTAGGAGGCCTTGAAGATGAAAATATTGCCTCTTTTGTGCTTATTAGGCTAAATGAGGTGGTGTATGCTATCAGATGTGCTGGAGGTATCTTGGAAGAAGATGAGATTGTTGCAAAGGTGTTGAGATCACTTCCCTCCACCCACTGACACAAAGTTGCAACCATTGAAGAAATTAGGACTGTGACATATCTGACAAGAGATAAGTTGATTGGTAAGCTTACTACCTTTGAGTTAAGTTAGTTTGGTAGTTCATTACCTAATGTTGACTTGGCTTTCAAAGCTACTATATCTGGAAAGAACATGCAAAGATCAGATCAGGGAGAAGGATCTACAAGAAGAATGCCAAGATATGAGAACTTGAAGAGAGCTAGAGCTTTAAGAGCTGAAAGCATTGATTGCTAAAAGATTACCAAAAGGTTCTGGTACTTTCAAAGTAAAGATACCTCTCAGATGTTGTTCATGCAATAAGATAGGACACTTTGCATCTAGATGTCCAGAAAGAGTTGTTTAATGGAACAATAAACTTACTGTTGTGAAGTAATTCTATTTTTCTATTGATGATGATGGAGTTACAAATGATGAATCTGACGATGTTGATAAGGATGATGACGAATTTACATTTATTGCTATCAAAGAAGATGAGTTTAAGACTGCAGATCCTATGCCTACTCGTTCTACTGATTGTGTTGTTGAAGAGAAAGCTGTAGCTGCTCAAGCTGTCAAAAAGGATGAATGGGTTATAGACAGCAGATGCTCTCATCATATGACTGGTGATAAGAGCAAATGTGCGAGTTATGAGAAGCATGATGTCGGTATTGTAAGATGGGAAGACAATATTGGTGGTGTGATTTGTGGTAGGGGTTCTATCTTTCTAGTTGGCAAGAATAATGCAGATGATGTGCTGCATGTGGAAGACCTGAAGCATAATCTTCTTAGTGTTGGACAGCTGATTGACAAAGTTTATGGTCTGCACTTCAAGAATGACAAATGAAGATCACGAGTGATTCGGATTGACATTGCAACAGGACAAAAAACAAATGGTAAATTATTTTATTTGAATAGTGGCCAGAGTTGTTTGATTGCTCAAATAGATGAAAGCTGGTTGTGGCATAAGAGGTTATGTCATGTGAACTTTGACAACATTGTGGTGATAAGTTCTAATCATGCTGTTAGAGATCTTTGTAGGCTGAACAAGCCTGGTAACATAGTTGCAAGGAATGCCAATGATATAAGTAAACAAGAGTTACTTTTCATTCTAAGACTGAGAATTCAAATGGATTGTTAGATCTTGTTCATCTGATTTGTTAGAATAAGAAGAATTCAAGGAGATAGATATTTCATGTTGCTTATTGATTACTATTCTAGGATGATATTGATAACTTTCTTGAAAGAAAAGTCAGAAGTTTATGAGAAGTTTAAGATCTTTAAGAGCATGATAGAGAATGAGACAGGATTAAGACTGAATTCACATCAGGCGAGTTTAATACATTTTATGAAAAGCATGGAATAAGAAGGCAATTATCTGCCCCAAGAACTTCATAACAAAATAGGGTGGTTGAGTAGAAGAACAGGTCCATTCTAGACGCTGCCAGGACCATGATGCTTGAAGGAAATGTTCTGCAGATGTTTAGGAGGAGAAGCAGTCAACACTGTAGTATACACTCTCAACTGTGTGCAGATAAAAAGAGGTATTTGTAAGATACCTTATGAGTTATGGTATTGAAATGTGCCTACTGTTAGGTATTTTAGAATTTTTGGTAGTAAATGTTACATCAAAAGAGATGAGGACACAAGGAAGTTTGATGCAAGAAGTGATGAAGGTATATTCCTTGCATAAAGTACCAAAAACAAGTCCTATAGGTGCTGCAACAAGAGGTTAAAGAAGATGGTGGAGAGTCCTAATGTCAAGGTGGATGAACGCACCTACCAATTTCAGTTGCTTCAAGGTAGCTAAAGCCTTTTCTACCATCCATTTTTTGCATATCCTGCAATCTTGGTAACCCGCAAGGCACCACTTTAGTGAGGCATTCTGTCAAACAGTTACATGCCCTACCTATGCATCCACATTTTATGTACATGTCTACCAAGACACTTAAAAGGAAAAATAATCATTATGCTTTGATGAATGTCACACCCTGCTCCATGCATCACCCGCGCGATTGTTGGACTCCAGTAGCTTGCATTTCATTCTGTGGCAGTAGTCGATCGTTGGGAAGCATTTTTACAACAAGCAATGCAACAACACTTTGAGGAAGGACTGGTGCTGGAGCACCTAATGGAAAGCAATTCAATTTTTGGTTTTGGCTTGTCTAGACTCTAGCCAAATCTTGCTTTCTTGTTTTGGACCCTAGTTGGTCTGTTGTGTTTGTGTGCAAATGGATTTGATTAGTTCAATCCATGTTGTTTATGTTGCTTTGAAGTGTTTTGTTTCATAGGTGTTAGGACTAGGACTTTTGGTGTGCAAAATGGTGTGCAAAGTTGGCATGGGTAGTTATTTGGATCCTAAGAGTGTTTTTACACAAGAATGCATAAGGGGAAGGTCATAGGTCATCATCTAGGTGATAAATGCTAAATATTGTAAAAGTTGTCATCAAGTTGTCAACTTGGCCTAGGAGTGTAAAAATGAGGGAAAAAAATATGTGGATTGTGGAAAAGGCTAATTCACACTTTCATGGTCTAGTTGGACCATTTCTACCTTACTTGGAAGTTTCCAAGTCCATTTGGCAAGATTTGGGCAATGTAGCAAAAAGTTATCATGACAACTTTTTAAAAGTTGCATGACAACTTTGTCCTAAGGATTGCATTCGCAGAATAGGACTAGGATAGTTATGCTAACTACTTGCACACCTGTGGAAGACCTATAAAACCTCGAGGAAGACATGTTCTCGTTTGGTTGGGAATTTTGAATCAATTTTGTGCTGAAAGCAACGTTCTTATTGTGCATCTTTACCATTTGACCTATGCATGAAACCCTCAAATGCATTAATGGATTGAAGTTGCTAGTTTTATCTTGGATTGTTGTAGTTCTAGTATTTATTGTTGTTTTTCATTTAGATAGTTTCTTGGTGGGAGTTCATTCAGTAAGGTTTTGAAAATCATTTGAACAAGTACAGTTCACTGTCCCAAGTTTCACAGCTTTTGCTAACATGGCTCCCCATGAATCCCCACCATGAGTTCTTTGTGGCCTTTTGGGAAATGGGAGAGGAGCCTATGTACATATTGTATATAGTTTTTGGGGCCCTGGAAAGCAGGGCACAAACTGATGCCCTAGGCAAGACTGTGTACCCAGCTAGGCAAAAATCAGTCATTGCAAGAGGCAGATGGGGGATTGAATGTATTGGATAGTTCAACCCAGTGTATGGAGTTGAAAGAGGGATATATGAAGTTGACTTGGTGAAATGGAGAAGCTTTCACCTTTAGTTTTGGAGTCCTGCTGAATTGGACCTAGTGAATGCTGCTATTTCACCCTAAAACCCTTGTTTTCAGGCTTGAATGTAGCTTTCCTGTGTCCAGACAAGGTGGAGACCTAAAAGCTGAAAAATCCTTTAGATTTTTCAAAAGGGTGCCTGACTCTATAGTTTGTTTGGGGTCTTGATCGGAAATGATTTGAACTGAGGGCCTAAACCTCAAGTAGGAGGGCTAATTAAATTAGGCCTAAAAGGGCAATTGGATGGTTTGGTTAAGATTGGTTAGAGCCCCAATTGGTCTTAGGTTCAGAAGGTTGTAATGATGCATATACTTCATGGAGAATTCCCCCACTCCTCATGGATAATCTAAAGGTCAAGTTTGATCAGGATTCAAGATTGGCAAGAAAGCAAGAAGAATACATTTGGTGAGTTTGAGAGCTTAACTAAATGGTGTAACTTGGTGGTGAAGTGTGGGAGGATAGGAGAGCAATCCTCTAGTGGATAGGGCACCAAGGTGAACACTAGGAGGCTTGGTGTAAGCCTAGGCAAGTCCTAGTGGAGAATAGGACTAAGGAAAGCAAACTACCCCGGGAGTTACATCAAGGACCATATGCCTCTACTCATATGTGTCATCAAAATACTTAGCAGAGTACTGAATTTCTGGCAGTTGAATTAATCCCACCAAAATCTCAGGAAGAAAGAGATAATTGGCTAAATCTAGCCTCGAGTTTCAAATGCTCTTCAAATCTCACAACGGAAGAACTATCAGCAACTCAGAGAACAAGCAAGTAAAATGAATCACAGGAAATGAAGATGCTAACAAAGGTATTGAAGATGAGACAACATTATTGAGCACAGGCACAAATTTAAGAGTTTTAGGTGCCTTGAGCCTATTGTTTTGTGATACAACTTTTCAACAAAAGTATTAGGTTCCCAATAAGTACTGACTGCAAAGCCAAAGAAGAGATGCAAACAATACCAAGATGAACAAATTGAAAATGTTTTTGGTCGGTGCTGATCGCTAGTCCACCTGTGCGATTGAGCACCATTCCTTTTCTTTCTTGTTTTAACATAATTTCTAATCAGTTTACCCTAACAAATACATGGGAAGTATTTTCCATTAAGATAGAGAACCATTTTACTTAAGAGGTTATTTGAACTTTAGAGTACTGAATCTGGACTAATCAGCAGAACCCAAGTTAATTTATTTTAACATCAATTTCTGTAGCATACCTAGAGGGACCTACTTGAAAAACTTTTCCTTTATTTGTTTATTCTATATGAAGTGACAAACTTTTTTACCAATAAAGATAAGTTATTCAAACTCTGCGATGGCCTACATTGCGTTTTATTAGCATATATACTGTTATATCCATTTGGAAATAAAAATTTAATTCCAGCTAACGGTAGTTTTTATGTCTAGAACAGCTAACACGTATATCTACGCATGTACAATTTCTTATTCAGTAAGTATTTAATTACAGCTGAGCTTACAAATATATACAAATTCTTATATAGGTATATATTTGATTATATATGTGTAAATACTGTCAATAAATACTCAGAGCATTATCAGTCAGTAATTATAAAATGTAATGATAGTTGAATGTATATAAAATGAGTTTGTATGAGAACTTTAACTCTGTCTGTCAAAAGCAACTAGCAGGTATAACATTTATCCCTATAGCCTTAATCAGCATCTTTCCAATCAAGTAAAAGAGAAACTATACAGGAAGAACAATCAGCCCTTACAAGCAGTTCTTTGCAGATATTAATGGAAGTATTCAAACAAGGTAAAGTCATTCCATTCAGACTTACAAGTAAGGACCATGCATAAGCATACACTAAGTGTAGACTTCTTGACTAATACCTCTAGAATGTAATGAATAATGCATTTAACTGCAGATTTCCCAACATATAGGTCAATTAATAGGCAACATACTTATAGAGAGATTTATGTTGGAAAGATCTTTTAACAGCTTTTAAGCAAGAGCATTTGATGAAAGCCAAGCTATGCTTAGCATTATTTATGAGTAAATATAATAGAGAATATAAACTATGAGAACATGCATAGGGTGTGCTAGAACTGACATCAGGAGTTGAATTATGACAATCATGAATCAAGTCTCCCAACATATGAATAATGCATTTAACTGCAGATTTCCCAACATATGGGTCAATTAAGAGGCGACATGCTTATAGAGAGATTTATGTTGGAAAGATCTTTTAACAGCTTTTAAGCAAGAGCATATGATGAAAGCCAAGCTATGCTTAGCATCATTTATGAGTAAATATAATAGAGAATTTTCCATCATACAAAGAAGCTATTACGGTGATACTGGCTATGTAAACAATGAGAACATGCATAGGGTGTGCTAGAGCTGACATCAGGAGTTTAATTATGACAATCATGAATCAAGTCTCCCAATCATAAGTGAATCAAACAATGAAACCACACATTTATGTCCTTTTGGCTGTAAGAGGACACTAGCTAAGTACAAGTGTTTTTATATACCTGAACAAAACAATCATATCCTTTAAGTGGCAAAGGAAAAGTGGTTAACTAGCTGAACTCAGAATTAATATCAAAATCCAATTATAATGCAGAGGCAGGGGTATAGAATGTTTGTCAAAATGTTTCTTTAAAGCTGTAAGAATCTTTTTAAATTGATGTTAGATCTATTGTTTAAGCTAAATTATTTTCAAAACAAATGGAGAGAACATCCAGCCATGGTGGAGCATTTACTCTAGTTTTTGAACACACAGAGTAAGCCAGAAACATGCACGTGCAATCTGACTTCATATTCTCTGCAACTCCCTTTTCCTTCTTTTCCTTGTACTTTCTCTTCTCCCTGACCTCTTCCCCTTTTGAAAAATTGATAACATATTCATAAAAAATCATCTATCATGGATGGTCATTATGTCAACAAAAGATGCCATGCTTGTCGTAACTCTCTTGTGACACAAATCTCTCCAACTTCTGCACAATTTTCTCCATGGGCTGCCCATGAGCTCCCTCAACCCTACAATGTAGGGTTCTTAAAGTCAATTACCTTTCACTTTTCTTTTAATTTTCCCTTTTTTGAAATGGATTTCTAACTTCAATTCAGGCAATCTTCATCTAGATTAATGAGTATTTTGTTCCTTGAAACAGAGATTCTTTCAAACAATGGTTTTGTATAGAGGAGCATTGGCATTTTCAAGGCTACGCTCTCGTCTTGTAAGTGGACATTTAACAAATATTTGATATTCATTCTTATATCTAATTCCATATGATGCAATTTAGTCAAAACGTTATATATTTGTCTGTTTAGATATTTAAAAATATACCTTTAAAATGCATTTATCTGGTTTAAAATTATGTTACAAGAGAAATGTGCACCTGAACATATTTTTGTCTTATTAAGTGGACAAGCTTTACATCCTAGTATTTTATCTTTTGATGTGTGGTCTTTTTTTTTTGTAGAAGACTTGAAATAAATGTACGAAGGAAAACATAAATTTATTTATCTTGACTGAATTGTACTTCCTATTGGAGAAATCTAGTTGGAAAAAATTGATGTTTATATATTGTGAAGAAGGGAATACACTGCCCTTAGAATTGATGAAATCCTAAGTAACAAATCAACCCTTGTGCCACTTCACTTCTAGCACTCTAGTGAGCTAGGCTGATCAAGAAAAGTAGGTTGATGAAGATGTATGTTTTTGTGTTTAAGTGAAATATTATATATAATACAAGAATTAAATTAACTAGACAAGATCAATAGATAAAAATAATTTGACTATTGAAAATGAAAGAGCTAACTATGAATATTGTTAAGAATATAACCATGATAAACCTACAGGTCTGACAGTACAGACCGTACTTTCTCTTAATAATAATATATCTCTAATGATTGGCATTTAATATATATATTTCTCCTAGAGGTGCCGGCGATTTCTAGATGATGCATTTGTTTGGTGCTTGACTAAACTAACACTTAGTTAGTTAGTCATTACTAATCTGTGTCTCCTAGATTGCCGACTTTGGAATAATATGGTTAGTGCCAAGTTAGGAAGGGTTATGTCCCTTGAGGGACATACCCTTTAGAAAGGATATATAATTAGATTGTAAATGCAGCTTAGAAGACACACAGTTACAGCAGTCTGCTCTTCTAAGTATTTTATATCCTGCGATTTATACCTGAGATTCTCCCTCACGATAAAAGGTGCAATATTCAGTATTGGATCTGCATTATAATAAGCAATAACTTCATCCACAATCAGAATACTTAAAAGATCTAACTCAGCATATAAGACTGGATTGAAAGTCTGATTAAGAGATAAGGACTTAGCAGAAACTTTACATGGTATTAGAGCCTAGTTATTATATCTAGGGCTCTGCAAAATTCAGTTATCAGACTTCATATATATTCAGTAGCTTTCTCCTATCTTCAATGGCATACACAATCAGACCCGAGGACAGGTTTGATGGGAAAGAACACTTTGAAGCCTGGAAATTCAGAATCTTGATGATTCTTGAAGAGAACAATGTTAAACAATTCGTTGATGGAGCATCCAAACAACCCTCAGTTGAACCTCACAAATCTATATGGAGCAAAGGAAATAGAAAAGCTATTCAAATCATCCTGGATGGAGTTAAAAACGATATTGCACCTATGCTTACAAAACATCGTACTGCCTTTGATATGATGAACGCATTACGAAATGCATATGAAGTAAGCAATGCAACTAGGGTTCTTGCACTAAAAAGGCAACTAAACACATTCAGATAAAGAAAGGAGAATCGATAAATTCTTATTTCCTAAGAGTTGCTAGTATTAGAGATGAACTATCAAGCATAGGAACCATCATTAGTGACACAGAATTAACACTTATGGCTATAGATGGATTGCCAGATTCATGTGAGACATTTGCACAAGGAATAAGTGCCATAGATCAGCTTCCGGACTTTAACAGACTCAAGAATAATTGTCTTCAAGAGGAATCTAGAAAATTAAAGAAAGGAGGGAAACCAAAAGTAGAAGATGAAGAACTTCACGTTCTTAATACAAACTCCTGTAAGGGCAAGAAGAAGCATTTCAAGAAGAAAAAGGGAAATCAAAAGAATGGAAAGTCCAAGAAAGATCTATTTAAAATAAAGTGTTTCAAATGTGAAAAATTTGGACACTATAGATCTAATTGTCCTAAAAATTCCAAACAACAGGAAAATTGTACAAATGTCATTAGAGAAGAAGATACTTATGATCTTGAGAACCATGTTTTGTATTCCTCTCTATCAAATGAAATTTCAAATAAAACATGGGTAATTGATAGTGGATCTTCTAGACATATAACAGGATACAAAAAAACTCTATATTCTTTGTCAGAGAAGGTTAACGGTGAAGTTAATATTGGTGATAACTCAACACACTCTGTTGAAGGAATTGGAGATTGTACTTTGAAACTAAAATCAGGTAATACTCTTCTTCTTAAAGGTGTACTCTATGTACTAGGGATTAAAAGAAACCTAATCTCAATTACAACACTTGAAGATGATGGACACAATGTTGCATTCGTGGATGGCAAAGTATTAACTTGGGCTAAAAACTCTTCCATCAAGAAAGCAAAGTTAATTGGTCAAAGAAAGGGATATTTGTATGAATTGAATATAGAATCGAGTCGATCCATTCAAGCCCTAGTTCATGAAGCTGAAGATTCAAATGAAATATGGCACAGAAGATTAGGGCATCTAAATTTTAAAACTTTATCAACTATGGAAAAGATGGTTACTGGATTACCCAAATTAAATAAAGACCACCCTAGTATTTGCAAAGGGTGTGCTCTGGGTAAAAGCACCAGAAGTCCCTTTCATGATAGTACTAGGAAAACAAATAATGTACTAGAATTAATTCATTCAGATTTATGTGGACCTATGTCTGTTCCTTCTCTTGGAGGATTCTAGTATTATATCTTGTTCATAGATGACTTCTCTAGGAAAACATGGATTTACTTTATAAAATGCAAGGAATCAGAAGAAATCTTACAAAGATTTAAAGAGTTCAAAGCATTAATTGAAATTTTTTTAGGACATAAAACTAAAGCCCTTAGAAATGATAGTGGAGGAGAATATACATCAAACTTGTTTAAAAGGTTTTGTAAAGAATCAGGAATTAAGAGGGAGTACACTGTTCCTTATGACCCAGAGCAAAATGGGGTAGCAAAAAGAAAGAATAGGACAATTATAGAAGCTGCTAGGGCTATGATTTTTGACCAAAACCTAGAATATTATCTTGCGTTGAAGCCTCTTGTACTGCTGTATATATTCAAAACATAAGTCCTCACTCCTATCTTAAAGATAAAACCCTTGAAGAAGTATTTACTAAAGTAAAACCCAATATAAGTCATCTTAGAATTTTTGGATGTCCTGTATATATCCATGTTCCAAAAGAAAAGAGAACCAAGTTAAAACCCTTTGGGAGGAAGGGTATTTTTGTAGGGTATAGTGAAACTTCTAAAGTATATAGGATCTTCATACCTGGACAGAAAGCTATTGAACTTAGTAGAGATGTAATCTTTGAAGAAGATCTTGCATTCAAAAGAGCCATAAGTTCTGATGAACCTTCTCCTTTATCTAGTTCTGAAAGAAATAGTGAATCTGGATCCCAGAGGGAAAACTTAGAAGAGATTGAAGATGAAATTCAAAATATGAACCTTGAAGAAAATTCAAAGAAAAAACCACTTTGGGCCATAAAAACAATTGAAGCAGCTCAAGACTTTGCTGCACCTTCAAGAACAGTCAAAGAAAGCAAAAGACCTAAAAGATTCTTTGGTTATACAACAAACATGAGTGATTTATCCAAAACAGAGCTAACCAATCCTTCTGATGCTATTAAACATTCAGTTTGGAAAGAAGCTATGACACAAGAATATCAATCTATTATGAAAAATGATGTTTGGGAAATTGTTCCAAGACCTAAAGGAAAATCTGTTGTTTCTTCCAAGTGGATATTTAAAATAAAGCATGCTGTTGATGGTAGTATTGAGAAGTATAAAGCCAGATCTGTAGCCAGAGGATTTTCTCAGAAAGAAGGAATTGATTATGAAGAAACCTTTGCTCCTGTTGCCAGATATATCTCCATAAGAGCAGTCTTAGCAATTGCCGCATCAAAGGGATCGAAGGTACATCAGATGGATGTGAAAACAATATTCCTAAATGGAAAGATTTTAGAAGAAGTATATGTGGAGCAACCTAAAGGATTTGAAACTCATGATTCTAACACTTTTGTTTGCAGGCTCAAGAAAGCTCTCTATGGGCTTAAATAGGCTCCTAGGGCCTGGTACGAAAGAGTTGATAAGTTTCTCACCAACTTAGGATTCTCCAAGAATGAAGCTGATCCAAATTTATATTATAAAAGAGATAAAGATGATATGGTAATTCTGATACTGTATGTTGATGATCTACTAATAACAGGTGATGATCATCTCATAGATCAGTGCAAGAAAGATCTAACTAGAGAATTTGAGATGAAAGATTTGGGACTCCTTCATTACTTTCTAGGGCTGGAAGTATGGCAGAATTCTGACAGTATCATACTAAATCAAGTGAAGTATACATTAGATATTTTAAAAAAATTTGGAATGTGGAATTGCAAACCTATGTCTTCTCCTATGGAGACCTATCTACATAAACTTAAGGAAGCAGCTGTAGAATCACCATCCATAGATTCTACTCTCTACAGACTGATGATTTACCATTATGTAAGAGATATGGTAGACATGAATTTTGTAAAATTGGAATACATTTGCACTGCAGATTAGACAGTAGACATACTCACCAAACCTCTATCTAGAGTGAAGATAGAACATTTCAGGAGGAGACTTGGTATGGTTGAGTTGTAATCCATTTGTACTTTTTTGATTATTAATAATTTTTTTTTTTTTTTTGTCAGGCTACTGACTGTTATGGGTTCCACCATGTGTAATCATTATTTAAAGAGGCGATGATCTCTAAAATAATGAACACTTGTATAAAAGGTGTTTACCATACTAGGTAAAGAAAATAATGCATACTGTTAGAAAAAGTGATTGAAATGATAAAATATAATAAAATGAAATAGCATGAAATAATAGATTTAATCCAAGAGAGCAAGAAGAGTTTTACCATACAAATGATACAAGATCAATGGAGCAATACCAAAGATAAGCAACACAAGAGACAAGGATTTGATAAGGGGAAAGCAAAGAAAACCCCTTGTGAGTATTATGAATGAGGCAAAAGCCTAAGAATGAGAAAGAGAGAGAGAAGAAATACAGCAAAATAGCTCATTTACAATAGCATCAAAAACTTAATGTGAATAATGGAGACTAGATGAAAATGAGAGATAGAAG
This sequence comes from Cupressus sempervirens, assembly GCA_028749045.1. NCBI lineage: Eukaryota > Viridiplantae > Streptophyta > Pinopsida > Cupressales > Cupressaceae > Cupressus > Cupressus sempervirens. The sequence goes on along the minus strand of CM053792.1, from coordinate 955,082,901 downwards.
CACCTCTTTTAAAGAGATGAGAAAGGAGTTGCATGTCTTTGCATGTGTAACTCCCATTTCTATGAATGCCACATTCATAAAAGGTGTGTGCAAAGTGTCAAGTTCCTCTTAAGGAGGAATATCTATTTTCCTTATCAAAGGAAATACAAAAAAGAGTTGTCCTCACAAGTGGACAATAGGACAAGAATGATATGTCCTTTACATGTGGACTAGAGGACAAATAAATAATACATAAGGGATACCTTGGTTTATTCCAATAAATAAATAAATACAACCAAGGAAAGATTATTAATTCTAACACATACAGACAATAGATGAGAACAACATATAAGAATAGCAGAACTCCTTATTATATTCGCATACACCAAGATATTACATTATGCTTCTGATACTAAGATGATTACAGTGATCCCGGAGGAGGGTATAAATACATCCCGAGGAATCTTCTCGAAGGTATCCGTCAGCCATATACAACATGTCGACTACATAATAAGAACCTTCCCGATACACAAGAACCTTCCCGATACCAACGACACACATCCCGATACACACGCTATCGGCCGATACCGACGACATACATCCTGATACCGACGGCCTACATCCTGATATAGACAGAATGCATCTTGATACATTATTTACTGTTGACAAAGGGCATTATGAGAGATGACGATCTCTTAGATAATGTACGAAACAATAGATTTTACTGTAGATCTAGATGAGTTTTAGATCATATTGTGATGTTGACATTGCTATCTTCATGGGTCACAAATTGGATAAAGGAAGAATCTTAGTATTCTCTGGGTTTATCCTATATTCGAGTAGATCTTAAACTCAAGATCTTGTTGTGATATAGAAATACCAGTTTCTATGAGTCACAACCCGTGTCTTATCACAGTAGCAGTGATTTGTCATATCACAGGTTTAGTAATATGACATTGTATCATGTGTTCTATGATATCACATACTAAGAAGAGACAGACATATATAGAGTATTAATTCTTGCTTAACCATCTGTGTTGGTGTTGCTAGGTATAATATCTCTCTGTAGGATTATCAGGTTAAGAGGGAGTGTTAAGAATATAACCATGATAAACCTACAGGTTTGACAGTACAGACCGTACTTTCTCTTAATAATAATATATCTCTAATGATTGGCATTTTATATAAATATATATATATTTCTCCTAGAGGTGCCGGCGATTTCTAGATGATGCATTTGTTTGGTGCTTGACTAAACTAACACTTAGTTAGTCATTACTAATCTGTGTCTCCTAGATCGCCGACTTAGGAATAATATGGTTAGTGCCAAGTTAGGAAGGGTTATGTCCCTTGAGGGACCTACCCTTTAGAAAGGATATATAATTAGGTCGTAAATGCAGTTTAGAAGACACACAGTTACAACAGTCTGCTCTTCTAAGTATTTTATATCCTGCGATTTATACCTGAGATTCTCCCTCATGATAAAAGGTGCAATATTCAGTATTGGATCTGCATTATAATAAGCAATAACTTCATCCACAATCAGAATAATTAAAAGATCTAACTTAGCATATAAGACTGGATTGAAAGTCTGATTAAGAGATAAGGACTTAGTAGAAACTTTACAAATATTAATTGCCAAGCTTTGCAAGCTCACTGCTTTGGACACTTGTTTTAGTCTAGGACAATTGTAATAACCCCAACCTGGCTATAGCTTCAAACATATATCTTAAGCACACAATTTCCTAAGCTAATCAGAGGTTTGACATTTGTCAAACAGTTTGCAAGCCAACTCTCCAACAAGACAATAAACGGTTGCGATTTCAAGCTTTGTAGTTGCCAACTGAAACAGTTTCTTAATTGTAAATAATTTGCAAAGGAAGAGCCAACTAAATGTCTAATGAAAAACCAGCCCAATGTATTTTAAATTTCAACAACTTCACTTATTTCTCAAAACCTTCAGCACTTATTACATTCACAAAATTTGATGCTTTATCTGAAGCACAAGTATCAACATTGGAATAACAATTGGAACCTGGTTTAAGCAATTGAATAACTTGACTTAGTGTTATGAATTCCACCTTGAATTGATCAGCAACCTCTCTTCAGTCTGATCACAGCCCTTCCACATCCATGTTAGCCAATGTTTGTAGAATGATGGCTGGAGATACACTTGGCAATCTCAGATTTAGGACAGCTCCTCCCAAAAATGCAGACGCTGATATCCAGGCTCAGCTGCCCACCTCTAAATCCCAAACGCAGGGCTGGTGTTATTCACGTGCAAGCTTGAATGTGGTTTGCGGGCCAAAGAGAAATGGTGCAGGCCAATTTGGAGTGATTGCAGGCCACTATCAATGCCAACCCTGCCTTAAATGAACAACAACAATTATTCTTCTAGATCGTAGGTCAAGAGTGGGATTTGAGCATTTAATTCCACCAAATTCTAGCTTCAGATTTATCAAATGAAATTAGATTTCTCACAACATATCCAATACAAACTTTAGCAAATGACTCCTCCTTAGTCACAATAGATACAGTAGGAGAGAGAAACTCACAAACCACTTAAAACTACTAGCCACAGTAAAAAACAAAAGGGAAAAGAACAACTGCAATACCTCAGCTGTGTTTATCACATAGGTTAATTAAGAATTGCACACAGAGAATGAGCACGAACACCAACAGCAGAACTCTTCTTATTATTATTCGCATCTGCCAAACAATACATTATGCTTCCATGATAAGATGATTACAATGCTTCCCGAAGGGGTTATAAATACTTTCCGAAGAACTTTCCCGAAGGAGTCCGTCGGCCACATACAACATGTCGCTACATAACAAGAACCTTTCTGAAGGGACCCGTCGGCTGATACACAATTTCTACTGACGACATCATCCCCCCCCCCCCCCCCCCCCCCCCAAAAAAAAGAAAAGTCGTCTCCTGACGACTATTACAAAATCTCTGAGACAAATCAACAACCAAAATACATTGACTGACTAATTGGTCTTCAACACTGTCACCTTAGCCAATCTGACATCTGACCCTGATAGCCACCTGTGCCGCTTTTTGCCTTCCAATTCTGAGTACACTGAACCAAGTATTGCTGTACTGCCTTCAACTGGATGATCAACTCCTCCCGAGCTCTCCCTGCATCCACTAAGACAACTTCACGGCCAACACCTACTCCAAGTGTAACACCCCTCTCAAAATGCTTGTTCCGTAGATCTTTCCACCTCTGGCACACTATGCCTGCAACAACTCCAAGTTTCATCAACTGGTCACACTTCCTGCAACCGATATCCGCAACGACTGGGGGTCCAGGGGGCAACGCCCCCGCGGGGTCCTAGGGCAGCGCCCCAGGTGCGCTCCTTGTCAGCACTTCGAAACTCACACAAAACTGCATGGAACACACTATTTCTGTCATTTTCTGCCGATTCTACACTCTTTTTGGCAATCGTTGATGCTTCCCCTTCTCTATGGTATCCTCCGTTACTCATTCTAAGCAGGCTTGATTTGTTGACATTTTTTTATTTTTATTCTTTTAGAAAAACCCCTTGCCACCCTCTACTATGTTATGCCAATTCCTTATGCAATAACTTGGAATGCCATTCAAAATCTGAATGCAATAACATGCAGAAGCCGTATGCCCAAACCTGTAGAATCCATACGCCACATTATGCAAAAACTCTGCACCATAATATGCAAAATCCGTACGACAAATCCCTTCAAAAAACTTTACACCAAAATATGCTAATGCTACACTGAAAAATCTGTACACCAAGCCGTATGTCGAGTGCTGAGAACGGAAGCCATATGCCAAATTGGGATTCAATGTCTTCTCCAAAATCCGTATGACTAACTATATGAATTTCTCCTTCATCTCCATACGCTGAAGAGAACTTGCCAAAATCCGTATGTTGAAGAGAACTCTCAAAATCCGTACGCAGTACTTAGACTTGTTTCCTGTGTTACAATCTTGAAATCTGTACGGTGACTTTACCATAGAAATCCGTACATTGGCTACTTTAGAAAATCCGTACAGTGACCATGTTGGGAAATCCGTACGATGGCTGTTTTAAAAAAAAACCGCGCTGAGACTCCCAAATTCCGTACGGCAAATAACATATACATGAGGAAATCTGTACGACAAGCTTTTTAACAAAGCCGTACGGTAACTTAACCTCCAAAATCCGTACGGTGAGTGGCTCTCGGAATTCGTGCAATGGTGGTCATTTAAGAAGCCGTACGTTAGCTGACTTTAAAATCCGTACGGTGACTTGGGTTGGAAAAGCCGTACAGTGACCCTGACTCAAACTGCTTACTTGGAAATCCATACGGTTCTTGGTTTCAAAAATTCGTACGGTAGCTTCTTTTTTTTTCTTTAAATCTCACTTTTGGAATAATTATGTACAATATTTACATATATACAGTACTTACAATCTTTTCTTAGTTGTTCGTCCACGGGGGTGCGTTACTTCTCCCATGGTAGACATTCAACTTCGACCGATTCACTGCGTCAGCCACTTCCTTTTCGTCTAGTGTTGATAACTTCACCGCTCCATTATCACCAACTTCCCGTATCTTGTATGGTCCTACCCATTTGACGCTAAACTTCCCGAGTTTGATCTCATTCCGACCGTCGTACTTCAACACCCACTGTCCAAGTTGAAACCTGTTCAATTTCAAGTGTCTATCATGCAATCGTCGCTCATCAAGTTTATTTAGGATACATGATCTCTCCATCTGGTTTTCCCTATTGCCCAGTTTGTTCTCGAAGCTTGGTACCATGGACTCCATCAGCTGCCCCTTCTGACTGTCAATAACACCTGCAATCTGTGCTACTTCAACTTTTATTGAACCCTTCCTCTTTGTTTCTTGTGAAGGTTGTATCGTGTGTCTTCTTTGCTTTCGGCACCTTTCTGCTATATCTGTGGTTCGACGTAATACTTTCTTCCTACACGGTCGTACAATGGAATCTTTCCTCCTTTTGGATTCGTATTGTATGTTCTTTCCTTCAGCTTCAGTCATACCCGCCTTTCCTTCTTCGGCTTGTCTGGGTTGCTTCGGACATTCATTTCCTTCTTCGGCTTCTCTATGTACCTTCGGACATTCATTTCCTCCTTCGGCTTCTCTGTGTTCCATCGGACATTCATTTCTTTCTTCTTTCTTACCTTCATCGACCCTTAACATATTACAGCTCGGAAATAGCTCATAATCCTCTATTTGCCAATGAAAAAGGCCGTTCAACGAATTTAGATCGTCATCACTCGAACCTCCTTCCAGTCTTAATACGCCCTCTTCATCAGGTTCCATTCTTTTCTTCCCTTCGTCATCCCCTTCACCTTTGCCTTTGGAATCTGACGAGAGGGGTTTCTTCGCCGACCATTTGAGTGTGCAGATCAATGACAAATCGTCGGCTTTTATTTTCCAGTGATAAGGTGTTCTTTTTCCAGTCGTGTTGAGCTCTCGTTTTGATAAGCCATCCGTGGCCCAGGATGGCGTCGTATCCTTTTCATTTCAACGGAATCACCACGAAATCCAACAGGAACGGCTGAGTGCCAATTGTGACTGGCTGTGCCATGAGGATGCCCAGAGGTTTAATACCATGTTGATCTGCTGTCAGCAACTAAAATTTAGGAGGCCACAATGTCGGTTGTCCAAGCTTCTTCTAGGTCTCTTCGGGCAAAACATTTACGCCGGACCCTCCATCGACTATTGTGTCCGTGAGAACATGTCCGAGGATCCCCATCTCGATGACTGCGGGATGCCGTCTGGATGTAAGGGCCAGTAACATTTGATCTTCTCCACCTGCAGTAATTTTCTTCCCTTTACCTTGTTCTCTTGGTATCTTCGGAGCTTGCGTAATATTCGTGAGAGCGGATTGGAGCTGAGGCATTGTAAGAAGCAAATCATTTATCTTGACTGGTACCTCTGTTTGCAAAATTTGCCGTACGATGTTCTGTTCTACACAGTTTCGTATGGAGGTAATAGGCGTGTCCTTCAGGTGTGCCATTTCTGCCTGTGTTGCTTTCTGGATCTTTGCCCGTGCTTCCTCCAGTCTCTTCTTTTCTTCCGCCGGGTCAAGGTACACTTTCACTTGCTGTCGCGTGATGGCCAGAACCTCTTCTTCGTCCGTCCCGACGGTGATCAAGTTTACTCCCGACTTCGGACACCTAGCATCTTCATGATCACCAAGTCCACACCATCTGCATAACAACTTCGGTGTGTTCGCCATTGTACACTCTCGGGCGAAGTGACCGCACAGATTGCATGCGCGGCATTGGACTATCGGCCGGCCATTCGTATCATACTAAATTCGACTTCTCCTGCCATTATTGTTGTTGCTGCCATTGTTGTTGTTGTTGTTTTGATCGTGCCGATTATTTCTATATCCACTTGATGTGGCACCATCCATACTGGTGTTCCCGCTCCCTCCTGATGGGGACGCCTCCTGTGTCAGAAACACTTGCTGTGGTGTTCTTGTTTTCAAATTGAAAGGGCATTCCTTTACTGAGTGTCCCATAATCTGGCAAATCTCACAAAATTGGTCTTTCGGGCATGATCCCTTCGTATGGCCTTCTTTCTTGCACTCTGTGCACCATAGGTCATTGCCCTTAGGCTCCTTGTTCATGTTTTTGAACTCCATCATCCGTAGCATGTCCTTCTGAAGAACACGGACTTTCTTGCTGCTGCCTTCATCGTTGCTGCTATCTTCTTCTGAAGGTTCGTCGTCATCTGAATCGGATGAGCTGGTCTTCTTCTTCTTCTTTGTCTTCTGTTCACTTTCGAGGTTCAATGCCCGATTGTATGCTTCAATATATGTTGATGGTGGCACGATCTTCATCTTTTTCCGCAGCTTGGGGTGAAGGCCTTCAATGAACCATCTTTTTTGGAGCCCATTTGTTGGCTTATTCTCCATTTTACTGATTAAGTCTTTCAACCTCCTAGCGAAGACCTGTACTGTTTCATTCTTCTTTTGCTTGGTATTGAATATCTCGGCGACGATTTCATTATCGTCGCGCAATATTTGAAATTCTGCGCAAAACTCCTTAATATTATCCCAAGTGTTTAACTTCTGCGGATCTGTGATAGTAAACCAATCAATCGCAACACCTCGTAGGGTGGTTGGAAATTGTTGGACCCATTCGTTCGTATCTGTTTTGCCATTTGCTCTCCAGATCGTTTCACATGTTTTATAATGTTGAATCGGATCAGCAGCTCCTTCACCATCAAATTTAGGCAACTTTTCTTTTGGACCTGCCATTATCACTGTAGAGTGAGGGTTTTGTTGTGTACTTGCGGTATTCTGAACACCTGCTCTGTTCTGAGCTCCTGCGCTGTTTTGAACACCCGTGCTGTTCTGCACACCTGCGCTGTTCTGCACACCTGCGCTGTTTTCGACTTCCGCGTTGTTTTCTACACTCGCGCTGTTTGCAACACCCGCGATGTTCTCGGCTTCCGCGCTGTTTTCAACACTCGTGCTATTTGCAACACTCGCGTTGTTTTCGACTTCCGCGTTGTTTGGTGAAGAAGAGGTTTCGTCCACCGAAGCTGTCCGTTCCGGAAGTATATCTCGGACGAAGAGGTCACTCCACGCTCGTGCTCCCTCGGCACTCTGAGCCGTGCGAGTCAATCTCCTTCCGTCAGGATTCTCTTCCCGTGGCGTATGCAAGTTCAAAAATTCCTCCCTCGCTTCTTCCACCAAATCAAGCCGTTGTCAAGTCTCCTTCAACAATCCTTCTGCGCTCCTGTTTCCGTCGACAATCTTCTGGAATCTCCTTCGGCGCTCTGTCTGCTAAGCCAGAATTAAATTTTTTGCGCAACGCGTATGTCATCCTTTTCCTTCAACTTATTCTTATCTTTGTTCAACTGATTCGACATTTGATTCATATTCGCCTACCTACGTACCAGGTCCATCGGGCAACGACGCCAAATTTTTATCGCATAGGTTAATTAAGAATTGCACACAGACAATGAGCACGAACACCAACAGCAGAACTCTTCTTATTATTATTCGCATCTGCCAAATTGTACATTATGCTTCCATGATAAGATGATTACAATGCTTCTCGAAGGGGTTATAAATACTTTCCGAAGAACTTTCCCGAAGGAGTCCGTCGGCCACATACAACATGTCGCTACATAACAAAAACCTTTCTGAAGGGACCTCTCGGCTACATAACAAGAACCTTTCCGAAGGGACCCGTCGACTGATACACAATTTCCTTTCCGAAGGGACCCGTCGGCTAATACACAATTTCTACCGACGACAAGCTGCAGATGAAATATTGACCCTCAGATCAAACCACTATACCTCAGCAGTGGAATCAACAATCAGCTACAAATCCTTATACTTCAGCAAGGGCACAAAAAATCAGAACTCAGAAAAGCCACAAATGCATCAAAAGCAAATAAAATATCCAAGCATGCTTTTCTCAATGAAATGATCTCTCATCTATAATCTTTCGTTGGCCAAAGTTTCTTAAAAAACTCCACTTCAAAAATTGTGGAAGTTCCCCAAAATAACTCAACACTTGAAACTTTCCAACACACTTTTTAGAAATATCTCTTAAAGTCATTATTATAATAATATAAATATTATTATAATAATGCAACTTAATAATTAATAAATAAGATCTCATGCAATTATTAAACTTATTTACTGCAGGTGACGACCAATTGTCAAGCCACTCACTGCATTGCCAAGAATAGCAACTACCCAAAATAGACTTACTAGTAAGTCCACAACTGAGACCCCCAAAATGCCTTGTCAGCTCACGAGGGTTGCTATGATGAGCTAACTCCATCAAATGCGTAGACCTGCCAAAATGGGTTCATTACAACAATAGTGTTGATGTATGATGTTTGCACTATGTGCTTTCATTGTGTATGACAGTGCACAAAATCCTAGACAATGTTAATGATTGGTAGTGCCAGTCGGGTTAAATCATATGGATAATTCCATTTTCTACCATCTACATTCTACTCAGAATTATTGTAAGTATTGATGCTATAATAGTGATTAATAATTATTTATAATCTTCTTGCAATTATCCACTTATATATGTATATGCATATTTTGTATATATACACATCAAATATATATATACCAAAGTAACAAGAATCGGAATTGGATCGGAATCGGCAAGGCCGAATCAAATCGTGAATCGGCAATGAATCGGCGATGAATCGGCAAATTTGAAAAAACCCTTTAAATTTAAAGATTTTAACAATTTAAAACTTATTTCATGCACCCTTTATTGAATATAACTTAAACACACTATAACATCATCAAATAGAAGTTAAAACTTAACATACATAAACATGGAACATAAAATCCATCACATATGTAACTATGTTATCTAAAATGTAAATTGTAGGCTAGTTGAAGTAAATAGAAATCAAATGATCACAATGATTTAAATCATAGAATGTATGTAAGACGATCCATAAGACATCAAATCATAAATGTATGTAAGAATCTAAGATGAAGATCCATGAAAGTTTGAAACATATGTCTATCAATGATTCAGTATCAATATCTGTAAACAAAATATAAAAACAAGGCTCCAGCTCAAGCCTTAGACTCATAGTCATCATCATCATCCTCAACATCATCCTGAAGCTCGGCTGCAGCCTCAGCCTCAGCCTCTGAGTATCCAGTGTGCCTAGTAGCAAGGCGTCTAATGTAGGTCCTAGAGGACTGCCGAGCCATATCTCCCGCATGTAAGATGGGCTCATGAACGTCGCTAGGGCCTGTGCCTGTGCGTGCACGTGTGCGTCTACCAATGCCTGAAGAACGTGCTCTAGCTGCCTCAGCCTCTATATCCACCTGGTCAACCCACACACGGTCTTCCTCAGTGAAGACTGGATCCACAACCGCTGTGAGCGACTCTGATTCTGGATCAATCTCCTCCAAAATGATCAGAGAGGAGTTAGTGCCCAAAATCTGTCTGATCCTAAGACGGAGGTTGTAATGAACAAAGACAATATCATTCAACTTCTGCACTATCAACCTGTTTCTCCTCTTCGAATGGATGTGCTCGAACATGGACCAACTGCGCTCACATCCAGAAGCGCTGCTTGGCTGACTCAGAATACGAATGGCAATTTTTTGAAGTTTTGGGATTGTGGCCCCAAACATTTGCCACCATCTATCTGCAATAAGGGAAAAATTGAAAATAGAAACAATTAGTCTCATTTACAAATTACAAGTTAACTCTAAAATTACATAATCAACTTTAAGATTAGAATCTAGATTCATGAACATTGACTATATTATTTAATTTTTACCTGGCTGTAGTGTTGTCTGAGCATTTATGGGCATCCTGCCAGAGAAAAGTGGCCCCTCTTTATTGTTGAACTGGTCTAGCTCAACAATCGCAGCAGCGCTATCTTCATCGCTACTCAACCTCTGAATCACTGTGTATAAGCCAGTGAGAACCTCCGCATCCGCCTTGAACTTAGGACGGAAAAAATAATGCCGGATTCAGAAAGTAAGCTGCTGCATGGATGGGTCGATGGAGCTGATTCTGCCATCTCCTATCGATGATGTCCCAAATAGGGCCATACCTCTCCTGCACTCCTGCATATTGGGCTCTGATGGCCTCCTTGGCCCTATCCATGCCCTCATAAATGTAGCCCATAGAGGGCTTCTCCCCATCAGCAGTTCGTAGCAAAACTACAAGGGGCTCAGTGACCTACATATAAAGTAAAACAAAAAGCTTGAGTCAAAACTTAAATATAAAATAATATAACTTAAAGTAAAAGTAAAATACTAAATGTTAAATTGCAATAAATTTACCTGCAGGATTTCTCTAGCGGGTTTCCAAAAACCATCCTCATCAAATATGCAATCCGCCACATCTATCCCTACAGTGGTCGTAGCATAGGAAGAGGAAATCCACTCCCGCCCAACAAACATGCTCCTCAATTCATCCCTTGATGTCAACAAGGACTGCAAGGTGATGAAATTCGAGGCAAACCTCGTGATACTTGGGCGAGCTAACTCTTTGCCTTCTGTGTACTTCCTCATTGTGTGAAGGACAAATGAATGATTATAAATGAATTTGTATATGTTTTTTGCCCTTTCCACACATGACTTGACAAACTCAAGTTTGCCAATTTCCTCCAACATGAGGTCAATGCAATACGCCGCACAAGGGGACCAAAATATGGTGGGGTGCCTCTCCATCAAAAGTTTATCTACAACAATTTTAAGTCAATTAGAAATTCAAATTTCAAAATTCAAATAAATTTATTTTCAAAACTTGAAAAGTTAAAAGTTTACCTGCAGCAACATAACTTGCTGCATTATCCGTCACCACCTGGATCACATTTTGTTCTCCCACCTCTGCTATGACTTCCTCAATAGCCTCACATAAGTATGTCACATTTTTTACATGTGCGGAAGCATCAATGGATTTGATGAACATGGTATATCCTACAAGTAACAAAACAACGAATTAGAATATTAAAATTAAATGGATCATCAACAAATTAGCATTCAACAAATCAAAATTTACAATTATGTATGTAGGAAAGTAGAATGATCAATTACCTCCACAGGATACAAGAAAATTGAGGAGTGTTTTATTCCTCCTATCTGTCCAACCATCAGTCATGATGGTGCAACCCTTTGCAATCCACTCCTTTCGGTTCTCCTCGAGCTCAGCCCTCATGTCCTCTACCATCTCATCCAAGAGGTATCCGCTCAACTCAGCCTCAGTTGGGGCTTTAAACCCCGGACCACAAATAGCAACCGCATCTATCATGTTCTGCCAATAAGGAGCTCTGTCACAAATACAAATTTAGATGTCAAAGACTCAAATTATAAAACAAGTAAATATAATTAAAGTTTTACATTTACTTTTAATTTTAACTTTAAAGAAAACAACAAAAAAAGAATCAATTACTTGGCTGCAATAAATGGAATGTTGCAAAAGTACCAAAATTTGCATATCTCCTTTCTGGCAGCATCATGAATTTTCTTGTTCAAACCCATGCCCTCAAGCGTGGGTTGGGAACCAGGAGTAGTGCGGGGCACAAAGTAACTATCCATTCTGTTTTTCCGCACTCTAGGCTGCAATAGGTTGGTGTGGGACTCTGTCTTAGTATGTGACCGACTAGCACTAGCACGAGCAGAAGAACTAGGATAAAAAAGAGGCCTAGAAGAACCCTCTCCAACACAACCTACAGATGCAGAAGCTGATGCAGATGTGGATGCGGCTACAGATGCGGATGCAGGAACATGGGAGCCAATACCCCTTAACCCTTCAAGTTGCATTTTCCTATTGGCTTTGTCTTTTTCAATTTTTTCTAATGCCATTAAGCAAGTGCGTTTTGCCTCAGGAGTTTGGTGAGTGCAAATTGTAACATCGTGTTCAGGTATAGCAGCAATGTGGTATTTCAATCTATAAATACCCCCAGAAGTTATTTTTTCTTTACAAAAAATACATTTTGTTTGATATTTGGTTCTTCTAGGAAACTCTTCGTTATATTTCCAACATTCATCTTTTCTACCCATTGCGAATTTGCAAAAAATGAAAGCAAAGGCTGCTGCAATAAAAATTTATATGTAAAATATCAAAGTTTGAAGCTAATAAAAACTACAAAACAACAAACCCTAGTTTGCAACTTAGTAAAAATAAAGAACATTCAAGATCTAAACTAAAAATCTTGAAAACTATAAAAATTTAACAAAAAATGCATAATACACTAACATGCAAAAAAAAAAGAGCACTTACCTCTTGCAAATGAGTTGAGGAGTGTTGAGATTGGCTCCCTAATGCTCCCAATGCAATTGATGGCCTCCCCAAATGGATTGCTGATCTCTTTTGTGCTCTTTCTTCTTGCCAGTTAGAAACCTATGGCTTTTCTTTTCTCTTCTTCTCTCTCATTTTTCCTCTCTTCTACTCATGTTAAACAAATAGAAGGCCCTTTAGGGTTATAACAAAGAGAATAGGTCAAAAACAAAGTTAAAAAAAAAGCAATTTTTTAAAATTTTACAACTCTATACTTTATTGGCCGCGGGCGATTCATGCCCATTTTTCCAGGCGATTCATGCGATTTTTTGGATGAATCGCCTGAATCGCCGATTCAGGCGATTCACCTGAAGAAATCGGCAATGGCGATTTCCGACTCCAAAAAAATCGCCATTGCTGAATCTAATCGCTGAATCGCCGATTCAGGCGATTTTATGGCGATTCTCGTTACTCTGATATATACACACACATATTATTACTAAACAATTATTAATTACCTTATGATACTTAAACTAATTTACCAGTTTTATTCTGAGTAACACATATCTCTGATTATTGATTCTTAGAAATCAATCCTTGTTTTAAATACAAAGAAATATTACTAATGTTTATTCAAATCAGCATTATCACTGGCTGTAGATGATGCAATTACAAATGCGGCAATTTCATTTGTAAATTCTGTGATTACATATGCAGCGATTCATTTATGAATCGGCATCTAATAAGGCTGTTAAAACTATGATTTAATTTGGAATAGACACCCAATAGGGCATGCCTCTCTCTCTCTCTCTATATATATATATGAGAAGTTTCAGATCTTGGAAAACACAGAAAACATACAATTGTGAATACAAGATAAAAGTTGCAGCAGACTCACTCAACTACACATAATAAATATACTTACCAAAAGTTGATTCAAGTCTCTCATTCGTATTCTGCAAAATACACAACATTAGTGAAAATTCTAGAGATAATTTCAGTCAAGTATAGAATTTGAATCAAAATAGATTCATTCATTCAAATCTGATATAAAATTTAACAGCCAGAAACCCCAAACAAATTATTAATTAACAAAAAGCAAACTATACTAATAACAGAAATGAGAAATACAACTATGTAATGGAAATTATAAGAATCTGGTGAATCGCTCCACTTTCTTCTCATAAAAAATCTGCACTCTCAGAGAAAAAGGTAAATGTTATGGGCTGTCTGGAGACTTGCCTAAATGAAGTCCTTGTTTTGGTGTTTCCACCTCCGGAACAATTAGATAGATAGATAACTTGTGATAGATATCCAAGAGCTAATAGACAACAACCTATAATCAAAATAACAGGACTATGATAGAACGCTATGATATGCTTAAACAAAAATATGAAATGAGATGCAGTGAAGGACTCCACTTCAAAGCCACAAAGCCAGAGCAGAATGAAATGAAGGCAAAGTGACAATGATGGTGAAGCTGGTATGCTGTGAAGACCAAGAATGCTATGTGGAAGTTATCCCAATTCATAAATGAACTCGAGAGAGTGTAAGCATGCTGTAGAAGGAAGCCGAAAATTGTAAGAGAATTTAACATTATCTCCAAGAAGCTTGAGGGGATAGAAGAAGACCCTATATAGTTTAAAAGTGGAGTCTTAAGCTAATAGAACAATCCTCGATGTCTATGGGTAGTGGTAAGATGTGTGACATTGCAAGGGTAGTCGTGATTCGTGGGATGAGTGCACGTTGGTCTTCGCAACGTGCACATCCTATGCCAACTAGGCTGCGTGGTCAAGATTCTAGGTGAAAAAGAACAAGGGAGATGGAGGGATGTGGAGGCTTGCCTGGGATTTTGTTTTTCAGATAAGGTAGGAGCATCGCATAATGGCAATTTTACGACACTACATAGATACACATTTGTGATGAAGTGGTAATAATGTATTGTGTGCTAACTCAAGATGTTATCATAAGATCCCAAAAATCTATAGTGGGCAAGTCCATAAATTCTCTAGGGTGCTCACTTTGGCTATTTGGGTTAAGCCCACAGGCATCCTTATAGAATCGCCTATGATTAATGTGGATTAGGTCCACAAGCACTCTTGTAGAAATCTATTTCACTACAACAGATTAGGTCCATAGGCATTCTCATGTGATACCCCCTGACAATTGTTGGCAAAGTCCACATTTTTTGGCCAGAGATATTGAATTTGAAAGGCTTTCCTAAGTAACTCTTTGAAAAGTGGTTGAGATACTAGGTAATGACCAAACAAAATAATCTTTTTGTATATTCGTAATGCTCAAAAATCTTTCTTAGACAAGTAAAGGCTCAATAAATGTGTGATCATTTGGGTATATCCTAAACTTTTTTGTTTTGTTTTATCCATGAGAAATTCACCTATTTTAATTTATTCATTATTCATTATCGTAGTACTTTCTCAAAATGCCATCTGATTATTGTATGGATACAACATTATGTATATTAGAATATTTTGATTCCTAGGTTCTTTCTCTTTATAGCTCGCAATTCTAGACTCTTAGTTAATGGTCATTTAGGCTCTATTTTTGAATTGTCTAATTTTAGTCATCATCTTTATTTAGATGATTTTTCTTTATTTTAACACTTTTTATAACATTTGTAGACTCCAAATATTCGCTTTATTGTTAATACAAATTTATCCAATTTTTTAAAGTTTCATGGTATCAAAGCTGGAGTTGGTCTGGCTATGACCCCCTCATAGGTGGGCCTAGGATTATGAAATTTTTGAGGGCAATTTTAAACCATACTTTCTTGTCTACTCAAAATCCATCTAGAGCTTATTGCAAACTCGTGGGTGGTGGTATTAGTTTCAACTTGCATTTTGCATTTTGGTCTTTTGTGAATGCAACTCGAGAGTTTTTAGTAGATCTTCAAATAATATTTCTACAGTTTTTCAGCAAAGATCAAAAGTTTTCGAGGGTTTTAGTGGCTCGTGTTTGTATTTTTGAGCACTTGTGTTTTTGAAACTCCTATTTCTATGTTTTCTTATGGCTTCTTCTAGTTTTGATGACCCTTGACGCCCTCTCATCCTCAACCATCCTTGGGGGCTGTTCTCACGATCTTATCTCTTGCGATTGTGACCATGGCTTCTTGTGTTAGTGGTCATCATTCCCGTTGTGCCATCGTGTTGCGTCTATGGTTGTAATTTGCCTATCCACTATTCTCAACATTTGTCGTTGCTTGTTGTGTTTGCTTGATTGAAACTCTGCATTGCTTGTGGTCATCGCCCCTTCTTCCATGTTCCAAATCCCCGTTTCTGGTCAAGCCTCACTGTTGCTTTGTTTGTTTGTGTGCAAGGTTTCTTTAGTGATTGTTCCTAGCTCCTGCCTTCTGTTGATATTGCTGTTGCACATCTGTTTGTTGGTTTTTTATATTCCAAGGGGTGCTCTCATGGGTATCTTCCTGTTTGTAGCATCTTTTGTGTATGGCAAGTGTGCGTGTTGTGTGCTTTCTATTTGCTGACCCCTCACCACCCTTTCTCTGCTGCTCTGGTCATGGAAGCTTACCGTGGTCTTTGCTTTTCAGCTTGTGCCATGTTGAACACACAACTTCTGTGACAATTTTCTTTGTTGGAGAACATGCCAAGATCTAGCCACAGGTGGACTTGTCTTTTCTGCCTACCATTGCAATCATTTCCTGCTACTGGTTTTGCCCTCTCTCATATGTCAACTCCACTATGCACTTTTATGCACTGCCAATGCTGGTTGCTACTACAGTACACCCAAACTCTATGTACATCTGTCACTTACCAATGTTTAATTGACCTTATAGCCAAACTTCAAGTGGAGATCGCCTTTGTGAAACTGTCCACACACTCTCTATGTCACTGGCTGATTTGAAACAACTTGTTGACTCTAACACCGCACAACAAAATGATGTTTTTGCTTTAGCCACTAAGATTGCTAATGTCAATAAACAAGTCTTTTCCAACAATGAACAAGCTCAGGAAATTCGCACTATGAGAGACATACATGCTAAAATTGACAACAAACAACCTTCCTTGATTTCTGAAACTCAAGATGTGGGCCTCCATTTGCAGCAATACCAACTGCGCACCACTCTACGGTGTGTAGGAGTTAGTTTAGGCTCAATTAGCGGATGATCATGTTATGTGGGGTTGTGCGCTCAACTTGAGAGTTTAGGGCCTTCCTATTAACAACTAGGGTTGTTGCACTAAACATCGATCTGTTAATGCCTTATATGGCGCCTAGACTTATAGAAGACACAGGAGGCTATTAAACTATGTCAAGAATCCAGTGTGGGATGCTAGCCCACTGCTAACATGACATGGCTTAACCTGCTTTATAAGTCTAGTGCTTGTATCAGGCATTGATAGGTAGGTCTTTTGGTGCAACAACACTAGCTTGTAAGAGTTACTCCATCTTCTGTTAATCTTGTCTCTACAGGTTACTCTTTCCTATCAACTAGGTATTGTTGACATCACACTTGACAGGGCTTGGGTTGGCCATGATAGTACTCTTTCTTTGACTAGTTGCCTCAGTGCTCTTAGGGCGAGGAGGAAGCTCTTTCCTCTTCCCTCTAAGATCTATGTGGACGAGGATCTCACTAGATCGCAAGTGGCTGAATTGAAACGTTCTCACGGTCTAGTTATGGAAGGTGGATGCAATGGGAACTGGGTAATTATTAGGAACCTTAGAGTTGTTATTTGAGATTCCTCTTCTGTAGGGTGGGAATTGAAGTTGACTGTGGAGACCAAATAATGGTTGTGTAGGCAATTGGGCATGGGGGAGCCTCTCAATTGTTCTCTTCGTGTTAACTACTAGAACGACAATGGTACCCTCTAGTCCTTGTTGGGTCTCTTTTAGGATGCTATTGGTTCTACTGACATTCTGTTGGTTACCGAGACTCATGAGAGTGTTGTTCATCTTCTTCTAGGTGTATCTGAGTACCAGTGGCTGTCTATTTTCAGGGACAAGGTCAGATACTTGGGTGGGGTCAAGGGCTTTGGTTGGGTCACTTGTTTAGTCAAAGATCGCCTCTTCAATGCGACTTTCATGGTCCGCTCTTATAGCTTGGCCAAATTCTTGTGGATTTGTATCGGTCATAGGACTACACAGTACAAGGGCATCTTCATTGTAGTAAGCTATTTCCTGCCGACCTCTTCATCTTATGTTGTATAGATTGTGAAGCATGACGATCCTTGCGTGGACCTTTATGAGCACATTATAAGGTTTTCGGCCATGGGAGATATTATCATTCTGGGGCTCTAATGCACGAACCAAAGACTGTCAAAGACCCCCACATGACCATGGTGTCAACTTGACTTGCACTTTCAAGACCTATTCGAATTCTTTGGGCGTAAAACGTTCCTAATGATTGTATGGGGCCTCTCATGCGATGTGGTTACCACTTACTCTAGTTATTGAATTCCTTTGACTTGGTGATCTTGAAGGGGCTTCCCTACTTTCGTGGAACTAGTTCCCTCTCACCTATTAGCCTCATTGTGGTGGTGTGAGTGTTGACTACACGCTCTCTTGTGCCTCCATTCTTTCCATCAATAGTTTCAACGTCTCTCGCCTCCCCTTGGTCGATCATGCCGTTCTCAGCCTTACTTTCAAGGACTCCCATCCTACCACCCTATTGCATCCCCCGTACTCCCCTCTCCCTGAGTTGACCCTCACCTGCACCTCTTTTAGCTTCATTGATGGGGACTTTGACCTTTTTATCTTCCACCTTAGATGACTCCTTCCTTAATATCCTTCATTGATCTTAGTGATGTCTCCACCATGTTTGATGTGTTTGTGGCTGTGCTTCGGGAGCCTTCTCTCCTCTCCACCCCCCACCAAAGTACCTCTGTTTCTTGCAACCAAAAGTGCGGGAACAATTTCCTAGGATTTAGTGGTTTGACGAAGACTATAAGTCCTTTTAGCGCTTGGTTCTCTCAACCCTCTCGGCCCCTTCTCTCATGTACATCTAGTTGAACCTTGCCCACTGCTGCTTTCTTTGCCATAAAAAGTGCTTGTTCTTTACGTCTCTGTGTAAATTCCTTTATGCTTCCCTCATGCATTGGTGTACTATTTTCCCTTGCCACCCTCCCCCTCCTTCCATCTTGGACCACAATGCTCTTTTCTCATACACCACTCTTTACAATATCCCCACCCAACCTCCCCTCCACCTCACCCCTATGTCTTGTTGCCATCTCTTCTCCTACTCTAACATTAGTGAGGCAATCGGATCCATGAACAATAGCAAGGCAATAGATGATGAAGGCTTCCAAGCGAAGCTCTTCAAGCTTGGCAACATAGTCTTGGGTTCCTTACTCATAGTGCTCTTTAACAAAATGGTTTGTACGAGCTTTCTTGAGTCCTGGACATGACATATTATCTATTTGATCCATAAGACCAGGTTGGTCTCTGACCTCGACAACTACATGATCATCATGATTGGGCACAACTTTGCTAAACTCTATGCCATTGTGTTGAACACTATTTTATCCTGAGTGCTTGATTGACGAAACTACTAGGCAAGGGGCTAGGTTGGCTTTTAAACAAACTTTTAAACCATGGAGCACATTTCGACCTTGCAGACTATCTTTGAGGAGACTCATCACCATTTGAAAAAAGTCTACTGTTGCTTTGTTGATGCGGGAGCATCCTAGGGTAGTTGGCAATCCTGAATGCAGGAGTTGTTTTGACTTTGGAGTTGGAGGACTCGGTCGAAGAAGAGGTGATGCTTGGTCGCAGTATTGACTGAAGAGCCCTGTTGCTGAAGATGCTCAACAGACATTGGGTTGCTCGACTTATACTACATTGCTCGGCATGTGTTGGGTGCTCGACTCAACGATGCTTTGAGTTTTGCTGACGCTCGATAGTTTGGTGTGCTGATTGGTATTCTTATAGATTTGCTTGACTGATTTGGTGCATTTAATGCATGTAATGTGTGATTGTGATGTGGATTGATTTGGAGATGTGTGTGGACTTATTTGAGCCTTGCATCTTTATCCTAGGTGCGTTTAATGAGTGTTGACAACTGACTAAGGCATTTTGTATTTAATATCTGTTGCAGGCTGACTTGTGGCTCAAATATGTAATTTATGTAAGGGTTTATTTAATTTGTAACTTTCTAGGCATACTTGTGGCTTAGTTGGGTATAAGTAGAGGGTCTTTTGGAGTCTTGAATTATATTCATTCAGCATGGATAAGAGGAGTAGTTGAGAGAGTGAAGTTTGAGCAGAGCTAGTAGCTAAGTGTGGCTTCAAGAACAAGAAGGTTGCTTGGTGGCTTGTGAGCACAAGTTTAGATTCTTCTTGGGGTTTGATGGAGCCCTAAAATTCTGTAAAAAATTAGGGATCCATTAAAGTTAAATTGCCAATGACATATTAGGTTGTAGTGAAGACTACTTAAGAAATGAAGAGAGATATTTAGAGTATAACTTGCAATGAGTAAACAAAGGGTAGGATACATGCAAAAGATAAGGAAAACACAGTCAGCAATCCATGGACATATCAAATACAAATTTGGAAGCTCTTTTGTAGTCTCTGACATTCAATTGACCCCCTTTCTAAAATGTGCTAGTACAAACATACAATGATTATCACATGACATTTTGTGTTCAGTAGCTACTATTGACACATTTGTCTTTTCCTTAAATAACTATGTGACTAGAAACTCCAAGGTCTGTTCCAGTTCTTTAGCTCTCTGGGTTGATTTTCAAATTTGTATTGACACTTGTCAATTCAAGGAATATTTACAATGATATAAGCAAACTGGTCTCTGAATAACGTCAGCATGGCTCAATTTATATTATATTAGAAATGATGAGACCCGATATGTGAATGATCTTATGCATTCTTGGACATGAGCAACTTTAAGTCATGTTAGCGATTTAACAAAATATGCAGACCATGTACATTCAGAAGTGATAATGTTGAAAGTTGTTTCTTAGATGATCTCAAAACTTCAAAGGATCAAATCAAATGTAATGTTCCCATCATAAAATAAATTATTAATTAAACTTTTGTCAATGGGTCGATTGATTTAGTGTATCTTAGACCCATTTTTGTTTTAGTTTCCGTAGGTAAGTGTAGTTGTTAGCTATCTTTGTACACCCTCGAAAAGGTTTCCCCGACGAGTATTTAAGCACGAGTTGTAGGTAGTTGTTGGTATGCAATTTGGATTAGTTCTTTGTATTGCGAATTCCTGTTGGGATTCTCTGTTGTTCGCCATTTTCAAAGTGAACGATCTTCCCTACTTGGCTTTTCGGTTTCGGTGGGATTCAACCCTCACCCTATTCCATCTGTGTACTTCTTGGCTTGGATCTGGCAAATCGGAGCATCATTTGTATGTGGAATATCATTATTATTTGGTACAAGTGTGTATCTGTTTGGTCTCTGATTTTTTGTGAGTTATTCGTGTTTAATATATTGCATTGCATTTCAAACGACATTGCCAAACTTCTTTGCATTTCCCCTTGCCGTAATCATCTTTACTCCACCGTTCATCCTCCTGCATGTATCCCCGTATGGACATACGACCTGAACAAGTGTCTCACCATCATCTTCCCCTTCGTACTCCTCTTTCGGCCTTCATTTGTTCTATTGTATGGACTACTGTACGACCTTCTTGGCCCTCACACTGTACTTTCACCCTTCTTTCATTTACCGTATGACATCCTTGTGTCACTATACGACCAGAGCTGCTCAATGTACACCACTTCCCACCACCATACTACACATCTTCTATCTGATACCATACCATATGACCTTCCCCGTTGACCATACATTGTTGTTTGGCATCTGTACACCATCTCACCCTAGTTGTACTGCTCTCCAGAATACTGTACGACTTCATCTGATTGACATTTTTGGCATATGAGGGGAGAAAGATTGTTTTAAGAGAAGTTGCAGGGTATGGATCATTACATCAAATACCACTCAATGCAAATAAAATCTGACGAAGACACATATTCCTTTAATAACAGTGACTTATTTCATCAGGTTGCTATCTTACAAGTCGATGACATGTACAACAATAACTAGAAATGCATAATCATAGGAAAGCTATGCATTTAATTTAGGGAAATGAGAGGAAAATGTATACTCCAGAGATGTAGCAATTAACTCCGATAAAAAAATAAATAAAATGAAGACTTCATGCCTTGAAGAGACTTTAGAAATCAAGAGCTATATGGAGGATATAATGAAGACTCCGCACATGAAAGCCAGTATGAAGGAGATGTGCATTAGACAGTGGCAAACACATGAACAATAAGAAACAATATGAAATCAGACATGATGCCCAATAATGACATAAAGCATTCTTAGGAGACCGCAAGTATGAATATGATGGAAATCAAAATCACCCAATTGCATGGCTAAATCTAGAAGCGATTTTTGGAAGTGGTGATTTGCATCCAAGAGGTTACTGTCTGAAAGCCTTTAGAAGAATCTATGCATGAGACAGACATACTCCTGTGCCAGGAATGCGAATGATTCCACAAAATGGAATAACATGATGCATCTTTTATAACCTGTTAAAAATGATAATCACCAGGCAAGTATATATGTTTGAAGATGTTTTGTGTTCTTTTGTAGGTTTGGAGAATATATACGGAAGAAACATCTTCACCAAAGAGCCCGATACTTGTTATGAATATATCATATATGTGATCACAAAAACCTTAAAAATGGTGCCCTATTAGTGTATTTGTAAAAATCAATATGTACTCGTCGACGTCATCATGGAGAATCATTGTATAAGCGGAGAACACAAACCAAGGCATCAAGTCGGTAAGGATGTGCAAAGATAGATATATTCACAATTAATTGAGTATAGGAGCACACGTAGCCTCCAAAAGATTGTTCGTTGTGAAGAGATATAGGAATGAAACGAATAGTTGCATCCATGGTGTCGTGCGAAAGCTTACTTAATTCAAGATAGTTTGTTTGGCCCATTCCATGTATTTAGTAAGGCATATATGTCTCTGGTAGTTTTGAGTTACAGTATGATTTATTAAAACAATTAAACCCACAATTTCATTATCAAAAAGTTGTAATTAGGTATCATGAAGAGGTATGCCTATCCAATTACAACTTTTCATTGTTTATAAATATAGATGTAAAATAAAGGGTTACAGTAATATACAATTCTTATTTTTCTCTTTAATTTTTTTTACATATCCAAGTGATATATGCACACTTGATATATTATATTCTTCTATTGGCCGAGATTGAGTGATTGAACAAAGCTCATGGATTTGAATTATTGGGTGAATTTTGTGCAGTTCGGAGAAATTCACAATAGATGGATCATCTATAAGGAGTGTCTTTATTGCGATTTTATTTCCAGCATAATTATTTATTTTAAATTTTGGAGTTGAAATATTATTAAGTTGTGTCCGTTATAATTATTTTAAAAATTCTATAAATATTTTAATGTTCAGACAAGTGGATTGGATCGTTATTGCATTGTAAACTTGATAAACATAGATATTGTGAAATATTTAATTGTTTTTGTATTTATGTCTAGTTTGTCTCCATATCATAGGAGTTAAAATGCATTCTGGACTAGTTTAAAATTGCATTCGTATAATTGATCTGTCGCGTCTGGATTATTAATTTGTTTATAGTTTAATTACATTGAACTTTATAAAGTTGTATGTTTCAACTTATAATATTGACTCAATTTGCCCATTTAATTAAGCACTGGTCTTTATATTACTCTTGATTCGCAATCCATACGCTGCAATTATTTCATATCTTTCCTTTGGAGAATTAATATATTCATTTGTCGCTATCATCCATAATTAATTTTTATTTATTTAAAACATTCTCACATTTATATAATCATTTACTATTCTTAATTCATAATTTGCAAATTTGTAGTAGTCTATAATTCTTGCCATTAGGAAAACTTTCATCGCATTCGCATTCTAATTGATCTGCTATAAGGATCTTGGATTTAAGTGATTTATTTAGGATTAGGTAAACCTGCCTTGGCCTTGCAGAGCCAAAAGCGCAGGGAACTTGAATTACATCATTCAATTGCGTCAAGTTGGCCATAACCAGTTGGATATCCCAACATTGAGTTGGCAAGGCTCGTTGGATTCCAATCTGCGATTTTGGGAACCAACAGGGTTTTCTACCAGATTGTGGATTTGGGCTAGCTAGGGTTTGGATCTTGTGAGATCTTGTAGAATTACTATTGTATTTGCTTATGTATTTGGCTATAACTCGGAAGGCCTTACAGTTGGGCATGTTGGATGTTAATCTATTGATTCTATTATGAGAATTGGTGTTGTTGTGGATCTAAATCTCTGTGTTATTGTTTATATTTCACTATGTGGTTATTGCTGGGGCTAGGACATGTCCTTTGGGGATTCTCTTACCTTGTACTGCGTCAGGTGATAATTAGAGTTGAAGGTTGACCTGGTGGCAATTTGTTACTTTAGGTCTACAAAGATCTTGGAAGATGCATCCAAGAAGATTGGACCCTAGGACGATTGATGATCTCTGTGATGTTGTAGAGACCAGGATTTCAAAGAAGGTGAGATTAGATTTCAAATCTGAGATGGAGTTGATGAAGAATGAGATCATGAGAGCTATTGCTGGTGTACCGAGGAATGTGGGTACTGAAGATGGTTATGAGGTGTTGAGTAACATGGATCGTTTTCTACAAAGGTACTAACATTGCCAATGTTATTGATGTATTCCAAATGCAGATTTGGATCTCATAAAAATATGAGAAGAGAAGAGACATGTCTCTAAGGATTAATCATCATTTAATTAATATATTTAATAATAATAATTTGTATAATATATATATATATGTATATATATGAATATATATGTATAATGTATATATGTATATATATGAATATATATGTATAATGTATATATGTATTATATATAATATAATATATATATTATATTATTATAATAATATACTATGTAAAATAATATATATTATTATTACATGAATATGTATATATAGGAAATGATGATTTACCAATAACAATAATGTATATTGAGTCAATCCAACTGAAGCTACAACTTTAACACTCCCTCCTAGCTAGGGAGGATTTGTAGAACACATTATGTTCTCAAGTATATGAAGAGATATCATCTCAATATGATATTCAATTCACTATAAGGCTAAATTTCTCAATGCTCCCTCTTTAGCAAAAAGACAATTGAAGCAATTATAATACAAGATTTGAACACCACTTTAAGTGTGGTCTATGAAAGATTTAAGTTATGGTGTCTGGCAAGATCTGGCCTAAAGAACCATAACAATTGATTTTCATGGTGTTCGGCAAAATCCGGCCTGAAGAACCATGATAACACTTGCGCCAACACATTTTGGTGTTAGGAGATAGATCAACTATTGATGAAGTCGTCACCTTACAATAGTGACCTCACACATGAAAAATCATCACCTTTTATAAACCAATTGCAAAAATTTAATCTTCCTGAGACAACAACTTAATGAAGTTTGTTATGTTGCACTCAAGAGTAGGTCCATCAAAATCATGCAGTCACACATGTATTTTTAGATTCCCTTTGAGTATCAATCTTCTAAGCTCCTGCATTTGCCTTCGAAGAAGTGTCATACTCCCTCGTAATGTAGAAGGATACTCATAATTTCAATCATTAAAGATATTTGCTTCAAGAGCCTCATTTTATCAAGCTTGATCGCAATTTCTTTTAAGTTACTGTTAGAAGCTACCTAATGTGTCATTCTTCTTTTCCTACAAGATCAACTTTAGATAGAAAAGAAAAGATCAAGGCAAATAATCTTATAGTATGTGTAGAATTACAAATAAGAGAGACTACAATAAGTAAGTAAATATAATACTCAAAAATAATAGATACTTATATCTCCACATTAACGTTCTTGATACAAGTTGCTCCAATGAGGGCCCATGTGCCTCAAATAAGATGATGTCTCCATATAAACATTTGTCAAAGAATGGGAATGAAACATTGATTATTATTCCCCCCACAATGTAAAATTCCTACTTGTTCCATCAACATTGTTGGGTGATAGTATCTATTTAGTAATATGAGTGATAATTTCATTCTATGCAATTCATATCTTGAGGAATGTATTGAAGTTCTGTTCTCGTGAATGATCCATTATCGCTATTTTTCCTCATATCCTCATCTCCTTTGGTGTGGGTAATCCGATGAAATTGATAGCACCATATATGATCTAAGTTACCAAATTCACCCCTCAGCATGCAAATTCGACATTCGATTTGTAGTTAATTCGAAGTGGGTTCCGGTTCTTGTCAAATTCGTCATTTGTTTGATAATTTCCTTCGGATTGTCTTTTTCAGACCCTAGACAAATTTGGGCAAATGCTGAGCGAATTTTGTAGTTGACAGAAAAACCCGAGAAGAATTTGGAGCGAATTTGGGTGTGCAACAAAAAAAGTTTGACTTTTTAATGTTTTTACTGTATTGAAAAGGCCTTTTTTTTGGTTTAAATATAATCTGATTTATTGTCAAACCTACCCAACCCTAAAACACGGCTGCACTTCATATAGTGGTATATGAAGTTATTTGCTTCAACATAATTTTACACACACACAGATATATATAAAATAAATAAAAAAATTCTTGAACGGACGAACCCAAAACAAACCTGAACTTAGCTCCAAAAATTTTTGATCGAATTTCGAACCTGAATGTCGAATCCACATCTGAACCAGAATCCAATCTGGCAACTCAGTATATGATGGTCAAGTAATATTTGATACTTGTGTATCCATTTCTTTGTGTATGTTCTCTACACATATTCTAAAATATTCATAGCTCTTTACTCTGTTGTGTGTTTTATTGTTTACTTTATTAATGATTCCCCTTTTTCTTATTGATAGTCCATGCTGCATCTCATCAAGGATGATGCTTCATACATAGAATATTCACAAATGCCTTGAGCGAGAGATCGCTGAAGAGTTATAATATGCAGAGATCACTGTAGGATGACTTGCTTGGGAAGTCATGTTTCTTCGAAACAGTACTGTAGACTCTAAGGGTTACAAAAAATTCCAAATATATAATGTAAATAAAGTAACACAAATTCATGGCAAATTCCCATTATATGTTTCCATTTCGTGCCTTGAATATTTTCTCCCTCTTGTATACTTAATGTATAAAGCGATGAATCTACTGTTTGCCTGGTAGAGAATCTTTCCAATCTATTTTTTAATATCCTTCGTACTCTTCCATGCGGATTCTTCACTGCCTTGTTAATATCGTTGTTGTTCATGTAATGTCTCCAAACTATGAGTACTATTCAGGGCATATGCAACTTCTATTTTAGAATGTGCTTTCTATGATGGCGACTGACTGAACTATGCATGGTATTATTGTTGGATGTAGTTTTGGAGTGGTAATATATTATGACCACAATCTTAGAATGTCCATAAGCTGAGTGAGTCATGTTGCTCCCTTGATTACACCAATTACGGGTTACTAAATTCCTATACATTGCTTGTATATCTAGATGATCGTTGCCTTTGTTATTCCTTAATTCTCTGAAATTTCTCTCTACTATAAATGTCCACCAAAATAATTCTAGCTTAATGCAATGCCCTTGGGTGCTATTAATTCCCACAACTTATCTTAGTATGGATGTTTCTTTAATATCACTCTTCCTTCTATTGTTGTTGATTTATCACAACATCCTTATTTATCATGGCTTTTTCAATAATCTTTATCATTGGATTTGACCATATTATTTTTTTATCTTTGTCCTGTTTTCGTATTGCCTTTTTTTAATTCTTTCTTATGTTTTGGTTGTCGACTAAACTTCATCCTTCTCCTATCTAGTGTGTCTTCCTTCCAACACTCTTATTTGTATGCATGTGACTGTGGATTACTTTTCCTTTTAGATGTTGGGACTCGATGCTCCCTATGTCTGATAGGACTCGCTACTCTATTTTATGGGTGTCTTTCCTCCTAGTCTACTCACGTGCCCCTTGTACAACCATCCCAAGAATTACTTCTATGTTTTTACTTCCACCAAAAATTGATCTAACATATTGTACTATAAATGATATGCTATATTTAGTCATATGTTGTGGTCGGAGTTGTGATATCCACAAGGGGCTATTTCTATGTATATCCTTGTTTGACTGTACGACCGTGAGTCATTTATTTTGGTCTTACCATTATGACAAGACAATAATCCCATTTGACCAACATAGCCACTATTTATGACCTATTTCTTGATCGGTGCAAGTGCTGCAGATCAGTACGAAAGCAACGGTCGACATGTACGTGCAAAATAATTGTGTTCTCTTTAATATATGAATTCAAGTGCTGATGTAGCATTTGGCGAATGAACAAGATTCTGAGATATTTGTTTTTGACATGATGTGTTATCACCCATTGTACTCGTCTTTCTGTCGGTTCCTTCTCAAAAAATGATGTCTTGGGAGCACCCATCACAATGACCAAGGGGGATTATCCACAATGAATATCGATATCGTTGTTTATACTTTGCACCCTTTTATTATTTTATTGTTTTGATTTGCATATCAATGTATCGATTTGGACTTCCTCTATGCCACGATGATGTGATCTCTTCTTAGGAGTTGTCTGTAGATTGAAGGGGTTCAGTGCAAATTACATTGAGAAGGTTAGATGTCGCACAAAGGCAATGTTTGTCTTTTTCTTTTGTTCACTATAACAATTGTCTAATGAAATGGGCAATCACCTTTTCTATTCATCTCCAAAATAGGGAAGAGTAAAAAAAATGATATTGTAATTTCTTGATGGTATGCTAATCAAACATTAATATGGTTTATTCTATCACTGAATGCATTCTTTTGATTCATCTATCTGTGTATTTGCCATTTTTTTCCTTATATTTATCCAAATATAATGATTCTTCATTGATGTCCTCCCAACTAGGCTCTTATACCATGTTGAGTAACATGGATCATTTTCTGCAAATGTACTAACATTGCCATTGTTATTGATGTATTCCAAATGCAGATTTGGATCTCATATAAATACGTGAGGAGGAGACATGTCTCATGAAGAGACATGTCTCTAAGGTTTAATCATCATTTAATTAATATATTTAATAATAATTATTTGTATAATATATATATTTATATATGTATATATATGAATATATATATCTATGTATAATGTATTTATGTATTATATATAATATAATTTATATATATTATATACTATAATATATATATTATTATTATTACATGAATATGTATATATAGGAAATGCTGATTTGCCAATAACAATAATGTATATTGAGTCAATCCAACTGAAGCTACAACTTTAACATGAGGAAGCTCCTAAAGACTTTGAGTTTGTTGGATCTAGTGGTGAAGACAAAATTGATCGCTTGGAGAAACCTTAGGTGCCGATTCGTGAAATGAATCCGATTCGAGCACACGAATCGGATCCGTGGATTCAGGATTTTTTTTTTTTTTTTCAATAATGATTCGTAGAGGATTCGTGTCTATATATATATATACACACACACACAAAAAAAAAAAAAAAAAAAAACTAAGAGAAATTATTTCATAGTATGAATCTATGATTCTAGTATGCATCTATGAATGTAGTATACTTGATAATTGATCTATTTTCATGATTATAAAGAAAATCAGAACATTCACATTCAGGATTTTATGTTTTTGTGCCTTGTATTGCCATGGATTCATGTTGGATCCTCAGGATTCGGGTAGGATCCTTGATTCTGCCTGTGGATCCATCAGGATCCTTGGGCCACGGATCCTGATGGATCGACAGGCAGGATCATGGACCCTGCCCAGATCCTCACGGATCCACATGCAAATCTGGATTTGGATTGGACCTGAATCTGGATCCAGGGTCTGATTCGTGAATCCAGTATCTATGGGAGAAACCTATAGAAGACAGAGCTGATCGGTTGGAAAGATCTGGAGCTCAGATGAAGCTGAAGCACAAGATGGATGTTTCTAATTTCTCAGATACTTTGAATCTTGAAGACTTGATTGATTGGATTGGTAAGCTAGAAGATTACTTTGAGTTAGAGGATATTGGTGACCTGCTTAGAGTAAGGTTCGCACAAACTAAGTTGAAAGGACATACTACTCTTTGGTAGAAATAATTGCAAAGAGATAGAGAAGAGGAAGGTGAAATGAAAATCACTCGTTGGAGGTTAGTGGTTACAAAATTGAAGGTTAAGTTCATTCCTGCAGATTATGAACTTGAGTTGTCTAAGAGATTGCAAAATCTGAAACAAAAGGATATGTTTGTGAAGGATCATACCGAGGAGTTCTACAAGTTGACTATTCAGTCTGGACATAGAGAACTATTTAAGGAGAAGGTGGCTCGGTACATTAATGGTTTGAGATTCAATGTTCAGGATGAGGTTGGTATGGCGAAGAGTGATTCAGTTGAGGATGCTTATTAGTATGCTTTGAAGGCAAAAGATAAGTTGAAAAGGAGACCTCAAGGTGGGTCCCGAGGGAAGGAGAAGCAAGATCACTCGTCAAAGGAGAAATCGAGTGCAGAAGATGAACCAAAACTTGTTGGCTGAGGAAGAGGATGGGTAAGGTTGCCTCTAAAGGTAATTGTTTTCGTTGTGGTGAAGAAGGACATAGAGCTTATGGATGCTCCCAGAAGGCTGGTGATAGAGGAGTTGTTGTTGTGAATGAGGCTGAAGACTCAGTTAATGAACCTGAGAGGGAAGGAGAGAATCCATTGGCTCGACGAGTATTGTTTGGTAAAAGGGTATTGGAACCTTGTCAAAGGAGTAATTTGTTCAGGACTTGTTGCAAGTCTGCTGGTAAAATCTGCAATGTGATTGTGGATGGTGGTAGTACTGATAACCTTGTTGCTGAGGAGATGGTTCAAAAGCCTGGTTTGAAGAGAGAGACATTCTTGTCCTTATAGGAATGGTGGGTTACAAGATGGTTATGCTTTGGAAGTGAGGGAGCAGTGTCTTGTTGATTTTCAGATTGGGCAATATAAGGATCAAGTGTTATGTGATATTGTGGACATTTGTAGTTGTCACATATTGCTTGGTAGACCTTGGTAGTATGATTGCAGAGTTGTGCATGACTGTTTCAAGAATGTATATACAGTTGAGAAAGGTGGCACAAAGTTTTCATTGATTCCTTTATAGAATGAAGAACTTGGTAAGAGGAACTTGAGCTTTGGGAGCCGAGTTGAGTTGAATGATTCTGAGATGTTAGAGATCAGTGTGGAAAATAAACTCGTGCTACACCATGGAAGGATGTGAGGAAGCAAAGTAAAGGATTGACCATTGCTGGAAAGGATTGGCAGAAGTGGAATAAAGGGAAGCGTGTGCAAGTTGATAATTTGGAGGATATGTATGTGAGGATTTATGTTCTAAATCCCACAAGATGTTCTTTCAGCCGATTAAGAACATCTTTTCGCACCTAGGGTGTTGATGCGGGAGCATCTTGACCTTTCATACATTATGATGAATTTCATAATATTGTAATATTTAACTCATTTAGATTTTCCTATAACCATGTTGAAGAAATGGTTAAAATACTTAGCTTTGCATTGTGATGTATTAAAAACTAGAAAAAAATACATTTGCATTGTAATGGTAGTGCTTAAAGAAGCATTGAAAAATGGACAAGGGTTAAAAGAATGTGTTGGGTTGGTTTAAAAGGTGGTTGGGAAGTTGTAAACCACCACAACCACTTTAAAATCATTGTATTGGTCGTTCCAAACAGAAATGGATGAGTGAGAAGAAGAATAGATCATTTTGAAGCAATTGGTTTTCAAGAACTTGTCATTTTTGATTGGTTATAACTGTTTTAGTGTTGGTTCCAGGCCTTGTACGGCCATGTACAGCCTGAAACCCTTGTATTTTCTATACGTTTGAAGAGTAGGATTAATAATCTTCTTTCTCTTTTTGGTTTGGAACAATTTGTTAAGTTTTGAAGAAGTTATGCTAGTTTTGGTAAAAGTGGTCATTTGCAGATTTGAGGATGCCCAGCTACAGTTGAATTTAAATGTTTGGTACGGGCATATTTGGATGAAACAGAAACTCTAGTTGTATTCATTGGAAAGATATATGAACCAGCTTTTATTTCCAATTGGTTTGAGTCGTTTTCATTTAGATATGTGTCAGTTATGTTCATTTTAATGAAGACTGGTTTTTAAGGATTTGTTTTGAAGTTATAGGCAATGATTAGTGCTTGTAGAACAATTTATGAATTGAAAAATTTAATGGCTTATATATTCAGAAACTAGACTCATATAGAGTTTATGAAAAATTGGTTTGGTTGCAATTGGAGTCATTTTGAGGAAGTTATTAGATGCCCAAGGAAGGGTTATTAGTTTTACTTCTGATTTATGACAGAGAAAATGGGTCTACATGCAGAGACTATAACGTGTAATGAATTGATTATTTTTAGCTCAGATTTGGATATGTTTTAGTATTTCTAATTTAGAACAAATCCTCCAAAGGGTTTTGAAAGAAAATGTCAGGATTGAAAGTTATGATTAATGTACTCGGGTATAGCAGTCAGACCATGTGAATGGTAAAGTATTGTAAACCAGTGTTGGAAAGAGTTTTGTTTTGCCTCATGAGATGTCTTTAAAATGGAATTTATTTCATGGATATGAAGGAATAAGCATGTATCCCAACATTTGGTTTACTCCATTGATGCTATTTACATCAGGTTTTTAATGTAGGAGCATCCTAGTGTAATTGGCAATCCTGCATGCTGGAGTTAGAGGACTTGGTCGAAGAAGAGGTGGTGCTCGGTTGTAGTATTGATTGAGGAGCTCAGTCGTTGAAGGTGCTCAGTTGTTGAAGGTGCTCGACATACACTGGGTTGCTTGGCTTATACTACATTGCTTGGTATTTGTTCGGTGTTCGGCTCAACAATGCTTGGAGTTTTGTTAATGCTTGGTAGTTTGGCATGCTAATTGGTATTCTTGCGAATTTGCTTGACCGACTTGGTGCATTTAATGCATGTAGAGTGTGATCCTGATGTGGATCGATCTAGAGATGTGTGTGGACTTATTTGGGCCTTGGACCTTTATCCTAGGCCCATTTAATGGGTGTTGTAACCGACTAAGGCATTTTGTATTTAATATCTATTGCAGGCCGACTTGTGGCTTAAATTTGTATTTAATGTAAGGGTTTCTTTAATTTGTAACTTTCTAGGCCGACTTGTGGCCTAGTTGGGTATAAGTAGAGAGTCTTGTGAAATCTTGAATCATATTCATCCAACATGCAGAAGAGGGAGTAGCTGAGAGAGTGAAGTTTGAGCAGAGCTAGTAGCTAAGTGCGGCTTGGAGAACAAGAAGGTTGCTTGGTGGCTTGCGAGCACAAGTTTAGATTCTTCTTGAGGTTTTCTACCAGATAGTGGATTTGGGCTAACTAGGGTTTGGATCTTGTGAGATCTTGCAGAATTACTATTGTAATTGCTTATGAATTTGGCCACAACTTGGAAGACCTTACAGCCGGGCATGTTAGATGTCAATCTATTAGCACAAAGACGTCGTTAGCACTCCTATTTGACCTCAGTTTGCAGAAATGACCTTTTGTTAAGATTGGACTTGAAAGGATTACTGTTTGTAAATGGGTTTCAGATTGAAATCATTTGACAAAAATAATTGGTTTGGTTCTTTGATTTTTATGTAATTCATCATAAGTCTTGTAATCACTGAGTTTTGTATTTAGGCTGATTGTGTAGTTGCTCAAAGTTGTAGAAGGCTGATATTTGGAGAAGTGAGGAACTCATTCTTGTTTAAATTAATAATTATTTTGCTGCATCAGAATATTAACATTTTGAGAAGGTGAGTGGGTTGGAGCCCTAAACATTGCAGAGTTGTTGCTCAAATAAGGTAGTGGAGTTAATACTAAGTTTGTATATGTTGTGGAAGAGTTGACACTCTTAAGAAGAAAGGGGTTTTCTGACTCCTTAGGGTTGGAATCCTTAAAGTTCTCATTGGTTCTCAAATTTGTGAGGCTGGTTTGGTATAGTAGATGCTAGCAGCTATTATAACTATGGTTTTCTCCCGCATCGGGTTTCCATGTCATATTCTTGTGCATTGAGTTTTGTGTCTCTTGATTTCGTGGTGTTTTCTTCTAATTTATCTGAAGTACAAATTGACTAAGTTGAAGAAGATTTGATTAAGTTTGAACTTGATTGTAAGATTCATTCACTACTAATTCACCCCTCCACCCCCCGCCCCCCCACTAGTAAACATGTGCTCCACATTCTCAAGGTGTTGATAAAGGTTATTGATATTGTTTTGTAAGCTATAAACACAACTAGAATTAGTAAATATTTTATTCTAACATGTTGGAATGTGTCTAGCATATCCCCTTGGGATTTGTGACATGGTCTATTAGTTTCTTGTGATATCCTTAACAAAGATGGTAGCAGTTTCCTGAACATATGCATTTGTAGGGAGAAATGGCCAACTTAATTTCCTTCAAGTGGTATAAGACTAGGGTTAGAGGATTGGATCCCC
Organism: Cupressus sempervirens; assembly: GCA_028749045.1. Taxonomy (NCBI): domain Eukaryota; kingdom Viridiplantae; phylum Streptophyta; class Pinopsida; order Cupressales; family Cupressaceae; genus Cupressus; species Cupressus sempervirens. The sequence goes on along the minus strand of CM053792.1, from coordinate 955,048,688 downwards.
TTGGATAACATTTAGGGGGAGATTGTTGGAATGTGTATATGTAGAGCCCCTCTAGATTTGTGATACGGTCTACCAACCCCTTGTTAGATCCTTAACTAGGATGGTAGCAGTTCTAGAAGTATTGCAATCAAAATTTGTTTCCATGATCCAACATAGTTCATCGTTAACTCTTAAACTTTACCTATACCACATTAACGATTACATACATTCATTGGAACAAATTTGTTAATTCAATCATAACATTCAAAATCCCTTATTATGTATAGTTAATCAAATGCAATCAAGCCTTTGCTTTACCTAGTGAGGGTTAGGGATTCCACCTAGTTGATAAAAGCTAGTTTATAATTGATAACTTATACATACACACCAATCACACACACATAGATGCCACGAGGTGTCTCTTGGGGTTTGGAGGCCAGTTGGGTATTATCATGGCAAGTTTTCATTTTATTGGAGTTCAACTATGTTTTATATAGGATAATTATTATTTTTGTTAGAGGAGATTATTCATTCGACTAAATGTTCTATCTGTACAATCCTAACACCTAGACCAACTTAATTCCTTGAGTTTGACCCCTCATGGATTGCCTACACATCCCTTCCCTAGGGAATAAATGGACGTGTAGTTTTGATAGGAAGTTACTAGCTTTTGTCAATCCAATTAACTTGTTTCTTGTCTCATGCTAAGGTTTGGCCATGACCTATGGACTTGATCTCATTCAACCAATAAGTCTATCCATTCTTGTGGTCATAATTTGTTTCCCCAAGGTTTCGTAACTCATCATGTTCTCTCTACTATCTAATCCAAAAAATATTTTAGAATAAATGTGTAATATAATTGCACTTACATTCCCTCTAGCATTTTAGAATGATATTAATTAATTTGACAACACTACATGTCTAAAGATTGACATTCTTCATGAGTTTATTGTATAGTCACTTACGAGTCTGCATTTGATCTTTGGTGTTTAGGCAATACTATATTTTAGATCAAGAATGTATCTCACATTCAAGGATTATTTTAATTGCATAATATTGTTATGCCTTATTTTGTTGTTTCTGGTTCCATTTCTTCAAGTAGGGAGACATCATCAACATGTCGTTGAGCACAAGGATCAATGTCATCCAAGTCAATGGACTCGGTGTGAATTTGACCTCCACCTTTCTAGTTCAAAGGTGAAGGTTGTATTGAACGAAGACAATATCATTCGGGCATTGTTGGGTCAACCTATTTGTCTACTTGCGAGTGTTCTCAAATAAGCTCCAATTGCATTCACACCCAAAATCACTTCATGGCTTGGACAAAATAGATATGGCTATCTTTTGAAAATTATACATCCTAGTACCAAAAAATTCCCACCATAAATCTACAAAAAACCATATAAAAATATATGAAAAGAGTCAATCCTCCTTACACAGATCAAATATAGAAAATTAGTTATTGCATATGTCTTTGGTTCGAGCCAATCCATACTAATGTGTCCCACCCATGTTGGAAAGCCAATGTTCTACTATTTGCTCGAGTTGAGCAATGTCTTCTCTTGTTAATAGCAAGTCTTCAATTTTTTTTCCACTTCCATTCAATGGATAGGTTATTGCCTTTTTTCACAAATGTGTCCCACCCATGTTGGAAAGCCAATGTTCTACTATTTGCTTGAGTTGAGCAATGTCTTCTCTTGTTAATAGCAAGTCTTCAATTTTTTTTCCACTTCCATTCAATGGATAGGTTATTGCCTTTTTTCACAGTCTTTGACTTTAGTGCCCTAGAGTTGTTTGAGAGTCTCCTTAATATGAGATGTGTTCATTATGCTATCTATGGCTGAGTAGCCTCCCCATGAGTCTTATAGGGCTTTGTACCCTTCTAGGATATCCCTCAAAAGATGATTTGCGATGACTTTTGCAATTCAGCATAAAGTTCCAGTCCTAAGATCCTTTCTGTGGGTTAGGAGTGCTAAATTGTCAAGTTGGCTCTTAACTTTCTAATTATTTGTTGTAGAGGATTTTGACTCATTCCAAATGGGTCTCTTTATGCATTTGCCATAAAAACTTATTAACCGACACCTTATTTTGCTATAATTGATTCCTCAAGCCTAAACCACCCATCTCTTTAGGTCTGCAAATTTCATCCTAAGATATCATTGCCATTTTTCTTTTCTGCCAAGCCTTGCCAATAGTTATTTTTGATTTTTTGTACTATTTTAGAATTTTCTCTTGCTGAAATGGAAAGGCTGGAGAGTAGATATATAGGTAGTGCATATATGACTGCCTTTAACTTGACTATTCTTCCTATCCATGAATACCATTTTCGTTTCCACAAGGAAAGTCTCGTCCATTTTCTCTCCCAAAGGACCCAATAACTTTGTGGTTCTTATCCCTTTATCTAGAGTGAGTCCTTGATATATGCAAGGTAGTTTGCCCACTTTGAAGCCCAACTATTTCTTGTTTCCACCTTCCTTGGTTCAATCGAAAAGAAAAAACTTCTGATTTCTGTTGACCTATCATCTGCCCAGAGGCTATAAGGCATATTGTTTTAGTATGCTGTTGATTTTAAGAGTTTCTCTTGTTTTTCCTTCCCTGAATAGCATTTTGTCATCAAAAAATTGCCAATGAAGGATAGCTTGCATTGAGCCGGTGATCTTAATTCCTCTAATCAGGCCCATCTCTTATGATTTCTTTAGTGCTCTCCCCTTATCTCAATTGCATTTACTAGGATGAAGAATCTTGGACTTGAAATACATTTAAAGATCCAGTGTATCCATTGTTTATAGAAATTAAATGACTTTAAACATTTACATAGGAACCCCCAATCCACCCTTGTCATAAGCTTTCTTGATATGAAGTTTGATGAGAACACTTGAAGTCTTGTTGTTTTGAATTGAGTAAATTGCCTCTTGAGCAATTATCTCACCATTTAGGATAAGATCTTCCTGGGACAAACCCAGTTTGTTCTTTAGATATGAAGCTTGGAAGAATATTTTTTAACCTATTTGCAATTTCTCTTACCCTTGTCTTTTAAAATGATGTTACATAGGGATATGGGTTTGAACTCATCCATGCTCATGGTTTTCTCCTTCTAAGCGATGAGTGCAATGAATGTGTTGTTGATCTCCTTTAGAAATCTTTAGTTCCTAGTGATTCTAGGACATCTCCAAGCCCATCCCCCAAAATATACCAACACTTTTGAAAGATTCCAATTGGGAATCCACTATGACCTGGTTCTTTGTTGGGGTGCAGTTGCTAGAAAGTAGTCTCATCTCTTCTTTTGCAAATTTTTCTTTCAAAATTTTACTATCTTCTTTTAAAACTATGCTAGGAATATGAGAAAGTAGTCCTGTTGATTCGTCAAATTTGATATATCCTAGTTGTTTAACATGTTATGGAAGGAGCCGTCTACTTTCCTTAATGTGATAATCCTATTCGTATCCCTCTATCTAGTCACATTTCTGAAAAGTTGAGAGTTTTTATCTTTTTCCACCTTGGCAGGAGCTAAACAAGCACTTTATGATGGATATCTATAGATAGTATATCCTCACTACTTGGGTAAACCCCTAGGGGGTTGAGCTTGATAATGGCTTTCTATGTTGAGCACTCTTTAGATATTTAGGACAGGATCATTGTTCGCCCCTCCTATTTATTCTACTACTTGTCACATGCTCTTCATATCTCTCTTGGCTCCTTCAAAGTGGGTTTGTATAAGCTTTGTATTCAGTCTGGCTGTCATTTGCTGAGGTATGACAGGATCTGCCAACTTCGTGACATGAGGGTGGTTGAGGCGAAGACTCATTTCATTTTCTGCTGCCCCATCTACTATGAGATCAAAGGGAGGTTCTACTACTTATTCAGGGAGACTCAATCTCTTCCCTCCTGTTTCTGATTTACGGACTAGAAGTGCATTGCTCTCTATCTTCAGGAGGCCCTGAGGCTGTAGGACCACTCTTTACAACAACATTTCCCCACAAGACCGCACTCAAATCAGCTCGTCACCCCATTGTTCACGGAAGCCCCCTCTATGCAGGGGGCCAAGCAGCCTCGTCCCCCTTTCTAGGCTCCTCAGGGAAGTGCATCCTCACATATCCTCCATGCAGCTACGATCTTTGTTCCCTTCTTCTACAGGTTTTCAGCAACGACTTGGGGTCTCTTCCTGCCTAAGGCATATCCTTTTGTCCTGGATTTCTTTCCAGTGGCTCGAAGCAACTAGTGGGGTGGTTTAGTTTCTTTTCAGTTTGCATGCTCTTCCTTTTGTTGTTCTGTTTTATTTCCCTGGACACTGTTTGGTGCTCTTGCTATAGGCTTTCTCTTGGCCAGGTTTTGGCAGTCCCATGGACCCTTTTGTTGGTCTTTTGTTGGATATTAATGAAATTATCTTTTCTTATCTTCTTCTACCTGTCAAGTCTCTCTTGATTTCTATCTCTAGAAGGTTTCTTCTTTAGTCAAGACTTCCTCATAATCATTTTATAGAACTGTTTCTCTAAAGAATCTGTGTTTTGATCCATCCCATGCTGAATAATTTTCTCGTTCAGAGATACCAATGGTTCCTTAGTTCCGCTTTGTGGAAAAGATGTTTTTATAATGTTGTTTGTTCATTGCAAAAGCTGTTGCTTGACTAATTTCTGTTTTGCCACAATGAAGAAACTTTTGTCAATCTGCATGTTCTCTAATTTGAAGAGATCGTTCAATGGTTTCTAATCACCAATCAACATCAACTGCACCGAATAATGATCGTCTAGGGCATGGTTGTATGGAAGCTTTGAGACCAAAGGGAAAGGTTGTTAGATCTGCTTGAAAAGGAATATATCACGCTTCTCTGCAATGGTTTCAAGTATAGGAACCATTTTATGATTCAATGTTAATAAGATTATTTGTGTCGACCCACTTTCTAAAGTCTATCTGAAATTTACTCATATTTTTAATGCCTCCACTCTTTTGTAAAAGTTGCAGAATAGCATTAAAGGTCTCCCCAATGATTGTATGAGGAAAGGGGAAGTTGGATAAAAATGTATCCAACTCACACCAAAGTTCTTTCTGCTTAGTTTTAGGGATTGGGTCATATACATTTATCACAAGGAACTAAGAAGAAGAAGTTTGTAGTCAAGCTTCTTACTAGAGCCCTTATGCATTTCTTTCCACTAGCTAATTTTTCAATATAAACTTTCCGATCTTCTTGCTGAACAATATCATCTCATTTGTGTCCAGTTTAATCTCTTGTAACAGTAGAATTTCTGCTTTTCCCAAGGAAACACTGTACTTGACCAAGTGCCACTTGTTAGGGGCATTTAATAAACTTGGCTTTTGGGAAGGTTTCGTGCCTCTTATCTCTTTCCTCTTTCTTGTTATAAGAAGTAGGAGCAAATCCTTTCCCTAGTATTCATTTTCCACCATTTTCCTCCATGTCAACTTTAATTTTTTCAAACCGTTTTCCTTTTTCGGTGATGATTTCAAGGTTATCTAAATACTTTAGATATGTATCCATGTCAGCCAATTTTTTTGCCTCCGATCTTGGCTTGCGAAAAAAAAGGTCTTCTTCAACTCCTATGAAAGAAGCTAGGGATTCCCCTATTTTCTTTAGAGCTTCTGTGTTCCAATATATAAACAGTAGATATACTAATCTTTACCCTTTTTGAAAATCTCTGGGGTTTATGTTTAGAGGGATCAAAATCAGGTTCCCAGTTTATTCAAGAGAAACTAAATCCTTTGAAAAAAGGGGTTTCCTGGATGGAATTTATTTTCTATAAAATTTATTGGTGCAATCAATGAGATAGAAGCCTTCAGGGAGTGATCTTGCACTTATCCGTCCTTTGAATTGCTCCTACCACCAGATGATGATCCTCTCTGTTGGGTTGTATACACTCCATTTGAAGAAGAAACCATAATCTTTGAAATGATCCCAGATCTGATTTGAAGTTCTTATTGAAATGACAAATGCCTCATTTTTGTTGTTCATCGGTGCTTTGCATTTCCCTTTGCCTGTATTCCTATCTTTGTCCAGGTTTATGAATTTAGTGTTCCAAGTCTTTGCCTGAGACTGGTTGGAACTGCCAGGGTTTCTTCCTCTCCAAGAATGGTTTCCTGCCCTTTTGGAAATTGTGACAATATTCCATCCTTTTTTGCTGCAGGTTGGGTTTCTGTTTGCCCCAGAGGCAGATGGGGGATGTCCAAATCATGTTGTTTGCCAGATCCAATCTGTGTCCTATTTTTCCACCAAGACCCTGTGTTGTGCTGCCATCTGTTGTGTGGGGTCTACCACATCTGCTCGACAGAGCCCCTGGGGACCTTTCACATCTCGGTTCTTCTTTTTCGCTCATGCCATCTTCTCAAAGATGGTTGACTTTATTATGAAATTGTATATTGCCAGCATAAGATTTTGTAAATATGAGTGCATCAAGTGTTTCCTTTATTAAAGCAGTACCTGAGAGAGTTCTGCATTTTATCCTTGGTTCCTCCTTTATCAAGAGTCATGTTTTATGAGGTTCTATCAAGATAGATTATTTATGTAATAACGGACATTTCTTGCTAGACTTCATTTTTGCTTTTTCAGCTTTGGTCATGATTGCTGGGGTTGATTTTCCAATTTCATTTTCTATATTCATTCACACTTCATTTAAAACAAGTGATGCTGGGTTTGTCTTTGGACATGAATAGAATGAAATATTGAATGATTTTCTTTGTAATATTCAACAGAGTTTGTCTTTGAGTTCAGGCATTATAGGTGGTTATAATAGGCATTGGCATATATGGGTTTTAGCTGTATGTTTTCTCTCTGTTGCCTTTATGAGATATTTGTTACCTTACATGTAGTTTGTTTGTTTAGGTTTTCTCCTCTGTTTTTACAAATGAATAAATATGTTGGTTTTAGTATCTGATGATTAATGCCAAGAAATAACTCATTGTATATTGCTTTTACAAAAATATTTGTAACAGATACATTGAGTACAGATGTAAAGCAATGACTTTTTTCAAAAAAATGTTATGATAGGGATAATTGCTAGTTGTGGTAATTGTTTTCCCTTGTATTGTAGGCTCACCGAGAATCTACTTCTCAGTTTGTACGATGGCTTCAAGTTCAGAGTGCACCACAAGAGGTTAGATTTAATGTTTTGCTGATTCATTTTCCTTGAAGAACTTAATTGTTTGTTAATGACTAGCTAGGATTAAAATATGATGTACACATTATAGAAGAGCTTTTGAAATTAAATTCTATGATGATATGGAACATGGAAGTGGATGTAAATCCTTTTTTAGCTGCATAAAATGGGGGAGCAGGGTCCCACTCATTTTTATATTAATTAAAAAAAATACTTGCAGATATGACCTTGATCTCACAATATCAAATGATGAGGTGGATTGGGTTTTGAACATATTGTAATGGTAATTGTAATTCAATACAATAGACAGACATTATAATGATCCTAAAAGTAACAAACGTAAAGAGAAGTTGGAAATAGAAACTATGCTTCTAAAAGAAACAAACATAAAGAGAATTCTGAAATAGAAACTACCTAAACTAAGACAGCTAAGATGATCATTAAGGAAACTTAAGATTATTTTAATACCCTTCGTAAATGGTCATCATTCTAACAACTCTGCAGGAGACATAATGTAGGTAATTTGGTCACAAATACATAGAAGGCTGCCTGCTTCTGATCACAAATGCATAGATAAGGTTGTCATTTACCTTGTTTTGATGTCCCCAATTTGAAATACAAAGAATAATTGAATGATAAAATAAAAATAAAAATAAAAGAAAATTTAATATACTCTATTTATAATATTCAATTAAAATATATTTTAGAATAATAATATAATATGTAAATATATTAATATATTATAAGTAGAGAATTAATAAAAATGATGAAGTATATAATTGAATAATCGATATAATATAAATATATGATATTATTATACATAATATTATCATTTATAATAATATCATTGTTATTTCAAATATAAATTTAACATTTTTTTTTATAAGTAATATTATACATACATAACAATATTATAATATATAATAGTATCATAATATGGAATATAGAATAAAATAATAAATAAACAGATTTGTTGATTGATTAATTAATTAACACCAATATCAATATAAATCTATTACTAATGACTTAGTTACCGGTTCGAGTTTGATTCGAAATACTAGTTTGAAGAACCGGTTCGCTGTTACGACAAAATTTTGGAAATGGTTGAGATCATTTCTACAAAAACATGTAATAATTATAAAAAATTATATATATATATATGTATGTATATATATATATATATATATATACATATGCATATTTATGAAGCCTAGAAGTGTAGAGTATCATAAAATCATATGATTTAATCATTTAAACAACAAAAACACCATAGGCATGAACTTTAAACATGTAAGTTGTAATGATAGCATCATGAATCGAGATCATACCGTTATATATCTCAATTTTCAAGTCCAACATCAAAATTAAATCATGATCCATGAATCATAACAACAAGTTCAAGTATCATTGTTCACTCAATCACCTATTTGCTCACAAATTCACCTATTTGCACACCGCAAATGATGTTAGAAGCCAAAATAACCTGTTTACATTCACTTTTTAGGGCTGTGGAACTCAAAAGTCAAAACAATATCAAATGTGTTATAAAAAAATGACTTAAAAGTCGTTCGTCACCAGAAATTTGCCCGGATTTGATGCAAATTCGATCTGGGCACATCAAATTTGCTTGGGTTTGAATTACCAACCTGCAGATTCAAACCACCCCCTTCCAAATGGAACCCTTCTCAAATTTGGGTTGAACCAGACCAGTATTTCGAATTGGTTCAAACCCAGATGTGGTTTTGAGGGAAACTAGCAAACCCTGGTAACTAATACTAATAAAACAATATCATACCTTCTTTCAAAAGGCGTGACACTAGAAAAGGAGAGATATATCTTGTAATAACTCATAAGACAAAAGGGGAACCATTTGAAGAGAATTTTTACGATTTTGAGGAGAAAATCCCAAACCTGGTCTTCTTTGGAAAATAGCCACAATTTTATTCAAACAGTCACCAAAAACTTTTTCAGATGAGCACATTGCGCCTAAATAGACTCCATGGGACTGCAATTTTTGTGACAAATCCTTGACTGATGTGTTGTGTGAGGGTTTTTTGATTGTCTAAAAAAAATCATTGGAGGGTTTTGTAAATTCTGTTTTCATTATTAAATATACAATTGCTATTACACATATGATACTCGACAACGTATAGGTTGGTCTTCTATGAATTTACTGTTTCTGATGAAATTGGGAATTTATCCTTGAGGGTTTGAATATGGAAATGTTGTAAACAATCTGATCTGTTGTGATAGGTTAACCACTCCATGAACATGTTCTGCAAAAAATGTGGTCTTATTAATAAAATGTTTTCTGAGCAATGATATCTCCTTAAAATATGCTTGTGTTTGGATGTGTAACATCCTGATTTCCCGGGTCTAAATGAACATCCAACATACTCAAAGAATACAATTACTACTTCGTTTCATAGCAAATCAGTTATATCATTCAGGTTCATGTGAATAAGATTTACCATTAAAAATCAGTTAGACAAAATTTCTTAACTAAAAACTTAAAAACACCATCAAATGAAATTACTATAGAAATTAAAACCACATACCTTGGAAAACTAAGATCAAAATCAAAACTACGGATGCTTTTGCAACCACCAGGGTTAGTCCACAATACCAATTTAACAATATCACATGACGACTATCATCTAAAAACCACTATCTAAAAATCAAATGATAATTACAATTAAATACCACCAAATTATCAATTAGGGCATCACATACCACTGTATCAATTAGGGCATCATTTACCCTCGGTTCATTTAGGGCTGTTGATACTGCTATTTCAAATTAGGGCTTCCGCTACCACGGATTCAATTAGGGCTTCTGATATCGCTGTATCATGTAGGGTTCCAGTTGTCACTCAATCAATTAGGGCTTCGGATTCCTTTCTTTCCGATTACTTAACTGTGACAGTAACTCAAGATTACAAAATATACTTATATTCTTTATTCATATATATGAAAGTAAAATGACGCTAACAATGAAATAATTCAATTTAATCTTACCTCTTCATAAATAAAAATGATAATACCTGTTTCCGATAATGCATGGCTTATCTCTATTTGACGCATGTCCAACATCTAGAGAGAGGTGAAACATTGTCAGGGGCTTAACCACCCAATCTCGGACCAAATCTCATCCCGCACGATCTCTAACGAGAAAGGCCCTCCCTACCCGAAACAGGCAATGGTCATCTTGCCATTCACTGGGCTTCCTGGTATAAACTCACCACACGACTTGGCAACAAGAGATCACAATAACAGGAATATGCATGAACTATTAATTAATTCATATTAAATGATAAATATTGAAATGTCATCACTGATACTGATTTATATTATTGGCGATTCCTTTCTCACACCTCATCACCCATCTTCTCGGCTACACAACCGGGTGAGTCCCAAGTATTTGGAATTCTCAGAGCAGATGACTCTATCAATTATTCAAGAAGATTACATACAACCATCATTTCTCATTCTATGTTTACATAAATTATGTTCTTTAAAGATTTCAAAATTCGAAAGCTTAATTACTCAATTTAATAATAACTGAATTCTCATCCGCGTTCTTGCAGACCCTCTACACCTCACCATTTCAGGCTACCATGCCGGTGATTCCAGGTGCCTGCAAATTTATAGATTTACACCTTCTCCACCTTGATTACTTGGTGAATTCCTCGGTGTTCATAATATTATCTTATAAGAGGATGCATTTATATCTTGAACAAAGATATTGGATTGGTATACGATCATGGCTAAAAAAATTAAAATAAAAACATTATTACAATGCAATATCCTTATTCTATTATTTATTTTCTTGAATCCAAATCAAACTCGTATAACAGTGTTAAGAAATCTGTGAGTTATTGACATGGGAAAGGAATAAGGAATTGTAACATGGCACTATGGGTGTGGTATTTTGTACTTATGTTGCAAACTCAGCAATTAAAATACAAGGTAACACATGATTTGCAGCACAACATTTAGATAGTGATATTCTGAATAGACTCAATGATTTTGATGCATGGTTTAGCATGAGTTGTAACAAAACGTATGATAGTGGTATTCTATACCTATGCTATAGACTCAGCGATTTAAATGCAAGGAAAAACATGATTGCAACACAGCATAATAATGGTATTCTGTATCCATACTACAGACTCAGCGATTTAAATGCAAGGAAAACATGATAGGAAGTATTTGGATTTAAACTTATTTGTTAGACTACATGGCAGGGTTTTTCATTATATGATTCATAAACAAATGTATGTATCTTTCTATTTCTACCTATCATTCTTTGCATTCAAATGGAACTATCTGTTACCTTGACTTGGAATCGGTTTTATAATCTCCTTACTACTATTGTTACAATGTGAAATGGAGAACTGAGAACCGGTGGAACTTAGAGCATATATTTAAACTTGGTTTGCTGTTCATCGAACTTGACAATTAAGGAAGTAAAAACAAGTTGCAACAGGTGCCTTACTTGACTCCTCTAAATGATTTTGATTGACTTGCGCTTGGTTGAATCCTTGATTTCTGGTCTGTGATCTGCGGCAAGTGTGATAAGGAAAGTTCAGGCGTAAATGAGTTCAATTTCAGAGCTCTGTCACCTTTGGGTCACCGGCGGCAATGGCTTGGAAGGCTGAAGGAAAAATAGTCGAATGTGTGATACGGTTATGGGAATCAAAGAAATATACAAAAGCCTGACTCTACGGCTTCCATCAGTTACAAGAATCCGTTCGAATTCCCAAGATGACCATTCGGATTCCAATTATTAAATCAACTATGAAGAGAGAAAAGAATAAAAGAAAAAAATAAGTTGGAAAGAATTGGAAGATTATAATTTGAAATTTATAATAATTCAATTATTATAACTCTAACATTATTATAATGTACAACTAAACATCACTCTATTAAATTATTAAATGATAATGGTGCCAAATCATTTTTATATTTAAATGCACATTTATAAGTATTTACTAAAATGATATGATGAAAGATAAATTAAAATTCTTTAAGATACGTTCTATATTTTAACTCAATTATTTTTAATTAAATTATTTATTAAATAACTCATGCGGGTCCTGTAGATGTATTCTGTTCCAAGTCGCTAGGTCCTCTACCCATTTGCTTAGTGATGGTGATGCTCCTGTGCCTAATTCCTTTCTGACAATGTTTCCCCCCTATCGACACGTTTCCTGCAAGAAAATTTTCCGCAGTTAAATTATATTATCATAATGAATTATTTAATCTTGATTAATCATAACGGTTAACCATCTTCTCACTTCCATGAGTTTGTGATTAATGATCAACTAACATGTCATCTTTACTTGAAATCACGACTAACTATCTTACCATTTCGCCAGATTATAACAAATTAAACTGCTAACTGACTTCATGTGAACCTCAACAGCTATATTTCAAATTAGGTCAAAAATTGGGATGATAGAACTTCACATTCTGCTAGCTTTTTTATGATTCCATTTCCCTTCTGGGGGTTATCCTAGAGTTGCCCACAATGAATAATACTATTATAGCCTGCAGTATTTAACAACTTTTGTTCTGATAGATGGGAATAGAGATCGGATCCTCTAGCCAAATGATGGTCTCATCAACAGTTGCATGGAAAACAACCCTTGTTTGGTTCTCTTCATGTCAATTATTGGAATGGTAATGACACTTTTTGGTCATTACCTAGTTTCTTTTCGAATGCAGTTGGATCTGCGGATATTTTGGTTATCATAAAAACTCATGAGAGTCCGGTCCGCCCTCTCTTGGGGTTTTTTGATTATAAGTGGCTATCTGTTTGTAGAGAGGACGTTCGGGCTTCTGGTGGTGTACGCAACTCTGGTCATGTGGCTTGTTTGATTAGAGAGGACCTCGTCAGTGCTACATCTGTGGTTCACTCTAATACCTTGGCTAGATTTATGTGGATTTAGATCAGCCACACTGGTCACCGTCTCAGGGACATCTTTATAACTGTTTGTTATTTTCTGCCGGCCACTTCTCCATATGCCATTCATAGTTTGGTGGATGGAGATCCCTTCTCCGATTTGTACGAGTGCATCTCCAATTTTTCGAGATTGGGTGACATCATCATTCTGGGTGACTTCAATGCATTAACTAGAAATCTTTAGATCCTTCTCCATGACTGCAGTTCGGGCTTGTATTTGGGAGACCGATCTTGCCAGTATGGGTTTTCAGCACCACTCTCAGGACAACCTTTGGCCTCTTTCTTGTTATGGTCGTCATCTCTTCTTGCTTTGCAAGTCTTTTGATTTGTTGATCTTGAATGACCTCCCTTGCTTTCTGGGTTCCGAGCTCTTCACTTGTTGGCCCTATTGCGATGGTGCGAGTATGGTCGACTATGCTCTTGAACCGACCTTTTTGTCCCCTCGGTTAGCCGTTTCACCATCACTTGCCCTCGTTTGGCCGTCCATTCTATCCTCAACCTCATTGTCTGCTTCGACCCCCGCCCTCACCCTCCTTGCTCCATCCCCCACCCTTACTCTCTGGTCTCCATACCACTTTCTGCTTCTCAGAGTGTGACTGCTACCTCTTCACCCCCCACCTCAAAATACTTTCCCCCCTTGACCACTTTTCGGATTCCTCCCAAGCTTCATCCTTGTTTGACCTTCTGGCTACTGGTATTTGGGAGTCCGCCCTCCTCTCCATCCCCCATCACACTTCTCCCTCTCCCTTCAGCCTTGCTAGCCAAAAAACTTGCCCCATGAAACATTGGTATGATGATGATTGTAAGCCTTTCCACCACTCCCTATGTGCGTCCTTTGTTGCTCATTCCGCCTCCTATACTCAGTTTCGTTCCTCGTACCACCGCCTTCTTCATTACAAGAAGCGATCGTTTGTGGCTTCGCAGGGTAGATCCCTCTATGACATGTTCGTTCGTGACTCAAAAACCTTCTAGAGTACCTTGTTCCTCTGCCACCCTCACCCTTGACTAGCACTCTCTGGTGTCCCATGCCCCCACTCTTTACGATATCTCTAGCCAACTGCCTATTCATCCTACCTCCCTCCCCCACTGCCATCTTTTTAGTTCCTCCTCCGTTCGTGAGGCCATCAGATCCATGAGATGGTTGCTACTTACATCAGGTTCTGATCACCATTCTCCTCTTTATCGATGATGTGGTTGTTTTAGCCTCCTCTCTGGAGGGGCTTTAGAGGCTCATTGATGGGTTGGCCTCCTTCTGTGACCTGTGATAGCTCATTCAACTGTACGAAGACCTCACATCTTCACTTTGGCTTCCATGGTCATGCGATTGAAATTGTCTCTTCATACACTTATCTCGAGGTCAAGTTCTCTACCCCCGCTTCAACATGAGCCCTGCCCACCTGCCTAGGTTGCCAAGGGGATGGGTTCCCTCGCCCTTCTGGAGAGACAATGCTACCGACATCAGTTTTAGGACACTAAGTCCAAGTTATATCTCTTGGACTCCTTGGTCAGAGTGATAGTTTTATATGTCTTTGTGGTTTGGGGGCATTCTCTTCTTGATTCAGATTGGACTTCGGTCTAGCGGGTCGAGATCCTTCTTCGTCGGGTTATCAGATGTCATCGGTACACCCCACATAGTATCATTTTGGCTGAGTTCGGGGCTCACCCTTTTAGGCTTGGCGCCATCTTCGATTTGATCTGGTTCCTTCATTGCCTCGGGGGCTTTGCGGACTCCACGAGTAGTCACCACAAATACTCCTACCTCGCTTACTGGTCCTCTGTTGATATTGCCAGCTCATGTTTCCCTAGAGCTAGGCCTTTGATCTACTCATCACTGCATTTTTTCCACCTATGTTCCCCTCTAGGGGCATGAAGTGGCTGCTAGCTATACCAGTCTTCGGACATACTATATCTGTTAGGCCTCGTCGTGCTTTCACCAGACAATGACTCCCTAACTCCAGCATTACCCAGAGACGGGCCCAAACCCTTGGTTGCCTTGGGCCTTATCCTTCGGTGCTGGACTTCTTTTTATGGAGAAAGGATATTTGGTCCTCTTGTTTGTTGTTGTTCACTTTCTTTGCTTTCTTGTCCTCTCTTCTCGGACATCGTTTGGTGTTGTTGCTGGGTGGTTTGGTACTATTGCTGTAATCTTCCAGTCCCTTGGACCCTTTGTTGGTCTCTTGTTGGACATTAATATCATTATCTTATCTTATCTTATTTGACCTCTACGCCTGACTACTGATGTAATTGGAATTTGTTTGCCTTTTCTAAGTCTAGATCCTTGTCCAGTTGTTCTCGTTGATCATTGACTACCTTGTCTAAGTCGTTCCACCAAGGACTTACTAGACTAGTTATATGAAATCAATATCTTCCCTTTTCGACTTGACACCTGAATTTAGATGAAATATTCAACTTTCTAATTCTTCCTACAGTGAGGCCTGTCCTATTTATATACTTTTTGTTAACTAATCTTTATGCTGCCTTTTTGGTCCTAATCCTTGCTTTTATATTGATTTCTATTGCTGCCTTTTTCCTTACTAGTCGTTGCTTTCTTTTTGTTTATAATGCCAATCATTGCATATTAATCTTGTCCTCGATAATCACTGTCATTCCTTTTTAAATTATATCGCCCTCCCTTATTTTTGCATAGTTGATTAATACACCGTGACTCAATTTTTGTTCTTGATATTAGTGTTGCCGGGTTTGATATTAATCTTAATGCCACTGAGATTTCTTGTTTATGCTCCTGTAGAGCCATCGAAATCTAAACATTAATAAGTATGAATAAATCTTCACTTATTTTCAAACACAATCCTTATGTAATATTTATATCCTTAGAGAAGTCACTCTTCATAGTCACATTCTCATTCACATCTTTTGGTTTGTGGGTTGGGTATCAATGATTATTATTTTAAAATTGCCTTAATGTTGATAATAAACTATTTCTTATTGAGGCGTCTATTTTTGTTCTTGTTTCCTTTGTTGCCTCCCGTGATTAGTTCTCACGTTGTCTTTGTTACCTGGCCTCTCTCTTTGCTCGCCGTTCTTGGCCTCTCTGCCACTGTGGGTGTGTTAGCTCCTGTGTCACCCTGTGCAAGCCGCGATTGTGTCTGCTACCACCAAGTTGCCTTCGTGCGAATCTGCTCACAAGATGGGAGGTGTTGGTTTGACCCATCTGAGGCATTGTCTTTCTCCCACGATGGGTAGTTCATTTCTTTTGTCTGCTCGTGCCCATCTTGGTCTCCCCGGAGAACTCTGGTTGAGGTCTGCTAGTGTTTGTTTGTTGTGCCTTTCTTATCGCACATTTGAAATTCTCACTCTGGGTTCGCCAAGGCTACGGGGTTGCTCCAATGCTCAACTATTAAACATGTTGGATTGCCTAGCTCGGGTAGGCTATATTTCTCTGTTGTGTTGTATAGACTGCGCCTCCTCCGTCACTGTTTCTTTTCGTCTTTCCCTATGGGAAATGTTCTCCCTCCAGCCGAATCAAATCCTGCTTTTGTTCCGGCTTCATCAGCTGCCCTTGTGCCCTCCCTGACCTATCAGAGGCTCTTTGACAGGCTGGTCAAGGTCGAAAATGAGAATTAATGTCTAAAGGATATAGTGCTCACACTCACGGAGACCGTTGCTGCACTTAAAATCCAAGTTGACTCGTTCTTGGCCACTCTCATTTTGGACACTACTATCATGAAGACTCATTTCGACAAGGTCATAGAACAACTTGGGGACCTTGACACTTTCAGGGAACAACAAAGCGAACTAGTGGCTAAACTCACTTCTCTTCTATCCTAGACCAAGAAGAAGGCCAAGCCATGGGCGTCAGTGTACACCACTCCTAATTCTACCCCTTGCGGGGGTGGAAAAGATCATCAGGGGGCAACTCATCAAGGAGCGTTGGAGACGGGTTCGCAAACTTAACCTCAAGGTTCGCTGGCTCCCTAGTTTTACCACTGATTTGTTGACAACTGGGCAATCCTTTCTCGTGGAGTAGCTAGATATCATAGATATCACCTTGGATAGATGTTGGGTGGGACCGGATGGGTCTTTTTTTCTGCGTTCCTCTCACTCTCTGATAGGTTACATGCTCTTTGATCAAAGAGGAAGCTTTTCCCTCTCCCTTTGAAGATCTTTTTAGACGAGACTCTTGCTAGAGCACATATAGTAGAGCTGAGACATTCTAGGGGGTTAGTAGCAGAGGCTAGACAGGAAGTGGGTTGTGATCCGAAACCTCAAGGCTATTATTCAGGATCCCCCCCCGAACGGATGGGAATAAAGATAGGCTCCTCTAGCCAAATGACGATCACGCTGGTAGTCACATGGGAGAGAACTTTCCTCTGCTTCTCTCCATGCCAACTGTTGGAATGGTAATCGTGCTCTTTGGTCATTACTTGGCTTGCTCTCGGATATGGTTGGCTCAGTAGATATTTTGGTGATTATAGAGACTCATGAGAGACTGGTCCGCCCTCTCCCTGGGTTCTCGGGCTATTAGTGGCTATCTACTTGCAGAGATGAGGTTTGGATGTCTAGTGGTGTTCGGGGCTCCAGGAGTGTTGCCTATTTGATCAAAGATGACCTTGCCAACGTCACGACAGTGGTCCACTCCGACACTACAGCTAGATTTATGTGGATCTTGATCAACCATGCTAGTTATATTGATCACCGTCTTAGAGACATATTCATTGTGGTTTGTTATTTCCCACAAGCTCTCTCCTTATGCCATGCATAGCTCGGTGGATGGAGACCCCTTCTCTGATTTGTATGAGTATATCTCTAAGTTCTTGAGCTTGGGAGACATCATCTTGGGAGTCTTCAATGCACGAACTAGAGATCTTCAGACCCCTATCCATGACGATTTTTTGGATTCAACTTGCACTCGCGAGACTGATCTAGCCACCATTGGTCTTTAGAGACACTTTGAGGACTTGCTTGGGCCTCTGTCATGCTATGGCCGCCATCTCCTCCAACTTTGTGAGTCTGTCGATTTGTTGATCTTAAATGGCCTCTCCTGCTTCCTGGGTTCTGAGCTCTTCACCTACTGGCCTCATTGTGGGGGCATGAGTGTGGTCGACTTCACTCTTGCGCTGACTTCCTTGGTCCCCCTTGATCAATAGCTTCACTTTCACCCACCTCCCTTTCGTCGATCACTCCGTCCTTAGTCTCCCTGTCCACTTCGCCTGCCCACCTCCACCCCCTCGCTTCACCTCTAATCCTTATCCTTTATTGGTATTTTGTTGGACATTAATATCATTATCTTATCTCATCTTATCTCATCTATTGAAGTGCTGCCTTTTAAGGAGTCAACCTTAATATGTGGTTCTATATAAATTAACCATAAACATTGCTTTGATTCCCTTATAATCTCTGTCATAAATAAAAATATTAATTGCTGCACCTTATTTGTTAGCTGCAATCAAGGTTTGCACTAGAGGGACGTGACAGGAGATAAATTTTGGGAATTATATTAGTCTCAAAGGCAACAATAAAAAGTGATGACTCAATCCTTATGAAAGGTGCTGATCCACCAATGAAACATAAAGGAGAATTCATTCAAAGCATTAAAGGGAACTTATCAATTTTCACTCACCCATACCTCAAGGCATCAATCAGCAAAGATTGAACCATTGAGCAATAATACTCATCCAAGAGAGAAGCAATCAACAACCAAAGAGATAAAGTCAGCAGACTTGGTATTTACAAGTTGTGTGGGCAAGATTTAGGGCAATTCCAAAAAGGGGACATTACAATTAGTTTCGGAGCTCTGACCCTGCTAGTCTGCAGGGTAAAGATAAGATGATGGATAACAAGATATCAAGGGCAGTCATAAAGATGTTTCAAATAGTCATGAGAGTGTCATAAGTGCTCAACAAACCTGATTTAATAGTGGATTATTGAAGCAATGTCAAAAGACATATAAAGACATTGGATAGCATGTAGAGAATGGTTTACAAAATTAAAATGCGAATTGAAACAATTAGGAAGACAAAAGACTGTGCTAGGTTTATAAAAGCATTGCAAAGTATAAGTTACAATAAACAAATGTTAAGAAGGGGATAGTTGCATAGAGGTCATTTAAAGGCCAAGTTCGTTGATATGTACAGTGCTGATGATGGGGAAAGATAGCAACCAATGCAAGTATGAAGAGAGTTATGTCTTCATTCATGAAAAGTAAGACCATATAATGTATGGAAGAGACATTTTGTGGGGTCCAAATATGGAGAGTTATTGTTGCATTTGCATCTTCAGGGTATCAAATGTTGAAGGCAGAAATCTAAATCAGTTGCCTTTATTGTGGGCCATGGTCACTGTTATTGTAGTTGTAGTACCGAAGTCGTTGCAAGCTGTCATAACATTGTTGAAGTATATGGATGTGCATGCTGAAGTTATAAGTTAACATTTCCTTAGGATCCCCCTTCGTTCTTTTTGAGTGCGTTTATATCGGCTCTAGTGTGAGGCTGACCATCACATTGACAAAGTGCATAGGATTTGTCAGCTTTGCAGCATTGGGTAGGTAAGTTAGAAGGTTACTGTATCTTGTGTTTCCCTTTATACTACAAGGTCAAATGGAGGTCCGGGGAGGCACAGTTGCTCTCCATCTTCAAATACAAAGACCGGAGGTGCCTTGCCATTTATCTTTAGGGAGCCATTAGGCTTCTAGGCCACATACTCCAACTTGGTATCTTGTGACACCTCTGCCTTGTTAACTCATTACATCCTTCTTTACAGGGCTTCACTCAGTAGACAACACCAAGCAAGCGTTTGCTTGGATCCATCCCTTATTCTAGATCTGTGAAGGCTAGGATGATCTCCTATCTGTAACGACCTTCATTATGAAGCGACCTAGGGTTCCGACTAGTCCCATTACTTATCCTTCAGTTTTGAGGTTCTTCATGGTTATTCAGAACCCTTAGCAGGGATGAGGAGGGTTTTTCCATTGAATCCCTCTTTGTTTTTGTTTTTGTTGTTGCTTTCTTTCGTCGGGCAACATTTGGTTTCCTTGCTGCATGCTGACCCCTTTTGTTGTTCTTGGCAATCCCTTTGACCCTTTTTGTGGCCTCTTTTTGGACGTTAATAAATTATATTATCTTGTCTCCACATGTTTTGAAGAATAGTGATTGTCACCAGAAGAACTGTGATGCGCTCTTTGAACTTTTGGAAAAAGGGTTTGTAACTTAGGTTTGTGGTTTTGTCGTTTCCAACTATCTAATGTAATACTCCAATTCTTAACAGTTACGGAGAAAGCTTAAGCTATTAACATGATTAAAGGCATAGGCTTGCAAGATCTCATGCTTTAATACCACTGAAATAACCACACTTAATTTTTCTTTGAAGATATGGTTAGCATTCAACAAAATTGAAAGATGCATCGAATTCCTTTCCACTTTTCGATCACCTAGATTTTAGAAAGGGAAAGGTGAGAGCAGAGATCCCATAATTGTTGCGATTCAAGCAATTTTGGCAAGCCGAATCAAGCCAACAAGCGTTTATTTAAAAGATAAATACAATATTAATACTCCAAATAACTCCCTGAAAAAGTTCAAATAACTTTTGGACAACTTTTAAACAACAGTAGCATCAAATAATAATAGAACCTCCAAAATTTATCATTTCATGCACACATTAATCAACCATCATTGAAGAAGGAAGCAAGTAGGAGAAGCTTTCAGGGATGATGATGTCATCAACAAAGAAATGATTATATTACTACAATCACGCCATTTGTACAAGTCCCCCATTGTTGATAGAGTAATAGTAAGATGCAGGGTGAGCTTTTAAGTTGGGAGTCTTCTAAGAACTTTGGAATTTCGAGTCCCATTTTCCAAACCAATTAGCTGATGGGAATTCAGTAATTGAGCAAAAGGCTTAGAAATCAATTTCTACTCAAATTGAGGACATTACAGCTCCTTGTGGGTTCTGGGGGCAGGAAGCCTAAATTAAAAGCCTTTGGTACCGCCAAAATCTTCAGGGCACATGCCATTCTCTATAATTTTATCACTGTTTAACCATTGTTGAAAACATAGTTGGCACACTTGCAGATTAATCTGCGATTTTCGATTACTCATTGAGTTAACCAGCCAGGTGAGTTTTTGGCAAAACAAATCATGGATTTTTCAGCTCCCAGGGAAAATTCGCTGATTACTCACAGGGTTTTAGTTTTAATCAAAAACTCACAAAAACTCGTCCACGTGCATAGGGCAGCGATATAGGCAAAACAAATTGATTTTTAGTTTGTCAGTTTTCATTTGTTCGTTTAGAGGCTTGAGGAGTTGAGAGAAGAAGGGTTCGAAGGCATTCTTAGGTGATTGCAAGCTATTGAAAGGCAGATTTGAGTGGATTTGCAAAAAATAATGTATTTTTAATTAAATTTTAGCGGTTCTTTTTAGTTTCCCGAGTTTTTTTTTAAAAATTGGCCCATTTTTTCCAAAATAAACTTTTAGGGGCTTGGCAAGTTGTTGCTGAGTGAGAGTTTTCCAACTATGGTAAAAAATACTTGAAACCCTTATTTTTAATGTTTTCTTTTCTTCATTTTACCTTATGTGGCCAATTCTTTTCCTTGGGACTTCTCAGATCCAGCAAGTTTAATAGGCTAGGCAAGTCTGACCGAATTTGTTGGGTACTTGGGTTACAAGTCCTTAGGACCTGTTTAGTGCAGAACATCTCAGGACTTTGACGAGTCCAGATTAGTCTTGTAAGAATGCTAAGGGAACCCCATTTCTTTTTGTTCTCATCCAGCAACTCTCAATTTCGTCAAATTGAGTTCATGCAATTGGATGGGAAGATTGTTCCTTCATTTTTTCCAATTCATGATGACTCATTGACCGGAATAGCCTGCCAAATAAATTATCTCTGAAGTTGATTTCTGATTGCTAGCTTCATTGCTGGTCTTGGAGGTGATAATTACTCTATTAAACTCTTGCATTAATAAACAATGAAATAATATGCATAATGGAACCCTTGAATGGCATAAGACTATTATTATATTTTAGAATTATCGTCAGTGTGTAATGACAACCCAATTTCTACAAATCTAATTATTTCAAAACATTTTTTTCCATAATTATGTCCTTACCTACCTTCGAATAAATGTTTCTACAAATCTGATTCTTTAAAAACATTGTTTTACATAATCATGTCCATACCTACCTTTGAATTAATGGACATATTTAAAAGATTTATGGTATAATTCACAAATAAATAACAATAATTTTAAATGTTTTAGAAGGTGGATGAAGAATAATTTATATGAATTTGATTTAACCGAATGCTACTGAGTTTCTGAATGCTAATAATTCTACTTCAATCTTTTGTGATTGCTTACTCTATTACCTTCCACTGTAATCATTTTGATGTAAATGTTCAGTGGTAATTTCAATAATATTGGTGCTTCTATTTACATGCACGATAGAAAAGTTAAAAATTCTGCTATCTTCATTTTCTCTTAATATCCAAGCCTCCAACAAATCCGCACTGGGTTTCTGAATGGTAATTATTCTACTTCAATCTTTTGTGATTGCCTACTCTTTTACCTACCACTGTAATCATTTTGATGTAAATTTTGAATGGTACTTTCAATAATATTGGTGCTTCTATTTAGATGCATGATAGAAAAGCCAAAAACTCTGCTATCTTCATTTCTTACTATCCAAGCCTTTAGAAAATCCCACATTACCAAATTCATAAACTGAATCATTCTGGGGTCAGTGGAATACCTATTGCTTTTGGTAATGATTTTTTGTTGTTGAGACAACTCCATTCATCTGTGGGACAGAGAAATGTTTGGAGATTGTTTGTGGTCTTTGATTTTCCTTGCAATTATTATAGGATTTGATTATGGTTTAACATTTCTATTTGTGCATCTGGTTCAAACAAATAACTAATTGGTGGGCCCACTCAATAAAAAGCTTATTTTTTTATGTTTTGATTTTGACAGGATCTTCATGCTCAACTGCAAGAGCTAATCCCAGAACAACAGGTTTGTATCTGCGACAAGTGAAGTATTTTTGAAAGCTTTTAAGGGAACAACTAGTTGAGATTATTTATGCACAAACTTTGGAAATATCTTCTGATATTCAAATGGAACTTTCCCAAATTAAGTGTTTGAGAAATGATTTGCATGTAACTGTAATAAGGAGCCTAATAGAAAGGCCCCTGTCATGAAGAGCACTGGCAGGACAGTGATAGATTGCCTCTGCACACACAAGGGGAAAAGTAATTTTGATTTCTGTCTTTTCCATGGAAACTAACGTGGTATTAAGGTCAGACTAGGGTCCCTAGCCACCAAACTGTTTCTCAGGTGCAGGTGTTGGACAAATGAACCATACCTAAACCTTTAAAAGGACCCTACCAGAAAGATCCAGTTAGAAAGGGAACCACCAGGTCAGTAGCACCATGTACATGTGAGGTCTCTGGTACAATTACATGTTGGTCCATGGAAAATAACAAGAACACCTTTAGTTGTATTTTGATAGGAGAATTTCAATTTGGGAGGATTAAGAGGATTTTCATTGACATTGTATTTTAGCACTGTAACAGATCTGATTCTAATATGTTGATGAGTAAGTATCTGAGTCTCTTTTATTTTAGAAAACTTCCCTATACCATGTTGCATTGCTTTGGGTGTAATTACCATGGGACCACAGGAACAAATTGTGAGTTCCTCTCATCTAACTACGTGCACCTAGACTCTCCAGCCCACCCCTTTCTATCCTTGATAATTCTTGTGAAATCCTTGAGATCTAACAAATACACCATCTCCATTCATCCAGTCTCTTGTATCATGTCCACACACTATCCTCTTAACTTGACTTTAGGTGAATAGACACGTTGATTCAAAAGACTTACTTATAAACAGTTATGCTCTCAAGCTTATCCTTTTCTGCAGGTGATTAGACATGTTTCTACAAACTTTGTTGGTCTTGGAGAGATTTATGACACATTGACAACATGCTCATGTAGATAAGGCAAACAATACACAATTGGGACCTTCAATTGAAAGTTTGTGAGCATATGCACCTTTTATGATAGGGATGTAGAACACAATGAACATCTCATTTAATTTGGTCCCTTGTTCGGATAACTCCAATTGGCATGCCTAGGATTGGTAGATTGACTCCTTTTGGTGATGTTAAGGTGAAGGAAGGCTTTGTGAGCAATGTATGAAGATCTGTAACATTGAGGATACATCTAGATATTGGGAGTAATGTATGGAAACTACCATCATCTTTGATCTGGGATGGAGTGCTCATGTATATAGTCTTGAGAATACAATAGAGTTGAGCTTTGTACTCATCTTGCACTCATAGCTAACTAGCTCATTTGCTAAAAAATGGAACTTGTCTACTAGAATATTATTTAATTACTTCAATGGTCATCTATGTAATATTTGTAAATCTTTGTAGATAAGATTTCTTCTTAAGTTTCTTCTTAGAAACTTTCTATTCTTGTAACCTTGTAAATTCTTTATAATGATTGTCTTGATCATTTGTTTATACATACAATAATTTACCAATTACTTCTCAATAATATGGTATTAGAGCTAAGTGAATGTTTTTTCTCAAACTTCGTAATTTCTTTTTGAAATTATCTATCTCTAAATTTTTTAAAACTTTGCCTTAGTTCAATCTGCAAATTATGGTTCTTCTACTCTTGATTAGGGTTCTTGCAGATTTTTTCGTGGATTATCTTTCATAACTCGTGGTCAATTTTTTTAGAAAAATTTGTTTTTGTAAAATCGTGATCATCTTATATGACTATGTTCTTTGTCTAAAGTCTAGGAGTTTTCATATATATCAATGGTAATGTATCACTACATTTGTATTAGATTATATAAAGTACATAAGATGCCATAAGGCATAACCAGAATGCCTAATCATCCATTGCACATGTCGCTAGGTATGAAATGCTAAAAAAATATACATTATGATACAATACAACATTATATAGGATCTCAAAATACACAATGTACAAATGCCATAATATATCTACTGAATAAAGCAGCAAGTCTGCACATAATAAGAAAGAATAGAACAACTGCAACAAGTTACATCCACCATCGGTATTCAACTGTTGGATCTCAATAGCAAATCAATCACTAATACCGCTATTACTAATATCCCTATAACTTATATGACTATGTTCTTTGCCTAAAGTTTAGGAGTTGTCATACATATCAAATTATATATATTAGAGGTAACATATCGCTACATTTGTATATATGTGGAATTGTAAACTCTATGTTAAATTGTTCTTAAATTGAATAATATGATATTTTCAAATTGATGGTGAAATAAAAGGTATTTGTGCTGACATCGATGGTGAAAGAGGCCTTGATTCTTACGACTCTCATCGTATTTAATTGTGTAATGTTGGCTGGTCAAATGGTGTACGCGGTAAGATGAGGACTGAAGGGTATAAATGACAACTAAGACGAGATGTTTTGGGGAATGTAAAGATAAATCTTTTTGGCACTGGAGTCAATAAACACGGCACGACACAGTTAGTACAAAGAACTTATCGCAGATCTCAGCATTACCATTTATTGTGGATGTTGCGCCTACTGGGAGTGGAAGAATTAATGCAAGCATTGGACTATATTGATTCAGGTAATTTGGCCCAATCATTATTGAATAGAGGGAGCACACAATGGTTTTTGCAGTTGGAATAGAACTTTGGTAGGTCAATGTATTAAGAAGCAGAGGTACAGGTAAGGAAGTGGGGTCTGATCTACATAAACAAGGATCACCGAAGTAGGGAAGAGGTGAGAAAACAAACAAGAATTCAAGGAGGCTAAGCCTCGACTTCTGAGCACCTATCTTCATCAGTAAAGTCATAGACCAGAAATAGTTGGAAAGAAGCAGCTAACTATCATGCTGAATCACGATAAGGGGGGTAGTAGAGATGACGCTCACCACTGGGCCCACATCAGCCACCTCACCACAGTCAGCGTTTCGAGGTTAAGCCCAGCCGCTACTAACACATCAAGTTATTGCAGTCTGACCGATAGATATTAATGTATACTTGCAACGTCTTTGAGACCGCCTTTAAATAGATCCGAGCACCCATACATTATTGTAGGACTATACATTGGAAATGCACGATACGTAGAGAACAAAGTCTACCGCAACAGTTGTTTACTATAAGGTTTTCTCCTTTCCGCCATCTATTTCTTCCCCTTCATTTTTTGTTATTTCGTAATCTGGATTCGCCATAGTTTGCTTAGTTTTGCTTGGAATGTTTTATGCAATTCACGTGGTTATCTTCTAGCAATTGATTAGGTTTCTTTTATGCAATAAGCTTTAGATATTTGTACTGAGTGTTGTAATGAGTGTCGATAGCATCAATTTGCTAGACAAATTGAGAAAGGTCGAAGTCATGCTTATCAGTTATTGTGGTGAGAAAATACCTAGTGAATGAGTAGTTGGGCAGTTTTGTTTGGGCTTTTTCTATTGGGAGAGCTTAATCTGTAAAATGTTACCGAGTATCGGCATTCCTCAAGGACCGGGAGGTAGATTGGATTTGTTCCTGAAGTTGAGCAGGAGTACCAAGGAATCGCTAAAAGGAGAGCAAGATGTCTGTTTTTAGAGGAGAGTGTCTATTTTTTCAATTATGAAGATGAAACAAGGCGCCTAGTCGTCAACCTTGGACTGTCGCTGGACGACATGAAAAGCACAATTTTTGATCTGTTCAAGCATAATCTTGACGCCATCGCCTTGTATGCTCTATAGTGTCATCTTAATTAGGTTATAATGTAGAAACCTTATTAACTGCTTTCCATACCTCTTGAAAGGTTATATTTTTGAAATTTATGCAAGCAATGGGGAATATCAATTGAAAGCGATTGTTAGTTCCTGTCGAAGACAGGATACTACTGCATCCGTTCGATGCATATAAACAATAAATTTCAACCAATCGCGTTTAAGAATTTTTTCAGCATACATACGTATCCAAAGCTTATAAATTTATAGATATTTTTCAAAGCTTAAAAAAGTGAATTATCTTTGCTTGTATTGGATGAGAACCAAAAAGGCAAGGAAAAAATTAATTTTCGTTGCCAATAAATTAATAAATTTTGTCAACTTGACATCTGGCAAAATCAAAATTATTAAATTTCAATTAGGAAAGTTCGGGAAGAATAGAGAGTTGTCGGCTCTAATATTTGAGACTTTCAACAGCTCAAGCACTCTTCAAATCCTGAAGCTGCCCAAATCCGAGACTCGAATATTACAGATGGAAGCTTGCACAGCTGAGGAATTCACTGTAACTAACTCTCAACATATCAGTGGCCATGAGGGCCAATTTAAAACAATGCCTACTACTCACATCAAGAGCCTGCACAAGCTGAAAAAAGCCACACAAACACAGACACAGACACACACAATATCTATCTAGACCCCTTTATCTTCTATCTTCATCTAATCATTTTGTGGGTCATTGATTATCTTTCCCTATCGGAGGGTTTTGTAGTTGGATATTGTTATCTCTACCATTTTCTTTCTCTAGCACTAACACAACTTGTATTTAAGTGCCTTATCATATCCTACTCTTATGTGTGCAATCTGAACTTTCTATTTAACACATACATATAACATATCGGTTCCTTCAAAATTTTCCTTTTCTATCTCTAGCACATATATCACGACATTTTGGATACATTTATAAATATTGAATTTAGTATTATAATTGCTCATTAAAGTACGTTCTGTCTTGCCACAAAATCAACACCTCCCTTTGTCCCTATCTATATCTCCTTACCCAAATCTCGTTGTTATTAGTTATGCTCTCTAGATTTGTTAGGACTCTTTGTTCCAAAGCAAGGTAATCATTACTATTCTGTTCTCTATACAATGTAAGTGAAAAGAATCAAAAACTTTATTTTTTGACATATCCAATGTGTTCGTATCATTTTTCTATATGAATTACTTGAAGCTTCTATCTGCGTTATTACATACAAAATATAGCTTGCACCCTACTAACAATCCATGTATGTCTATATTAAAACAAACACTATTCTACACCAACATTAATATTTGAATGGGAATATTAGAGTTCATTTTGAATGTGCCAAAAATTGAGGACAAATTTAGTTTTTTTTGAAAATATTACATTAAAGATTGTATAGGTAGAGGATGTCACTAATTAATTAAATGAAAAATAGCTTTACATGCCGTTGGATTTGCAAGAAAGCTTATAAACCCTTTTCACTAAACCATCTACGGTTAAAACTTAAAGTATTAATAGTTTTAGATTTAATACATTAATAAATTCTCCTTGATTAAGATAAAATTAGGATAATTAATCATATTATTATTAGTTTATACTTTAATGTTCTTACTTAATTTATGATATAAATATTATTGTTTTTTTGCTATTTCTCAATTTCCTAGTTATTTATTCATTATACATAGTGAAACAAAAACTATTCACAAATAAATAGCCAATGGATAGGATTTACATAATGGGTAGTATAGTGGTATAAATTGTTAGTTCTCTCTCTCTCTCTCTCTCTCTCTCTCTCTCTCTCTCTCTCTCTCTATTCATTAGATTTTAGAAATCAGTGGGCCACAATTTTTGAGAGCTATGGATGACTATTAAAACTTCAATGGCCATATAATTTTTTTCACCCTTTTTTACACAATCATTCATTCTTCCTAATAATTATGTATGGCTTGTCTTTTTGAATTATCTTTTGCGTTACTATGTTTTTTTCCAAACTATCTGAGGTTTCTTTTATTTTGATTTTGTGTTTTATTTGATGCCTTAAATATACACACACTTGACAAACCAAATTTATTAATTTTACCTTTAAAAAATGAAGAGACTAAAATATTGGTACATTTGTAGTTTTAAAAAAAATTTCCTTTTATAGATAGGTGACATTATTTATTTAATATAATTAATAAATAGTTTGAGTTATATATAACTTTTATCTCTATCATTGTACCTCTTTGTATAACTATATTTTCCTCTAAATCTCTCCCTCGCCATATTACAAGTATAACAAAATCTTGCTAATAAACGATGTAAATAAACAAAATACACTTTTTTTGGGTTCGAAAATTTGCATACAAAAATATACACAAGTATAAGAGCATTTAAACATTGATTGGAATCCCTTGCTTATAAATAACAAAAATACAATTAGTCATTAGAAAATCCCCATGTATGAATTGAAGATAGCAAAAATCAGTGTAAAGTAGAAGAACATTCCATGTACAATCCACTTTGAACTCATACAAAATTTATGCTCCCTCCTCTCAGGAAATGGCAACGATTGCAAATAGCAAAGAAATCATCGAAATTTCAAGTGGGGATTCAACAAAGAGTATCAACAACCCCTTGCATGGACTTGCAGTAACTAATTCCATAGGAGAAGCAAGTAGCTTTGCAAAAAAGCCAAAATGTTTAGCAAGTAATGTACATAGCTTATCTTCCACTGTTTCAAGTAGCTGCCATGACATTTTGAATAACTTCAAACCAAATTGTCTCTCTTTGCCTCATGTGGAAGAAATGGACGTGATACAACTTTTGAATGGTTGCATTGAGTTGGAGGGGTTGTGCACTTTCATTAGGGAGATCTATCATGACCAATACTATGTAAATGGTGATACAGTCTCAATAGTTGACGCATGTGAGAGGCAATTGAATAAAATCTGATATTTTCTCTTGCTTTCATACTATGTAACCCGAAGATCATTGCCTTTATCGACTTTTGTAATGTAGTTATCCAGGTTTCAATTTTCAACATATGTAACCTCAGAATAGACATGAAAGTACATGTTTCGTACATGAAATAAAAATAAATACAATTATATAGAAAATTGTAATGTAGTTATCCAGGTTTCAACTTTTAACATATGTAACCTCAGAATAGACATGAAAGTGCATGTTTCATACATGAAATAAAAAAAAATACAATTATATAGAAAATTGCTTCTAGCAATGAAATTGGTAGCAGGCTAGATAATATTAGTATGAGTTAGATACAAGGAAATAATGTAAACATATGCAATTGTACAACAAAATAATGCAAGCCTATTTCCTTTTCTCGCGTGTGATTAAAGGAGTTGGAATTTTTTTTTTTTTTACGTATTACAATATGCTATTTTCATAACAAAACATCTACCTGAGTAAGATACATCTATTTCTCCTTGATCATGTATTTTAAGAACAAAAATTTTGATCCTTATATAGCCTAATCAAATCATATCAACTTATTTGCAGGCTCTTGTATTCCTTTTCCACTTAATCTCATGATGGTGACTTTAACTAGTGGTGGACTAGCAAAGATTCTTGCAAGCTCATCTATTATTGATCCATACTTACAAGTTACATCTTTACACTCTATTCATCAACCTAATTCTACAATTACCAAATATTGAGTTCAACTCTCAGATGGTACACACACTCATTCGGCTCTTCTTCCAGACAAGTACACAGATTTAATCATTGAACTTTAGCAATGGGCACAATTATTTTTTTAAAAGATTATTCGTGCAATTTGGTCAACAGCTTCATGTATGCCATTTCTTTCCCACTACCATTGATTTTTTTTCGCTATGTCATGTTAATGTCCATGCTAAATTATGAACTCCTTTCTCTACAGGGCACTCTTGCTTGAAAACATTGTGGTAGTCTCAAAAAATGCAACCATAGTTGGATCTCCAAATCCACTCCACCAAATAGCTAACTTCCATCTGCCTCCAACTTCAGAAGATGCATCAGTTCCCTCCCAAAATGCAGAATATGATGTGCAAAACATGGCTCTATTCCTACCACTCCCCATTAAATCATTGACTCCATACCATAGACATTGGTCCATTGAGGGTAGAGTTTTAGAGAAAACTTCAATCCATGAATACAAAACTGATAGTAGTGATGGAAAGGTTTTTGGGTTTGAATTCATTGACAAAGAAAGCTCTGAAATCCACGTTACTTGCTTTAATGAAGTAGTAGATGAGTTCTACAATGTTATTCAACCTGGTTGTCTATACAAGATCTCAGGTGGTCGCATCAAAGTAAGTAATACAAAATATAGTAGCTCACCAAACCCATATGAAATACACCTCGTATGCACATCAACAATATCTCCATCCACTTGTCTAGACTCTACAATACCAAACCATAGCTTCCACTTTAGGAGCATAGATTCCCTAGACACATTTCCTATTAACTCTCTTGTAGATGTCATTGTAGTACTTGTATCTTTCATGCTTGCATCAACCATACGAAAGAGAAATAATATTTCAACCAAGAAATGTACAGCCACAATCAAAGATATGTCAAATCATACCATAGAAGTAATGCTATGGGGACATCATTGTGAGGCCAAAGGGGAGAAAATATTTGATTTGTTCCTACAACCAACCCCAACTATTATTTTAATCAAATCTGCACGTTTGGTTTCATGGAACGGAAAAAAACTTGATACTACCTTCTCAACTTCCATTAAAATCAATCCAAACCTTCCTGAAGCCTCTGCATTACAACTTTGGTATGCAAGTGCAGGAAATGACCGCCCTTCCATACCCTTGTCAAAGGCCATGTTCGCCAACACACCTTTAACAATCCAATAAAAATATGCTCTATTGAAAAACTAGGGAGTCCAACCACACAACCTATTTGTGTAGAAGCTACTATTACCAAATTGCATTTGGATAACTTTTACTACCTTTCTTGTCCACTAGTAGTGGACAAGAAGAGTTGTAAGAAAAAAATTGTTCATACTTCAACCAACAAATTCTAGTGCCCTAAATGTTGCACAGAGTTATCTACCTTTGATTACAGCTATATCCTCAAGATGGACTTACAAGATGAGACAGGTGATTTGCTAAATACTACTGCATTTGAAGGACCAGCAAACGATTTGGTAGGGATACCAGCAGAAGACTTGCAACTTCTTCTAGCTGAACCTGATGCTGCAACGAACATATTGGAGAACATCGTCAATAAACAATTTCTCTTCGAACTTAGCATCAGCATGAATCACTTTGGAGGAGAAGAAAAAAAGAGCATTGTTGTAATAGCGCTACGGCGTGCATAGTGTTTGCAAATAGAGATCTCTAATTATAGCAACACATTCTTATTTTGTTGTTTCTACTATAATTCTATATTTAGTTGTTTTCCACAAGTGTGTTTACATGTACTGAGATTCCCTCTCATTTCGTACAACTATGTATTTACTTTTCACTTCCCAATTAATATACAAGTCTACCCTATGGTTTCCTTCATATTTTATATATCTTGTTTAGTGGACAGCTGTCACCACATATTATATACATTTCTAAATATCTATTTAACTATTTCAATATCTCAAAAATGCTTATGCATACCATATACACATTTCACTATCCAACTAAGATTATTGTGCTCAAAGTATAGTACATTACATATTGTAATTGATGATATTCTTACGCAATTTAAACCTTGAGAAAGACAACAAAATGTTTCGTATTTATGTTTCATCTTGTGTAAAACATATTTAAATAGACGAGAACAAAAGATCTAGTAGTTTTTGTATTTCATTTCATGGTATAACTATTTAAATCCCTTTGCAAGTATAGAAGTTATCATACCCTTACCATACCCTCTTGTTCAATAATACACCTTCAATATTTTAAAGTTATCTTTGTTCCAAACTAAGTGCATGTTTTCCTATTAAAATAGAAAATACGACGGACACGCACTAGCCATTATATTTTATTTTCCCTACCTTGACGCTATCAAACTTCCTAATGCCAATAACGCTAATTACAGGAATACTTGGTCTCTCTTTCTGGGTATACAATTAGAGATGGGCATATGCAATGCTACAATTCAAGAGAAACGTGCTCAAAGTAGTCAAAAGAGACGAGTAAGGTACCAAGCAACAAAGGACACAATCAACAAGAAAAGACGAGAAAGTCGCTACAAAAAATTCGATGGAGCACCCAGTTCTACCAGACCTACTTGCCCCATGCCATACCATGTACAAGAATGCAATATAGAGTTACAAAATTCTACTCAACTAAACCAACTAGAAAAAACAAAGTTGCCGCATTTCTTTGAGAATTATTACAAAGCTAGAGATAATTTTCGTAAGAAATTGGATAACCTTTCCAAAATTTCTACATGCTTGGTCTGCATGGAAAGATACCCAGGAATACGAATAAAGAAATCAAATGGATTGACTGCTTGCTATAGATGCACATCAGAAAAGAATGGCAATCGATTCTCAGAATGGAATAATATGAACCCTGGTGAACAACCACATTGTTTACAAATACTCAGTCAAGTTGAGGAGATATTGATAGCAAGAATAAGCCCTATCCTTTAAGTTACTTATGCAAGAGGTGGGCAACTAAAATATAGTGGTCATACTATATGTTTTCCTCAAGATATTTCTACAATTGCAACACTTTTGCCAAGGACAATAGATGCCTTGGACATAGTTATTGTCAACAAAGAAAACATAGACCATAAACAATACAGTTTCATGGTAAGTAGAGATCGTGTCTATGCAGCACTAAACTATAAAATATCCCATGGTCCTTATTACAAAGACGTACAGGTAGATGGTTCTGCACTGGTATCCTTGCCCACTTAGTCCACTGACATTTCAAACATTCTATACTCAACAACTCTAACTCCACTCCAGAATCAAAGCTTGTCGATTGAAAGTGAATCAACAACAGAAGATCCAATAGAGGAGATCATGCACAACACTTCATTTGTGCCAGACCTACCCACTACATGTAGAGAAATGGAAGAAGTTAGATCTTTGCTACAATTAGGAGAAGGACGACCAAGTCCAAGCATACAATGGCCAAACATTTCTACATCTCCCATCAATGAATACATAACTGAAGGATTGTTTGCAATGACGTTCCCATGTCTATTTCCACAAGGGAAGGCCACATTCAAACAACATCGTATTAAAGATGTCAAGCTACATGAATATGCTTGCCACCTTATCCGATACCATGATAATAGGTTTGACCAGCACCCTTGGTTTAGGTACTTCATACTTAATATTCTAATGCGACATAAAAGCCAGGCCACATCATTAGTATTTGTTCGCAAGCAACTTGATGGTTCCATGCCAGCATCAGTTGAGGACTTGCGCCAAAGATTAAAGGACTTTCCTGATGACAAGCTTGCTGACCAGCTCATGCGTTTTAGCTCAACAATTCGTGGCACGCGGCCATTCTGGAGTCAACGAAGAGGAGAGCTTATTGACATGGTTGTTCAAATAGGTTGTCCAACTCTCTTTTTCACTCTTAGTGCAGCAGACACCTAATGGCCAGACTTGCACATGACCATGCCATCCACTGCACCAACACACCCGAGTGCAGCAACTGCATGGAGGATACAAAACATTATTCAAAATCCACATCTTGCAGCACTGTACATGCACCATAGATTTACAGCATTTCGTGAGGAAGTCTTAGACAAGCTTCTCCATGCAACAGATCACTGGTACAAGTAAAGCTCTACTACACTTCCAACTTGATTAAATTTTTTAGGGCCTTGTAGTTACTAACAACATTATATACTATCAAGTATGAATGGCAACACAAGAGATCTGCACATATCCATGGGTTCATCTGCTTACGCCAGGCACCGGACATTAGCAGCTTACAATGGGATGAGAGCCAATCCATACAAAATGCACTTGATTTCATCAATAGATATGTATCTGCATGGAACCCTCAAAGTCTACATTTGCGTAGCAAAAAAATACACCGATTGCTTCTTGATGACCCTTGCTTGTTGGATACAACAATGATCAACAACACAAGCCCAATAATAGACTACACAGAATTAGTAAACCGTGTCCAACGTCACACTAAATGTACCCTACAAACATGCCTTCGAATTAAAGGTTCTACTCCTACATGTCGATACAAAGCCCCTTGGAGTACACAAGAAAATTCATCACTTTCTTTGGCCACAAATGGTCAGCCAACCCACACCCCTGCTCGTAATGATGACCGTCTAAACCTACATAATCTAGAAATCCTATCCATTTGGAGGGCCAATGTAGATTTCCAGCCCATCCTTTCAATAGATGCAGTACTCAAATACATTACAAAATATGCAGCAAAGGCTGAGAACAAGTCAGAAACATATCACTCCATGTTGACCCGAATCTCAACCAAACTAAACTCTGCAAAGCCAACCCCAATTGCTTTTCAAAAAATGCTTATGGAAAACCTTGTCGATCAAGATATTGGTGCCCAAGAAACAAGCCATCTCTTGCTAAAATTACCGCTCTCCATTTGTAGTAGAACATTTGTATCTTTAAATGTCAATCAGCAAAACCTCCAACGTGTACCAATTGAACCCCTCAGATAGCTAACATACCCAAACAAAATTGAGACTTACATCTCACGACCTATACATTTAGAGAATACTTCACTTATCGAAGTAACTCAAAAATGGACCTTCAAGAATAGTCGAAAACAAATGCAATGGAAACAAAGTGCCAGTAATGCAATTATCCGTGTCAGCCCACGCTACATAGCCATCCCTACAAAGGAAGACAAAAATTATGTATCCTTTTGTTGGACTGAATTACTTCTATACAAACCATTCCGCAACATTTCGACAGATATAGGTGCATCAACTAAACAAATTGAACACAATTGGAAAACTTATGCGATACAATACAAACCTTGGCATGTACGTAGAACTGTACAAGAACCAATACATGATGTTGCTAGCCCAGAAGATCATGAAAATATTATTCCAAATAGTATCCCTAATGAATGGCAAGTCTTGGCAGGACTGTACCCAGGCTTGCCTATCCGCTTAAATGACCTAGAAATGCTAGGAAGCTGTGATTTTGATTTGAACAATATTTGGGAAGATCAGGAATTTAGCACTCTCCAACGAAAAATTGCTACAACATTCATACAATCAAATCGCCTTACATTTCATGTCCCTCAAACACCTATTCCCCTAGAACAACATGTATTGTCAATAGCACAAAAGAAGGCACATGATATAATTGTAGCGCATCTACGTTGCAACACTCAACAATTACCTCTAAAGCTTATTGTTTAGGGAACAACAAGCACATGAAAGTCACATCTCATAAAAAGTGTCAGATACACAATGGTCAACTCAATGCCACATGGGCAGCCACCAATGCTATTACTAGCACCTACAGGCGTAGCAACATTCAACATTCAAGCATCGACAATTCATTCTGCTCTCCGAATACCAATCAAGGAAATGGCACCTCTACAGGGACAGGCACTTGCTAGCTTCCAAGAGTGCATTTTCTTCATTCACTATATTCTAATAGATGAAATGAGCTTTATTGGTCCAAAGCTACTAGAAAAAATAGACATGAGATTGCGACAAACATTCCCTACTCAGAATCACAGTCCCTTTGGGGGATGCTCTCTTGTTCTATTTGGTGACCTGGGACAACTACCACCAGTCAAAGACATACCTATGTATGCCTCTAGATCCTATGGTGGCACACTATGGCATAGGTTCCAAACTATTGTTACATTAGACAGAATATTTCGACAGAGTGGAGACAGTATTGTACAGTTGCAGTTTCGTGAACTCCTATCAAATTTACGAAATGCAACACCAACAATTGCAGATTGGAGGCTTCTAATGTCAAGATCAGGCTGCACAATCAGCTCAGAAGAGAACACCCTCTTTTCGTCATCAATACATCTTTTCTCCACAAATCAACAGGTACTACTACATAACAAATGCATGCTACACTCATTGGCAAAACCAGTTGCCCTTTCTGATGTAGAGAAACTTAAAGGTTTACCATGTTCAAATCCATATGAAGAACAACTTCAGTCAAGAATCCTCTTATGCACTGACCAAAAGGTCATGCTCTGTGCAAACTTGTGGGTAGAAACTGGACTTGTCAATGGTGCACTTGGACAAGTCAAAAGAATTGTCTATAATGTTGGTGAAAAGCCACCTCAACTCCCTTTATTTGTAGTTGTTGACTTTCCAAACTACATTGGGCCACCTTGGGACCATAACAACCCACAAAATATTCCAGTTCCACCAATAAGTCGTGGCATTCACAGACAAATACCTTTAAAAATGGCATGGGCCCTAACAATCCACAAGTCGCAAGGACTGACACTACAAAGAGCGACAATCGACATTGGAAAAACAGATCGGCAAGGGCTAACATTTACATCAATATCAAGAGTACGTGAGGTTACTGACCTCCGCATACAACCCACATTCACATTTGAAAGATATGCACGAATGCAAACAAACCCATTTGTTGCACGAAGGAAAGAAGAGGAGAAGCGCCTTCAAACATTATCAAATACAAGTCCTCCAACAATCTCAAATTTGAAACAAATACTATAGGTAAGCTTGAATTACTTTTTCGATAAATACATTACAAATTAGAGTATACAAATTAAGAGCTGATAAAAATACTGTAATCTACGTAGGTGTAGATGACATTGCATACACACACAAATAAAAGACCAGACACAGGATGGACTGGAAAATCAAAGCTTATTGAAGTGTGTTGCACATTAATATTTGCTACTTTCCATCTCCCGCCTAATTATCTATGTGCTTGTTCAATACCAAACATATTGTATTAATTGTGGAGAACAAATAAAATGTCTCCTTTGTGGTAGTTAGGCAAAAAAAATTACACCAAAATACGGCGTACCCATTGTACACTAAGGTGCGATTGCTAGTTGTAATTATAATATATAATTATATGAATAAAATAATATACATGTATATATATATTTGTTTATTTTGATTGTTAAAAGGCAATAGCCCGTTTTTCATTAATTAATATCAAATTTTACAACAATTTTTCGTTGTTTAAGTGTAGGCACTAGGAAAAAGAACGGGGAAGAAAAATATCGTCCTCTCTAATTAATATAGTTGCCCCCTGAATTCAAGGGGACTTCGAGAATGCATTCCTTCTCATACAATATATAATTAATCAGAATTCTTTCTTTCTTTCTTTTTAAATTTTTTTTTTAAAAAGAGGGGTAAAAATTTATTCAATCAAATCCAAGTTACAGAGTAGAGGCCAAAGGCCCAAAACAACACTACATACTCCTGTCCTCTAGTAACAATTGTTCAATGATCTCACAATACTTGGAAGGTAACTCATCCCTACCATTAATATCCCATC
This sequence comes from Cupressus sempervirens, assembly GCA_028749045.1. Taxonomy (NCBI): domain Eukaryota; kingdom Viridiplantae; phylum Streptophyta; class Pinopsida; order Cupressales; family Cupressaceae; genus Cupressus; species Cupressus sempervirens. Next base: position 955,010,507 of record CM053792.1, on the reverse strand, counting down.
TACCCACATTCTCTGAAGCCCACTTTGCCAAATAGTCCGCCACTCTGTTCCATTCGTGAGGAATATGACGAAAGGAAACAGAGTCCAAGGAACTACAAAGACTAAGAATTTGTCTAGCCAAAGAGACAAGTTGCCAACTAACATCCTCCAACCTCTTGTTATTTAGCATATCCACAACAATTTGAGAGTCAGACTCACATATGATCTTTCGCCACCCTAAAGAGCAGCCGCGCTCAATAGCAACCTTAATAGCTAGGGCCTCCATTAGATTATTAGAATGTTGACCCTTGTAAATAGAGAGGAGAAAAACCGCACCACCATCACTGCCTCTACCAATAGCCCCAATACCAGCATGACCAGGGTTCCCCCGAGAAGAACCATCCATATTGATCTTCAAGATCCCATTCGGGGGAGGAGACCACCTCCCATCGCAACAAACCTGCTGCTTAACATGGCTAGGTCTTTTTCCAAGAGTGCATCCCCGACTGTTATCTCCCAGGTTTAGATTCCTCACAATAACTTGATCCCCAGGAGCTATAATATCAGACATATCACACTTCGCATAAATCGTTTCCTGGAGCCTATTAAGAATTATCTTCCATAGTTGACAACTTCCTGATTTGGAATCACAAAAAATTCTACGATTCCTTTCTAACCAAAGGTTCCAGAGAATGAAAATTGGGCCAACCATCCAGGCAACCTGTAAGAAAGAAGTCTTCACTGGAGGTTTGCCCAAACTCTCCCAGAACTCAATAAGAGAAGTAACATGAATACGACCATGACACCAAGCCTCCCACCATCTATGCCATATCTCTCTCGAAAAAGGGCAGAGAAAAAACAAATGGGAGGCACACTCCTCATTGTGCAAACAAAGAAAGCAAACCGAAGGTCCCTGAAAACCTCGTTTGCGAAGATTCTCCCAAGTGAGGCATTTCTTCTGAGCCAATAGCCATAAGAAAAAATTACATTTGGGCCAAGAAAAGTTGCTCCAAACCTTCTTCCACCAGTGCACTTCAGCCAGATTATGTAAGTTCCTGTCAAGTGTAGCATAGCCTTGAGCCACTGTAAATTTATCTTTTGGACTAGGACTCTAAGCTAAGCTGTCCCTCCCATTAAGGGAGCTGCAAAATCTATTCTCCAAAACTTTAGAAAGAAGGGTACGATCCTCATTAGAGCTACCAACCGGCCACTCCTGAGAATCCTTCTAGCAAGTCACCTCAACCTGACCCAGGCGTTTGACTTTCTTAAAATGCTCCACCTTAAGCCAGCCAACATTAATAAAAGTATGGGAAAGGGGTAGAAGCTGGGGAAAGCTAGAGATAATGGGAGGGTGGCCATCCCAAGAGTCATGCCAAAACAGAGTATTCGAGCCTCTGTTACAAATCTAGAAGAGACCCTCCTTAACTAGTTCGGCTTCCTTCTTAAGAGTATCCCAAATACAGGAGCCTTTACCCATCAAAGGAAGTCGTGGCACCTTAGAGCAATCCGTACCAGGAAAGTACTTATGGGAAAAAATCTTGGCCCAATCTTGGTCTTGATTGTTACACCATCGCCAGTACAACTTGGCAGCCAAGGCCGTGACAACAAGAGCCATCGAACGAAGCCCAAGGCCTCCAGCATGTTTCGGCCTACACATAGACTCCCACTTGACCAGGCTCCGAGGAAAGAAGGCTACCAGACCAAAGGAATTGCCAAGATGAAGCATCAAAGTCCCTCACAAAATTAGAGGGTGGGACCTGAACACAACACCTGTAAATGGGGAGAGATTGCACCACAGTCTTTAGCAGAACCACTCTCCCAGCAAAAGATAACCATCTGTAAGTCCAGTGACTAACCTTACTCTTGAATTTATCCAAAATCCCCTACCAGTAGTCCCTCCGCTTAGCACCCAAGGACAAAGGGACCCCGAGGTACATCAAAGGAAGGGAACCAATGTGGAATCTAAGAATTCTAGCAATCTTGTTCTGAATAAGCTGAGGAGTATTAAAGAAATAAATGGAAGACTTATCATCATTAATTCTTTGACCTGAGGCTTTCAAATAGGTATCCAAAGCTTTCCTGATATTCATTGCCTCACTGATTCTAGCCATGCCCATCAATCCGGTATCATCCACAAACTGAAGATGAGAATACAAAGGACGGTCATTTTTCCAGCTCCAACCTTGGATAAGACCCTACCGCACTTGAGTTTTTAGAAATCTACCGAGGCCCTCCACCATGATAATGAATAAGTAGGGAGATAGAGGGTCCCCTTGCCGAAGTCCCCGAGAGGCACCAAGAAAATCTGAGGTTCTCCATTAATAAGAATTGAGGAGGACAAGGTCACACAGCTAAGAACCCAATCCACCCACTCCTCAGCAAACCCAAAAATCAAAAGAATTTTCTGTAAGAACTCCCAACTCACCCGATCATAAGCTTTGGCCATGTCCAGTTTAATGAACATAGCTTTCTTCTTAGAAGTAGCCATAGAGTGTACAACCTCCATTGCTATCAGAACCCCATCCAAAATTTGTCTTCTGTCAACAAAGCCACCCTGTTCAGTAGAGATCAAAGAACCAAGGAGTGGCTTGAGCCTCTCAACAATCAATTTGGTGATGATCTTGTAGACAACATTACATAACGCTATAGGCCTGAATTGATCCAACTGATTTGCCCCTTCCTTCTTAGGTATGAGAGCCAAGAAGGAAGAATTCAAAGACTTCAGCATCTGTTTAACTTTATTCCTATGTGATTCTTGGACCACATCTAGGAGATCATACTTTATTATCTCCTAGAATTCTTGGAAAAATTCAACCGGAAAACCATTTGGGCCAGGGGCCTTACCTTTCTTCATATTAAACACAACTTTCTCCAATTTAAGAAGCAAGATAGGGCTTAAGAGGGCGCCATTCATCTCTATAGAGACAAGTTGAGGGATACAATCCAAGATGTCCCGCTCCTCAGGCCTAGTAGAAAGATTCTCCCTAGAGAAGAGATCAAAGAAGTAATTGACTACTTTCCTAGAAATATCTTCACAAGAAAAGATATAAGCTTCATCAGTTAAGACAAGAGAGGAGAGAGAGTTCCCATGCCTTCGTGCCTTAACAAAGTTGTGAAAAAAAAGCAGTGTTCTTATCCTCCTCCTGGAGCCAATTGACACGAGATTTTTGCTTCCTGAAAATCTCCTCCCGAAGCTCCCATTCTTCCAGATCCTTAAGAGTTGAGGACTCAGCTTTACTCAGCTCAAAGTTCAATCCATGGTCATGAATCTGGCGAGTAATATCATCCAGCTTGGTTTGAGCATCAGTCTTCTGAACATTTAGATACCCGAAACACTGTTTATTCCATCTCTTAAGCCTGTACTTCACATGTTGAAGCTTCTTACTAAAAGTGTACATGGCCATACCATGAGCAGGCATCCCCTCATACCACCAATCCACCATAAGATCAAGTAAAGACAAGTCTTTGAGCCACATCAGCTGGAATTTGAAGGAGATTTTCTTGGTGACTCTGTATGAAGTGATGGAAAGCTTAATGGGCCAGTGATCCGAGCCCCTCCAGTCAATAATTTCAGAATTGGTGATCCACCTGTTGTCCATCCAATAGTAGGAAACCAAAAATCTGTCAAGCCTTTCCGAGAGAACCTCACCACCACATCTTCGATTATTCCATGTAAAGACACCATTGGTTGGCTTCACATCAATGAGAATCAATGAGCCAATCATATCTCTGAGCAGATTTGAAGATGGGTCCAACCTAGCTAGCCCATCCCGCTTTTCCTCCAGACTAGTAATTGCATTAAAATCTCCAGCCATAATCCATGGGAGAAAAGGGTCCAAGGACCGGATGAATCTAATATGAGCCCATAACTGGGATTTACCAGAAAAATCAGTAGGAGCATAAATATTGGATAAAAGGCACCTTTCTTCGGTCTTAGAACTAGTGGCAACCAAAGAAATGGAGGACTGACTGGAGATCCACCATAAGGGGGAGACTTTCCTTGGGTCCCAGAAGCAAGCCACCCCACTTGAACTGTTCAAGGCACCCACCCCCTGCCAAGAGCCCTGGGGCCAGATACAGGCAACACAATTGGCCAATCCATCCGATGAAAGTTTAGTTTCTTGAATAAAGACCATATCAAGAGACTGGGACTTAATCAATCTGCAAACAAACTTTTTTCTGGGGATGTTGTTCAACCCCCTTACATTCCATGACAACACAATCATTGGGAGAAATGAGAATCAATGGGTTTCATAGACCCAAACTCAACCAAATTTTCGCCCATAATCTTCACCTTCTCTTGATCAGTCTTCCTGCCACTCTTTGACGGTTTATCTAAAGGCCCCTTTTTGAAGGATTTCTGTTGTATGCCTAAAACAAGAGGAGCCTTATTACTCTTCGTGGAATAGGGTGGGAGAAAAGAGAATCAATGGGTTTCATAGACCCAAACTCAACCAAATTTTCGCCCATAATCTTCACCTTCTCTTGATCAGTCTTCCTACCACTCTTTGACGGTTTATCTAAAGGCCCCTTTTTGAAGGATTTCTGCTGTATGCCTAAAACAAGAGGAGCCTTATTACTCTTCGTGGAATCAGAGGTCCCCTTGGGCACAAGGGGGTCAGAAGCCGCCAAGACTGGGCCCTTCGAACCTTGTAACCCACGAAGATCTCCAATATCCTGAACAAGAGGAGGCAAATCAATATCTAGCTGCCTAGCCTGTAGGTCCCCTGTAAATAGAATCTGATCCTCTCTCTGCATATCCCCAACTTGAATCTCATGTTGACCTTTGGCCTCAGAAGAGAGCTCAATTGGGATACCTACCTCTTGGACCATGTCTACAAGAGCATCAAACCTGTTAAAGGTGCCGTCAGTCCTCCTGTCCATCTAGGTTCTCTTCTTACCTTTGCCTTTGTTACAAGATTTAACTTGAATAAATCCCTCGCTATCAACAGGTCCATTAGATAACTTAGCCTTCCCCCTGTCCTCCCTAGGGGGTTCGGGAGCATCCAAGGCGGGGTTCTTATTCTTGGGACATCTGCGAAGTAAATGCCCATACTCATGGTAGATTCTGCATCTAAACGATAGGGTCTCATAATCCACTTGCTAAATCCAAGCAACTGAGCACATATAAATTGCCATAGAATCTAGCAACGGATTATTTAAATCAACTTCTACACAAATACGAGAAAAAGAGATTACCTTATGATCTTGAGTCTGTGTAGCCGATTCCACAGGTTTTCCAAGAAGCATTGAGATTGAGTAAAGAATATTTTTCCTCCAGAATTCCAAAGGAAGTCTTGGCAAGCGAACCCACACCGGAACTCGAGGAGGGATTTCCTCAGCAAAGTTAAAGCTCGTGTGCCAAGGCTTGATGAAGAGCCCCACTTGATTAAAGAAATAAGGGCCACCTTCAAAAGCCTTATTCCTGTCCGACATGCTTGAGAAGATAACCATGAAATAATTATTAGCTGCTAACAGGATCTCCATATCTCCTTTTGGGTTCCACACTTGGCGGGCCCAGGAATCCAACACAAGCAATGAAAGGTGAAGGCCTAGAAATTTGCAAATAAGAGCATGATTGCTCTAGTACTCGACATCCTCCGAAACCTATTCAAGTTGAATAACCAAAATTGGCCGGACCTCGGCTTACTGCAAACATCCATTAATTTTTTGTAATCGTATCTTCCCATTTGAAGAGGATTCACCTTCCCCCGATTGGGGTTTACCATTCAGAACCTTACTACTGGCATGCACCATTGAAGTCGGATCACCCATCTCCAAATCTCCACCAGAAGGTAGGGAGGAGGTGATACCAAGATCCCCCATTCACTTGGAACCCGGACCTAGCAAACAAAAGAAGGAAAGATGGGGCAAAAGCCCCTCAACCACACACCACCATAGATCGCCACCAAGGATGCGGCAGTGGCAAAGAATGAGTTGCAGACGCCCACCCATGGCCGAAGGAGGATCAAGCCACCCAAACCAGCAGCGCCCACCCAAGCTAAAGCAAGCACCGGTCCTCGAAATCAGAAAGAATATGCGCAACAGGGAGTATAGACCAGTCGCAGGTTGGGCTAGGGCATGCAGGCCCTAGCAGCAAACCGAAAATTGCACGCCATCATCCGCCATCCGCTATCTGTTCTTCTACCCTCAGAATTCTTTCTTTAAAAACATATACAACTTTATATAATTTATTGGATTTCCCGCCTTCATGCATAACCATTTCCTTTCTGCTTGATCGATATATCCATACATAATATTTGTACCTGCAATTCTTGCTTTTGACTAAGATCCACTGTTAGTCAGAAAACATAATATTAAAAACATAATTAGATAAATTTAAGGAAACATGTCTATGAGTTAGCTTGCGTATATACTTCATTTTCTTTTATATTCCTTTCTATTTCTTAAACCTTGTTATTCTTTAATAAGAGAATTTATGGCTCTGGTCATAAGTATTAGATGTTTTAAATAATTTATTGTTAAGCTGATCAAAATCTTTAACGGGGAGGCATAATGAAGTGATTACATTAGATAACTCTGTTGACATCAATTAGTAAATCATTACGTTTATATCTATTAATTCCCGGTGTTTCTGCAAATAAAGATTTAAATTCAGTATCATTTATGCCTTAATTAATTCGTAAATCTCTAATAAAGAGAATCACTTAGAGAAAACTAATCCTCTAAATCAAAATCCTCCTTATCAATTTCCAATATTCTTGCTATTAACTGTTTTTTTTCCTGTATCGCAGCTTCACTATCTTCATCTTCAGATTCAGAATCAGAATCATTAGAGAAATCTGCTTTATCTGAGATTTCATTATCCAAAATGGATTTTGAGATAGGACCGTAGTTCAGTTCAGAATTGTGTTTGGGGTTAATTTTTATGTTTTTGTTAATATTATCATCCTCAATGCCGTTATTTGAAGTTTTGGTGATGTTGTGTACAATATTCATGAATTCAGCTTGACTGTTATCTAGGGAATCAACTAGCTTCTTTACTGGAATGTAAATAGTTATGTTTTCATTGATATCAGTGTGAATTTCCCATAGTAACACGGGGACGCGTCCCCCCCCTTTTTGCCCAACGTCTCGGAGACTTCAACGCACCGGAGACTTGGGGACTCCGTCTCCCCGTCCCCAGCGGTGCCACTAGATTCCACCACCTCCACCGAGGATGGGGGACATCCTGCTATTCACTATTTGCAAATTCAACTATTTATGTTTAATGTTCGATGTTCCAATTCAATGCAATGTTTCAAGTATTCACTCTTTTACATCTTTACATCCTATATTGCAATACATATTTTCATAACTAACATTTTTAAATACCATATGCATAGATATATACACCCCTCTTGTCCCCTGCCGCCGTCCCCCCACCGTCCCCCCGCCGTCCCCAAATTAAGGCCCCTCTGTCCCCCCGTCCCGGAAACTTGTCCCCCGTTTCGCCGTCCCCCCGTCCCCCAGGGTGGTGTAACTATGGAATTTCCTCATCATTATCCAGAGGTAGGGGTTCATTCTTTTCTTCTTTAGATTTTGGAGGCATTGTTGATGCAGATTCCTTAATACTATCCACGTGTGCCAAATCGAAGGCGAAATCTGTATCCCCAACATTTGTCTGATCAATATACAGATCTGAAGTATTGTTAAAGTCTCCTACAGGTGACAAATTCACATCTAGTCCAACCAATGTCTCTACATATTCAGTCTATGGGGGGTCGATATTGGTTTGCTCCCTTTTATTAGATTTACCTGGAGTTCTCATAACTGGTGATTTAGAGATACTACAATTGCTAGTTTCCAAATTATTTTCCAACTTGTCAGAATATCAATTTAATAAAGATTTATCTGTTATTCTTTTACTTTCCTTTCTATAGATATCAGTGATTGTATTATCCACAATTTCTTCCTCTTCAATCTCATAATTCCTTAAGCATTCTTTCGTGGGTTTCAAAAGTATAGCTTGCGAGTGAGCTACGCTTCCTTGAAGAATAAAAATCCTCTATTAAATTTGATGGTGAGATTCTCAACCTGGTTGTCAGGATACACTTTGCCATTTTCCAAAAATTGATTGTTAATCAAATTATTTATGATTCTATTATAATGAATGTTTAGAATAGTCTTATCATAAATATTCCCTTTGTATATTTCTGGTTTCAACACAGATATTGATTGATTCGCTATGATCTTAATTGTCTTTAATAATTGTGTATTGATTTCCAAGCTTACTAATATCTTAACATTTGCTGAAGAGACATAATTCGTATCCATACCCTCAAACCTTCCCAAAAGATCACCTGTTCTCATTAAGAAATAGCTGTGTAGCAATTCTACGGGCATATTAGGAATGACTATCCATCTTGAAGCAGAAGTGTTCTGGAAATCTTTTGGATTAAAATTTGGTTTCCAGTTAAAAATTTCAACATTATATCCTTTGAAGAATATGGGGTCTCCATATAATAGTTTATTTTTTAGATCTATATTTTTGCAGTGCATAGACAGAAGATAGGATGGTTATACTTACCTGCTCTGGAAACTTCTCTTGGAACCATTGAACAACATCTTTCGTGGAAGATTCAAAATCCAACCATTTGCAGATTAAGCCATTTGTTCTACAATGCTCCCAGAGGCCCTCTGAAAACTTATTATTGATAATCATTGTATTAGCCTGTTCCATGGAATAGGGAATCTCTTTATTTATTGTTAGACAATCAAAATTTGAAGGAAGATTAGTGCTTTTCCAAACCCTAGCTTTAATTGGGTTTGATCTCGATTATCCATTCCAGAATTCTGATCAAGACCGAAGCTTAGGGTACCATAAGGATCTGTTAGGGCATATTTTGTCCTGGCGTAGATAAACTCTTGATTATTCCTTGAATTCAGAGTATTTCTTGATATAGACAAGACAATTTTTTTGTGAATCCCATACCCATCTGTTGTATTATGAGTATAGGAAATTTTGTCTGTGACTAAGTTGTTTAGAATTGCAAATTTGTTGTCCATTTTGACTGCGTATATGGTACCAGAGTGATGCTTTTTATGATAATATGCTAGTTCTCGGGATTTCTGTAGTCTGCTACTTTTTGCTAGTCTTATTTAGCCTTCCCATTATCACTTTCTGAGTATGTTATATTTTTTCATGCCCTGTCCTTGATTCTGATTTTTATTTAAACAACATCTGATGTCTAGAGAATTCACATTTAGGGAAAACTTTCCTGATTCTATGTCAAACTTTCACTCCAAATTGGAAGGATGTTGGCCCATGTTTAGTCAGATTGGGGCTAGAAGAGCCAACGTGCAATCGGATGTGGATTGCCCGATGGCACAATGGATTAAAAATGATGATGTCACCACCAATGAATGCTCATCCCAAGTTAACTCCAACAGTATAGAGAACATTACAAGATCCTCTAGAAATAAGGGCAAGCAACAAAATTCAATTAACTTTTCTCTCTTGGCCAACCTTCATGGTATTTATGAGCCTCAAACATTTAAAGAGGTAAAAGTGATTGTGGATTGGGAGCATGGTATGGATGCGGAATAGCAATGTCTTATTAAGAGCAACACGTGGGCTTTCTTCGAGTGAAGAATCCCATTTAGGTGCAATTAGGTGTATAAGGTCAAGTATCATGCAAATGGTACCTTAGATAAATACAAGGCCAAATTATTTGCTCGAGGGTTCACACAAAAGGAGGGCATTGATTATGAGGAGATTTTTGCTCCTACCACCAAGATGAGTACAATTCAAGGTTGTTGACAAAGAACACCAAGTATATCGAGTCAAGAAAGCACTCTATGGAATCAAACGAGCTCCTCGAGTGTGGTACATCAAGATTGTTCAACACTTGGTTGCTCATGGTTTTCAACGTTGTCCTTCTGGTAGTAATTTGTATATCACATGCTTTGGTGGTGTCCTCTGTCTTATTGTCTATGTGGATAACTTGATCATTAGTGGTAGTTCAACACATTTGATTGCAAAAATCATGTAAGACCCGTGCAAGGATTTTGATATGACAGATTTTGGGGTTTCTCTATTATTGTTTAGGTGTTGAGGTTTGGTAGATTGATGGAAGCATCTTTATATCTCAATCTAAGTATGCCAAGAACTTTCTTGACAAGCTTCAAACACAGGATTGTAAGCTTGCTTCCACGCCTATGGAGAATGGATTAAAGGTCTCAACCAAGTCTGATTGTCCTCCTGTTGATGAAACCACTTACAAGAAACTAGTGGGAAGTCTCATCTATCTTGCTAGCACTAGCCCTGATCTTACTTTTGTAGCGAGCTACACTTCAAGTTTCATGACAACCCCCAAGGCTGATCATTGGGTAGCAGTGAAGCACGTGCTTCGTTATGTGAAGGGCACCTCTGATTATGGACTTTTTTACGCTAGGAGTCATGATTCCAGACTTAGTGGGTTCACAGATTTAGATTGGGAGGGATCAGCCTCTGGATACATGTTTAGGATCTGGTCCAGTCACCTGGACATCTAAAAAGCAGTATGCGATCTCAGTCTTCTTCACATAAGAAGAGTATCAAGGAGCTTCTAAGGCAATTTGTGAGGAAGTTTGGCTTCGTCGGATGCTTGTGAATATGCAATTTTATCAAGTACGTCCAATTCCCTTGCTCTCTGATAATCATGGAGTTCTCAAACATGCCAAGAATCCAGTCTTCCATGAACGAACCAAAAATGTGGACATTCATTGTCATTACATTCGACAATTGGTTGAAGACAATACAATTTATTTGCAGTATGTTCCAACAACGGATCAGACTGCATGCATTCACACCAAGCGTATTGGTCCATATTAGTTTTCAAAAATCAGGGGCCAGCTTGGTGGTGTTGATAGATTGATCATTAAGAGAGGGTATCAAAATATTATTTAATTACTTTAATGTTCATCTATGTAATATTTGTATATCTTTGTAGATAAGATAGTTGATGGTCTTGGTCATTTTTTTATACACAAAATAATTTACCTCTCAGGAATATTATCCACATACATTGTCCTTGTTTATTATCTTTTAAAGAATAGAGAAGACTAGTTGCATTTCATGGTTTGTTGTGACTTTAGGATTCATAAATTCTGAGTATTAACATACTTAGTTGCATATTATGATCTTGATAGTTAAGATGCTAGATATTTGATGAGAAGATTCAATTGGAATTGATTAGGGTACTATTGGGTGTTTCACAAATTGATATGGTGAGTGACTTAGAGTCAATGTCGATCTTGTATATTGTTTTATCTAGTGATATACCTAAGTTTGGACATTTTGTACCCTTCAGGCATTTTGCTTTAGATTTGTCTAATGAAAGTGATAAGTTTTTTCAGTTCTGCTATAGATGAATCAAAAAATATCAAAAATTGAATTTTGAGTTTGATGCATTAGGAATATGTCTAAACTTGAGTCTCGATGTAATGTACAGAAATGTTAAAATGTAGCTTCAGTCAAATTGAAGTACATATTAGATGGAGTATATGTATTTGAATTACATCCACACACACACACACACACATAATCAAATAATGAATCGGGCTTTCCTTTATATACTATCAGGCATCTTTTAAGTCTGTGATCAAGTAAGTATCGGCAGAATCGGTGCAATCAAAGGAAGTTAAAGGGTGTGTCCACGTAGGGACATTACCCTACGTGGTCATAATGGCTACGTAGAGTCATGTCTCTACGTAGACATGACTCCCTCCATTGTATATATGTCAAGTTGCTGCTGAGGGAAAGATACAGAAGTAATAATGTATTAAATACCTCCTCCAGCAGGTTGAAATATCAGTCTCAAGATCTCTACATTAATATATATTAATATATATTGTTCACTGCTACATTACATACAATAACAGTATTCAGGGCTATTTGGTTATATCAAGATAATATCTGAATCTTTCCTTCATCTCTATCAGGGATCTTATATACATTAACAAGGAATACTCATTAATTTTCCCTATTTGTTTGAAGAACTATAAGATAATGCTGTTCCTTCCTATCCGTGAAATTGGCCTTCTAACACTGCCACACCTAGAACGTGCTGCATTGTTTCCTTCCACCCATTGAACTGATAAGATGCCTCTATCTACTGTAAATATTCAGAAGTTGAACAAACATTTTATCTTTATATGAGTTTTCTTAAAAGACAGTAATATAGTTTTGCCTCTTTTGCTTTCTTTATAACCTTGGTGTCACCTATAATAAATATGGATGGGGACTATTCAATTTATCTTCATGGAAATATTAAAAAATGGCATTAAGATGATTGCGACTAAATTGAAGAGTTCAAATGGATTTGGTGTCTATAAATCTTGAGCAATGAAAATAATGAATTGTTCTCTTTAATAGTTGTATCCCAAATGTTACACTTGTGCATTTCAGGAGAGATTGAAGAAATTGAAGACAGAATGTGGAAAAGTCTCTGTTGGAAATGTTACTGTGGATATGGTAACCATTTTTTTTTGTCTTATGTTAAATTTTTCAATTATGGCAGATTTTCTCCTGTTATAGATGAGTGTTACTATGGTTCTCATATGCACACTCTATAAGAAATCTTTAAGTATAGAAGTTGACATTTAATCATTTGCTTCTTCTTGTTGCAAGGTTATTGGAGGCATGAGAGGGATTACAGGGATGCTGTGGGAGACCTCACTTCTCGATCCAGATGAGGTATGCCCATAGAAATAAATGATTTTCAACAGTGGAGATGAACTTCCTTTTGGAGAGAGGTTGCTTGTATTTGTCTAGAATTTTATTTCCCTATGAAAAGAGTCTGATTTGGAAACATTCGGTTGTTTTGCCACTATTTTAATTTTGCCTGAAATCTAGTGCAATTTGATCTTCTTTAAAGTTTCAGAGATATTCTCATCTGTCATGTTTGTGTGTTTTTAGGGCATCCGCTTCAGGGGTCTGACAATTCCAGAGTGCCAGAAGGTGCTCCCAGCGAAAGTACCCGGTGGAGAACCATTGCCAGAAGGGATATTGTGGCTCCTCTTAACTGGAAAGGTGCTTATTACTCTATCTGATGAAATTTACTTTATCTATCTTTTACTTGCATAAGAATTATTTCTAACCATGTTTTGCATGAAGGTACCAACCATGGCACAAGTATCTGCATTAGGGAAGGATCTTCAAAGTCGTGCAAAAGTACCAGGTACATTGTGTTGTGTTAGAGCTGTGTGCATCTTGATCTTTTGTTCTCTGTTTAATTGCGCAATTGGTCTACCTTCATTTGTCCTTTCAGATCATGTCTTTAAAGTCATAGAGAGTCTTCCTGTAACGGCCCATCCAATGACACAGTTCACTACTGGCATCATGGCACTTCAGGTATCCAACATTCCTTAATTTTGTAGGCATTGGAAGTTGGCCTTGCTAGCCCTTATTGATTCTGATAGACAACAAAAAATTGTTTCTACATGGCTCTGCAATAACTTCTATTATTTTGGAAGAATCTTATTAAGATGCACCTTAAGAAGTAATAAAATTACATTGAGCAGGGTAGCTGCAGAGATTTAGATGATGCAGGTTTATTCATATGTGTGGTGGTTGTCTAGTGGACTTGTTTAAGGAAACTTTAATTTATTTTCATTCCGATGGTCACTCTTAAGTTTACCTTTAGGACATTGCGATTCTTAATATTGGAGTATCAGTTTAGTAATCTTCCAACAGTGCAAAGCTTTAGATGCTGGCTTGTCTCCATCCATCTGGGCAGTTGACTAGACTAGTTGAAATGCTTGCTGGTTCTTTAGCAAGGCCACATGGATGATTTGACTAGTTTTTTTCTCTCTTAAAAGATCTAAACCAACATCCTCCCTATCCTCTTAAGCATCATTAATGCCAATTTCTACTATAGCATGTCTCTGTTGGTTCTCATTTAAGCAGACCAGGTGTGTTAATCTTATGGTACCAGGAAATATGACTAGCATTCCTGCAATGATAAAATACTTGTTTGTTAGGTTTTGTAGCTTTTGCTATCTTGTCTTTGGTGCCTTTTCCGTCTTATGAGATAAAGTGGCATGTTTTGTGAATTTTGAGCACTGACTGTTTTGCTACAATGGTTGAAATCAACAGATTCTAGGATAATGGGAAGCATCCCATCCAATTATTTGCTGAAATCTTATATCTAGAGTTCAAAGTATTTAGCAAAATTTCCTGTATTGTCACCTGGTACCATGGCCCCAGTGTGTACCATCTGTAATAAACTCAAACTGTTTGCATATTTAATCATCTAATATTTTAAAGCTGACTTCTAGAAAGTTCATATTTCCTTCCTGCACTTTGTTGGATCTTGACGATTAGTTGAGGCACCCTACATGTCAAGTTCGCCAAGGGGTTTATCACTTTCATTCTTAGATTGTCTCTTAGTCACTTTGTATTATTTAATTTCATTGTAATTCCCCATGGATTACTGAGTCTGGATGACAAATCAGGCATCCTACATTCCAATCTTACCAAGGGATTAACACTTCCATTCTGGGTTTATCATATAGCTTATGCCACTTTGTATTGAATTAGTTTCATTGTTACTCCAAACAGATTACTGGAAATAGCTTGGACAGTAGCTCTTCTATGTTTCCGGTATTCACAAATACTGAGCTTCTGGGGGTTAGCTGAATGAAGAGGGAAAAACATACATCTTGATGTATATGATGAATCCCATCAGATTGGTTTCAGATTTGTGTCTGAATGAGGAAGCAACTGTGGAAATGCATTCAGGCCGCTGGATTCATCTGTAGAGAAGGCTAACTCTAGCTTTAGTAAATATCTGTAATAACCCCCTGCTGGCTCTAGCTTGGTAATAACTAATTTTTCTTTACTATTTAGTTTTTTTGACATTTCGTCAAACACTTGGCAGGCAACTTTGTTGTGACGTTTTTAAATTTTGAACTCAATACTACGCTATGCAATAAACTGCTTAAAATATTCAGATAAATTTGGTCTAAAGAATTTTACATAGATGAATGCCAAACACTAATATATAATTCTGCCATATGAATTTTGCAGATATATGACTTTGAAATGACAAGTGATTCACACCAAACTTCTGAATTTGTTGCAAGTATTTTATCATTCAATTTATTAATTCCTAAAATGTCTTACAATAATACTTGAAGAACTTGTATGTGCTGTATGGACCCGAAGTCTTTGGGACTCCGATTTGCAGCCTGACCATGGAAAATTGCAGGCAGCCTGAATATGTGATCGCTGCCCAGCTTTCAATACTGCACAGATTTCTTTGTGCATACACCCATAGCCTGATAGGGCCTTAAACTTCCCTCCAAAAGCCACAATTTACAATGCCCAAGCAGGGTGTGTGAGAGCCAGTTATTGACGCTAAATGCAGCGGCCCCGGGCTAAGGAAATTCCCCCAGAATTGCACGTCCACTTTGGAATAAACAGAACCACCAAATCTAAATCCCAAACGCTTTCTCAAACTGCAGATAATACTACGCCATAGCAAATGATCTGGGCATCCTAAGACATGGTATTGGCACAAAGAAATTGCAGCGTGTCAGAGTGCAAAGTGTTATGTAAAACCCTGCCTAACAGCTGTAGTAAAATGGGTGTCCAAACAACCCTGAATAACCATGCCCAGCTCTGATACAAATTGCCCAAAATCAATGATGCAGTCGCCAATACATTGAGACTTTATTGGCACTCAAAAACAACTCCAAAGTCGCTAGAAATTACCTCCCCCAAATGCTTTTCCACCTACAAGAATAACAGTAGGAAAAACAGCAAATTATGCAGATTAAATAACGCCCAACAGAAGATATGCAAGGGCATCAAACAATTCCAAATTCCCTATGAACAATTGCTTCTCAGCCACTGTGGAAAACAATAAGGGAAACCTTCAATATTCAGACTTGCAATTAGATCAATGCAACTATACTCAAGTAGTGGATTGGAATTCATAAATTAAAAAAAACCCTTACAAGAACCACGAAAAATCAAATAGACAATTGGATGATTCATTTGTTTCATGAAGCCACCTTTTATAGTCCACTTGGCTTCACCAACACACCATTAATTAGAAGCTTCCACTAGTTTCGTTTAATAAAAAACTTTTCAAGCACATGGCTTCATGAAGACGCTTTTCACTTAAGAGGCTTCAACTTTTAAATATAACAACTCCTTGCACTTTTGTATTTACTACTTGACTTAGGCTTCTAACTAATTAAATAAATGATCCCTTCCAATGATGACTCAACTCTCAACTTAAATGAAATTATAAAGTTAAATTATAACTTTATAATAAGCCATTTAATGATTTAATAATAATTTGGCCACTAAAATAATAACTCCCAAGATACTTATCCTTTAAATATGCTGTTTGAAACAAAAGTCACACCTATTATTTCCCCATGTGACCAAATGCATTATGCAAAACTAGAAAGGGTCCCTTTCAATCATCAACCGAGTTGTCATAAATAATAAGTGCATGAAACGAAAAGCCCAAAAGAAGACCAATTTGAGTCAAACGAACACCAAACCGGAATATACTGAATCGTGAAGAAGACAAGACCCTCCCATAGCCAAGAATTTCCCTCAAAAGACCCTCTATCTACGTAATAATAGGCTAATCCCTCAAACTCTAGTGCTAGCAAAAATAGGGAGATTACAATAGCCTAGCCTCAAATTAATTCACTCTAATCCCCTATATCACAAGAAAAACTAAGGGAAATTGTAATTTATATTTTCAGTTATACACAAAGTATAATCGTTGCTCATGTGGTAACCATATGCTTGTTAGGTGTTTCATTGTGGAATTGCTTGCTCATGCATGTTTTTTATAGCTTCTAATCCCAGAATTCAGTACAAGGTTGCTTGAAGCGTGAAACTTAACCCACAAACTAAACTTCCCTAGCTTTATATTACATGGATTGTAGCATCATTGAGTGGGAGTGACTATAAATGGAATACATAAATGTGGAGCTTCTGTGTGATGTTGATATTTAACACAAAATATTTAAGGCTTGTAAGAGTTGATATAGAAATGTTTATAACATGCAAGACTTGACTATGGAGTGAACCACACAAGATCTAGGAGCTTCAATGAAAGCATAAGAGAGATCCAACTTCAGAGAATTATCAATTTTGTTAGAGGATGCACATACATTGATACGAGGGCATGAGATGGGAATACAAAGAGAATCTCTTGATTATATAAACCAAGGTGAGACATAGGCTTTTAAATTTTTTTGACATGTCATAGTCTTATGATTTGAGGTATAATGTGTTAATTACCTAGTAAAATTTTGTGAATAGGACCTAAGAGGGAAGCTTGTAGATAATATATCTCTAGTCCAACAATTTCCTCAATTGCAACTTGTTGAGAGGGTTTTGGTTACAAGACTATGTTAGGGACCCATGTGCAAATGAATCTCTTACAAGTAGAGAAAAGGAGAAAAACCTGATGGACCCCAAATTTTCGGTCTCCATTTGTGATATTGAAAACTCAAAAAGAGTGGGGTGCTTGAAAATTTGAGCTCCACTTTCCGTCAACTTTCACCGAGGAAAGATCAGAATTATAAGTTCTGTGGTGATACACTATTGAATAGTAAAATGTCAGTTCATGTTGCAGATGCAGGGGAGACAGCTGTTGTTATTTCAATGCTTGAAGGTGAAAAGGATGGCTCAGAATTGGATACTCGGTAAAATTCTGAAGATGTTGCACTTATGGAAGAAGTAGAGGTTACTAATGAAGTCTTCATGCCATTATGTGCTGAAGTGAACATGAGCTTAATAGGAAGAGAACAACATTTACCATTCCCAAAAAATATACTCAATGCTGAAGGCCATAAAGGTTTCACAATATTTCCACCCATGAATGATTCAAAACAAGTGTTGGTTGAAGACTCTAGTCTGAGACCCACAACTATGCCACCTTGTAAGGAAACCAACCAAGTAAATACAGTATCTAGAGGTGAAGTTTCTGATTCTGCTACAAAATCAAGGGATAGAGATATGCCTACTTCCTTGGTTGGGAACTCTCAAGCTTGTATGTTCATAACTGATTGCCAGAACATAGTAAAACCTTATGTGGGCAAAAGTTAAGAGGAGAAAGGAGATGTGTTGCAGAATTTCTTCCTCAAATTGCTGAAAGCTTGAACAAATCACATGCTAAAACAGGAGAGAAGCATTCTGGTAGTCATCTTGTTGACATATCTCTCAGTCAAGTTCCAACTAATGGCTCAAGATTATCAGCTGGTAAGGACACAGTAAAGAGGGTCAATGCAGAAGTTGGTATTATAGATGGAGAATCATCCCAAAGAAGCAAAAGGAAAAACCCAGATTCAAAGGATTCAAAATGTTGAGATGTAGTTGATACATAGGATTCTATGTTGTTCAACCAAAGGCATGGAAAGAATGCAAAACAAAAGGAGCAGCAATGATTCCTTCTACAGTTTTTAAAGCAGACATGACAATCAACAAGAGGTTCTCAGTCAACGTTTCCATTAGCAAATGTTTCCAAAGCATCATCAAGTAGCAGAAAGAGGAAGTTGAACCGTCAACAAATGTCTGAACTATCTCATTATAACAGAGATTTTCAGATTTGAAAAGTAATCATTAGCAATCAATGATAAATTCAAAAGAAGCTGTTGGAAATTGTTATTAAGATGAAGTATGTATATAGTTCCAGAATATATCAACTAAAGGTTAATAAGCATCGGGTCTGTGCAAAGTAAATACAATTGTGGTGCTGCCTGGTCTACATTGGTGTCTTCGAATAAGGGCAAAAGTAAGATGCACACATGATTGTAATCAGGAGAATAGCCTTTTGCATATCGCAACAATGGGGAGTTCATGCGTCCTTAATCGAATCTGTGCTTACATGAAGATTTTCAGTCCTGGAGCCTTTCCAAATCACCGAAATTTGTATCTGAAAATGTGAAGCGATATTTGGAAATAGTGGAAAATTGCCATGGAAAATGATTGTAGGAGACACGACAGGTTGAGTTGCAAAAGCCTTTAGGAGTCATGTCTGAAGTAGAACAAGTAGTCACAATAGTTGTTGGAATTGATGGCAGGTTATTCTTGTTGTGATACCTCACAGTAGAAGCGCATCGAAACAGAAGGAGCATTCCGAGTCAAGTGACCCCTGGGTGTTACCCTGAAGATAGATTATATGGAGATCAAATATATTATCGGGACCTCTTGAGCGGATGATTTCATATTAATAATCATAAATCATTAATAGGTCATTAATATCTTACGTTGTTTCTTGTTTTTTGCAGGTATGAATCGATATTTGGAGCGAGTGACGAAATGCGTAAGGAGTTTGCGTAGGAAATCTAGTTAATCATGCAGTGAAACACCCAGATTACATGACTATGGCTGGTGCTATCAATGGGAACATCCAGCGCAAGGAATATATGTTGGAGCCGGAGCGCTCAAAAATCTAATTTATTCAAACACCAATGGAATTTCCTAGTTCGAATCAGGAATAATGATTATTTGCCTTGTCGGGGCTTTAAAGTTTCAAATAAACTGTTATCACTAGTAAAACATAGAACTATGCAACCTATCGGTTGTTATTAAATCAAAATTACATTTCAGTTTTAGTTATAAATTATAGTTAGGTGCGATGAAAGGCTGTGTTGTTTTACGAAGCACCCTTTCATCGCCTATCAATATAGATGTAATATCAAACAAGGAAAGAGACAATTCATATTCATTTTTAAAAAATCTTACAATTTATAAGCAATTGATATATTATATTCCTCTATTGGTGAAGAATGAAATTTTGAACTAAGTCTATGGATGCGGATTATTGAATAAACGTATTTATATGCGACTTTGGAGTCAAATGCGTTGGATGGATCATCTGTAAGGATTGTCTCCAGTGTATTTTATTTCCGGCATGATCCGTAAGAAGTATTTATTTATTTTATTTGCTTAAAGTTTTTAGGAGTCGAGAATACTATATAGTTCGTCCTTTATGATCATTTCTCAATCTTATAAATAATTTATTGTCAGAGTAAGTAGATCAAATCAATTGTGGCTATTTGAACTCGACAAATACAAATATTGTGAAATATTTTAATTGTTTCCTTATTTGTATCTATTTTGTCCTAATAAGGGTTAAAATATTATTGACTGGTTTAAATATGCATAAAAACAATTGATTTATCGCATCCTGATGACTAAACTATTTATAAATTCAATGTCCATAACATCATAAAGTTGTATGTAAAAACTTATAGTTCTGACTCTATCACCCTTTGGCACTGGTCTTTATATTTTTTCATAATTCAAATCTATAGCTGGCAATTATTTCATATCCTTCCTTTAAAAAACATTCATATATTCATTTATTATTCCTAACCCTTAATTTGCAAACTTAAAGTTTTCTATTATTCTTGCCATTTGGAAACTTTCACTATATTTGTGTTCTAACCAATCTGCTATAAGGATCTTGGATTTGAGGTTGTTGTCCAGGATCAGGTACACCCACCTCGGTTTTGCAGAGCCGGAAGTGCAAGGGATTTGGATCACATTGATCGATCCCATCAAGTTGGCCTTAACCAGTTGGATATCCCAGCATCGAGCAGGCAAGGCTTGTAGGATTCCAATCTGCGGTTTTGGGAACCAACAGATTGGCGACTCTGTTGGGGAGAGTTGCAAAATAAACCCTAAGAGTTTTGTTTTGAAGATCAGTAAGAGTTAGCTTCTATTTAATTTGATACATCATTTTGGTATATTTAAAATTCTGAATTGGAAAGTTTTTAATAGTGCATTCAAATTCTTTGAAAGTTTCAATCTCTTGTAATTATTTATAAATGTTAAAAGTTCTTTATGAAGATTTGATCTTGTAGAAGCATTGTATGTTTTTCTTTAAGCTTTTTGCCTAGATTCGATCTTTGGTGACATATACTCTACTGGAAGGAAGAACTTAGATTCTTAAAGCTAATTCATGTCCTCCATTTCGAGGTGGTGACTCTATTGTATTTTGATTGGTACTTTAACAAAAGATGCCTAGATCATCAGTGACTCTGCTGAGGGAGTTGACTCAGAGGGAAATGGTAGATGGTTTTTCAAATGTATTGATCATTTGAAAGAAAGCCTTTTATTCCAGATGGCATCAGGCCATTGGACTTCAGCAATTTCAATTTTGAACCTAGCAAGTTATCTCCAAAGCTTTCACAGTTGGTACCAAAGTTCCATAGAGAATGGGATGAATCGGCAATTCGACATTTGGATGCATTCTATACATTTATAGAAGATTATGATATTTGTGCGGAAGATCAAGTAATGAAGTTGTTTGCCAGAACTTTAAAGGACAATGCAAGACAAGTGTATGAATCACTACCCACACAATATATTGCATCTTGGAAAGAATTTGAAGGATGGTTCCTATCTGAATTTGATGATGCAAACCATGATGAAGAGATGTATTATGAACAATATGATGATCAAAGCTGCAATATGGAAGAGGATCCTGAGATGTCTCCACTTGATGCCTTCTTCAATTTAGAAAGATATGAAGGTGAAACTTCAGCGCATTTGTTTTTGAGGGTGATGAACGCTTACCATGAGATTCCATCAAACATAAGACCTCCTTACAAGGAATTTCTAAACAGAATTGTCAAGTTGAAAATTTCGCCAAAGGACCCTGATGTGATACTTCTTCAAATATGGGATCAAGGTATTGAAGATGAAGCAAAAGGTACTAAAGTTAACCCAGAACATAGTAATTTTTCAGATTCAAGGGTAGATGAAATTGAAAAGGGATCCGATCATGATAAGACCGGTGAGGAATTAGATTGTAAAGAGAATGGAAATGATGAATCTGAGCCGACAAGTTTGATCTTTTGGATTGTGTGAACCATGTGGAAGATAAACTTGATGAGTTGGTGGCACATAATTCAAGATGAACCATTTTGAGGCGAATTCAAAGAGGATTGAAGGAGAAGTTTCTAGAAGGGAACAAAATGAAAAGATGGGTAGATTCATTGAATCCTACCTAATCCTACCTAACCCTAAAATGGATGATAGAGGATGAACAACAAAAGATCTAAATTTTCTATTTATAGAGATGGTTGGTCAAAAGAAAAGGTTGTCATGTGCGAGAAGCTAAGGAAGACAAGGAGTCTAGGGTATTGCTTCATTCAGTGACCTAAGAGAAGAGATTGCTATTGGCAAGCAAAGCAAGAAGGCTTAAGGGTATGGATACTTGAAGGGTGAACAAGCTATCAGAGCTGAAGTGTGTGAAAGCCAAACAGAATGGAGGACTGAAATAGAGATCTATAATCTGCGAAATGGAGTTGTAAGTTGTTATCAGATCAAGCCTTACTGTTACTTTTTAATCATTGTACCAGTCTAGGGTAAATTCTTTGGATTAAGGTTGACCTAACAATCATTTGTAAATCCTTTAACCAGGTGACATTCCAAGTGAATGATCTAAAGTCTTCTAACAAGGCTCACTCCTAATAGGGTGATTGAAATCCTTTAACCAGGTCACATTTAATAGTGTGCATTGTAATCTTTAACAGGGTTGGCCTTTCACAGGGCATCACTTTAGAAGAGTGAGAATTAGTAACATGTTACTGGTGGTCTTTCCCAAATTGGGTTTCCATGTAAAATCATTGTGTCAAATGTGTTATTGAATCTGTTATGTTCATGCTTATATTTCTACAATGTTGATTTGATAGTAACCTACAAGTTTAAGTGATTGTATGCTCTAATGGATGCATGCATGATGGATATGTTTTATGTATATTTGTTCACTAAGCTGTGAAAAGTTTTATTTGTACATGTAGACCTTGGATAATTGATTCACGCCCCCTTCTCAGTTATTCTAAAGAATTCCAACAATTGGTATCAGAGCCATTTGCTTAAGAGGACTAGTTTGAAGGTACTAAAAGCAAAAGATCAAGATGTCAAAAAGAGAGGTACCCAAGCTTAATAGAGATAACTTTCTTGCATGACAAAGTTTGATGAAGCTACACCTTGGAGGTCTTGGAAATTATGCACAATCTACCATCACCACAGAGCATGTTGTTCTTGCTAGAGCCCTAATTGCTGAAGATCTGAAAAAGAAGAAAGAACACAACTAGGCAATGTTGGAGATTGCCTCTGCTCTAAGGTATGCTGAATTTGATGATATCAAGGGTTTTGACAGTGCAAAGAAAATGTGGGATGCTTTTCACACTATTTATGAAGGAGACACAAATGTTCTAAGAGCCAAATTTGAAAGTCTTAGAGGTAAGTTCGATGATATGAGAATGCAAGAAGGTGAGAATATTGCTCAATATTGCTCTAGAATAAAAGACATTGTTAATGCAATAAGAGGAGCTAATGGTAAGATAGATGATGAGATTGTATTAAGCAAATTTTTGAGAACACTGCTGCCCATTTATGCTATTAGAGTTTTTGCAATACAGGAACTGAGATGTGTACCAGGTTCTAATTTGACTCTTGAAGGTCTGGTAGATATG
Source organism: Cupressus sempervirens (assembly GCA_028749045.1). Lineage (NCBI taxonomy): Eukaryota > Viridiplantae > Streptophyta > Pinopsida > Cupressales > Cupressaceae > Cupressus > Cupressus sempervirens. The sequence continues at coordinate 954,987,077 of CM053792.1, read as the reverse complement.
CTCACTACTTTTGAGCTATCTAATTTTGATAATTTCAAACCTAACAATGTTGAATCTGTTTTCAAAGCCAAGCTGCCATTGAAGGAACCTAATGAGAAGAAGAAGAAAAAGGTAAAATATGTTTTTAGTGATAGTGATACAGATGAGGAAGATGTAGAACAACTTCAAACACTACAAGCAAGGAGATTTTATAGAGGAAAAGGAAAATTCAAAGGTAAGTTACCTATCATGTGTTTTATCTGCAATGAGATTGGTCATATTGTTGTTAGATGTTCAGAGAAGAAAAATTGCAGAGGTGGAGACAAGTACAAAAGTAGAAGAGATGAAGACAAAAAAGATTACAAAGACAAAGGCAAGAAGTCTTGCTACATTGCTGAAGAGGAAACTAAAAATGAATTTGATGATCATGATGATGAAGTGGTGTATGTTGCAATGAAGGATGATTCTGATGAGAATGAGGCAACTGTATTGGTGTCTTGTGCGAGCAAGAATGACAGATGGATCATTGACAGTGGGTGTTCACATCACATGATTGGAGATAAAAGTAAGTTCATTACTTTGAATTATTATGATAAAAATAGTGTAAGGTTTGGTAATGATGCACCTTGTTTGATAAAAGGAAAAGGCTCTATCAAGCTCACAAAAAAGATTTTATGTGACAATGCTTATTATGTTGGACTTAACTATAATTTGTTGAGTGTGTCACATCTGAGTAGTTCAGGTTGTAAGGTTGAGTTTGAGAGCACGATTGCTAAGATATATGATACTAATGGAAAACTAATTGGAAAAGGTGATTAAATTAGAGGTAATCTATTCTACCTTGATATGGAGGATGCTACTTGTTTAGTTGTAGAATTTGATGATGTGTGGCTATGGCACAAGAGGTTATGTCATGTTAATTTTGATAACTTGATTAGTATCAGTGACATGAGAAGAGTCAGAGGTTTTCCTAAGTTGAAGAAACTTGACAATATAATTTGCAAACAATGTCAGTTAGGCAAAATGACAAAGTCAAGTTTTAAGAGTAATACTTATACCTCTAAAGAAATATTAGAGATTGTTCATATTGACTTGTATGGACCAATTGATGTGCAAAGCTACAAAGGAGATAAGTACATTATGCTATTTGTTGATGATTATTCTAGAATGATGATAGTTATGTTTCTGAAATAGAAATCTGATGCTTTCCAAATTTTTAAGTGCTACTTAACAAGAGTGGAGAAGGAAACAGGTAAAAGTTTGAAATGTTTGAGATTTGAAAAAGGAGAATTTACATCAAATGAGTTTGAGATGTTTTGTAATGACAGAGGAATCAAAAGATAGACATCTGCCCCTAGGACCCCTCCCCAAAACGGAATTGCTGAAAGGAGGAACAAATCTGTAATGGACCATGCTAGGACACTCATGATGGAGAAAAATGTTGCTTTGAAATACTGGAGAGAAGCTGTGAGTACAGTTGTCTATACCTTAAACCGTGTGCAAGTCAAGAAAGGTACTTATTCAACACCTTTTGAACTATGGTATGGATACTCACCCAATGTAAAATATTTTAAGGTATTTGGAAGCAAGTGTTATATTCTCAAAGATTTCAGGAATGGTAAATTAGATGTGAAAAGTGAAGAAGGTATATTCCTTGGCTATTTCACAAGGAATAAAGTTTATAAGTGTTTAAATATTAACACTAACAAAGTTGTGGAAAGTGCAAATGTGAAATTTGATGAATATATAGAAGTACATAAGGCTGAACCTATGAAGGAACCAAAGGAATACAAATCATTTGTATATTTTTATGAAGGTATGCCTGCTGAAGAAGATGCTGTAAATCAAGTTGCAAATCAACAGCAAGTTTCAGTGATTGCCAGGTCACATACTATGAATGTCGAGTTGCATTCACGAACCGAAGTACTTAGTACATTCAACAATCGAGTTACAGAATGAAGTCGACGCATATTCTGATTTTGAGATTAGTGTACATGAAATAAATGTTGAACTACTTGATAGAAATGTACATAGTAATTCAAAAGTTGAGAGACCAAATGAGGAAAATAGAGTAGAACCAAGATTGTCAAAGTATGTCAAGAGACATCACCCGGTAGCACAAATTAATGGAGATTAAGATGCAAGACCAATGACAAGGAACAAATTGAGAACTAATACATGTTTGCTTAGCATGCATGAACCTAAAACAGTGAAAGATGCCTTAGAAGATGTGGATTGGAGTAAAGCCATGAAAGAAGAGATTGAACAAATTGAGAAAAATAAGACATGGACTCTAGTTCCTAGACCAGAAGATAAAAATGTGATTGTTACCAAGTGGGTGTACAAAAACAAGTTAGATGAAAATGGTGAAGTCACAAGGAACAAGGCAAGATTAATTTGTAAAAGATATGCACAAGAAGAAGAGATAAACTATGGAGAAACATTCGCGCCTGTTGCAAGATTGGAAGAAGTAACATCTCTACTTGCTTACTCTACATACAAAGGTTTCAAAGTTCAAGAAATGGATGTTAAGTTTTGCATTTTTGAATGGTATATTAGAAGAGAAGTTATATAGAACAGCCAGAAGAATTTGTTGATTCTAACAACAAAAACACGATATGTAGACTACACAAAGCTTTATATGGTTTGAAGCAAGCACCAAGAGCATGGTATGAAAGACTTAATAATTATCTTGTGAAGCTTGGATTTGAAAGGACTGATGATAACAACAATCTGTACTTGAAGACAGAGAAAGGCAAAGGTATTTTATTATCTGAAATTTTTGTTGATGATATCATATTTGGAGGTCAAGATACTTTATGTAAGGCTTTTGCAAATGAAATGAAAAAAAAATTTGAAATGTCTATGTTTGGAGAGATCAAGTTCTTTGTGGGTTTGCAAGTACATCAGATGAAATAAGGTTTATACATCACTTAGTCAAAGTATGTAAAGGAGATACTGAAAACTTTTGGATTGAAAGATTCCAAGCCAATAAGCACACCTATGGTGATAGGACATAAATTGTCAAAAAATGATGATTCAATTGAGGTGAATCAAACATTGTATGGGTCTATGATTGACAAATTACAATATGTAGTACATATCAGACTTGATATTGCAATCTGTTTTTATAGTTGCAAGATTCTCTGCTAATCCCAGGGAGAATCATTTGATGTCTATTAAGAGAATAATGAGATATCTGAAAGGCACAAAAGATTATGGTCTATACTATAAGAAAAATAAAAAAATTGTATTGAGAGCCTACATTGATGCTGATTGGGCTGGAAATATTGATGACAGAAAGAGCACTAGTGGAGGAGTATTTTCCTTAAGAAAAAAGTTGGTTACATGGACTAGGAAGAAACAAAACTGCATATCTCAATCTACTGCTGAAGTTGAATATGTTGCTGCTGCAGTAAATTGTACAAACATTGTATGGATCAAACAACTACTCAAAAGTATGAAGGAGGAATTCACCGAACCTATGATACTTTATTGTTATAATACAAGTGCTATAAATATATCAAAGAATCCTGTGATGCATACAAAGACTAAGCACATTGCAATCAAGTATCATTACTTGAGAGAGTTAGTTCAAGATAAAGAGGTGAAGATGGAATATGTTAACACAAAAGAGCAAGAGGTGAAGATGGAATATGTTAACACAAAAGTTGTTATGTGCGAGAACTTAAGGAAGACAAGGAGTCTAGGGTATTGCTTCATTCAGTGACCTAAGAGAAGAGACTGCTATTGGCAAGCAAAGCAAGAAGGCTGAAGGGTATGGATGCTTGAAGGGTGAACAAGCTATTAGAGTTGAAGTGTGTGAAAGCCAAACAGAATGGAAGACTGAAACAGAGATCTGTAATTTGCAAAATGGAGTTGTAAGTTGTTATCAGATCAAGCCTTACTGTTACTTTGTAATCATTGTACCAGTCTAGGGTAAATCCCTTGGATCAAGGTTGACCTAACAGTCATTTGTAAATCCTTTAATCGGGTGACATTCCAAGTGAATGATTTAAAGTCCTCTAACAAGACTCACTCTTAATAGGGTGATTGAAATCCTTTTTCCAAGTCACATTTAATAGTGTGTATTGTAACCTTTAATAGGGTTGGCCTTTCACAGGACATCACTTCAGAGGAGTGAGAATTAGAGGCATGTTACTGGTGGTTTTTACCAAATTGGGTTCCCACGTAATTCATTGTGTCAAATGTGTTATTGAATCTGTTATGTTTCATACTTACATTTTTGCAAAGTTGATTTGACAGTAACCTACAATTTTAAGTAATTATATGATCTAATGGATGCATGCATGACGAATATGTTTTATGGATATGGGTTCACTAAACTGTGAAAAGTTTTATTTGTACATTTGGACCTTGGATAACTGATTTACCCCCCCCTCTTAGTTATTCTAAAGAATTCCAACAGGATCAGTTGTAATGCCTTTATTTTCAAATTTGTATACTTTATTTGCAAAATATTATTTCACAATATGATCTTCTTTCTGATTTCTTATGCAGATTTTATATAGGTATATGTGACAACAAACACTGTAGTTTATTATGATGATAATGCTTGTACGTGGCTCAAACAATGTAGGGACATATCCTACATGGAACATGTCTTTTATTTCAAATACACCAATTTATACAAACATTATAAATGCTGCTTCATATTAAGATCAACCTGTTTTAGTGATTGGAGATCATAATGCAATTTATATGATAGTTATTGGGGATTACAAGTAACCTGATTTACAACAATAAATTGTTAATTTATGTTAGAGTTACAGCATTGGTTAAATTGATGCTCTTAGTAACTCATAGTATAAGCAAATCATATATATATATATTCAGAGTTCATGGTTTCGCATACATCTATGGTGGATTTGATTTACTTTGCATTAGTAAACAGATTTGTCCTTCAACAATAATGAAATAAATTGACTCTTAAATGCCCAGAAAGATGAACAAACAAAACTAACAGTTGGATGAGTTATCATAGGCTGATAACTCTCCTCTGAATTGAGAGGTACAACTCCGTCGTTGAAAGATTTACAATGAATCAAATAACTAGGTGTATCTTTAGCCTAAAGATACTAAGGATTTCTTACATTCATTCTGATGGAACCCAAATTTTCACAAAATTTAGGGTCTCTATTTAAGCAATAATGTTGGAGATTTGATGGAGCCTTGTCATGGGTCCATGTCGAGATGCTAAAGCACATTGAGAGATGCTTCAAAGAGTATATGATTGTAAACATAATGGATCATTTTAATCAATTTCATTGTCTCATCTTAGTCAGTTGAACCTTAAGATTCAAAAGGGAACATAGGCTGCACGTTAACAAGGAGGCCAGGAATTCACATCTCACTTTTTAATCATTAAGGAGACTATGCATTTCAAACACAACATTAAATATCTCTTGCATTGATATGAATCAAATTCTGAAAATGCACGGCTCATAGTGAATGTTTCATGTATCACAACTTGATAATTGAGAGTTTGAGCAAGGGATTATGCAGTTAGATGCAACCATGAAATCATATTGGGAAAATGGTTTTCAAAAGAGTTAAGTACACATATCAACTGGAAGAATTTGCAGATCTGATATATTAACAACAAGTATGGGATGCTTTCGTTAGGATGAAGCGAGGGACATATGGACCTGAGAGTGCAACTGATTTTCCTCACAGCTTGCCCAGCTAAAGCATGTCTTCACTTAGTATTCTCTTGGATTCCCGTCTCATGAATGGTAATCCATTTTGCACTCAGTAATGATATATATTCAACTTTCAAGCATGAAAAACGATGAGTTTTAAGCTTCCAGACCCACAATGGAGATAGTGCAGCAGTAAGGCATTTTTCTGAAGGAAATGTATGATAGAAGCCTAGGCAGATTTGGAGTGTGGTGTCTGTGAGGAGATTTTGTTCGTTTGTTACAGGCTGATTGTATGATGACACACAGAAATAACTGAACAGAACTGTTAATCATAACATGATGATCATATCTGATAAAGGAATGACATGCACACTGAAAGTCCCAGGATTCTATGTGATTATATAACATTCTAACCAGTATTTGTGAATGATGGAAAACATCTGCAATTAGGAGGCTGTAAAGAAACAGAGATGAGCGGATTTATACATGATATAAATACAATTAAAAAGGTAAGGAACTGAAGTTAAACATCACAGTAAAGAAGATAGGACTGGAGAGTTATGAAGGCGTCTGAAGATGATATGAACATATAATGTAACCACAGTAAGCACAGACATTGGAGAGTTTCCTGATTCATCTCAGTATTGCAGATTTCACATATACAAAACCTCATGAAATAAGCATATTGCTTCTGTACATCACCCTCTGTACATTTACTGGCAACAGATTGAAGAAAGATGTTATTGAGAGCTTCATAGCAACAACAATTAAACAGCAGACTATATCGCATATGAAGAATCATTCATCGAAATGTACAGGTTAAATTATCAGATGAGGCAAAGGAGTCACTAATGGGCAGATATTTTGCTATCCTAAGTGTTGACGTTGGATAATCAAGCAAATCTCTAGCCCTCGTATCCTGCATCTGCACTCAAGTTTTAATTTTTATTGATTGATAACTTAACATATTCTTTTTGCTGTAGGTATATGAAGGAGCGGAAGCACTTGGTGTAAGGCGAGTAATCGGATGTTTCAGATCGAAATATCTCTACGGTCGCAGATTTGAATAAGCTTTGTGAGGATATTTGAAGGCCCACGAGACAACGATTAAGACGCCTGTAGATTCCGAAGCTTCCGGAGGCTCATGAGCATTCAGGGAACAAAGGTTGGGATTTTCGAATGAAAATATTACAAAATCAAAGTGTGGAGGAGAAACGATCTGCGCAGATGAAGAAATTAAGGTGGAATCCCTGTCCAGATTCAAGCACACATACAACATCCAAATAGATGTGTCTTTGAAGCGATTAGGAATATAGTTGCTGAGATCATCCAAAGGAAAATATAAGCTTGTGCAGATATGGAGGCAGAAATATATTTTATTTTGAATGAACCTTTCAAGATTGATCTTAATCATTGCTGAAGGATAAATAGGAGATTAGATTATCCGGATATCAATAATTTTAGTAAAATTATGTTAATATCTAAAGTTTAGTTATTTGTTATGGAAGGCTGTGATTCTTGGAAAGCAACCAACATCGCTTGCCCTTTTATAAATAAGAGAGACTGATGACGTTATTATCATTCATACTTTAAAATTTCTGCCTTGTGATGATATATTATATTCTTTTAATTGGCAAAGGAAATGACCTTTTGAACTAAGCTTCTGGATGGTGAATTATGGAATAAATTCTTGTGCGATTCCGGAGTTGAATTATATTGGATAGATCACCTATAGGAATGTCTCCAGTACGATATTATTTCCGGATCAATAAGAAGTATTTATTTAATTTATTTGCATTAGAGTTTTAAATTATTATTAAGTTGTGTCCTTTATAAACATTTTTATTATTTTCTATAAATATTTTAATATTCGGATAAGTGGATTGGATCGTTATTGCATTTTAAATTTGATATACGTAAATATTGTGAAATATTTTATTGTTTCCGTATTTATGTCTAATTTGTCTCCACAGTAGTTAAAGTGCATTTTAGACTAATTTAAATTACTTTTATATAATTGATTCGTCGCATCCGAATTATTAAATTTGTTTATAGTTAAAATATATTAAACTTTATAAAGTTGTACGTTTCAACTAATAATATTGACTCTATTGCCCATTTAATTAAGCATTGGTCTTTTATTCTTAATTCATAATCCACACGCTGGTAAATGTTTCATTTCTTACCTTTGAAGAATAAATATATTCATCTGTTGCATTAATCTATATTTATTTTTAACACTTTCAATCATTTACCTTCGCTCTCAATTCATAAATCACAAGTTTGAAGTTTTCAATAATTCTTGCCATTTTGAAAGCTTTTGTTGTATTTGCATTCTAACTGATCTGCTTTGAGCATTGTGGATCTAAGCATTTCGTCCAGGATTAGGTACACCCGCCTCGGTCTTGCAGAGCCGGAAGCGCAGGGGATTTAGATCTCATCGATCAATCCCGTCAAGTTGGCCTTAACCAGTTGGATATCCCACCATCGAGCAGGCAAGGCTCGTAGGATTTCAATCTGCGGTTTTGGGAACCAACAGATTTGGCGACTCTACTGGGGACGTCGCAAGTAAGATTTACTTATTCCAGGACCAGTTTAGAGTTTCATTTAAGCAAAAGCCTAGAGGTGAGATTTCTGATTTCGTCTTATTTCACTTAGATATAGATACATTAATAAGTTTTCTTTTATTTCCATTTGTCGTTTATAATTTTCAGATTCCAACATTCAAACTTTTAATCATCATTGTGATAAAATCTACAAATCTTTTCTAAAATTTCAAAGTTGTGCTCAAAAGTCTTAAAGTTTTGGCTAAAATTTCCATTTTATTTGATTCACATAAAATCAGTGACTAAAAGGAGATTTCTTTCCTTACTTTCAGCAAATTGTTTTTCAAGTTATTGGCATAAAGCTTTGCTGGATATATAGAACCCAAATTTTCATTTCTTTATAGAAATTGGCGACTATTGTTTAATTTTGCAAGTATATGTGGGGTAGAAGATCGGTAAACCCCCAGCCTAAAAGACTTGTGCAACTCACTTTTGAAAAGAAGTCAAAGAGTAAGAAAGGCAATTATCAAAAGGCAAAAATGTTTTATACAGGACATAGAAATTTTCAGGAAAGAGCTAATAAACAACCTGAAGTTTGTGAATCAAGCCATAACAGCCCAGAAAATGAAGAAGAAAACCTGTTCTTTCATATTCCTAGAATTGATGAAGAGCCTCAATGTGAAGTAACTCGTATAGAAGAAGATGATGAACAAGAACAAATAATGCAGTGGGGCATGATAATAAGGAAAATGGCTGAAACTACGAATGGAAATAGTGCTATATTGGCAAAAGCGTTAAAAATGCAGCCGGATGATATCCTAGCAAAACTAGGAATGTCTAAAGACCTTATTACTTCCCCACCTAAAACTCCTAATGAACAAAGATCAGATAGGTGGAGGGAAGAAAAATCAGATCAAAATACTCCGCCTAGGTATAATCCGCCTCACAGAAAAAATTTGGAGACACAATATGCTACTAATCATGATAATCCGCTATTTGAGAATAGAAGAGAAAGAAATAACAATTTTTATAATAATCAGCGAACATGGAACAATGGACAAAATAATAGGGGAATTCAGCAAAATAGTGGGAATACTAGACGGCCTTATGGTGCAAATCAAAATAACAATAATCAAAACCGTCACGGATATGTGGCTCAAAATCAAGGCAATAGAAATCAAGTAATGCGGCAACCTATGGCAATCGAGCGCTATAGGCAGCTTGACTTCATTGGAATTCAAGGATATCCGAATCCTATTTCAAATGATTTAAGGAATGCCATCCTAAAATTTTCAGGAAATGGAACAGAATCAGCTGAGAGACATGTTATCAACCTGAAAAATGTGATTGAAGATTTTGAAGAAGAACATGAAGATGTGTTCATGAAATTGTTTGTTCAATCACTAACTGATGACGCTATGGAATGGTATAGAAGCTTGCCAGACAGATCAATTTCTGGTTGGTGTAATTTCGCAGATCAATTTATTGAGCAGTTTGGGGATCACACTGATACATCTTTCGCATCACATGAGTTGACTAGCATTAAGAAGAATTCAAATCAATCAGTATCAGAGTTTAACAAAAGATTTAATAAAGTCCTTAACAGAATTCCGAGAGAAACTAGACCCGTAGATTCATTCTTGATTGATTTTTATTTAAGTGCCTTTGATAGCAAAACTCACTACGAAATTAGATCTCATAAACCTTCCTCGCTACCCCAAGCTTTCAAGGTTGCCATGACTATTGAAAATGATAGGAAGGCCGCAGGAAGAGTTAATAAGAGGGATGATTCAAAATTGTATAACCCAAAAAATCCTAAGAAGGACGAATTTAAAGAAATAATGGATATGTTAAAAGAGATAAAAGTCAAAAATGAGAAGCCACCCTTTAATAAAAATAACAGAGTAAGATTACATGATATGCTTTATAACACAAACTAGAAGGATGGAAAACCAGAGAGACCAACTCATGTTAAAGATACACCTGATCCCTTGAAGAAAGTGAATATTGTTGATGATGGCCCATGGTGTGATGCGTGTAGGCTGCCCCACAATCCTAATCATTGTACTATTGCGCAAACTATTTTTGAGGAAGGAAATCAGGAAAGTGAAGAACAACCTGTGATCAACACAATATCGTCTGAACCAATATGGGGAAGAGATGAGGATGATTCTGGGGATGAAGATCAGAATAATGATTATTATTACAGAGACTCTAACCAGCAGCGATGTACTCAACAAGTCTTTTCAGATGAAGAAGATAATCCTACTCTTCGTAGGTTAACACCAGACGAAAGAAGAGCTTATACTATTGCCGCAGTTGAGCACGCTAAACATACATACCAAAGAAGGAACAAAGATAATAATACTGATCAAGGAACTCCTGCTGGTATATTTATAAGGAATCAGCAGCATATTGACGCATCTAAGAAGCCTGAAAACCAAGCTCAAACCAAACAGAAGGAAGGTAACCAAACTTATAGAATGACCAAGCAACCAATTGTGCAGACTCATGGTAAGAAAATATCCGATTGTCATAGTTTTATGAGTCATGCTTTATCTCAATTAAAGATTACTGTGCCACTAATGGATATGATGAAATTTGCTGATTACAGGCATGAAACGGTGAAGATATTGTCTAGTGTGCAAGATATTAACAATAAGGATGATAATAAAAGTAATGAAGAAACGCCCATTGTATATCTAGGAACAACATTAAATAAAAAGGTGAATCAAGTAGACCCGTTCTATTTAACATTGTTGATAAACAATAAATTAGTTAAAAATTGTATGATTGATTCTGGCGCAGCAGTCAATATTATGTCTGCTGATGTAATGAAGGAAATAGGATTAAAAGTTGATACCCCTTATGGAAAGTGTTATGCCATGGATAACAGATCTGTACCTGTAGTTGGAATAATTAAAAATGTTGAATTTCGTTTTCCATCATTTCCGCATATATCATATAAAACTGACATCACAGTAGTAGAAATATCAGCAAGTTATGGTATGTTGTTATCTAGGCAATGGTCAAATTTGGTTGGAGGTCATGTGCAGTTAGATATGTCTTATGCTACTATTCCTGTCGGAGGCAAGGAAATACGAATCGAAAGGGAACCCCAATCGTACTATTTGGTCGAAGACTACATTTTGGATCTTGAAGTTAACTTTTGCCATTCGGACATGGACAACTTCCAAGTAAGTATAACCAAACCTACTTCTAAGATTATTGATCCAATTTCAATCTATGTAAGAAAAAATTGTAATGATGTTTGGCAAATGTTTTTTGATGGCGCATGTAGTAAGGAAGGAAATGGGGTTGGCGTTATTTTTGTTTCGCCATCAGGTAAAACTTTTAAATTTTCTTTCTTACTGAATTTTGAATGCACTAATAATATTGCTGAGTATGAGGCGTTAGTCATTGGTCTTGATATTGCTAAAGCATATAAGATTAAAATGCTCGCTGTTTTAGGGGATTCAGATTTAATTGTTTCACAAATTAGGCATAAATTTTCAACTAGGAACCCGAGATTAAAACAATATCGGAACCATGTATGGGATTTGATAGAATTCTTTGATGCCTTTTCAATTAAATGGGTCGATAGATCAACCAATTACTTCGCTGATATAATGGCTAATCTGGCTATTAGGCAAATGGATATCCCATTTGATGAAGTTATTCAGGTTGAAATGAAAAATGGACCTTCTATACCGGACAATGTTCAAAACTGGCAAGTTTTTGAGGACGATAATGATATCATTAAATTTTTGACTTGCCAAGAAGATTATGAAAATCAATTTATTGATTGGAATGGATACATAGAAGAAGAAGACGGTAAGGAAACATTGTTTGGAAAGGAAATAATGCAATTAAAAACCAATAAACTACCAAAGGGTCTTGTTTCTTTAGAGAAAATCTTTGATGAAAAGGAAAGTCCAAAAAATAGCAAATCTACTAGAATCCAAAATGAAGTTGAGGAAATAAATTTGGGAAGTGAAAGTTCTCCCAAAAAGATTTACATAGGAAAGAAATTGTCAACAAAAATAAGGGCTGACCTAATTGCTTTATTAAGAAAATATAGACACGTCTTCGCTTGGAGCTATGATGAGCTTAAAGCATATAGGGAAGATTTGTTTCAGCATGAAATACCTTTGAAACCCGATGCCAAACCATTTAGACAAAGACAACGTCCGATAAATCCAACGTTAGCTCCAAAAATGAAAGATGAACTCATCAAATTAAGAGACACCGGAATTATAAAGCCTATAAGGCATTCTACATGGGTTTCGAATTTAGTCCCAGTTAGAAAGAAGAATGGAGATATACGGTTATGTATAGATTTTAGAAATTTGAATATATCTTCCCTTAAGGACAATTATGCATTACCTAACATGGAGATTTTGTTACAAAAGGTGACTGGTAATGAATTACTATCTATGATGGATGGATTCTCGGGTTATAATCAAGTTAAAGTGAAAGAATACGAACAATATAAGACTGCTTTTACTACACCTTGGGGTACCTATGTCTATGCTAGGATGCCTCTTGGGTTAACAAATGCAGGGGCTACCTTTTAAAGGGCAATGGATGTCGCTTTCGATGGATTGATTGATTTAATCATGGTTGTCTACCAAGATGACCTTACTGCTTATTCAAAGAAAGCAGAAGACCATTGTAAGCACTTAGAGAAGATTTTCATAAGGGCCCTTGAATTTGGAATTTCTTTGAATCCTAAAAAATGTCAATTCGGGGTAACTGAAGGAAAATTGTTAGGTCATATCGTCTCCCAGGAAGGGGTTAGAATCGATCCTGAACGGGTAGCAGCCATCGATAACATTCAGATACCTAAAACGACTAAGGGAATCCAATCTTTCGTCGGGTAAATAAATTTTGTGAGAAGGTTCGTTTCAAATTTTGCTGAAATTGTTAAACCTATTGCTAAGATGCTTAAGAAGGGTGCTAAAATTACTTGGGATGTGTAGATTCTTAACCAATCTCTGCATTAAGTTTTTGCTAGTTTTGTGCGATGTGTAGATTCTCCCTTAATTCCTCTATAATATCCATGCTTCTTTGGACAAACTCTTGTGCATTGGGTACCCTACTTTCCTGAGTGAAGATGTCTCTGAATGTGGCAGCTTCATAACCATATAATGCTTTGAAAGGGCTCATCCCTATGGACATGTGATGTGTGGTATTATAACAATACTCTCCAAGGTGTAACCATCTAATCCAGGCAGATTGGTGTCGGGTGATGTAATTTCTTAGATATCTCTCTATCCACTTATTTACAATCTCAGTTTGTCCATTGGTTTGGGGATGGTAGTTGGTGCTAGGAGTGAGTGAAGTCCTTGCTAGTTTAAACAATTCTTGCCAAAATTTGCTGAGAAATTTGCTGTCCCTGTCACTTACAATGTTTTCAGGTAGTTCATGGAGATAGAAGATTTCTTTAAAAAATATTTCTGCTATTTGAGGTGCCTTATACTCAGTTGAAATAGGGAAGAAATGTGCGAATTTTGTAAGTCTGTCTACTACTACATAGATGGTGTGTTTCCCTTGATCCTTTGGAAATCCTATTATGAAGTCCATAGATATACTTTCCCTTTTTTGGTTTGGAATAGGTAATGGCTGTAACAATCCTACATGGGGTGATTGTTCGGCCTTATTTTTTTGACATGTTGCACATTCTTGTACGTATTTTTGAATGTCTTTTTTTAACCCTTTCCATGAGTACCTTTCTTTGATATGTTTATATGTTTTGTAGTATCTAGGGTGTCCTACTAACGAATTGTCATGGTATTCCTTCATAATGATTCCCTTGATCTTGGATTTTGGAGTCAAGTAGATTCTTCCTTTGTAAAATATGATATCGTTCGAGAATTTGAAATCTCCATTAGGTGCCTTCCCATCTAGTACTTCAATTGCCAATTGATCCTTAGTGTAATTTGCTCTTATTTCATCCTTCCAGACTTCAAATATACAAGAGATAGTGTTGATGCGGGGTCTTCTAGATAAGGCATCTGCAGCTCCATTATTTACTCCTTTAACATACTCTATGTCAAAATCGTAGGCTTGAACCCTACTTACCCATTTCTGTTGTCTGACATTCAGGTCCTTCTGAATTAAGAAGCGTAGGCTATTATGATCTGTTTTGACTATGAATTTCCCACAAATTAGGTATTACTTGAATTTTGCCAAAGCATGCATTATTGCTAACATCTCTTTATCATAAATGGAATAATGTTTTTCAGCTCCTGCGAGTTTGCAATTTTCAAAAGCTATAGGGTGTTTCCTTTACATCAGTATTGCCCCTATACCTTCTCCTGAAGCATCACATTGTAGCTCGACGGGTAGAGAGAAATCTGGTATGGCTAATACTAGGCACGAACTCATAGCAACTTTAAGCTGTTCAAAAGCTTGTTGTGCTCTATCATTCCAAGTAAAAGCTCCTTTCTTGGTCAAGTCTGTAAGAGGGGCTGCAATTTTTGAGAAGCTTTTAACAAATATTGGATAGTAATTGCATAGTCCCACAAATCCCTTGAGTTGTGTAATATTTCTTGGTTTCAGCCACTCCTTGATAGCTTTGATCTTCTCTTCATCCACACTTATTCCTTTATTGATTTTGTGTCCCTGGTAAAGTATTTCCTCGGGTCCAAATTCACATTTTGAGATTTTAGCATATAAAGACTCTTTCTCTAAAATACTTAAGATTTCTTGGATGTGTTCTAGATGCTCTTCCCATGTCTTACTATAAATAAGGATGTCATCAAAAAATATGAGGAGGAACATCCGTAGCTGCTGTCTAAAGGTATGGTCATACAAGATTAGAAGGTTGTTGGTGCATTTGTGAGACCAAAGGGAAGTACCAGAAATTTGAAATGTTTGTAATGGCATCTAAATGCTGTTCTGTTTACATCTTCTTCTTTTATTCTGATTTGGTATTTTTGAGATGTAACAAGCCCCACGAAGCTCATCCATTAGTTCATCGATTCTAGGAATAGGGTATCTAGTTTTAATAGTCTTCTTGTTTAGGGCTTGATAATTGATGCACATTCTCATAGCTCCATCTTTCTTTTTGACTAATACTATTGATGATACAAATGGGCTGCTACTTGGCTGTATATGTCCCATTGTCAAGAGCTCCTTGATAGTGTTTCGATTTCTTCTTTATATTTGTGGGGATGTCTATAAGGAGTAGTGATTACAAGTTTTGCTCCTTCTAATTCAATGGGGTGTTCAAACCCTCTTTTAGGGGGAATATCTTCGAACACTTTTCTATACCCTTCAAGGATGGGCTGAATCTCTATATGGAATGTTTTCTCTTTAGTGGAACTATTATCCAAGATCATACATTGAGCTATCATCTCTCCTTGGTCATGTTTTAAAATTCTCTCTATTTTATTACAAGATACCACCCTTGCTGCTCCATTGGGCATTCCTCTCAAAATTATGTCTTTCCCTTCATGTTTGAAGCATATTTCTAGACTAGGTCCATCCATGATAAAACATCCTAGGGAATTTATCCATGGCATCCCTAATATAATATCATTTTGAATGTTTGCTACATAGAAGTCTCTTTTAATGACATGTCCTTTAGTAGTAATTTCTACTTGTGTGACCATCTTATTACAACAATCTAGGGTGCCATTTGCCAGCTTGACCTTAAAACCTTCAAAGTCTTGCGTTTTTAACCCTTTTTTTTCCACTAAGTGTTCATTGATAAATTCATGAGAAGCTCCAATATCCACTAGTGCAATTACCTTTTGTCCTTTAATTATACCTTTAACGCGAAAGGGCCTATTTCATCTTGGGATATAACTGCCAATGTTCCTTGTTCGTGTTCCTCCAATCTTGCTCTCTTACTTGTTCCTCCGATTTGTTTCACTTGTCCTCTTTTACATCGGTGACCTTGTTCCCAGGGTTCCCTACATTTAAAATATAGATTTTTTTGGATCAACTCTTCCCTTTGGGGGCATTTGTGCCCAATACTTCATGGCTTGTTACATAAGTAACAAGGCTTGTCTTGGTTATCCCTTCTAGTGTTTTCAATTCGATGAAAAGTTTTGGGGGGAAAATTTCAAGTTCTTTCTTTATTGTTACATTTAATCATTTTTGCTTTTCTTATTGCTTCTTCTAGATTTTGTGGTTCATGGGGTTTTACCATGGTTTTTGTAGATTCTTTAAGACCTTCTATAAACATACATGTGAGCCTCCTTTGGGATAGATCCAAAATCATGACAGAAATTCCTTGGAATTGTTTAACATAATTAGGTAAAGTCCCTATTTGCTTAAGGTGTGTTAACTCTTGAAAATACCATTTAGTATCTTTCTCATCGAATTGGTTCATGAGTTTTTGGGAGAATTTCTCATAAAACTTAATATCTTAATGCCCTAAGGAGATACACCCTTGGGTCCACCAATCATGTGCTACTCTACCCAACAAGATTATGGCAAATTGGAGGGCTTCTTCTTCTGTCATGGGGTTTAGGATGAAGAATGTATTTAGTTTTTCTAACCATTGATGGGCTGAAAGATCTCCTGATCTATTAAAAGTTGGAATTGCAACCTTGCTCACCTTGCATCGGAGTTCCTCATTCATATAGCCTCTAGCCATTTCTCTCCTTTTGTCGGCACAAAATTCCCTAAAAGAGACTACTTCCCTAATATGTGGTTCTAGGGCTGCATATGCTCTTGCAATTTCTTTCGTGCTAGATAAGGGTTGGTCTACCCCTTCATCCTCTCTTAAGTTTGCTCTTGTAGGTAGGAATGTGGGTTGGGGAAGACTAGAATTCGAAGTTATATTATTATTTTTAGAATGAGTTGAACTGGTTTCTCTTCCCCCATTTGGTTGACCCCTTATATTATTGATGGAGTTTCCCATGTTCTGTAGGGCTTGTAAGAGGGCCTGGTTTGATTTCTCCATTTGGTTTAAAATAGTTTGATTTGTTTGATTGGTTTGCTCCATATATGATCTGACTTCGTTTGCTAGGTCGTTCATTATAGTTTTTGTTTTCCTTTCGTAGGTGTGCATAGGCCTTGACTCACAAGATGGCAAGATTATGGCTTTGATACCACTGTAATGTCCCACCTCCTGATGGCGTAGGATGTTGAAACCTGCAAGTATTCGTTAGTAAAAAGTGGAAAAGATTATATATATAAACATTGCTATGATGTTATATTCATACAATTATTAAACTAAATTCTACCCAAGCTACCCTTCCTAATCCTTCGGAGGAGTCCTTTGTTAAATTACCTAACCCTCTAGTGAGAACTATGTCTCGATTAGGTGATTATCATGGAAAAGAGCATCTTCCTTAGGCCTCTTGGGATCTCTGGTAATCACTACTTGGTAGAGATTCCACCTCTAACCAAGTCTCTTTTCTTTGACATATGCATATGTTTGACCACTACAATATATATTGTCCCTAAGAGGTCCTCTATAAACCTCTCTTTGAATTCCATTTTTAGGAATCTCAACATTCATACATAATGTTTCTTTGATTGCTAAGAGTCTATGAAAAATAATATTCTCTCTAACTATATCTTTTGGAAACAGTTCCTCATAATCTAGGATTCTATCTGTAATGATATAAAATGTCACACACTTAATCTCATACCTCTATCCTATCTTTGTTGGCCACGACTTTGGATTCTCTTGTGTTTTACTTCCCTGTATGTTATAACTTGATTATTATCGGATCGAGAGATTATCCAAAACTTGTTGTTGACGACTGGGGAGACTCTAATCACGTTGGCTGCTTAGTAGTATGGTATCAGTGACTGGTCTGGTCATTTATGTTTCAACTCGCCTGTGACGTCTTCCTTCTGGATTACCAACGTTATGCAAGGTACTTGCAATTGGCTTCTTGTCTGACTCTGAGATTCTTCCTTCTCCATTTATCAGCAGGGTCTACGTATCTGTTTAATGCAAATCTGGGTTGTGTTGCTTTCTCCATCCTAGCTGTCGATGATATAGTTCCTTGGCGTTTATCTTCCGTGGATTAATCTTCGTCGTTTTCTGCCCTCTCCGTCTCTTAAACAATCCCAATATATATGTATTTCATTCGTTTACATCTTTTGGGCAAGCGTCAATTCGATTAAGGTTAGTGCTTTGGTATCTCAGCTAAATACAAAAAATTCGATACTTAAGTAATAGTCAAAATAACTTTGTTTTGCAAATTTCCTATTATAATAAAATAAATTTCTTTTAATCACAATTCATTATTATATATATGTTTATTTCCTTATTATAATAAAATAATTTCGTTTTAATTACAATTCATTATAATATATATATTCATTTCCTTAAAGAAATTCATTATGATTCATTATAATAATATATATCTACACTTCTCTCATACAAAATATGCTTTTAATTATGATTCATTAATGATATACATTTATGTACATATTAGGGTTTATTACACGTTGCTACCGCTGTTTGATTGTTCATGTCGGGCTTGCATATAACTCAAGCAATAGATCATTGATTGAGACCTTTGAGAGTTAGAGGAGAATAGAGATTCGGCCAAATGATTTGTGCCTTACAATTTCGTGTCCCTTATTGTCACTTGTAACTCCTTTCGATGTGCCTCTGATTCCTTATTCAGATTAATAGCCCTTCGTCAAACTGGTGAATTGGGCATCTGCAATGTTGACGTTGTCGAATACCTTTAATGACCCTTGTGACCAAACTAGCTTCAGGTCGTTAATTCAAAGTCTTCTTTAACCTGTTACGGGTTCCAAAGATGGATGGGTGTTTGGATAAGAATTGGGTATTGAGGTTGACATTTGGCTGCACCCCAAAGACCATGATACCATCCACGATGCATATTCTCCTATCCTTAAAACATTCCATCGAACAGTTCGATGTGCACTGTGTGCTCCAAGTGTGTATGCTCAGGTTTGACATGAGATTCTTCATAGCATAACTGCACGTGTTCTGGGAATACATGGCACCCAAATGTGAAATCTTCCCATTCTTGGGTCTTTCAATTGAATACGATTGGTCAGTGGCCTTCGTCTATTCTAGTCGATTGTTCTCCATATGCTGTCGCAGTGTCATGACATGTGTTATCACACATTAGCATTTCTCCATCTCAAAAGGTAGACGGGATCTTTCCAAACTATTAATGATTCTTTCATATATCTTCAAATTAAAAGTGTGTGATTGCAACATCCATGTGGCTCGGTCTGTATGCATTGAAATTGATTTACTTTCATATCAAGGCCCAATGTTCATTCATGTTGTATGATTATCCCACTCGGATTATCCGTTGCCGATAATGAGATGAGCCTTTACACGGATCTTGGACTTATGGATCTGCATTTTTAGACTTGAGTTGAACCTTCAACTTTACTTGTGTTCGCAATTTGGGGAGTTGTCGTGCTGAGACCAAATCACTAAACCATATCATCAAACTGACTTGCCGATTGCAACGCCAACCCTTGAGTTTGCATTTCTAAACATTAGAGCTGAAATTGCACTTTGGAGAGGTGATTTGTATATTTAACTCTGAACCTCAAATCCAAACTTTGCTTATATATTTCGATCCTTGAACTTTGAACCACCAAATTTGAAATTGGATCTGAACTTTGAACTGAACCTTGAATCTGAACTTAGTTTTGGACTAACAAATCTTAAATCTGGTCCTGAACTTTGAACTTGAACCTTGAACTTTGAGGTTCAAAGTTTAGGTTCAATATATCCTTAAAACATTGTCTTCTCGCAAGTCATAGTCTACAAAATAATCATTAGCAAAAATAAACCAACCAAAGATTAATTTTATGGGGTTGATTTGGAAATTTAAAATGTGGGTGCTAAAGCATGGTAACAACTGGCTCTGATTGGGGATGGGGGCTGTGATATCTTTGGTAAAGGCCAGTGTTATATCTAGTGGGAAACATAGTCGGCATACAATAGAGAACAAAGGGGTTTCTTGCAGAGAGGGGAAGAGCAGGGGAAAACCCAAAAAACACCTAAACTACTGTTGTGAGGTTTTCACATCATCGCCCCAAAATTTTGGGGACCCCCTTTTTTCTCGGTTGTCTTGGCGAGTTTTTTTTGGAGTTGTCCAAAAATTTTCAATTTGAAAATTTTAGACTTTGGACGCCTTTGGGCCAAGAGGGATGTGGTTGGATTTATGTTTTCACCTAGTGTTAACTTGATTTTCCAAAACATGTAATTTTATCCTTAGGCCAAACAAATTTCAAAGACAACATTTTTCGATGGTTAAAACAATATTCGGGAGAATAAATTTGCAAATTTTTTGGACTTAGATGGATTTTGGAAATTGGAAATAATTGTATAGACTTGAACATTTTCAAAATGAATTTTTTAAAGATTTAATTGTTTTGAAAAATCTTGAATTTTCTGGTGAAAATGAATTTTTAAATTTTTTTTTTGATAATGAAATTAAAGTTGGAAAATCGATTTTGGATGCTAGAAAAATGATTTATTTTGGTTAAAAAAAAAAAATTATTTTGCAAAATTGAAAGTGGATTAAATTGCAAAATCTCATTAAAATTGGTTGAAATATTGTTCAAGAGATTTTTAAATGTTGAAAGAAATTGGTAAATTAAAATTGAAAATCGATTCTAGCTTGCTAAATTCAATTTTAATGATATTTTAATTGCTAAAACGTTTTTAAATGAAAATTTTGGAAATTTTGGCATCTCTTAGGCTTTCCTTGTTTTATTTTGCAAATTTTGATTACAATCGGTAATTAAATGGGCTAATTTCACTTTGAGCTAAGTAATTTTAGCAAGGCATTTAAATCTGGGCCATTAATAAAGGGCTAATTTAATTTTGTTCTCCTCCAGGGCAAGTTGGCCAGCTTGGAGAGACATGAAAATTTGGTATAAGAGGGGCTGCCCCCCTCTCATTCCCTCATTCCACCTTCCTCCTCATGTGTTGAGTGATTTTTCTTATAGAGGCAATTTCTAGCCTAGGCGATTTTCTTGTTGGAGCAGATTTTCCTTGCTTGACACCATTCTCCTTATTCCAATTTGGGCGAATTTCTGCCCTAAGCGATTTGGGAGCAGATCTGGAATTTTTCTCTTGCTTGGGTGATTTCTTGAAGTCTAATTTTCTTGCTAGAGGTTGGGATTTCAATTTCCAGATTTGGGTGACTTTGTTGGTGAAGAGGATACATGAGCCAAGGTCTGATTTTTTGGGCAAATTTAGGCGATTTCAAGAGGTCAAAATTCTAATTTTTGCTAGGGCATCATTCTTTGCAAGAAGGCTTGAAGTTTCCAAGATCTGATCCGAATTTAAAAAGGGCCCAATTATTGGTAAAAGACAAAATTAAGGTAAAATTCTACTCATTTTAGATGTGAAGATTGGTTTAAAGGTGGATTCCACTTCTTGTTTTTGCTTGGTTTTGTTTCCCTTATATTCTTCTTGCATTCATCATCCACCACTTCGTCATCCCATTGATAGGTTGAAGTTTGGAGAGATAAGTGTAAATCTCATGATAGGACACTTGGTGAGGTAGAAATAAACTAGACCACCCTAGATTGAAGTTGGGAGATATAAGTGTAGTCCATCCTAAGGTAACGGAGAGGCAAAAATAAGTGGTAGTCCCACCCCTAGGTTGAAGGTTGGAGATTGATAAGTGTAGAGATAGGACTTGGCGAGGCAGAAATAAGCTAGATTTCATCGATAGAAAGAAGGTTGGAGATCGATAAGGGTAATCCATATCATTTAGAATAAAGGGGCAGAAATAAGTGTTTAGGATGGTAGATGTTAGTGCAAGCAAGAACTTAAAGGAAACGAACACCAAAAAAGACAAGGAAAACTTGATGCCTAAGACCACCTTCTTCTCGAAAGTGAGGCAAATAAGTGACACCAATATCGGTATATTGAACATGATCTAGTTAAAGGACAGATTGAAGGAAGGACAATCCCCTATGGCAAAGAAAATCTATAGAAGCAAAATTGTACACGCGACGGCCTTCCCTCCTACCTTGCCTTGTCCAGAATTGGTAATGGAGTGTGCATCCCGGTTTGATATTGTTACTAAGTCCATCATTTTTGATGAAGGGAAAAGAGTGCTAGCCAACATCGATGGACAAGTGATCGAAGAAACATTTAATATCCCCCAGTACAAAGGCATGACAGTGGTAACGATGGATCAGGCGACCAAGTCATTTCAGGATAATCAAGAGGCTTTCTTCATTCATCTAAAGTAGAATTGGGTACACGAAGGCAAGAAAGGAGTTACTAAATCATCAAGGCTCACCATGTCAGATTTCAAATCAGAGTATGGCGATCTCATTGTGCTTCTTAGCCGGATCATGGGCTTAGCTCAAGGTATGCAATTCGAGAACTAGATGTATTATTTTATTGATAAAATTGAAAATGGAAAAAGAAGATTTGATTGGGCTAGGATCATAAACGAAAATTTAGAGTTACAACTTAGGACCGTGCAAAATCAAAAGCAATTCTATATGGGGTCCTATCTTTTCTATCTGATTGCAAGATTATATGAAAGTCCTGGACTTAAGGCCTTAGGGGTAGTTGGCAATAGGCCGGGGCAATGTTTGTGCACGAGTGCTATCCACAGCTTCATTTTGCACAATACCAAAGATTATAAAATGTTTTGTAATGCCTTTGCCATGAAAACGGTAAGGATATTGCAAGGGACACCTGCTAAGAGGCTCTCATTAGAAGCAGAAGCAAAAGTCAAGAAGTATGGTAGTTGGTTCATCCAATTTCCGCAATTCACTTATATTAGAGTAGCAGGAAGTTCAGTATGTCCCAAGAGACTTCCAAGGTACCCACCCGACAAGGTAGTTTTGATGGAGTTTGTTAGGCAGCTTGAGCATTATGATAAAATGATGAAAGTTAAAGGTGAAACAAGGATTACCTTCTCATTTGGAATTGACAATGATAGTTGTCCCAATCTTGTCGCCTTTGCAACTGTGGAGAAAGAATTAGAATGGTATCATCTAGCATGGTATAGAGCAAGGCAAGGATTTGATCCAAATGGTCTTATCAAGGCATCTCACGGAAATACATTTAGACATGTTCCTACTATAGAAGATTTTTGGGCCAATGCTCAGGACGACTTTCATGTGAGAAAGCTAGCTTTCTCAAGATTGTCAGTGAACATGATGAGGACAATCGGATGGAGAAGCCTTGATATTCTCGATCAACTGGAAGATGATGAAAATGTACTGATAGAAGATTATGGTACAATGGGTGGAATGGAGTTGAATCTAGTGGATTGGGATGATCATCAAGATCCCTCCATGGAGGCAGTTACAAGGATGATGAATCTACACACCGAGTCGTGGTATAATGAGAAGCTAAGGAAATTACAAAGTCAGAGGGTACACCTTATGAGAAGATGAAACCAAAGGAAGGTCTAGTAGAATTAGTTGGATAGAAAGGTGAGGGTAGTAGCCAATAGCAAAGAACAGTTAAGAACACGAAGAGAAGTTTGGAGGTCGAGAAAAGCAAAGAACATTAGGAACCTCCAGCAAAGAGATAGAATGCAACGCCATCAAGAGAGAGCATGATTGAGGCCAGATGCCAAGAAGATAATACGAGTGGACAAGGGGCCGCAGTAGAGGTGAGCTCTGATTCAGAATCAATTGGTTACAGTGACAACACTGAGTACTTTTCTCTTTCGAAGAACCAACATGGAGAGGATGTGATAGTCACTAGTGAAGAAGAGGATCAACCAATTGGTATTGAGGAAATGAGCCAGGCATCGAGGGCATTGGCGATGCTTTGCTAGTCGAACCGAATCCAGATTGGAGGATATGCACTACACCACAATGGTTGATGTAAATGCTTATGCCAAGAGGCAAGGTGGTGACTGTCTGAATAGTTGAAGACATCCAAGGATTGGTAGAAAAGGGTGATAACGAGAACCAGAAACAAATTGCAAAAACGGTGGCAAAGGTAATCAAGAGCGACAATGATAGTCACTGAAAAGTTCAGATTGCTACACAAACGGTTAACAAGGCATTTGATGAGATTGTAGCTCAGGAATATGAGATAGTTGAACATAACTTGGGAAGTGTAATGTCCCTTTTTTTTGGGACATTATAATTCTGTGTGGCCAGCTCACTTCGCCCAAGTTTCAGGGGCGAAAAGGTTCTTTACGGGGTTCAGTTCAAGATTTGGCCTAGACATTTCCAATTCCAGACCCATCAGAGCAGTTTTGATAGGTTATCCAGATGCTTACTATTTTTAGTAAGTAATTAGAGTTCAATATTTTCAGTACCTCAGTGCTGGGTTGGAAGCGTCTCGCCGAGAGTTTTCCAACGAGCAATTGCACCTACTTATCAGAGTTCATTTGGTCAATTATTTTAGTGCCTGATGACTATATGGTTTACTGACTAAGTGACTATTAAAGTTCATTTAACTTGTCACTTTATTTTTAAAAGGTACTATGTTCACTTAAGTGACTAAAGGACAAAAAAAGGTGCTTTATCCCACATTGCTTGAATGAGCGTGCATCACGTTTGAGAAAAGTAATAAAGGTACAACAAGCTCCACATGAGAGGATATATAAATAATATAATATTCAAACAAATATTAATCTGGGAGTTGGAAACAATTGCTGGTTATTTCTTCTATGATGCAAACCCTTGAAGAAGCATTTGAAGGTTGGACGCAAACCTAGCCTTCTTACAGGTTTAATCTATATTGTCAATCTGACTGTAAATTCTGTTTATAAGATTGGTTTTTTTGGATAGTTGCATGTTATTGTATTGCTGTAGTATAATACAATAACGTTATTTGGTAACCATTGGTAATTAATTACTGGTTTATGTATTTATTTTTGAATATTAAATGGAAATAAACAAACTTTCCAGAGTTTTCTTTATGCAAATCTGCTGGTTACAAAATGGATTCAAGTTCTGGAATTTCTATCAAATGTTGGTTTTATTTTTGATTTAAAATCTGCAAGTTCGTATCAAGGGTTTTTAGTATAATATCCGAAAGGGGATATTACAGGAAGAATCACGGATGACATGGAATGTGAGGAGATCTAAGAAGGCATGGTTTCAATCAGAGAAAGGTTGAGGA
This sequence comes from Cupressus sempervirens, assembly GCA_028749045.1. Classification (NCBI taxonomy): domain Eukaryota; kingdom Viridiplantae; phylum Streptophyta; class Pinopsida; order Cupressales; family Cupressaceae; genus Cupressus; species Cupressus sempervirens. The sequence continues at coordinate 954,961,845 of CM053792.1, read as the reverse complement.
AGGAAAACAAAAGGATTGTAAAGTTGGAGGTTGAGAACAAGTATTGGACATATTACTAGCGTATTTAACAGTTGCACCAGGCAGCCCTTCCTCAAGACAACGGGAGCAATATAAAAGAGATATCAGCTCAGCTGCGTGAAGTCAAGGATTGGATCTATGATACAATCGAAGATAGGCGAAATTTCTTACCTTCCTTTGTCTTGACATTCAGGTCATTAGTGGCTATTAGAGATAGATTCAAAAAATTTGAAGGTGAATGGAAGGATATCCTTCCAGTGAAGGACTTAGCCATTCCTTGGCTACAGGCATTCATTGAGCTACTGGAGAAATATTTGGAAAGAGCAAAGTTGGTAGATAGAGGAGGATTGAGTATGGTGGAGTCTTGGTTTGTTGCCTTGACTATTAGATTGAGAATACTTGAAGAGGTATGGAACGAGATTGCATAGCACAGCCTAAGCATTGACACTTCCATTTCAAGCATGATGAGTGATGTTGGGGCTGCGCTTGATTTTGAAGATATCAAAGAGGAGAACGTCAATGAGACAGAATTTGGATCGAGATTGGATGAGTTGGGGAAGGTTGCCATCAAGAAGAAACATTTGGGCACCCTTGCCTCCCTCAATGCCTTTATCAGATATGCGAAAGAATATGAGAAGGATTATGAGAAGACACTGCAAGTAGTGAGCAACATGATGAATTCAGCTGAGCTCAAGATGAAGCATTCACTTTGCCTTTCCATGAAGGAAGTCAACAACAAGCTAGCCAAGTTCATTGCTTTGACTAAAAAGATGAAAGAAAGGGGTAGAACTATATTAGAAGATCGTTTGATGTAAGCCCAAGTGGCAAATTCTCCTCCTTCTTGGGTAGGATAGGTGTCTGATTCTGATTGGCTACCATTTTGGTGCCTTCTCATTGGTTGCCACTTTTCTTTTTTTTTCGTTGGTCCATTGATGAGGTGGCATCTTCTCATTGGCCGATGGGATGGCAACCCTAATTAAGGTTTCTAGGATCCAATTTGGATCGTTGGTTTTGCCTCTTAATCTCTACCATTGGTTGTAATTTTGGGCCTCTATATAAGGCCATTTGTTCTCATTTGTAAAGGGTCAGAGAAAATTGTTGCTAAGATAATACCAAAATCGCTTCTCTTTATCATTGTTGTGACTTGCATGGTGATTAAGAACATTTGGTGTTATTGCATGGTTTCTACTTCCAATAGTTAAAATTAGATTTCCTTTGAAGTTGCTAAAGTAGATTTTATTTCAAGAAGGTTGTTAAGTAAGAGTAGATGGATAGTTGCATGGTGATATTAGTGGATGTTTGATAGGGATTTATAACTAGGCCACTAGCATCCTAGCAGCTTGTTGGGAAGCCTTGCGTGGTAAACTAGTCTTTTCTCTTGAATCATTGCATCTATGGAGGTAGAGCTGCTGGTTAGCTTTCATTAGATTTGATCCTCGTCCATTTGCTAATCTTTCCATTCATAGGAATAGGAGTAAATAGCAAGTAGTTGAGTTGTTGGATTTCATTCTAGAAAGTTAGGAAGGTAAAAGTCGTTTGAACACACCCTCTACCATCATCACCACCATCAACATTATTTGGCACTCATATATTTTACAAACCCATCATCATCACCATCATCCCAGAACCCAAGTCATCCTCGAATGAACAACGTAAGGCCGCCTACGTGATTACCAGCAAATCACATTGATAATTGAGTTAGTATCCATAGGTGTAAGGAACATTGGGGTTGTTCTCATGTCTTCATGAGTATTAACTTTTTAGGAGAGGAATTGAGTGTTTGATATCCCATATCAAGTGTTCAATTGCTATATGTTTTGTAGTGGTACAGAATTGACATCAACTACTAGCAAGATGAAAGTGACAAACTAAAAGAGAAACCAACAAAACTAAACACCACCAAAAATTCAGAGAGCAGCAAGCTATTAACAAGTATATACAGGTAAGGACTCACCACAAGAATCAGAGTTGAGGAAAACCCACACAAAGCCATTTACCGGCTGAGAGAAGAAAGATCCCTTTCGGAACAATGAGCAACTCCAAAATGAGATAGCTTGGCGTAACCTACTCATGGCGACCTCCTTATTGCTGCAAGCTGAGTGTAATGCATGGAAGAGCCTTATGAACCAATGCTCAGCTCCAAATAACCATAGCTCATCATAGACTTCTGCCTTTACTTGAGTCTCCAAATTATCTGAAAATATTCAAAAGTACAAACATGGTGAACGAAATCAAATTAGAAGACGGACTTAATGGAGCATCAAACTTCGTATCCTGGAGAATACAAATCATGATCGTTCTTAGAGAACTTGAACCATAAAATTATGTGGAAAAAAACAAAACTATGCCTAAAAGTGAGCTAGACAAAATAGTTTTGGAAAAGGCATAATAATAAAGCTATGAAAATCATTATTGAATCTATAAAAGATCACATTCTTCCACTTATAATAAAAGCATCAACAGCATATAAGATGTTCATGACAATTCAAAACTCATATGAATTAGTAATACAAGCAAATTGCTTACCTTAAAAGCACAACTTATTCATATTAAGATGAATAAAGGAGAAACTGTCACATCATATTTCACGAGAATTTCTGAATTAAGAGATCAACTTTCTACTCTCCGAAATATGGTAGATGATCAAGAATTATCATTGATAGCTCTTAAAGGGTTGCCAATTACATTGTAATAACCCCAACCGGTTATAACTTAATCAAACACTTGGCAGGCATCCTATTGGGTTTGACTTTTTGTTTGACAATGATTTCTTATGATGATATTGATGTATATAAAAGGAAGTTAATATGGAATTATGAAATGAAAGTATTTCTCTCAACACTAGGATAGATAATTAGCTCAAAAGCAATTATTCTGAAGTTTTATTAAAATCAACAATGGCTACAATGATGTAAATTATTACAAGAAATGAACCTGTCTAATGTATAGTTTGTAGAATGATTGCAGCAGACTTCAAATTATGCACTCTCCTTATACCAGCAGATCCAATTTGCAATATCTGGATGTGCAGATTAAACATCAATAATGAGAGCAAGCCTTGTGAATGTAAGTGCAGTTACATGGAAATTCCAAATGCACATCTTATGTTGAATGCAAACCCTCAAATTGTGAATGCAGACTGTAGTAGAACAACCTCAAGCCTCAAACATGTAACCGCAGCCCATAAGCAAGTCAACGTAGGTATAAGAGTTTATGGCAGCAGTCACAAATATCCAAACCGCCCCCATCAGATTTTTTTCAACATTTAATCACTTCTCAAAAACAAATAGCAATAGAAGAGAAGCTAGGGTAAATTACTATACTTCAGTAGTAATTTACAATTCCAATTCCCAGAATAATTTTCAGACTTTTCACAACTCTCAACTAAATTCAAGATAATAATAAATAATGACTTCCAGCAACAGTAAGAACAGTATGGAGACAAAACAATTCCTCAAAATTAATTCACAATACCTCAGCTGTGAATTACCTGGTACTTCTCCAATCTAGACTCTTATACTTCAGCAAGGGCACAAACCACAAACTCAGAATTTTCACAAAGACAACAAAGGAAAATAGATAATCAAATAATCAGATGCTTTTGTCATCAAATGTCATCTTATTTACAATTTCCAAATGGCACCGGTTTCCCAAAAGAACTCTACTTAAGAAGCTTACTCTACACAACATTAGAATATATTAAAGTGCCATTAATATAATTTATTAATTGCTTTTGGCTCCAGAAAATGACCTTTTTCACCATAACTTAAAATTCTGACACGCAAGGCCATTGTTTCTTGTTCCCACGATTTAAAACTTTTCATCTTGGTTCCACGAGCTATGATATTGAGGTGACCAACAAACAACACCAACAAAAATAGCAACCTTAGCGTATTTAGATGAATAATATCAATAATTCACCTGTCTTCCAAAAACAACTGAAGAAGCATCAAATTCGAAATCTAACAACACCAAAGTGATCCTAATGATGAAAGACGATAAATGAACCTGACGGGGTGACTCACTATAAATAGACGATTCTTGGAGCCCAAACTGGAAGTCCGAAATAAAAATCGAGAGCATCACCCAACTCCTCTAACTCAACTGAGCTCATCGGAACAAACAGTTTGACTTACTATAAATAGTAAATCTCTCAAATGGAGCCAAAACACACCATAGGCTGTTGGAAAGCCTATAACCACATAATTGAGACCCTCAAATCCTACTGCTAGTTCACGAGGGTCACGATGGTGAACTGACCTAGCCAACTGCAGGAAGTTGCTAAAAAAGGGGACATTACATACATGGGAATCTTTCATTCAAGGAGTTAGTTCTCGTCTTGATCTAACAAAATTTGATCAACTCAAGAATTATTGTACCTAGGAAGAATCTCGACTGATTACAAGAGGAACCATTCCTAATAAAGAAGAAGAAATTCAAGCTTTACATGGGAACTCAAACAATAAAAGGAAAAGACACTTTAAGAAAAGAGGAAAGAAAAATCAAAACCATAAGAAAAGAGATTTGTCAAAAGTTCAGTAATACAAATGTGACAAATTTGGACATGCTCACATGTACTATCTAGAAAGAAAGAAAGCCCTCGTCAACATATTTGAAGTCAAGGAACCTTAAAACTCACTATTTTTCCTTGCCTTATCAAGCAAGCTAAACTCTAATAAAAATGCTTGGATTTAGAGACCAATTTGAAACCTTCGAAGATCACTCAACCGAAGAAGTCACAATAGTGGATAACTCCACTTACTTTGTGAAAGGAATTGAAACTTGTTTAGTTCAATTGAAAACTGAAGTTACTTTACAACTAAAAGATGTTCTATTTGTACCAGGTGTCAAGATAAATCTAGTCTCTATTTCAGGTTAGCAGATCAAGGGTATAAGAAGACTATCTTGGCATAAAAATTCAAATATTAAAAATGCAATCTCTATTAGATTTAGAGACAGAAGTCTATATAAACTATGTAACTCCCAAAATCAAGCCTGAAATCTTGAAGTTATAAAGAACAATGAGATTTGACATAGAAGACTAGGTCACCTACATTGTCACGCTCTACCCTCCATAGAGAAGATTGTGAAAAGCATTCCCAACTTAAAATATGGACATGAAGGAACATATAAAGGTTGTGCTGTAGGAAAGAACTCCAAGACATCTTTCCCTCATAGTGAACATAAATCAAAGATTGTACTTGAATTCATTCACATTGACTTATGTGGACCAATGTCATTACCTTCCCTAGGAGGATAGTTGTATTATGTCATCTTTGTCAATGATTACTCTACGCAAACCTAGATCTACTTTCTGAAACTAAAAGAGTCAAATGAAGTTCCATCTAAATTCAAAGAGTTTGAAGCCTTAGTCGAAAATCAAACCAAGAAGAAAATTAAATTCCTAAGATCAGACAATGGAGGAGAATACATTTATGAAAGCTTCAAGGAATTCTGCATATCTGTTGGGACTAAGAGGGAGTATACAATACCATATAATCCTCAACAGAATGGAGTAGCCAAAAGAATAAACAAAACAATTATTGAGGAAGCTAAGGATATGATGCATTATCAAAATCTTCACATAACATTTTGTGCTAAAGCTTCCAATACTGTAGTAAACATTCAAAATAGATGCCCTCATTCATTTCTAGAAAATATAACACTTGAAGTCTTTTCAGGAGTCAAACTAGATCTAAGTCACTTAAGAATCTTTGGGTGACTTGTATACATTCATATACCTAAAGAGAAAAGGACTAAACCAGAGCCCTCAGGAAAGAAAAGCATATTTGTTGGATATAGTGAATCTTCCAAAGCTTACAAAGTATACATACCACGGTCAAGGTCAATTGAAATCAATAGAGATGTTAAGTTTGAAGAAGATGTTGCATATAAAAGCTTTGAAAATATAGAAGAATGAAATGATGCCTCCATCCCAGAGTTAGATGAAAGTATTACGATTGAGAGGGAGAGTTGTATAGAAGATAATGGACCCACAACACCTAACCCTAAGTATGACTCAAATCCACTCAACAAGAAAAGACCATTATGGGCAAGGAAATGATTGAAGAAAATAATGTGGTTCCTGATGAAATCTTTAGAGAAAATAAGAAAACAAGAGGTCACTCATATAAATGAGCCCACTCAATCAGAACCTTCAGATGTTGAAGAAGCTTGGAAAGATGCCATGATTGAGGAATATCAATCCATATTAAAGAATGATGTTTGGGACATTGTACCAAGACCCAAAGATAGTTTGTTTCTTCAAAGTGGCTATTTAAAATTAAACAGGTACTTGATGACAGTATCGAAAAACATAAAGCCATATTTGTGGCCATAGGATTTTCCAAGAAGGCTGGAATTGATCATTAAGAAACATTTGCTCTAGTTGCTCGATATACACTTGTCAGAACCATCATTACAATTGTTGCATCCAAAAGGTGGAAGATGCATCAAATGGATGTAAAGACAACATTCCTAAATGGTGCCATTAATGAAGAAGAATACCTGGAACAACCAAAAGGATTTGTTATCCATGACAGGAACACTCATGTATTTAAACTAAAGATAGCTCTTTATGGCCTTAAACAAGCCCCTAGGGCATGGTATGAAAGAATAGACAATTACCTTATCAAACTGAGGTACTAGAGAAATGAAGTTGATCCTAATATATACTTTTAAAGAATAAAAAGGTGATATGCTAATGCTTGCTTTTATTGTTGACGATCTTCTAATATTAGGGGAAGATCACCTTATTGCAAAGTGTAAACAAGATCCATGTTTAAATGTTTTGTTTACATAAGTTAAAGTAAATAGTTTGATTGCACATGCACATGCAATCACTCTGAATTATTTGCGGTAGATTATCATGATTTCTTTTTAGAACTTAAATAATTGGGCAAGAATGCCAACTCTATGCAATTCTTATACAGGGGTATAATCCATATGCCTCTGAGATAACATGAGGCACCATCAAAGAGTTAACGATATTGTTTATGAAATGCCATGAACTTTTATATATATATATGTAGGCCCAGGTTGGGTAGAGAATTCTTGACTGGAATAAATAGAGTTTCAACAAGAATCATGAACAGCCACCCCGGGATTCATCAAGGACGACCAACAAGGTTGAGATGAAAGGTGTAGGTTGATAACATTGATTTGGGGAAATAACCTACAAGACAAAAAGGTGGAAAATCAATACAAAACTAAACAATAAACGAATATAAGCAAACATGTTAAACTGAGTTAGCTCATGGTGGTCTAAGGGTTTAAGTCTTGTTGTCAAGTTGAGTCGTGGGTGATTGGGCACATGGTGTCCATCTAAATCCTTAGCCAAGGTAGGTTTAGTAGCTTATAATGTTGCTATGATCACTAGATGTTAGGATAGCTTGCAGTCGGATGGATAGGTTGAAAGGAATTCACTGCCTAGCTGGCTGTGAAGTTGACACTCTAACACCAGGACGCTCAGTGGCAGGATAGTGGTGTGATGAGATGTTGTCATTGATGTCAAAGTTAAGGGTGTAAGAAAATGCATCAAATGTGATATATATGTTGAGTATCATTGAATGTCAAGTATGATGACATGATGATTAAACAAAGAGTAACAACAAGATACAAGGATAGAAGATTAATGGCATGAATATGTAGATACTGCAACAGACAAAACACAAACATAGTATCTATATGAACCAAGATATATGGTGAGGTGAATACAAAAGTTACAATAAGGGATTCTGTCGTCAGGAAATAGTGTATCGGGATGTATTTCGTTGGTATATCAGGATGTATGCCATTGGGCCGACAGGGTGTGTATCGGGAAGGTTCTACTATTGTAGCCGACAAATTGTATGTGGCCGACGGATACCTTCGGGAAGGTTCCATGGATAGTATTTATATCCCCTTTGGGATCATTGTAATCATCTTATTTGATACAGATACCTTCGAGAAGGTTCCATGGATAGTATTTATATCCCTTTCGGGATCATTGTAATCATCTTATTTGATATCATAGCATCAGAAGCACAATGTAATATCTTGGCGTATGCGAATAATCAAAGGAGTTCTACTATTCTTATCTGCTGTTCTGTTCTATTATCTGTATGCATTGTTTTCTTTACCCAGTACGGTAAACATTTGGTGCGTTGCCCAATGGACCTGGAAAGGCAAGCGAATGAAGAGTAATGCCGAATCAACTGAACAAGAATAAGAACAAGCTGAAGGACAAGGACGAAATACACAACACATGGAAATCTAATTTTGGCATAGCAAGCCGAACACAAAAGGAGGTTCTAGAAGATTGCCGATGGACACAGAAGCGCAGAGGAATTGTTGGAAGAGACTCGATAGCGGGTGAAATTGGTGGAAGAAGCAAGGGAGGAGTTTTTGAATTTGTATTCTTCGAGGGAAGAGGATCTAGTCGGAAGAGAATTGACTCACATGGCTCGGAGTGCTGCTTGAGCAAGAGTGTGGAGTGACCTCTTCGTCCTCGACATACTTCCAAAAGGGACAAATTCGCTAAACGGAGACATTTCTTCACCAAACAACACAGTTGCCGGGATACCAAGCGTCGGTGTTGGGATGGCGGGACCAAAGGAGAAGTTGCCCAAATTTGATGGTGATGGAGCAGTTGATCCCATCCGACATTGTAAAACCTGCGAAACGATTTGGACGGCCAATGGCATAATGGATACAAATGAATGGATGAGGCAATTTCCGGCAACCCTACGAGGGGTGGCAATTGATTGGTTTACTGATATCGATCCACAAAAATTAAACAGTTGGGATAACATTAAAAGCAAGTTTATCGCAAAATTTCAACTCTTGCGTGACGATAATGAAATTGTAGCGGAGATATTCAATACTAAGCAGGGGAAGCATGAAACAGTCCGAGCGTTTGCTAGGAAGTTAAAGGACTTGATCAATAAGATGGAGAATAAGCCGGCTGATGGGTTATAGAAAAGATGGTTCATTGAAGGCCTCCAACTGAAGTTGCGAAAGAAGATGAAAATCGGGCCGCCATCAACATACATTGAAGCGTACAACCGGGCAATGAACCTAGAAAGTGATTAGAAGACCAAGAAGAAGAAAAAGAATAGTTCATCCGATTCAGATGACGACGCCTCTTCAGGAGAAGATAGCAGCGATGATGAAGGCAACAGCAAGAAGGTCCGCGCCCTCCAGAAGGACATGATTCGGATGATGAAGGAGTTCAAGAACATGAACAAGGAGACTAAGGGCAATGAGCTATGGTGCACGGAGTGCAAGAAAAAAGGCCATACGAAAGGATCCTGCCCAAAAGATCAATTTTGTGAGATTTGCTAGATCATGGGACATTCGATAAAGGAATGCCCTTTCAACCTGAAAACAAGGACACCGCAGCAAGTGTTCCTCACACAAGAAGCGTCCACGTCCGGAGGGAGCGGCAACAACAGTGCGGAGAGTGCCACGTCGGGAGGATACAGAAATAATCGGCGCGGCCAAAACAACAATAACGGCAACAACAATAATGGCGGGAGGAGTCGAATCTAGTATGATGCGAATAGCCGGCTGATAGTTCAATTCCGCGCATGCAATCTGTGGGGTCACTTCGCCCGAGAGTGCACAATGGCGAACACACCGAAGTTGTTATGCAGATGGTGTGGACCGGGCGATCATGATGATGCTAAGTGCCCGAAGTCTGGAGTAAACTTGATTACTGTCAGGACGGACGAGGAAGAGGTTCTGGCAATCACTTGGAACCAAGCAAAAGTGTATCCCGACTCGAGGGAGGAAAAGAAGAGGTTGGAAGAAGCGCGGATCGAGATCCAAAAAGCAACGTAGGTAGAAGCGACAGACCTGAAGGACATGCTTGGTACCTTCGTACAGGAACTGTGCAGAACAGAACATCATACGACAAATATTGCAAGCTGAGGTACCAGTCAGGATAAATGATTTGTTGCTCACTATGCCTCAACTCTGTACGACACTCACGAATATAGTTCCGATTGCTAAGCAACCAACAGAGCAAGAAAAGGAGAAACAAGGGGGCGCAAGTGCGGAAGACCCGATGTTGTTAGCTCTTTCATCCAGATGCTATCTGGCGGTTGTTGAAATGGGCATTCTCGGGATTGTGCTGACGGACATGATTGCGGACAGAGGGTCTGGTGTCAATGTGCTACCAGAGGATACCTGGAAAAAGTTGGGACAGCCGACATTGTGGCCACCTACCTTCCAGCTGCTAACAGCTGACCAACATGGAATCAAGCCATTAGGAATCTTGATAGCCCAACCAGTGAGGATTGGAACACAGTTGTTCCTATTGGATTTCGTTGTGATCCCACTTTAGCGAAAAGGATACGATGCCATTCTGGGCCGGGGATGGCTAATACAAGCCAAGGCAAAACATGATTGGAAGAAAAATACCTTATCACTTGAAACCAAAGGGTGGAAATATGTCATTGATCTGCACACTCAAATGGTCGGGGAAGAAGCTTTGTCATCGGACTCTGAAGGTGAAGCGGATGAAGTCACGCAACGTCTAGACCTAGATCAGGAGGGAGTCCTGCAATTGGAAGGGGGATCAATAGACGACTTGGATTCGGTGAGCGGTCTCTACCACTAGCAAATGGAGGACTACGAGCTGTTCTAGAGCTGCAACGTCTTGACAATTGAGGAAGGATGAAACGCAGAAGAATTTCCAAGCAAATTCACCGAGATAAAGGAAGGAGACCCGCCATTGGATGTGACACCCGCTCATAATTTCATTGAAGGGGAACCCATCAAATATCATGAAGCCACGCTCTAGACCATGAATTTGGGAGACGAAGCCGAACCACGAAACATACTGGTCGGAGACAACTGGGACCCAGTACTGAAGGTAGTGGCTTTTAAGATATTTTTGGAGTATAAGGATATGTTTGCATGGACATACAAGGACCTAAAAGGAGTACCCCCGGAGTTGTGTGTGCACCGAATCCCGTTGATTAAAGAAGCAATACCTGTACAGAAGCGGCCCTACAAGATGAACAAGAACTATGCGGCACGGGTTACGGAGGAAATGAACCGGATGTTGGGGGCCGGCATTATCTTCAAGGTGCAGACCAGCGAATGGGTGTCGCCGATAGTAATCTCATTGAAGAAGGATACCACTCAGATCCGGATATGTGTCGATTTCAGATGCCTGAATGTAGTCACCATCAAGGATCCATTTTCGATCCCATTCACGGACAACATCCTGGAGGAGGTAGTGGGACATGAGATCTACTCCTTTATGGATGGTTTTTCCAGATACAATCAAATTTCAATCGTAGAGGAGGATAAGTTGAAGACGACATTTGTCGTAGAAGATGGGGTGTACACCTATAATCGGATGCCGTTCGGTCTGTGCAATGCGCCTGCGACATTCCGCTGAAGAGGAGAGGGTACAACGCTATTCTAGGCCGTGGGTGGCTAGTGCAAGCAAGGGTTAAGCACGATTGGAAGAAGAATACTCTCTCAATGGAGCACGGAGGCAGAAGATTCATAATTGACCTACACACACAAATGGTAGGTGAGGAGGCAACATCGTCAGACTCAGAAGGTGAAAGCGAGAATGATGACGAGGGGAAGAAGAGAATGGAACTTGATAAAGAGGGAGTATTGAGACTAGAAGGAGGGTCAAGTGAGGATGATCTGGACTCGTTGAATGGCCTTTTTCACTGGCAGATGGAGGATTACGAGCTCTTTTCGAGCTATAATATGTTAAGGGTCGACGAAGGTAAGAAAGAAGAAGGAAATGAATGTCCGAAGGAATATAGAGAAGCGGAAGAAGGAAAGGCGGTTACGGCTGAAGCTGAAGAGAAGAACACACAGTACGAACCCAGAAGAAGGAAAGATTCCATTGTACGACCCCGCAGAAAGAAAGTGTTACATCGAACCACGGATATAGCAGAAGGTGCCGACAGCAAGGAAGACACATCATACGGTCTACACAGGAAACAAAGAGGAAGGGTTCAATAAAAGTTGCAGCAGTATGGAGTGGAGGTGTTATTGACGGCCAGAAGGGGCAACTGACGGAGTTCATGCTAACGAGATTCGGGAACAAACTGGGCGATATGGAAAACTGGATGGAGAGATCGTGTACCTTAAATAAACTTGATGAGTGACGATCGCAAGTACAGTGGGCTACGGAGGTGACAGAACAAGTGTAGAGCATGGCATGATAAGCACTTGAAACTGAATAGGTTTTAACTCGAAGTGGCTGTTGAAGTACGACAATTGGAATGAGATCAAACCAAGCAAGCTCAGCGTCAAATGGGTAGGACCATACAAGATATTGGAAGTTGGTGATAATGGAGCGATGAAGTTATGGATGCTAGACGGAAAGGAAGTGGCTGACGCAGTGAATAGGTCAAAGTTGAATATCTACCATGATAACGCACCTTCATGGACGAACAACTGAGAAAAGAATGACTGTAAATACTGCATATATGTAATATTGTACATATGTAGGATAAGTAAGGGCAGAGTTGATCCAAAAAAAATAAAAAAGTAAAAAAAAAAAAGTGAAGAGAAAAAAAAGAGAGAGAGAAAAGAAAAGCACCGTACGATCAAGTGACCATATGGCATGGTGTATAAGCAGTGATCATCGTACGATGTAATGGTTCATCACCGTACGACATAACAATTACATCATCGTACGACATAACAATAACATCCCTAGGTGAAGTGCTGTACAGTGTAATGGATAGGAAATGCATACCGTACGACAGTTTATAATAAGTATCAACCGTAGGCGTTTGCAAGGAAAAAACCATACCCCTTCAGAAGTTGCACACCGTACGGCTTGAGACCAATTAGCAATATCACCATACGGACATTGAGCCACTGTAAGCAATATAAGGAGGATATACAAGTCAAGTTCGGAAGTATCTTGCATTCGTACTAAGGCATTCAGATTGGCAGAGAGCATTCGTTTGGAGGAATCAAACCTGGTTACACCATACGACTTGGAGATAGGCTATTTTGGCACTGTACGGCTTGACTGGACACCCCTACGTATGGTTCTCTAGGAACTAATTCAGTGTACAGTGTTAGAGTTTCTTAAACAGACATGTTGTATGGCGACAAAGGCATAATTGCGTACGGTAGATGATATTCACAGGGAGAGCCATAGCAGGAAGGAGCTTAGCATCTGGTAAATCTAGTGTAGAGGATTGTTGAGGGAAAGCATAAGCCAAGGTATGCATCAGGCATCTGCTGGAAGGTGCCCAGCTGGATTGAGAACGAAGTCTGGAAGTTGCGACTTGGTGCAATAAGGAAGGCAAGTAGAGGAGCCAGTGTCCAGAAATTGATACAGAAGAAATGGAGGAGGGAGGGTTCTTAAAAAAAAAAAAAAAGTCAACAAATCAAGAATGCTCAAAATGAGTATCGGATGATGCCAAAGGGAAGGGGAAGCACTAGCGGTTGCCAAAAAGAATGTGGGATCAGAAGAAATCGCAAAAATAGTGTGTTCCATGCATTTTTGCGTGGGCGTTGCCTCTCGACCCCGCTAGGCGTGTTGGCCCCTAGACCCCCAGCCGTGGTGGATATCAGTCATGGGAAATCTGACTAGTTGATGAGACCTAGACCTGCTGCAAACATGCAGTGTCTGTGTACCGGGGGTGGAGGATCAGTGTGCTGCAGCAATAGAGAAAGTAGATGGAAGGGTGCAGGTGTTAGACCCTCTACCATTAGCGGAGGAGAAGGATGAGGATGTTCGTTCTCGCCTTGCTATCATTAGAGCAAGTCCCTGGTAGAGTTGGTGCTTACAGAGCGAAGAAGGGTAGAGGTTGGGCAAGAAGCTTGGGAGACGGCGGAGAAGGCTCGGGAGGAGCTGGCCGACCGACTTGCCACCCAGCAGATCGCGTGGGAAGCAGAGCGGACAGCCCTGTTAGCACAGTTCGAGGAGAGTGCACGAGGGAAGCAGTAGGCAGAATAGCAGTTAGCCACAGTGGAGCAACAACTAGCAGCAGTCGAGTAGCGTTTGGTAATAGCACTTCAGGAGAAGGACTCAGCGAAGCAGGCTCAGGATTAGAAGGAAGCTGAGTGCCAGGAGGTTGAATTGATGCTGAAGGAACTGGTGGAGGAGAACTCTCAGATTAGAGCTGATTTGCAGGTCTGGACAGATCAGGTGTATCAACTTCGCCACAGCCGGTCTTTAGAGTCGGAGACACAGCCTTCGGGTTCATGATGTATAAGCCCATGTTGTTTTTGTTTTATGAATAATAGTTGTTGGGTTTTTTTTTGTGGAGTCGTCGGGAGACAACTTTTCATTTTGGGGGGGATGATGTTGTCAGGAAATAGTGTATCAGGATGTATTCTGTTGGTATATTGGGATGTATGCCGTCGGGCCGACAGCGTGTGTATCGGAATGTGTGTATTGGGAAGGTTCTACTATTGTAGCCGACATGTTGTATGTGGCCGACGGATACCTTCGGGAAGGTTCCACGGATAGTATTTATATCCCCTTTGGGATCATTGTAATCATCTTATCTGATATCATAGCATTAGAAGCACAATGTAATATCTTGGCGTATGCAAATAATCAAAGGAGTTCTGCCATTCTTATCTGCTGTTCTGTTCTATTATCTGTATGCATTGTTTTCTTTACCCAGTATGGTAAACAGATTCAATAACAAGCGCAGTCATATTAGAAAGGGCAAAAATCAGTTATATCATTATAGTCAATGCGATTGGAATGGTTCTAGCGTAGAACAAATAGCGGCACCCGCTAATATGAAAAAACAATATAATCTCAATGAAGGAAAGAATAACAACATATAAAGGTCCTGATTAAAATATTATGAGTCTGTTTATTACATAGTAACGTGAATCGGAATCGGCACGGCCGAATTGAATCGTGAATCGGAATCGGCACGGCCGAATCGAATCGTGAATCGGGGGTGAATCGCCGGTGAATTGGCAAAATCGAAAAAACCCTTTAAATGTAAAGATTTTAACAATTTAAGACTTATTTCATGCACCTTTTATTGAATATAACTTAAAAACACTATAACATCATCAAATAGAATCTAACATACATAAACATGAAACATAAAATCCATCACATACGTAACTATGTTATCATTATGTACTAAAATGTAAATTGTATGCTAGCTGAAGTAAATAAAAATCAAATGATCATAATGATTGAAATCATAGAATCAGTAAGATGAAATCATGAAGATCTATAAGACATCAAATCATAAATGTATGTATAAATCTAAGATGAAGATCCACGAAAGTTTGAAACATATGTCTATCAGTGATTCAGTATCACTATCAAATTATCAATATCTATACAGTGTAAACAAAATATAAAAACAAGGCTCCAGCTCAAGCCTCATCATCCTCATCATCATCCTCTAGCTCTGCTGCAGCCTCAACCTCAGCCTCTGAGTATCCAATTTGCCTATGAGAAAGGCGTGTAAGGTAGGTCCTAGAGGACCGTCGAGCCATGTCCCCTGCATGGGCAATGGGCTCATGAATAACGTCTCTAGGGCCTGCGTCTGTGCGTGCGCGTGTGCGTCTACCAATGCCTGAACGTGCTCTAGCTGCCTCCTCTGCCCTGGCCACAGCCTCAGCCTCTACATCCACTTGGTCGACCCATGCGCGGTCTTCCTCAGTGAAGATTGGGTCCACGGTCTCTGTGATCCACTCTGATTCTGGATCAATCTCCTCTAGAATGATCGGAGAGGAGTCAGCGCCCAAAATCTGTCTGATCCGAAGACGAAGGTTGTAATGAACAAAGACAAGATCATTCAACTTCTACACTGTCAACCTATTTCTCCTCTTCGAGTGGATGTGCTCGAACATGGACCAACTGCGCTCACATCCAGAAGCGCTGCTCGACTGACTCAGAATGCGGATGGCAATTTTTTGAAGGTTTGGGGTTGTGGCCCCAAACATTTGCCACCATCTATCTGAAATAAGGAAAAAACAAAAACAATTAGTCTCATTTATAGGTTACAACTCTAAAATTAATGCATTATATAATCAACTTTAAGTTTAGAATCTAGATTCATGAACATTGAATATATTATTTAATTTTTACCTGGCTATAGTGTTGTCTGAGCATATATGGCCATCTTGCCATTAAAAAGTGGCCCCTCCTTATTGTTGAACTGGTCTAGCTCAACAATCGCAGCAGCGCTATTTTCATCGCTACTCAATCTCTGAATCACTGTGTATAAGCCAGTGAGAACCTCCGCATCCGCCTTGAACTCAAGACGGAAACAAAATGTCGGATTCAGATAGTAAGCTGCTGCGTGGATGGGTCGATGGAGCTGATTCTGCCATCTCCTATCGATGATGTCCCAAATAGGGCCATACCTCTCCTGCACTCATGCATATTGGGCTCTGATGGCCTCCTTGGCCCTATCCATGCCCTCATAAATGTAGCCCATAGAGGGCTTCTCCCCATCAGCAGTTCGTAGCAAACCTACAAGGGGCTCAGTGACCTACATATAAAGTAAAACAAAAAATTTGAGTCAAAACTTAAATATAAAATAATATAACTTAAAGTAAAAGAAAAATACTAAATGTTAAATTGCAATAAATTTACCTTAAGGATTTCTCTAGCGGGTTTCCAAAAACCATCCTCATCAAATATGCAATCCGCCACATCTAACCCTATAGTGGTCGTAGCATAGGAAGAGCAAATCCACTCCTGCCCAACAAACATGCTCCTCAATCCATCCCTTGATGTCAACAAGGATTGCAAGGTGATGAAATTCAAGGCAAACCTCGTAATACCTGGGCGAGCTAACTCCTTGCCTTTTGTGTACTTCCTCATTGTGCTAAGGACAAATGCATGATTATAAATGAATTTGCATATGTTTTTTGCCCTTTCCACACATGACTTGACAAACTCAAGTTTGCCAATTTCCTCCAACATGAGGTCAATGCAGTGTGCCGCACAAGGGGACCAAAATATGGTGGGGTGCCTCTCCATCAAAAGTTTACCTACAACAATTTTAAGTCAATTAGAAACTCAAATTTCAAAATTCAAATAAATTTATTTTCAAAACTTGCAAAGTTAAAAGTTTACCTGCTGCAACATAATTTGCTGCATTATCCGTCACCACCTGGATCACATTTTGTTCTCCCACCTCTGCTATAACTTCCTCAATAGCCTCACATAAATATGTGGCATTTTTCACATGTGCGGAAGCATCAATGGATTTTATGAACATGGTATATCCTACAAGTAACAAAACAACGAATTATAATATTAAATGGATCATTAACAAATTAGCATTCAACAAATCAAAATTTACAATGTATGTAGGAAAGTAGAATGATCAATCACCTCCATAGGATACAAGAAAATTGATGAGTGTTCTATTACTCCTATCGGTCCAACCATCAGTCATGATGGTGCAACCCTTTGCAATCCATTCCTTTCGGTTCTCCTTGAGGTCAACCCTCATGTCCTCTACCATCTCATCCAGGAGGTATCCGCTCAACTCAGCCTCAGTTGGGGCTTTAAACCCCGGACCACAAATAGCAACCGCATCTATCATATTCTGCCAATAAGGAGCCTTGTCACAAATAAAAGTTTAGATGTCAAAGACTCAAATTATAAAACAAGTAGATATAATTAAAGTTTTACAATTACTTTTAATTTTAGCTTTAAAGAAAACAAAGAAAAAAGAATCAATTACCTGGCTGCAATAAATGGAATGTTGCAAAAGTACCAAAATTTGCAGATCTCTTTTTTGGCAGCATCGTGAATCTCCTTATTGAAACCCATGCCCTCAAGCGTGGGTTGGGAACCAGGAGTAGTGCGGGGCACAAAGTAACTATCCATTCTGTTTTTTCGCACTCTAGGTTGCAATAGGTTGGTGTGGGACTCTGTTTCAGTATGTGACCGACTAGCACTAGCACTAGCACAAGCAGAAGAACTAGGATAAAAAGGAGGCCTAGAAGAACCCTCTCCAACACAACCTATGGATGCGGAAGCTGATGCAGATGCAGATGTGGATGCGGCTGCGGATGCGGGAACATGGGAGCAAATACCCCTTAACCCTTCAACTTGCATTTTCCTATTTGCTTTGTCTTTTTCAATTTTTTCTAATGCCATTAAGCAAGTGCGTTTTGCCTCAGGAGGTTGGTGAGTGCAAACTGTAACATCATGTCCAGGTATAGCAGCAATGTGGAATTTCAATCTATAAATACCCCTGGAAGTTATTTTTTCTTTACAAAACATGCATTTTGTTTGATATTTGGTTCTTCCAAGAAACTCTTCATTATATTTCCGACATTCATATTTTTTACCCATTGGAATTTGCGAAAAATGAGAGCAAAGGCTGCTGCAATAAATTTTTTTATGTAAAATATCAAAGTTTGAAGCTAATAAAAATTAGAAAACAACAAACCCTAGCTTGCAACTTAGTAAAAATAAAGAACATTCAAGATTTACACTAAAATTCTTGAAAACTATAGAAATTTAACAAAAAACTAAAAATTAAACAAAAAATGCATAATACACTAACATGCAAGAAAAAAAAAGCACTTACCTCTTGCAAATGAGTTGAGGAGTGTTGATATTGGCTCCTTAATGCTCCCAAAGCAATTGATGGGCTTCCCAAATGGCCTGCTGATCTCTTTGGTGCTCCTCCTTGCCGGTTGGAAACCTATGGCTTTTCTTTTCTCTTCTTCTCTCTCACTTTTCCTCTCTTCTACTCATGCTTCACAAATAGAAGGCCCTTTAGGGTTATAACAAAGATAATAGGTCAAAAACAAAGTGAAAAAAACAAGTGAGTTTTAAAAAATTTTCAACTTCCCTTTTTACATGCCGTGGGCGATTCATAGCCGATTTTTTAAGGCGATTTTGGCGATTTTTACAGGAATCGCCTGAATCGTCGATTCAGGCGATTCATGGCCCAGAAATCGGCGATATCGATTCACGATTCAAAAAAAATCGCGCAGGATGAATCGGGTCGCGGAATCGCTGATTTAGGCGATTTTTGGGCGATTCTCGTTACTATGGTTTGTTATGACACTCTAAAGCGAACAAATTATATAAGCGACTCCACGTGAATGGTATTATTGGCAAAAACAAAGGGAATCTAGATGAATTGTGAAAGCGGCATTATATTTGCCAAGTCATTGGCTGTGACATTGTGAAATGGGGATCTATTAGCAATGTAATAGACACACAAATTATGAATGAATCCCAAATCATACCATGACTTCAGATAAAGGAAAGAAATGATTGGTATAGAAAGTAACGATGCCAAATAAGGAGTGACAAATACATGCACCATCGGATATGCTGCAGGAGGTCCAAGACAAATAATTTTAGATCAATTAAATAACTCTGGACTGATTCGAAACATCCTGATATAGCATTGTTGGGTCGTAAGTGATGTCGTCAGCATGTATAACATGAGTCAGCATATACAGTGATAAAGTACAAGTAAGATAGATGGTGATGGAAGACAGATAAATAAAACACACAGTCTGAAGCGATTCTTGTCCAATCCAAGCAAGACACGATGAAGATATACCTACAAACTAAAGTTATAACCCTATGCTACCACGTTCACTTGGAGATTAAATAATTAATATGCAGTGATTGAGATTATGATGAACAACGTTTACAAAGACAAAGATATTAAAAAAAGGGGATCATTGAACAAGCAGCAGTTTGACACCACCCAACGTTTAGATCTTTTACCAAGCAACTTTATTGCCAGATGTTCTTGATTACAAGTAAGAGCCAAATTATCAGCTATGTGAAGGTTTAGTAAAAACATGTTATCGGGTTGGAGTCAAGTGCTGGAGTCTCTACACCATAAAAAATGATATGCAGAATGAAGGAAAGATACCTATAAGCAGATTCATAAGATATTCGAATGTTGATAATGTTTGAAGCACAGGTCAGCGATAACAAGGATTAATGATCCTCATGTGCCGACAATTTCATAAAGCAAACACATATGGTTATAAGTAAAAAGGAAAATATATGATATTAATAAAACACTACCTGCAGATAAGTTTAATTTAAATTGCCGTTAAAGAGTAAAGCAGTGATGGTAAAAAGAAAATCATTTGCTGTGTTTTTCTCCTGCATTGGGTTTCCATGTAAACTCATTGTGTCATTGTGTTCATGTGCATAATTATTTATTTCGGCATTTGTAGATATTGTTTGGATAACAGTTTTATATTCAGTTAATCTGTTATAACTGTCAATCTCTTTTATATGAATGTATAAAGTAATAAGTAATTGTTATAACTATCTTATGTGCATGTGAACATGGAAAGTAATGAAATCAATGTTTTATTAATTGTTCTTTAAGGTTGGAAAAAATAGCTTGTTACAATTATTGCAAGATTCCTTTTTTGGAGAGAATTTCTCTACATCTGCAACAACAACTCCATGAGAAGGATTTGGTTTCATATGACAATCTCTTGCATGGTGATCAAACTTGTCACATCTAAAGCACTGAATGTGAGAGAGATTTCATATCATTTTCTTGAAGCCAAGAGAAGAATCAAGGCTTCTCTCTCTGATTCTTTTAAAATTGCCTCTCTTCCCTGTTTCTTTGAAAGTATGAGCAGCAAGGACATGGTCATCTTCAATGAAGGATTTTCGACTAATGCCTCTTGCTTCGAGCCTTCTTTCTTCTTGAATACAATCTCCCCCTAAGCGATCAAAATTAGGAAGTTCACCTCTACCATTGATGCCTTGAATAAATGACTCCCAATGATCGAGGAAGTCCATTCATAACAATCATGACCAGATCTTTATCACTAAAGGATTCACCTATTGAAGCAAGTTGATCTTTTAATTCTGTAATCTTCATGAAATAAAAGACCACAGATTCTCCTCTAGACATCTTAATATGTAGCAATTCACTTCTCAAGTCAAGAGCTTGATTGGCGTTGTTGATCTCATATAACTCCTTCAAGTTGTCAAACACTGCTTTAGCTGTTTCCAATTTGGAGATAATTGGAATCAGATGATCCTTAGCGGAGTCTATCATAATCTTCTTATTCATTACTTGTTTTTTCTTTCATTGCGCTTTAGTAGCCTCACCAGATGGTTCAGAAACAGCAGAGTTAACATGCTCCAATAAATCATTTTTTTCAAGAGCAACTAGAATTCTTGGTTTTCAAGAAACAAAGTTTGAAGATCCTTCCAATCTATCCCTGACTTTAAGACCGTTCACCATCTTTATAAACTAAGAAGATCAAGGAGGTAACTGAAAAGAAACTAGCTCAAACTCAGAACTTCAACAACCTAGTTACCATATTAAATTTTGAACTAACAATATAAACAAAATTACACTGAAACACAGAGTTTTTATCCTGGGAAAAACCATCTCATCATAGTCTACTCCTTCTAAATCAATATGACCGAGATAACCGAAGGTTGACTTAAACATATTCTCTATCTCCCTCTCTTTGATGGTTGTCTTTAATGAAATACCAGTCCCCCTCTAAATCTCATATCAGTCATCATTGTCCTGCAAGAACATACTAGAAGAAAAGATCAAGGCATATATATATATATGAATGTAAGTAATTTAACTCTTGCCCTAAAATAATACTTGGTGAAGTATAGAACCTTTCATATTCTTATGTAGCCATTTATATGTAGATTCTATTGACCTCTCACACTGGCACTACTAGCCACTTATATGAGAGTTACTCATCTCTTGCATTGGCACAATAGGTTCTCTTTATTACTCGTATAGTTATTTATACAAAGATACCCTCAATCCCTATACTGGTACTCAGCCATTTATATAGAGCTGAGTATCATCCTTACATTGACACTCTAGGAACTCAAGTAAGAAACATATTAATCTCTTCAATATAAATTTCTAAGTACCAATCTTGAATTATTATACTTGTCTACAATGCATTATTTCAAATTATATATATAGGCCACATTATAATATAAAAGGAGCTAAATATATTTATTCATTTACTTTAATAATGTATGGAAATATACTTTAACTTCCCTTTGGGATTGCTGCCCAGTACTTTTACCGCCTTATACTTAACCGAATGGGTTGGTGGCATGAAGTCATTTAATAGACCCTCGATTTGTCTTTGGCGCTGGAGAAAAATGTAAATGTATGGGCCTTATATCTCCTAGTCCATCAATATCTCCATGGCTCGTCCTTTTAATTCAAGATCTGCAATATGAAATGTTTGACCATCCATAATATCAGTGATTATGCTTCCCTTCACCTTTATTTTAATTTTTCTTCCACGTGGTGCGGTCTTCCTACTTTTAGCATTGGGTGTCCTTTTACACATAGGATATGGAGTACAAGTCAATAAAATCATGTCCTATGTTTGCCACGATGGCAGTGATGTTGACTAGATATTATTAATGGATCGTATCCCCTTGATAAGACGTTGCTTTCATATAAATGCTTTTCAAAAGTGTCAATGAATTTGTTACATGCGTTCAATGATCCCTTATGAAAGTCTACTTTAGGAAAAGTTATGATATGCTACCCAATCTGATAATGTCGATATAGTTGTTCCAAGTCTTTGTGAAGTAAATGTCATAGTCAATCTGATTGGAGACGGTGAATGTTGATTATGAGGTAATCGATTTTCACTGAGAAGTTTTGACTTGAAGATCACAATTCTTCTATATAATCGATGTTATGGTAAAGTGGCCACCATGTGTTGGTAATAAAATCATTGTTAACTTCAGATTGGATATTATTCTTATTTACTTGTGTTATTATATAAAGGTACCTATTTGATATCACTATTGTCGAGAGTACTCCCTTCTCTAGTGTAGTGCTGACTAGGACTACATTTTTTAGCTACACTGAATTATATTTGTCTACTTCACAACATCTATATTGTCTAGGTGTCTGCGATAGATGACTCGTCTATGTATCCTTTGTAATCTCTGGTAGAGCTATAGATATGGACCCAAAAATTATAATCAAAGTGCTCTTTGAATGTGGTCAAAATTGATGATTGTGTAATTTGAATGATAATTTGATGCCCTCTTCTCAAGTTAGATGATTGTTCAATATCTAAAACACTGAATCTATCTCCATGCCAATTTTTTTGTGCTTTTAATGCTCGACAATTTTCTTAGCTTGTGAATCACCTCTAATAAGATTGTGAACCATGATTCATTCCGCTATTATTGATTTGATATATATGGGTCTTCTCATTAGAAAAAATAACACAGATGTGGGACAGAGTGTTGAGGAGAGCCCAAAATCACTGTCTTGGCCAACTATTGCCCCAAGCCCCTTGAGCAAAACATAGGCTGAAATCATTATGATCTTAAGCATGCCTCATTTTTGGTGGTTGTGTAGCATGCATGATCCAGGTTTGATCTCTTTGAACATTGAATCCTGCCCACAAAGAGGACAACCGTTGAAGTTGTTGATCAAAGACATTTCTCTGCAACGAAGATCTAGCTTCGAGTCATCTTGTGTGGGGCATGTTTATGGCTTATTTGACTTGATGGGTCAAGTCATCAGTTATCCTTGACAGAGCATTGTGATTAATTTGTTTAACTTGTACCATGGTACGAGTGTTAGTCTTGAAATCTATGGTGGCATCCACATCCTTCGTTGAATCGATATTTCCTGTCTTCTTTCCATGTCACCCTCCTTTTTCTACTCTCTATTAGTTGTGATAATTCCCCATTTGATGCCTCCATGTGGGATATTAATGGCTAATTAAATCCGTGCCAATGAATGGTTCCTTCATTAACGTGTTTTCGTTTCCACTAGCTTGGGTGGCCAATAAACGCCTTCATACGTCTGTGTTTTCTCTCAATGCATGGTGCGGGATAGATGTTCACTCCTTTCTAAGTTACTATTCATATTCCTTGGTAGAAATATTGCCCTAATATAACCCAACAATCTGTGTAAGGTGTGACATTAACAATGATTAGAAAATGACATTCTCTGGGCAAAGTATTCATTGACTTGTAGTTCAAGAGGGCTTCAATAGGGCAAAGAAGTAGAAGATTGTGAGTTTGCAAATTGTTCTTAGAAAATGATCATATTCCTTGACGTGGCCTCTCTGTAGAAGTGTGGCAGAAATGAACCATCCTTCTCCTTGCTCAAGCATACAAATTTCTTAACACAAGTCTCAGGATTGAAACATGCTCTAATACCATGTTAAAGTTTGAATGATTGTTGTAGATGAAACAATCATTGTTTGTGATTTCTGTGTCTTTCAATTACAACATCTTTTATCATTTATATTGAGATAAGCCTATGAAGAGACATGTCCCTTCAAGGGACATGTCTATTCATTAGTTATATAATTAATATAATAAAACATATATAATATATGTGTGTGTGTGTAAATAATTATTCATAGGTTTATCCAACTAAAGCTATAAAACATTAACACAAGCTTTTTCCGAAAGTAGTTAAACTTCATCTTAGGTAGAGGCTTGGTGAGAATGTCAACAACCTGTTCTTCAGTAGAAACATACTTGAGTTCAAAGGCTTGGTATGTTGAGGGGCACATGGCATGATTTAAAGTACATTGAAAGGCAAAGTGTGCCCCTAGCTATGCAAGTTTGACATTTAATGTGGGTTTTGTCATTTGATCTTTGAGGTATTATGGATTTAGAGATTGAATAGAAGGATTATTAGACAATATTCTACACTGGAACTCTAATCTGAAAGTGTATTTTGACCATATGCGTTCAAATGTCTGGGCTTGAGGAGGAAAACCTATGGATGTGTTCAATCAGATGAAGGAAGCCTTTTCGGATTGTGTGTTTGAGGATTAAACCCCTTCGATTGAAGGTCAAGCTCATCTAGAATTTGTATTTGAAGTTCATAGTCTTGAGACACATAGGTATTGAGCTTACTAAACATTGCAACAATCATGGTTTTAAGCACTCATGTTCTAGTTTGTAATAGTTGTTCTAGCAATGCAATGTAATGTTTAGATAGAGCCTTTAAATACAATCCTTTAAATACAATAGATGGTCTGCAGTGGTTTATGCATAATGTGAAACCGATCTTTGCAATTTAAGCTTTATTAGTTTGGAGTAATTTCAAGTTCAACTACTATTTGTGCCATTTTGTTCACTATTATACAACATTTTGACAACTGTTTGCAAACTTGTGTAAAATGTTTTATTTCATAATAACTATTGATGGAATGTTACAAACCTGTTAATGGGAATTGACAAATAAGCCAATACCTAGATGTAAGAACTAGCAATTATTGGTGTAAGTCAGAATATTGCCAAATAAGTCAATGCCTAGGCATAAGATAGCAGTTGGTGATTGGTATTATGATCATGAAAGTTTATGAGGTTTCTTGATCTGAGTATTGAGTTCTTGGAGTGATGTTTACTTCTTAAGAGTTTTGTTTGTGTTTCATGGTACTTGGATGCTTTTCCAAATAGTTGGACTTCATTTCCAAAATACAAGGATTTTATTTTGATTGGTAATAGTGATAATTTCATCAATAATAAAAGATTAGTAGTATCAGAAAAGCCCATGACCGTTATGTCCAAGTCCTACAACCACCATGCAAGTGACCAATACAAATTGGCATCAAGCCAATAGACCCCGGACACCAGCCCATACAGGGAATAAACAAAGACTACATAGGGGCATGCCAAAAATCTACATATATCATGAATCCATAATGAGATAGCAGCATAAACATTGAAACATCACAGCCATCAAAACAAAACAGCATAAAATGGACTGGGTTAGGAAGAAACAACATAAACACTTGTCTTTTTGAGGCATCACTGGTCCATTTACCCAATAGTCAGAAATTTCAAACTTCTGATTTTTGGTTTTTACCATCCTTGTTCACTAATGCACTCATCTCCTTCTGCTCATCAAGAAAGTCTTTTAGAGATGACCACCCCACACAGGCCTCTACCTTTCACTCGTCAATATTTGAGTTTGCACTACAAACAATAAAAGGATGAACATCACCCTCATTTCCTTTGCACTCCCTCCAATCACCTTCTTTGCACTTGAAACCCTTTCCAGGAATTGGCCTGGTCGCCATTGCTGCTAAGCCCAACAATCAATCGTCAAAACAAGTCTTCATTGCCCAAATTGTGTCCACAAGAACTTAGAGACAATATCCACATTTATATGGTAACGGTGCTCAGTGTGCATGAATTCCTCACCTAAATTAAGGTCAATTATCTGCAATAATAGGGGCTATGCATAAATGCCCATCCCATTGCCTTTAGACTAAACACTAATTACTATCAGCAGACATCAATAGTGTGTGGGGAAGCAATCTCACCATTCCACATTTGAAAAGATCTCAATAAAAGTCTTCCCTTAAATTGTCCTTTAAATCAACCACATGCTTCGATAAATTATCCGACAGCTCGTTGCCATCTCTAAGGATGTGCAAAATTTTAAACTCTTTGAATGTATTTAAAATGGAGCATGTAGGTTTGATAAATTTGTAAAGGGACCTTTGGGCCTCAACATTCTATAGATTGTTGATAATTATCAATAAATTGCCTTCCAAATGCAAGGCATTTGGCCATCTTAACAATAGTGATGTCCCCAATTTTAATGTAATAATAATTAATTAATTAATTATTTTGTGCCAAGAATTGAATTAAATAAAAAGGACCTTTAATTAATTAATAAATATGAGGCCCAAATAAATTAAATAATAAATAAATTAATATTGTCGGCTTGTACTTGTAAATCTCTAGATCCTTCTTGGAGGTCTTTATAAGGCAATGGTTGGGCATTGTAATGATCATGAATTGGTTTTGATTTCTTTTTGTATTTTTGGAGGTTGAAGGCTAAGGGATCATTATGCGTAATTTTGGAGGTGGAAGATCCTCCCTATTTTGCATTGTAGTTTCGGTGGTCCAATACCACCCTATTCTACCGTTGGAGGTATTTCTCCGATATCTTACTATGTGCGCCAAATTTGCTATTTGTTGTCAACTGGTGATTGTATCTGCTCGGATCTGGTCCGATGCATATGTAACCAAAGCATTGCTATTTGAATCTGAAATTAAATATATACTTGCATCACTGCACTTGGGCAAAACTATTTAGATCTTTCGTGTGAACCTCTATTGCTTCGAATTTGGTGTTTGTGCGATCTAGTTCTATAAATACAAAATCGAATTACCCTATTACTGGCAAGACTCTATTGTCTAGAACTTTATCTACATTTCAATTTTCAACAAATCACTTGAACCATATAGCCTACAATTCTGTTGGCACATTTAGAAGCCATTTTACAGTTGCTCACCTAGTTGTACAACACCCCATGCATTGACTATATGGTTGCTCACCTAGCCAATTTTGAAGTGGAACCTCATAATTATGTTAGTTTTAGGAATGGAAGAGTGATTCTAAATTGGCAGGAGTATATGGATATTGATTTGAAGTCGCATAAATGGAATCACAATCCTAGAAGTGTAGGCATTATCGACAATTGTTTGTATCGACAATTACTATTGTTAGTTGATTTTGAAGTCTATCCACCTGTAGTGATCGTGAAGGATTACATGGATGAATTTCAAGACTGGCATGTTTGGGATCCTGAAGGCTATGAACATGAGAATGTTTATATTAGAGTAGCATAACAGGATTTTGTTGATAGTGCAACACAATGAAGGATGGATGTCATTTCACTCATTCTACCTGTGCGGTTGCTTTGTGACCTTGGCGCTGATGGCCTTTTGTTCAATTATGAATTGCTTGAGTGCAAATAATCTTTGGGCAGCAAGGATTTGTGATGTCCCCGATTTTAATGTAATAATTAATTAATTAATTGATGCCAAGAATTAAATAAAATAATAAAGGATCTTTAATTAATTAATAAATATAGGGCCCAAATAAATTAACTAATAAATTAATTAATATTGTTAGCTTGTACTTGTAAATCTCTAGATTCTTCTTGGAGGTCTTTATAAGGCAATGGTTGGGCATTGTAATGATTATGAATTGGTTTTGATTTCTCTTGGTATTTCCGGAGGCTGAAGGCTGAGGGATCGTTGTGCATAGTTTCAGAGGTGGAAGATCCTCCCTATTCTGTCATTGCAATTTCAGTGGTCCAACACCACCCAATTCTGCCATTGGAGGTATCTCTCGGATATCTCACTGTGTGTGCCAGATATGCTATTCATCGTCAATTGGCCACTGTTTGTATCTACTCAGATTTGGTCTGATGCATATGTAATCAAAGCATTGCTATTTGAATCTGAAATTAAATATATGCTTGCTTCAAATTTTGTGTTTGTGCAATCTAGTTCTATGAATATGAAATTGAATTATGCTATTATTGGAAAGATTCTGCTGTGCGGAGCCCTGTCTTCATTTCGACAAATCACTTGAACCGTACGATCTACAGTACCATTGGCACATTTAGAAGCCACCATACAATTGCTCACCTAGCCGTATGACCCCTAAACTCTTGTTCATATGGGCTTCAACCTTTGACCATACAACACACCATGCATTGATTGTACGTCGTTGAAACTCTACTATATGACCACCAATAGGCACACACATTGTTCAAATGGTGTGGGTAAACTGCCCATACGACTCATCACTCTGGGCATGCAACATAGTTGTATGACATATTCAAACAGTTATCCTCATACCTTTCAAGCACCAAGTTGGAAGAAATTGTGTCATAACTTAACAACTTAAGGTAGTGCACAGGTTAGTTCAAGCACCAAGATAGAAGAAATTTTGTCATAACAACTTAAGGTAGTGCATGGGTTAGTTTGTATATGTTTGGATGGAAACATTACAACAACAAACCAAGTTGCTTGGGCTTCTGCAATAGTGTTCAAGCCATCACACAATATCTTTGCTTCAGTGGCAATAATATTACCTATATGATCATGAGCAACAATTTCTTCTCTAAAGATCTGGGGTTGCCTCTTCAGACACCATCAAAGTTTTTCTGTCCTACTTCTAGGTTACTCCATACTTTGACTCTAGCCTCTTGCAATATTGGATTTATGGTTTTGCCCAATTGGGCCCATTAACGGGCCATAGAATTGGGCTTTTGCTCATAACAAATGCTGCAGGGCTTAGTTGACGATTCAGTCACATGAATTAGATCAGTGGATTCGTGAATTTCTTTTCCAATTATGATTCATGAGGGATTCGTGTATATATATATGCAATGTGCATTATATATACTAAAAAATAAGAGAAATATACATAATTCTAAAACTAAATCATTTCATAGTACGATTCTATGAATCTAGTGTACTTGATTATTGATCTATTTTCATAATTATAAAGAAAATCAACATATTCACATTGAATTTCTGAATTACAAAATGAAATTATGAAAATTCAAAATATAGATCATTAAACTTAAAGTTCGTAACATGATTCACTCATAAAAGAGTTGAGACTATAGTTTTTGATTTCAATCATCAAATGGATTTTCAAGAAAATCCGCATCAGAGGGGTAATGATGAGCTACAAGTGCCATATCTACATCAGCAGATGAACCCAAACCGGTTCCACTAGTAGTAGAGGGAATTGCGAACTCATAATCCTTCTCATCATCGACATCATCCAAATTGGCTCTAGCAAGATCCTAGATGGTCATATCTAAATCAGGAGTCTTCGATTCTACATCCCAAAGCTTCTCGGGCCCCTTCTTGTACTTGGGATCCTTCCATGTGTAACATGCTAAATTCCCAACCATAATTTTACAATTTAATATAAATGAAAAATATGTCACTTCCCATTATTTATATGCATGAAAGATAGTTATAACAACTACTTTACATAATCATGTGAAAGGGATTAACAGTTACAACAAAAATTAATTGTATTCTAGTTAACTACTCATATTATCGAAATGAAAGACGGTTTAATTCAGTTAATTAACTTTTTGGATATATGTAATAAGATCATAATGATTACAACTAACTAGTCATAACTGCAGCTGAACTTTGAAAATGTATACAAAAGTAAAATACCCAGTAAAAGATGATGACATGAAAGAAGATCCTTTTGTGTTGAGCAAGTCTTGGCATTAGGTGGAGAGGAGAAGCATTGTCAGTGGCTTAACCTCCCAACCGCGGACCTTAAGTATCCCTACACAATCTCTACTGAGAAAGGCCCTCCCTACATGGGATTAGGCATGGGACACCCCTTTTTTGCCACCGAGCATCCTGGTGTTAGAGTGTCAACTCACAGCCGGCTAGGCTGTGAATACCTTTCATCAACCTATCCATCTGACTACAAACTATCCAGACCTCTAGTGAGCATAGCAGCATATTAAGCCACAAAACATACTGTGGCCAAGGATTTACATGGACACTATGTGCCCGATCACCCACCGCTCAACTTGACACTAAGAATTATACCCTTAGACCACCATGAGCTGACTTGGTCTGGTTTATTTGCTTTTATTCATTTCTTGTTTAGTTTAGTACTGATTATCCACCTTTTGTTTTGCAGGTTATATTCACATAATCATTTGTTATCAGCCTACACCCTTAATCTCGACCTTGCTGGTCATCCTTCATGAATCTTGGGTGGCTGTCCATTAAACTCTGATTACTATAGACAAGTTTTTCTCTGCCCAACCTGGGCTTAAGATAGATATATAAAGAAAGGTTCATTGGCATTGCATAAATTTTTAACTCCATGAGGGTGCCTCTCCTTATCTCAGAGACATGGATTATGCCCCTGTATAAGAATTGCACAGAACTATAATCTTCCTCTTAAATTAAATTCTGAAAAGAAATCTTAGTTGCATACAACAAATGAATCAGATTGATTTTATGTACTCAAGCAGTCAGCTATGTAATCATTACATCCAATTTCGGACTCTAGTCCATTTGGCTCTACTCATGGCATAAGCTTTCATCTATGCTACATGCTTATACTCAGAGCCTATAACCATAATTAATGAAAAAAGACGTACAGAGAGAATGCACGACCTGGTTTTGCAAACAGAGGTATGAGCACCCTCGACTGCTGAAGGGAACTTGTATTGTCTGGTCCGACCCCTTGATTGTAGATAATCTGGCCTCTAGCAATATGGAAGCAATCCCAGGATTAGAAACATTCACCAGTAAGAAAACTGCAGGTAGGAAAAGTAATTTCTACTATAGAGACAAATGCAGGTACAAATCAACCATAGTATGGATGCCTTCACAGATTTGAACAATGACAATATGAATGCAAATTGCAAATATGGACAATGGCAATATGAATACAACATGCATATATGAACAATGGCAATATGACTGCAAAATGCAGATGAAAAATGGCAATATGAATGTAGACACAGATATGAAAGTGTGCACTGATATGAAAGTAATCAGCGATATAGAGAAAAATGCCTCTCATTTATCAAATGCATGCTCAATGCATACATGAGGTCTCCCGAATGGAGCTACGAGCAAGATAGAAGAAAGGTGGCGAAAATATGAGTTACATTCTTGGCTTAATATTCAAGAATCTCAATTTAGAAGGCTGATAATGACAAATGGGGATAGAAACAATTACAATATAGGTCGATGGAAAATAAATAAATATAAAGCATGGCATAAATGGAATAATATTAATAAGTTTACTCTTTATGTTCCATTATAATGGTATATCTTATAATTACATATATTCATATGTGTATGTACACATATACATATATACATGTAATATTCCAAATATGTGTATCTTGTGTATATGCTAATTATTTAAGTTTACGTATGCATACATGTGCATCATATTTGAATATACACATACACACACACATATATATGTATGTCTGTATATATATAGGTACCATGGGTACCACTATACTAGAACATGTTTGATATGCAAGAAGGATTGAATCGCTCCCTAAAGGTAACAATTGTTTCTTAGTTTGTTCATTGTATTATTTTAATAAGTGTGTTGACCCAGTTAGCACATGGTGAGCTCTGGGTATACCCTTGCTTGCCTAGTCTAGTTTTCTCTTGACCACGACGGTTTAGGACTCATACTTGTTAACTCTATGGTAGGTGGTGCCTTGTGCTCAATCCCCTCTCTAACAAGTCTTTCCCCCTTTGTCGTGTTCCTGCAAAAGAAATTTACCATGTTAATAACATATTCCCCATCATTTATCAAAATTACTATAACAAGTAATTATATTAGCTATCCATTTCCAATTCATATCACATCATAATGGTTAATAACTAATCCGAGTTCCCATGAAATTATAACGAATAACCAACACTTCCATTTCACATGAAACCATAACTATTAACTAATTTAACCAATCAACTCAACTTCGCATGAAGTCTCAATGGCTATAAAGAATATTTTATAATTAAGCAAAAATAGGGATGTAACATTGTGGCAACAAGCACAAATTGTTGTGAATGAACACAAGGTCTTTTTCTTTTTCTGAAGCCAACCGGTTACGTTTGGCTGAGTGGATAAAGAAGTAAGTACTCAATTCCTCTTAGCCAGAAAAGAGCTTGCAACCTAGAGAGAAATTAAGAGAATATCAATACAAGAATCAAAATAAATTCAAGGAATCAAGAGTGTTAACTTAAAGTTAAGGAATTAACTTTGTGTTAAATTTTACAAGCTTACTTGGTATAGGATCTTTATGGCAGGAGGTTGGAGGTACATGTAGCCTTGCCCATGAAGGTGCCACCATTTAATGACATCCATCCTACTTTGGTCTGCTATAACAACATGGTGGAAATCATTTCCTAAGATGAAGGCAGCAAATTCATTCCTCACAACCACCCCAATTTTTGGATTTTGGAAGATTTTAGCTAGTGCCCTCTTATACACATTTGCAACCTCCTCATCTCTAAATGGTGCCACTCTACCTGGAAGGCGAAGTACTTCTTTATAGTACTTGGGGAATCACATAATACAATTGAACATTATCAAATATCAATAGCACAAACATTTGATAAGCACTACAGTACCTTGGGGTTAGAGCATATGTGAGAAGGTGAAAAGGTGTAGTCATCTTGTTCCATTGATGATGAACAATTGCTTCCACATTTTTGTAAAAGGTGTCCTGAGGATCATTCTCCCTCCTTTGTATGACCTGGGATATGAGATATGAATAATAATAATTATTAGTCATTATGTCAATTTAAATTTTAGAATCTAGATCTCTCAAATAAATAGCGGTAAAAGAATGTAGAACTTACCATTTTAATCTTTTCTTGCATAGTGTCCATGGAATCATAAATATCCCCGAGGCATGGCTCATCAATGCTTGCAAGCGAAGCATTGCCATGATTGGATCGATGAATTCCAACACAGAATCCACACGACCCCACCAATCATTATCTAGTATCATTGCTCTCACTTTTTGGGCCCTTGCTGTATTGGAATTCTTCCAAATGCCCCATTGGGGGCTAATGACCATTTGTGTCAATACATCCTTTACCCTCACAAGTTGTCTCAAGACGATTGTGTGAGAGGAAAAGCGGGTTTCAGCAACCTAAGAACATGTTAAACTCGAGTTAGTAATACATTTAAAATATGTTAATGTAAACAACACAAAAAGTAATATTATGCAATCCAATAATATAAAAATTAAATCTTAAATTTACTTTACCTTC
Source organism: Cupressus sempervirens (assembly GCA_028749045.1). Taxonomy (NCBI): domain Eukaryota; kingdom Viridiplantae; phylum Streptophyta; class Pinopsida; order Cupressales; family Cupressaceae; genus Cupressus; species Cupressus sempervirens. The sequence goes on along the minus strand of CM053792.1, from coordinate 954,928,286 downwards.
AATAATTCCAAGCTTGAGAAACTCTTGAAAATTGCTAGTGACATGTGGTGATTTTTCACAAACATTTGAATCTCTTCAACCTTCTCATATATTTGTTTCACTCAATCTCTTTGGGTGCCAATTGATCTCATCAGCAAATTGAGAGAGTGGACGGTGTACGATGTCCAAAAGATATAATCATATCTAGACTCTATGAATAACTCTGCTTCCGTGCATACTTTTGCATTGTCGATGACCACTTGGACAACTTTATCAGCACCCATTGACTCTATGGCATCAATAAGAATGCGAGATTTTTTTTGCATCTTTCGTTTGCCCTTCACAATCAATTGCCCTCAAAAACATTGCCCCCTTGGGGCATACAACAATAACATTGATCGATGGACAGTTTTTACAATCTTTGTATCCATCCAAAATAATAGATACACCTGTTTGAACCCAAGAATCTCTTATTGGTTGAAGTTGAGCATCTACATTTTTTCTCTCATCATGTAATATGGTAGTGCACAACTTTTCATAAACAAGTGCTCTGTAACTAGAGGGTGCTTGATTTATTGCTTGCACCATCTCCATCCAATAAGGGGATCTCACTAAATTGAATAGAACACCATTTGCAACTAAACGATGTCACACTTTATGATCAACAACGTCTCTCAATTCATTTTGGAATGCACTACCTAATGGGCCTCTCTTGCAGGTGAGTGGAATTTGGTCTGCGGCTTCATCATTTATAGGTGTCGTAGGCAAAAAAGGATGTGTTCTTGTGCTTGTTTGTGTTAATGTTTGGTAGCTTCAGTCGGCTAAACCTATGAGACTAGTATAAATATACATATATAAGTGTGATATATATATATATATATATATATATATGTATGTATGTATGTATGTATGTATGTATGTATATTAACATATATATTTAATATATGAAATATTATATATATTTATTATTTTATTAATTATAATGGATAGACATGTCTCATGAGGAGACATGTCTCTCCATCTGTGATTTACAATACATATAAGAGGAAATTGATGCATTTGGAAAGGATATACTAAGATGGCAATGCAACTACATCTGCAATCGATCCTAAAAACATCTACAGTTTGATTGGATGGCGGTGTTGGTTTATTTTTTTATTTGGAAGCACTATGTTTTCCTTTTGCAAGTGCTCTATTTGCAACTTCTCGCTCTTTTGCTAAAGTTTCTATTTGTGCAGTTGGTAATCCCTTCTTATCTTCCCCACTACCTTCACACATGTTAATTCCTTGACCACTAGGACCCAAAAAATGTAGTTTCACTTGGGAATAGGAGCTTCTATATTGTACATTGCAATAATTATGTTTCCATATGTATGACCCACCCTTAGGACATTGTGTAATTCTTGTTGTGTGTCTCCATGAAGGAGACCCCTTTATCAATTTTGAATTTTGGTGATCCCCTTCCACCCACTGAGCCTTGACTACTCATTGTATGATTCTTGCAATCTAGGGAAAAAACTGAAAGAAAACCATGCTTCAACATTTATACAAAAACTTGGAATTTTTTTTATTAAGTTTTGAAAAACTTGAAATAAATCAATGATCTATGAAAGAACAAAAGGAAATGGTTGAAATGTATACTGTAATCACTTTTTGCAAGGTATTTGTAGCTCCACAATCGATCGCCTTCGAATCTGAGCACTTCACTTCAAACTTGCAACAATGAGAGAGCAAAATAGAGAGCAGATGTACTAGGATAATGAATAAAAGGGCCGCTTTTAGGGCTTGGAGGCAAATTTTTTATTAAAAAGCTCATATTTTGCAACTTGGGTCCACTAAAAAGCAAGCCTTGTCCGTGGATTCCCGTAGATATTTGCTGGATTCTCGGGCTGTAACATAATTCTTGTGTGGATCCATGTAGATATTTGCTGGATTCTCGGGCTGTAACATAATTCTTGTGTGGATCCATGAGGATCTGGACAGGGTTCGTAATTTTGCCTATGCATCCATCAGGATCTGCGGGCTGTGGATCTTGACGTATCCACAAGCAAAATTATGGACCCTATCTGGATCCTCATGAATCCACGTGAGAGTTTGGATCCTGATCGAACCCAAATCTGGATCTAGCCTGTTTTAGGCGAATTTGGCAACTAAGGTTGAGGGTGTTGCCTCGATATTTTTCTTGCTGCTAGGCAATGAGTTCTCAGTTTACATATATTACATGAGGGTTTTAACTTGGTATTGAATTTACTAACATAAAATCTCTGTAGGAGTCAGCGGCAAGCTTTGGATGTTGACAAGTTGAATTTGCAAGGTGTTTTTCAGAGTTTCAGTTTATAGTTGCCACTAATCATCTTATATATGGTGTCTAGGGAGGGAGGAGAGTTTCAGAAGTTGAGAAGGTGAGTCGAAGTGTACAGAGTGGATTTTAGAGTGAAAAATGCTAACAGTATAAGTAACAAAGGGCAGTGTTTAGCTACAGCAGATTATACTTTTGGAATTTTAGGGTTGATGTTGGTATCATAGCAGCCTCCCGGAACTCCTGTTTCAGTCACTTCAAGACCTAGAACAGTCACTGTTAATGACTGTTCCAAATCTGCCTTTACATGAGGCATGCGATTGACTGATCTGGCTTCCAATAATAGGTATTTTAATGTTGTAATGGCTAAAAATAAATGGTTTGGATGTTGGAAATGCATTTTTAGTTTGGGATGATGAATATTGTTATTTCCCAGAATACGAACTTGATTATGAATGCATGAATAATCCAGATTGGACTATTTAAACATTTAATTTGTCTTGGCACGCTTTGTGGATCAAACTACTTTAATAGGAAAGACAAAATAAATCAGGGTTGCACATTTTAGGATGTGTACCTTGGATGCTTGTTCACTGACTGGCCGCATGTTTTTTTGGCAGTTATTTAGATCTGAAAATACAGTAATATGCCTCCCATATCTTGAATATGGGCTAGAAGTTTATTCTCCTGGATAGTTTCTTACAACATCATATTGTCTTGGTGTGTGTTGTTACAATATATATTAGCATATTATTGAAGGACAGATATCTGATTTTAACAGTTTAAAGACTAACTAATATTGTAATTGTTGTATGGTAAAGCATCACTAGCATTGACATTCATCTGGATAATTTTAGTAACTGCACGTTCACTCAACGGTAGTAACCATATGATCACTCGTCCAAAATGTCATTCAGTGATTACATGGCCACTAGTCTGTATCATTGTTTGCAGTCTATAGTACTAGTAACCATATGGTACTGGAGAGGACCTGAAGTGGGTATGAGGACCTTTCCTCCTGATTTTATGTGTACAATAGATCAAAGAGGCAAAATAACTCCAATAAATTGTGATTGTTCATGATTAATTGCAAGTTGGCAGCCTCCCCAAATTTTTACCTACAGAAGAATTCTGTTAAAATTGTTGACCTGATTTTCAATGACTTTTTCAGGTTTAAATTGAGCTTAAATCACTCGGAAATTTGATAAAATGTGAACTATAACAAAAAATTGAAACCCTAAAAAACTCACAAAACAGAAGAGGAAGCCTGCAAAAGAATTAGTTTTGGAGTCGTGCAATGCTTTGACTCATAGTGTTGCTCTTTGGAAGTGAGGAAGACACATGATGGGACTTGCTATTATTCCATCTTCTCTGATTCAATGGACAGCTCTTTGAAACTCTCTTCTTATTATAATAAATATATAAAGTTATCTCAACACACTCCTAATGCATGCATTTGAGACCAATAATATGAAGAGGGCTGGATAACTGATGGTCAATGAGACTCACAATTTCTTTCTGGGATTGACAAATCACACACAAACAAGACAATTGGATATCCTCTGTGGTATAGATGGGTTTGGCAGTGTTTTGTTAAATGAAAGTCACTATGGTGAGAGCTTTATAAAATGAGTGATCTTAGTGTTGTAATCCACATAATATGTTTTTCATGGAGAAGACTAAATACAATTCTTGAAACATTTATCATATATATTAGGTAAAATGATGTTATTTTCGCACATAGAAATGTCATGATCATGCATACAGAAAATTTCACCATTGGCTAATATTTAAAGAGTCTATGCCTTTATTATTCATAAATTTTGCAGAATGAAAATAAAGATTCTTTATATAATTTTGTAAATGCACATAAAATTTAGATGAGTGAGGAAAAAAATCTAAATTTTTCTAGATAAAAAGCTTAGTTACTAGTTTGAGTTTGGTTCGAAATACAGGTTTGCCGGTATGGAAAATTTTTGGAAAGGGTTTTGGGTTCGTTTGGGTTCGTTTGTACAAAAATGTGTAAAAATTATAAAAAATTATATATATACATATTTATGAAGCCTAGAAGCAGAGTCTTATAAAATCATATGATGTAAACTCCACCTTGCACAAACTTCTTTTGCTCAATCACCTATTTTCTCACAAAATCACCTACTTGCACACCACAAATGATGATAGAAGCAAAAATAACCTACTTACATTCATGTTTTAGGGCAACCGGAACTCAAAAAATATAAAATTTGCTCAAATTCGTCCCAAATTAGATATGGGCAGCCAAAATTCACCCGGGTTCGATTTCCGAACTGCGGGTTCGAACCAGCCCAAGGAAATTCGAACCCTTATCGAACCTAGGTCGAACTGGACTTGTATTTCAAACTAGTTCGAACCTAGGTAGGGTTCTTGGGCCAAAATGGCGAACCCAAGTAACTAAGATAAAAAGTAAAAATAGATATTCTATTTAATTAGATTTTGGGAATGAACAAAATAATGAAAAGTAAAATGTGTATTTCAGTATTGGTCAAAAGGAGATTGATTTTATCGTAATAAAAGGTTATCCATAGCCAATGTGACATGGGTGTTGCTACTGATCAAGTTTACTCTTTTTTATTACATTTATATATACATTCACTCTTTTAGAAGCACACATTGGATCCTCACATTATTGAACAAGCCAGGACAGGCTTTTACCCGGGAACCTCAGCATCAGCTATTTGTAGTAGTGAGTCATTGGCTACATTTGAGTTTTGGGCACTTTGGACTTTGTTTATATGTTGACTTTGTAGAGCTGTCATCATCTGTTTATTATTTATGCACTGAAGTATGTTGTGTAATGCAATATAATCAGCGAGCATCAGCTATTTGTAGTAGCAAGTCATTGGCTACATTTGAGTTTTTGGAACTCTGGACTTTGTTTATATATTGACTTTTTAGAGCTGTCATCATCTAGTTATTATTTTTGCACTGAAGTATGTTGTGTAATGCAATAAAATCAGCGATATGAATATGAACACCAAGAAATCTGTTTTCAACAATTCATGGGTTAAAATCTATATTTGTTTTTGTCTATATCTCTATACTATGAAAACCATTCTTAGTTTTTTGCATATATGGTAGTTTTTGGTCTCTTTTTCTCTTTTAATTTTTAATAAAATATCTCATTCTCTTCAATTTTCTCAAAAGAAACTTAATACTTCTCGCTTGCCTACATTTTCCACAATGGTTTTTGCTGCTATGCAGTAGATAATATGATTGATGAGTGATCCCATTCATTACCACATCAATGGGTGATGACTACCAGTCACAATGAGCATTGTTTATGTCTAATAAGCTTGAACAAGCTAATAAGTAAATGTACTTTATAAAACAGATTTTTTTTTTCCCTAATGTTTCAAACTTGATGTACAGGTTCAAAGCGAGTTCCAAAAGGCATATGAGAAAGGAATTCCAAAGACAAAGTGAGTGCTTACTTGATGTATCAAGCAGCTTCATTGCATTCGATTTAAAACTAATAACAGACAGCGTAATTATTCCTTTTTGCAGGTATTGGGAACCAACATATGAGGATTCTCTAAATCTCATTGCACAAGTGCCTATTGTTGCTGCTTTTATATACCAAAGGTGATAATCACTAGCAAGAAGCAGCATGTTAGTTAAATATAAAGGGAGGCATGTTAGTTAAATGATTCCTTATATTTAGATGTTGTGCATTTGATGGTCAGAGCTAACTTAGTATTATAGAAAATATTGTGTTGATCAAAGTATTGCTCAACACAGGCAAGCCACATAAACTTTGTTATGAGTGTTTCCTTAATTGTATTGTTGGTAATATTATTCATATCCTTTCATATTGCTGATTATGCAGGATTTTCAAAGATGGGACATTTATTCCTCCAGAAGGCTCCCTTGATTATGGTGCAAATTTTGCTCACATGCTTGGTTTTGATGATGAAAAAATGCACGAATTAATGAGATTGTACATTACTATTCACAGGTTTGTGAACTGCTAAAATAAACTCTTCATCTGTTTGGCTCTTCTATTACATTTATTGGCCATAAAATTTGTTTCAATAAGAGTATTCTATTCATGTATTTCAAATCAAATTATATTTTTGCCAAGCAGTTTCTTTTACCATTTGTTATTGAAAACATGTATGCTTTTGATTTATAGTGATCATGAAGGAGGGAACGTAAGTGCTCATACAGTTCGGCTGGTAAATACAATCTTCTTCCTTTTAAGAAATTAAAAAAATCTGTTTTTAGTCATGTGTTTAAAGGCATTGAAGGGTATTATGGAAGCTTGGTTTAAGTGCTGAGAGGTTTATGGAAAAGTTGTGTATTGCAGTAATAGCTGATAAATGTGCGCAAAGAGCTAAGATCTTTTTCCTTGGTGTCTATTTCATTGATACTTTAAAAAGCAATCGCGTCTTTTAATTTCTTTATTTGAAATAATGTAAGTAATGGTTGCAACCTGAAGATAAAAACAATATTTCTCTCGTATGCACTTAAAATAGAACCTGTTTTCCTGATTGATTTATAGGCTTTCGTGAGTACTAAGATTAACATACCAAAATATCCACACTTGCAAGTATTAGATACTTTTTGATGGACATTCTGCTGTACAACATTTATTACTTTTTGCTGAGGCTACTCAGGTCTAAGACACACAGAAGTAAGTTTATGTTTTCATTAGTCCCAATCCATGTTCTTTTTAAATGGCAAAGAGGGGAATTCTCATCTCGTAGGCAAGGTAGAATTCAAAGGCTAATATGTTATCGCCATCTTGTAGTGCCTGTTATCATTTGGACAACAGATGCCACAAAATAAAGAACCTATGTTGTTCTGTATTGAGGGCCATTGAGCAAAGGAGAGCTCATGGAATAATAAAACGGTTTTTATGCTTTGTGATTAGGCTTCAATAATCTCGACGTGATCAATAGCTCAGTTCAAATGGTTGAATCCCTTGTGGAATTCTGTTAAAAAATAATAACATCAAGTTCATCCCAACTGAACTAAAACAGAAACTATTTTGCCATTGAACTTACCTTGAATATCAAACAATGATGAATGTATATCAGGACATTGGTTATCTATAACAGAAAAGAATGTTTTTGAGGAGATTGATTGTTTTTCGGTTCAGGGCGATCTAGCATAATGATCTTTCCTACTATTTCAACATCCACTTGCAGGACCTTTGGTTGGAAACATGAATGTTGTTTCCCCCTGATCTAGGGGGTATTTCCAGCAGAGTATAATTTTTGGTCAGAGTTTTATCTGCTGTAATTTCCTTTGCATGACTGTCCTTTGATCATGCTAAATTTCTTTAGAGAAACCCCATTTTTGAGGTGTCTTAACACTCAATATGGCTGCATTCTTTAGTGGCCCTTAGTATGCTTATAGTGTTGTGAAGCCTTATTTCTTCTGTTCTCTTTTTTGAATTTTTCTGTCCTCTATAGTGAGTAGGATTTGTCATGTTTACATTTGTATTTTCACCTCTTTCAAACCTTACTTGAACTTTGTGATCCTGGTCTTTTTTATTTTGCATGTAATAAGCCTTGCTTAAGTTCAATAGTTCTTTGGGCAATGTCTGAGAGGCCATGGGGACTCCTGAATTGTCCAACAACTGTCTCATGGAGTGTAATGTGGCCATGTTCAGAGTATCAGAAATACCAATGCTTCATAATTCATGGAACAATAGCTGTTGCAGGATGGGGTCAATGACAACAAAAGACTTTAGAGGACCAATGATTAGCCCTTTCAGTGATAGCACTAAGTGTGAAAATGCAGTCAATAGTCTTCAATTCACATACTTCCAACAGTTTCAACTACAAGAGTGGTTTGGAAATGGCCTGCACTCTTGCGGTTGAGGGTAGTTTTGTAGTGCATGGTTACATAGGGGTAAGTTTATGATCAAGGTGAGGCTTTCCTCAAGAATTAGACTCATTACTCTTGGATATTGACTAATAGATAGGCCAAATGAAAAACAATTATAAGAATAATTGAGTCCAATGTAATCTCCTGGCACTCGAGTTGGAATGTTGACTAATGGGTAAGTTTCAAGGATCAAGGTCATAATCTGTAGGTCTGTAAGAGTTGTTTTGGCAACTTATTTTATAGTAAGATCAGTGCGCCAAGATAAGCAGGTACAATTTGTGAAAGCAGGTTCCTTGCAAAAATAAAGGGATATCATTTCATATGTAGTGCAAATTTTGTAGTGTGTTGGTGATAGTGAAGCGTTATTCCTTCAAACATTATTTGTACATTACTGATTAATGTTTAGGTCTTATTTGTATCTATTTATTATTGACTTTCTTCTGGATGAATTTGTTTCTAGGTTGGGAGTCCACTGGCAGATCCATATCTTGCATTTGCAGCTGGTATGAATGGCTTAGCGGGGCCTCTCCATGGTTTAGCAAATCAGGTATTAAAAATATTCCTGCTATTGCAATAAATATTTGATGAAATAAGATGATTTTTATACACTTAAGTGGCAATGTATAAATATATGTTCCATATTTGTTGAAATTGGAAGGGAAGCAACATAATTCTTACTGACTAGTTCATTCACAGGTTTTGGAGACTCATTTGTCGCTATTATACTCTCTTTTCTGTATGAGAAAATAAAGAATGTATTAGTATTCATAAAAAAATAGCAATTGCTAATTTGTACAACTAGATGGGGAAATGGGAGGGAAACCTAGCTAAAACTTTCAGGGCCCCATCTAGTGGACATCTAAATAGTAGGCTCAGGGTGTGTCAAATAACCAGGTCTCCTAATACATGTTTCTTCTTTCTCTGTTGATTTGAAAGGGATTGTGATATAACCATTGTCTATAGTTCGAGGAAAATTGGATGGGGTGAAAATTCTTAGTGTGCATGCACTAAGGTAGTCATGCACCATGAGGTGGTATCTATTGCTCACTGTAGTTAGCTGATCCAACTATCTAAAATCTAGATAGTTTTTTAAAAAGTTCCTAGTATGTATTTGAAGCAGTTGGAGAATGTTGGGAATGATCTTGGTGAAGTTGTGGCAATCCCATTTCTTGATGTGCATCCATTTTTAAGGAATAGAACCTAGTAATGCCCTCCTTCAGGCACATTTATTTGGATGCATATTTCTTAATTGCATTCCAATTTGCACGAGAAATCTCAAATCTGAACAGGTGAATGAGAGAGGCAAGTTTGATGAGCCTCAATTGCAGCCTCAAGCACAGTTGAGGGATTAACCCTGCACTTATTTTGAAATCAAAATGATCACAAATCAGTGGGTTCATTGTGGTAAGGACAAGGAACCTGGGTGAGCAGCAAGGTTATTTGAATCATCTTAGTGCATTACTGATCATTATCCAACCTAAATGCCTCATTGGTGCAAGATTTTCATTACTTTTGGAGGTGAACTTTTGGAGTGACACTATTATGAAAGTGGATGAGTTATTGGTGCTTGAGACGTTTTAAACTCAATTACAAAGCCATTTCTCTTGTTGACATGCTCAATGGGAATTCTGGAGGGTGTCACTGTTAAATGTTGAACCAGAAATAATGTAATCAAATTAACACATTAAATTCAAAGCAATCAGACAACACAAAACAATTATCCTGGGAAAAATCCTTGTCAGCAAGGGAAATGACCCATCCCGCCAAAATCAGAGCCTGTATTGATATCTTCAAATCAAATTACAAAATCTCTGCTCCTTATTAATTCTTCAGTATTCAATGATCATACATTGATCAGAGTACTTATAAAAATGTTGCTTTAAATAAGTCATGATACACTCAATATTAAGACTCAGAATGAAGTCTTTTTCTAACATGGGAAAGACACTGAATAATATATTGGTCATACACCAGAGAACAAAAATGATACAACGACAATCTGAAATTTTAATTCTGTAGAATACACATATCTCTAAAGAGCATCACCACCACGGCAACTATGAAACAAAAGAACAACTACAATGGTTACGATATCACCATCGAGTATATCCTTGATCAACTGAAAACAGTATATAGACGATGCAGAAAAACTTGTGCAGTCTCCTTATTTTGTTTCTAATTGCGATGCTCTTCCAAAAACCGTTTGCATATACAGAAATGATCCTCAAACCATGAATGGACATGTAACAACCATCCTACCTGAAGTGACACTATCAATACATAGACAGCTGTTACAAATAACATAATGTGGCAACAATAAAATACTTTGAGAGTCATAATAGTCACTGACAGACATGAAGGAAAACTGCTGCCATATCATAGTCAAGATGAAACATATACTCTCGATGTTGACACATCATGAGAATTGACATGTAAGGTTGAGTCAGCATAGACATTCTAGTCACAAAAGGAATACTGAAGTTGTGCAAAGACAATTGTAGACAAGGATATGCTCAACGATGATGCCAGTAAAGAGACACGATATCAAGGAAAATAATACTCAAACAAAAGATATGCAGCATCAGAAGATGAAAAATACTGAACAGAGAATGTTTTAATGAGTTGAAGATCATTATTGCAGCTACCAAAACTCAACATTCCCTCTTAGCAAGAGAGAGATCTTCATAATTTCATCTCGTGACAAGTACACATAGCTACAACCAAGGATAATGTCATTACAAAATCTCATCATAGATTTTTCTTGACAAAATTGTTATCTCAACATAACAAAATTCACCATAGCTACTTCTAAAGGATGAAATAAAAAAACATAGAAATAAATTCATGGAGTCACACACATGACTTCCACTATGGCTGCTCCCAGAGGGTGGATCCACCATAGCTACTCCCAGAGCTTATCCCAGAAGTAGCAAAACTTCATCTCGGAAGTGTCTTGCTAACGATGTTCACAGTTAGCTTCTTAATAGAAAGTACTTGAGCTCAACTGCATTCCTTTGAACCATATCCCTTAAATAATGATATTTAATTTCAACATTTCCCGTCTTTTCATGAAAGGCTGGATTAACTGAAAGCTTCACACAACTTTGGTTATCACACATAATTAGTATAGGTCTGAAAGGCTGCCCAAATAAACCTGCAAGTAATTTACAAAGCCAAACAACTTCTCTTGCAGCGACACATGCTGCAACATATTCTACTTGAGTTGTACTTTGAGCTACATGCAATTTTTTTCTGTTGCACCAAGAAAACATAGCTGAACCTATTAGAAATAGGAAATACTGAGAGGGGGAGGGGGGTATTTCACAAACTTTAGCCCAAGAACTGGATATCTTTAACAACTTTATAACTTGCGTAAGAAAGTAAACTAACTATGCTAAACAATAAACACAACAATGCAATAAAGTAACTCATAACACTAAATTTTGTTAACGAGGGAAACCTTGGCCAAGGGAAAACCCTAGTGGGGATGGTACCCACAAAATGATCCACTAATCAAAAGTATGTGGTTAAAGATATTGACCCTATTAGGAGTCTATTACATTTGTATAGTGTCTCGGTCCTTGTTAGAGGACTTAGGCCTTGTTAGAAGCCTCAACCCTATTAGGAGTTGTTATATACAATTATAGAATGTATGCAAGATGAGCCCACTGTCCAAACATACAATGTGCAATAAAGTTCTTCAATATAAAGAGATAGATACAAAAACCTCTTTTACATTGCTACTAATATCTACAATATTTGATACTGCCTTTACCGCTCTTCAAAGCATTATCACAATTCACATTCCTTTGATCATACATCAAAATTGGCATCACAAAACATTACATCAATATCACATTTACTTAGGCGTAACTTTGCATTTAGAAATCTTCCTTTATACTTTGCTAATTATCAAATATCTGCCTAGTTGGCCTTCATACCTTTATATAATTAATCAATATACGAAATTAACTTTTGCCCTCTTAGGGTTAACATCTAGGATGTCGTCCCTAATTAGTTAAGTAATTATTTCGTAAACAAAATAATTCCTTAACCAAAAATACCCATTTCCTCATGCTCTGTTCTGCCTGTACACTATTGTAACTGGTAAATACATCATAACTTTGTCTGTACTGACTGTACTGTCTCGTGGACTTGACTATAGAATCCTCACACTTTGTACTATCTGTCCTCAAGCATGCATGTGCTAACATAGCCTCTGTAAATCGTGCTGATAAAAACTTCATCTATTCTGATAGATAAACTATGTAACACTTAGACAATTTTTTATGTATACATGCCATAACTTTATCTTCTTGTTTTGCTCACTTCATATAGCGGATATGTTACCATAAATGACAACATCAAAATGTCTAACCTAGTGAAGTTGCCAACAATCTCCTTTTTTGACATTGATGGCAACATATGAGAAAATTGGCTAAGTCCCAAACAAAACTTCAAAATTTGGCCTTTACAAAATTTCAAAAATTTCAAAAACTGTGGATCATATATTTTTACCATCTTTCTTTATATCTCCTAATTACTACAACTTCTACACTACTTCCCCTTACATATACGCACAATTCTTCTTATCTCTCCCCTTTTGACATCAATGACAAAGGTGTCAAAATTTATGTACAAGTCAAAATTGTATTCCCTTTCTCTTCATGCTGAGTTTGTCAACCTGAAAATACAGTTTGCAAAGTTTGACTTCACACTCTCAAACTCTTTCTGTCATGTGTCCTTTACTACCTCTGATATACTAATAAGAGTGCATAATCCATGTGGCATTACTTCAACTGCATTAAGATCATGATAGACAAATTTCTCATAAGATGTCTTTGTTGCAAGACACTCATCCAACTGCTTCTGTACATTGCTGATCTTCAAGGTCAAATGTTCTCTTAATAAGGATAACCTCTTTATAATTCTCTCCTTCCTCAGCTCAGTGATCTTTATATCATCATGTATGTTTGTTATAGTTGCTTCAAGATCTTCAATCTTGGTGCTAGGCTGCTGGAGTTTGCTCACCAGATTCTGCAACTCATTCAGTTTTCCTTTTCAGCTCATCATTTATGTCCTTGACATAATTGTATGACAGGGTGCACTGCCCATACAATGTCCTTCCTTCTGTCAAGCATCTTCTGAGCTCCTTGATGCAAGCATCAAATGTTAACAAATCATTTCTAACATTTGTGCATACTGTAGCAAATAGTTGTGCATCATGTTTGATCTGTGCTTGAGTCACTGCTACTTCTGACAAATGAGTAAAAACCCATTATCCAGAGTTGTTATCAATTCTTTGCTCTTAACTAGGGATTTGTCTCTGCAATCTTGACTGATATAACTTTTTACAGTTTCTTTGAAACCTCTCTCAAAGTCTTTTCTAGACTATTCACCTTGTTTCTTTCAAATATTTTACTCAAAGATGATATCAGACCTCATTGATCATCATCATCTTCAGACAAATTCTCCAATGTTGATTCCAATAGAGATGTAATCTTCTCACGTGTCTATAACAGAATGTCTGCTTCATGCTGGAATTCAACTTTATCAAATTCTGTTTTAGTATGCTTTAGCTGAGGTAGGAATGCTGACTCATGCATTATCACCTTCCAATTATTTCAGACTTTATCTTCTTGTCTCTTCTTCTCTTCTTCTTGCTTCTTCTTCTTTCCTCTTCTTTTTATCTTCCACTTTTCTCTTTTCCTCTTCCCTTTTCTTCATCTCTTCCTTTTTGTTGTCTTCTTCCTCTCTTTTCTTTCTTTCTTCTAACTCCTTTTCTTTCTCAACATCTTTCTTCCTTTCTTCCTCTTCTCTTTTTTCATCTCCTCTTCTTCATTTCCATCTTCTTCATTGTTTGAGTTGGTATAGTCAACCAAATTGTCAACAATAGATGGTCCAAAGTCCTTAAAAGGATCCTCTTCTTCCGTGTGTAAGGTAATTCTTGTACTGTCCACTTTCATGGTATCAATAACAATAGTTACCTGTGGTGTAGACTTTGTCATCACAGTGTCTTTACCAACCTCTGCCATTGATACTTCCACTAATATTGGTGCTACAGATGGCACCTCTAACAAAGTTACTGCTGCTGCTGCTTGTTCAACTGACAGTGTCTCTTTATCCTTTTTCTTTGTTGGTTTTGCAATTATAGGGAATGCTCCCCCTAAGTCTTTGCTTCCTTGTTATTGGTTGGGTGCAGAGGTCATGAATTTTACAATTGCTTGCTCTGTTTCCTCATTCACTTCCTCATAGTTTCCTCCCATCAACAATATTGCTCTTCTTTTGTTTCTCAATAGGGGCTCAATACCCTTCATTATGCTCTCAAGGTGTTCATCACTCTTTACTTCACATAATTTTCTTATTTGATTTTCTCTTATTTTTCTATCCTCAACTACTCTTCTCTTTCTATTTATTAATCTATCATTTGTATATCTTCAAACCTCTTATTTGACAAAATCATATGTCTTACTACAACATTTTCTAACTCTAGTCTATCCTACTATCATACAAATCATAAAATTTATTTAGCTGTGTAAAATTACCATTATTGATGATTGCGACATTAAGTGTTTCTACCTTAGGCTTCCAGGGCTTCCTTCCAGTAGGTTCCTTCACCTCTTCCTTTACTTGCTCTATGTATCTTACCTCTGTTTCCTCTTCTTTAGATTCATCTGATTCAGACTCAATTACACGAGTCTTCCTTCTCTGTGTTCCATGTAATGTTTTCCTTTTCTTTCCCAGTCCACTTGCCGTTTGGTTTGTTCTTTTGTGTGAAGGAGATTGCATTTTCTCCTGTGCCTCACAGGCCTCCTAGTGCTAGGCGGGGTAACTGTTTGAACCTTGGTGATGCTCACATCTTCATCTTTTTCTTTCTAGACTGTTGGTACAACTTGTGGCTGTACATGTGATACTGCTGCATAAGGTGCACTAGCTGATGGTCCAGCTACTATGAGCCCTTGTGTTGATCCAACATCAATTGCTAAAGGTTGAGCCATCAGTATCTCAGATTGATCACTTTCTCTCATCTCTAGAGCAATTCTCATTGCTTCCTTATATTCTTCTCAGTCCCATAAACCTTGTTGGTTTTTCGTGGACATTAATATTATTATCTTATCTTATCTCTTGTCATGCCTGTTTCCTTCAGAATTGTATCAATCTTCTTTTCCACTTTTTTCTATATCTTTGCTATGAATTTCACTGTGAAATTCTTTCACTTTCTCCTCATAAGTACCCCATGTAGGACACTCCTTGGCTCTATTAGATTCTAAGATTATCTTTGCATAACTCTCTATCAGCTCCTCTATCATTTCATATCCCATAGGATCAATGAACTTGACCCTTGGTTCAACTACCTCCATGTATATTACATCAATTTCAACCATGAAACAAATGTCATTTTTATATTTTTCCACCAAAGATGGAGGTATCCTATACCTTTGCTTCATAGTTGCTTGAAAACTTTTCGTCATCCTTCAAATATCTTCTGCATACTTAACCATAGCTTTAATACATCATGTTCTACCTCGTACTAACTGCGCATGCCTTAACTCTTTCCCTAACACTTTGTATGCCCTTCTGATGCTAGTTCCTTTATAAAAGTGCTTAATTCAAGTAGGATGAATCAATCACTACAACTAACTTCAATTTTCCTTTAGGTGCTTCATTTGACTATTCTTCCAACACCACATGTGGACTTGATGGATCTTTGGCTTTGACAAATATTTATTTAAATTCTTCTACATGTTCTCTTAAATTGTCGTTCTGACTTTTACTAATGCTATCCTTTCTTTTGACATTCTCATTCATGTTCCTTCTGAAATTTGGATTCCTTGAGTTGTTCCTCATGTCAATTCTATAGAATCTTGCTATATGACCAAAGTTGTTACATAGCTGGCATACTGGTGCATTGTTTCTAAATCTGGGTCCATATTGGTTAACAAGTGCTCTGCAATCTCTGGCAGTATGTCCAAAGTTGTTGTATTTGTAACATACAATGTTGTCTCTCATTCCATTGTTTCCTTCATTAGATCTTCTTCCTACAGGGTTAGTACTTCTAAACATTCTACTATTGCTATAATTATTATTATCAAATTTAGGCTTTTTACAATTAGCTTCTCTATGACCAAATCCCTGGCAATTTGTTAGTTGCCCAATGTGTCGCCAAGTTTAAAACTTTTCCCTTAAATTTTTGGTCATCCAGTTCTTGAAGTTTTTCCTTCATCGCCTTGCGTGTTGGCCATCTCTCGAAGTGTTGTCCAAAGTCCCTAACACTCCGTGTCACTGTTTCTTCTTTTGAACCACTTTGAACTTCGGTTCAAAGCAGTTCAAAGTAGTTCAACCAAAGGTTTTTTGTGCTAATGATTTTTTTTGCAGGAAACATGCGCCAAAGCTGTGAGGTGTTCTTTTGAATTACTTTGAACCACTTTGAACCTCGATTCAAAGTAGTTCAAAGTCGTTCAACGATAGAGGTTTCTTGGTGAAGGTGGATTATGATGTATGACGTGCCGTCATTTTGCAAGGCATTGATTGTTGTGTGAGAGGGTAATAATTAAAAGGATATTTTTATTCTCAATACGAAAGATCATCATTATGAGGAGAGTGGAAAATCTTTAGCCGAAAAGGGGATTGGATGTCATAATAAAGCTAATCATTATTGATACAGCCGCAAAGGAGGTTATTTAATGAGATGATCATGTCATAAGGCTTCTAAACTTGTAAACCTTAACGAAGGGTGATTTGTCATCAATGCCTCATAATGAGGCTGTACTTTCGCACGTAAGTACTTTTCCTTCTTAAAATAAGCTCAACTTTCCCTTTTTATTTATCATGCGAAGAATTGAAAGTTTGAAGGAGAAGTTGTTAAAGAGGGAAGGAAGGGAAAATTGTTTTTTTGGCATATCACAGGTGAGAAACATAGAACTTCTTGTTTTTGCTCTGCAGTCTCTTTGTTTTCCAAGAAAATCAGTTTGAAGCCTTGCTATTTTGATTAAGGATGAAGTCTGTTTTACATTTCTTTGGCAATGTTTGAAGTCTAGAATGTAAAAGGCCTGTCATAAGTGATACGAACTTAGAGGGTGTTAAGTTGGAGAAACAGTGATCTCAATTTTGAGAGAAACTATTGGCTCCGTATTGCGTCTGCCAGAGGGCACTTTTGCCGCATTCTTCCCTGTTTCAAGCCCAGGCTGAATATCAAGAAACTCCAAACCAATTCCGCAATACCCTGGCTAGGAAATGGACTGAGACCATGTATGGTGGAGGTTCTAGGTTACCCAAAGTTATCATCAAAGATCACCTTAAACCTCATATTCACGACCTTGTGGTGTTATTGCATAGAGTCAAAGGTTCTGCTGATTTTTTCTCTTTGAGGAATGGATGTACAGATATATAGAAATCATTTTGAAGGGAGAACAATGGATGGACTGAGCAGAGATTATCACTAGTTCACTAAGGACGCAACTTAAGCATGCCAAAGAGTCTAGGGAAAATTTCTATATAGCTTCCTACTTGACTTATTCCTTTGCCTGTGTTTGTGACCTTACCCCTCTTCCTTACAGAGTCTGAAATGAAGAAATAACGGTGTACCAATATTGACCTCTGCTGCAAAAAGATAAAGCACTGGAGAACTTTAGGAAGGTTCATGATGTGTTAATTGAAAATGTGCATACAGCGTTGAAGAAAACACCAATGCCTAGGTTGTCTTTCGAAGCTCAAAGGTTGATTCAACAATACGGAAGTTATTTCATACAGTTTCCCAAGTTCATTTACTTGAGAATAGGCGGATTCGAAGAGGAACCTGTAAAACTCTCGCGATATGCTTTGGATTGTTTTGTTTTAGCTAAGATTTGCAAGCAACTATTCTCTGTTGTTAAGGATAATTTACCACAGGAGGATTGGGAGACAGCCTTCCCGATTAAATTGGGTTCTCTGGTCTGTAATAGTATGATTAACGCTTTTGTTATTGGAAGCAATTTGCTTGGATTCAATTTTGGTTCTTATCGTAGTAGAAGAAATTTTGATAGTAAAGGATATGCAATTCAGATTCTTGGTCTTCTAGGTCACCCATCAACAACTCCATAGGTAGAAGATCTATGGCAAGATTGTAAAGACGAAGAGGAAGTTTTGAGAAGAGACCATTCAAGGTTAACATTACAACAAATCAATTCCCTGAAGTTGAAGTTCAAAACAGAGGGGGTGATTGAAGATGGCTCAAATATGGTTGAACTAGGCTGGGAAGAATCTTATGAATCAAAGTCACCGGTAGTAGATTGGAACCAAGATGAGGAAGAGGATATAAATCTAAGAGCTAGATTTATATTTACTTACATAGATGACTGGCTAAAGAAGCAGAACAAGAAAGTTGTCAATGAACCCTCTTCAGGGGTGGTTTCTTTTTCTGAACCATCATCTTCTAACATCCCATTTTCGTCTCCTGTTGCAGGTAGTGAGTTGGCTCAGGGTAAACAGAGGAGGACGACCATCCATATACAAAACACGGCTCCTAGGACTAGGTCTCAAGCTAAATCTGAGGCCCTTACGCAACACAAAGTTCAAAAAGGAAAGATGTCAACTTAGGGGCAGTATTCAAATGTTGGTCTCAATTTTCCGGATGGTGCTGATGGTGATGTCCAGTTCATAGAGGCCCCTAAGGTGGATCAGCCAAAGTTCATGACTCCCACTAGAGATGTTTAGGCAATCTCTGTAAGCCCTGCTATCCCTTCCTAGTTATCCAATATGATCAGCAAGAAAAGAAATCTGCAGTCGGTTTCAACACCTGTGAAGGACATTGTAACCAAATATGCTACTCGGGGTTCAAAGGTTAAGAAATTGAAAACAAATGCCCATCTAACCAAAGACCCAGTGACTGGAAAGATAACGGCTGAAGTAGCCACCTACAAACAGAAAACAGAGTCTGGGGAGATTGATAATGAAGATTTCAAAGTCGCCTTAGTCGAATTGGGGACCATTAATAGAAGCACTGGCAATCACTTTTTCAAATTTTTTGTCGACCATATGTTAACTCAATTTGAGAAGGATAACATAGAGAAAAAGGAACTTAAGGGCATGGTGATGACTATGGCCGCGTATATCGATTCTTTGATGAATCTCGATGCATTGCTAGTTGTTCAAGCCCCTCAAGCCTTTGACTTGAATTTTGCAGGAAGCCAACAGTTGGTGAAGCAAATGCAAAGAGGAAAGCTGCTAGCGGATGCTATGAAAGATTGGGTGGATGCCATCATTAAAGAAGGTAATAAGTTTATTTTGGAATTCATCAATGTATATGACGAAGGGGAATCGCTGTTGGGAGAAATCCAAACTTTGATTCAAGGATGGGAAACAGAGCAAAGCCGACGTTAGGCAGTTGTATTTCAAGTAACTGAAGTGGAGAAATTTGGGGTGCTTAGGTTTATGAATGAGAATCCAATGAAGAATGTAGATCCCTTCATGTTGTTCATCATGAAAAACAACATGGGTTGGAAGGAGTCGGTCTATAAGGAGGCAATTAAAGAAGTATAGGGCATCGAGAACAAAATTACTGGGATGCACCAAGAACTCCTTAAGGATATGAAAATAATAAATCCTACAGGGATTTTGCAGTTCGATGACGGGAATATGGATTCTGAGACATTGACAAAGAGCTTCAATGAAGTCATTGAGCAGATTAGAGATAATGAATCGCCAAGCACCAATGACTTCACTGCGCTGGCGAATATTGAATCGATGTTATGTCTCAACAAGAACCTCATGACACATCAGAACCTGAAGATAAAGGAGTTCAAATGGCAAAAGGACGCGTGTAGGGCTAGGTTGTTGAGTCTGAAGAATTCGCATTCCCATGCAATGCAGGAGTTCATGAACACTTTTAGGAGCTGGAAGCTGGTGCATCAGACCGTAGGCGAGGAAGAGAAGACTAGCGGCGAGACTTGAACAATATAGTTGTTTCAGTTACATTTTGACACCTGTTTTATAACCGCTTTCTTGTTCATAATTGTTTCTTGTTTTAACCGAAACGGCTGGGTTTTGATGGAGGCTTTTCGGATTTGTATTGAAAAACTATAAATGCTGGGGCATTGAATTGATTAAGAGGAGAAATAGATAGTTAGAAACTCTAATAAGTAGTTACCTTAAACAGTAATCGAAGGATAGTATATGGATGTTTTGCTTTTGAATGATTGTGTGTATGAAGAAGGTTTAACATATATATATCATCTTGAATTCGGCTTGGAAACTTGGTGTTCGAAGTGTTTAGATCACTGTTACTTTGTGAACTCTGGTTTATTGGTTCAAGATATTTGATTGCTGTTCTTGTTGTAAGTTCATTTCAATTAAGGTGCTCGAATGATTGATATCAATTTATCGTGTTATTCATTCCTTTGAAATAGATGTTCTATAGAAATATGGTTCGATGAATGTTTCTTTTTGTTGATTGAATTGTTCCCTACCTCACTACCGAGGAGTAAGTGAGAGATCCTTATGCACTTTCTGGTAAAAGTGCAAAGATAATTTTGAATTCATTGCAAATTTCACAAGGAAGCTATACCTTCAAAATACAGAGAGAGTCAAATAACACGAGATTTTCTCAACTGTTGTGAACATTTTGTGTTTTCCGTACCTTGGGCATAGAGTAAATTTGTTAAATAGTTGAAAAGACAATCTGTTCATTAACACAATTATAACAATAAAAATCAGTAATAGGTTTAGATGACTTACCTATGCAATCCCTTTTCATATGACCAATTTTATTACATGCATAACATCTTAGACCTTTGAATTCATATCTCACTTCTTTAGGTGATTCAATTTACTTAGGCTGCTTAGGTTCATCAACTTGCTCAGGTTGCTTAGCTTGCTCAACCTCCTTAGGTGTATCATCAAATTGATTTGACTCAATCTTATTCAGATATACCTTTTCTTGCATAGGCTGATGATTTTCAAGATTAGGTTCCTTTCTTGCTTCAGACTTCTTGTTAGAAGTAGTAATCTTTCCTTGGTTGTATTTATTTATTAAATGGGATAAACCAAGGTATCCGTTATGTATTTTGTCCTCTCGTCCACATGTGAAAGACATGTCATTTACTTGGCCTATTGTTCATGTGCGAGGACAACACATTTTTGTAATTCCTGTATTAAGGAAAATAGATATTCCTCCTTAAGAGGATGATGACACCTGTTATGCACACTTATGAATGTGGTAAGTGTTCACATGGGAGTTTCTAAATGACTCCTCTTCTCATCTCTATAAAAGAAATGTTCCCCTCTCATTCTTTACAACACACAATCACTATGTAGTTCTTGTAACGAGTGTATGGCTCCATTTTTACCTCTCTCTCTCTCCCCGTTCTTTAGGCATTTGCCTCATTCATATAATTCACAAAGGCTTTTCTTTGCTTTCCCCTTTCAAATTCTCGTCTCTTTTTTTTGTTGATCCTTTGAAAGCTCTTTTGGTTTATGGCAACCTTCTTCATCTCAAGCTCTCTTGGATTATTTCATTAGTTTTCATTTTGATAGATTTATTACATGGTATCAGAGCTAGCTAATCCTTGTTTTGAGGTTGCGTGAAGGTTATATTTCGGAGATATTGTCCTTGAGAGAACAAGAGAAGCTTTAAGTCTACTTCTAACATTTGAGTTGCAGTTTCAATTTTTGGCTATATTTTGTTGTTTTTATTGTTCCTAACTCTTTTTGGAAGGCTTGTTGTCAAAACGTTGTTTTCTTGCAAAAATCGATTTTTTTTCTGTTGTTTTAGAAGGCTTGCCGCCAAAACAAGATAAATTTTTTAAAATTCTTTTACTCTTAACTTTGTTCATTATATTTTGTTGTTTTTATTGTTCCTAACTCTTTTTGGAAGGCTTGTTGCCAAAACGTTATTTTCTTGCAAAAATCGATTTTTTTTCTGTTGTTTTAGAAGGCTTGCCACCAAAACAAGATAATTTTTTTTTTCATTCTTTTACTCTTAACTTTGTTCATTATAGATTTGTATTTCTTGTTGTTTGCAGGTCTCATTTGCTATACATTTATATTATATTTGAGTTTTGTATTCCTACTTATTTAACTTGTTGGAAGACAATAACTTATAACTTTAAATATTTTTGTTCTAAATATTCTATCTGTGTTCTCTATGCAAAAGACTTCTCCATCCCCTCTACCTATTCGTATTCATATCCCTATCGTGTAGTTTTTTTTTCATCTCACTATGGACAAAATGTTCAGAGTGCTATTCACAATTCTATGTTAAGTGCTTTGGCTGACAATGTGGTTGGTTCTTTGGACCTTGACCCAATGTTGGATATGATTTCCCTATGAACCTTAGTAATTACATCGATGTCAAAAGGCTCTTCAAATCTTTATTTAAGCCTAGCCACACCCAACTAGATCCATGCAAAGCAACAGCCTCAGCATTCATCTTATCTATCAAAGCATTTAAGGACCCAAATTGTGTATCTATTGCCTTTGCTAGGCCACCACTTGGTGCTTCCCCACCTCGTTCTTTCATAGGAGCAATTTTTATTCCAAAAACACAGATTGGTTTATGTGTTTCAATGGAAGGTGTTTAGCATTGTTTTTTGGAGAACATTGAAGAATACCCATCTCTTGAGAGCCCCAGAGAACCCATGCAATTTTTGGTGCATTCATGGACCATCCCTGATTTGTTTTTGTATTACTTTTGTAGCATTGGTGACACGAAGTGAGGGGTTTCTCATGCCTTGTATTTCATGCTTGTCCCTCTGAGCGTTGCTCTCTCCTTCTTCATGCACCTTTGCGTGCTCTCTCCTTTAAGCTCACATTGCCTTCTTTTCATTCTCTGTGAGGTTTTCTTATTTTTGTTTCTAATAAAATAATATGAAATACTTTTAAAATCTAGATTCTAAGATATATTGCAAGATGCGACATAGTTTTTTTGTCCTTGACTTCTCCATGCCTTTTTCTCTTTCCCTTGCGAACTTTATACTCTGCGGCTTCCAGGCAATTGATAATCCAATTATATAGCAAACATGACAAAAATGTGGGGAAAGTATGACAATTCATATCGATTTTACATATTCTAGCTTCTCTAGAAATAATGCTCATAATCAAGTTGTTAAGTCTCATTTTGCTGCTTCAGCTGATGAGACTTAGGTTGAAATCTTGAGGTCATCTAGTGATATGGATTTTCCACACACTCTAGAATTCCAGTTCTATCTTTACCAAGACCAGAGCTTTCTTGCTAGCCCATATTTCACAACATTCTATTCCCATGTAATATTCTTTGTTGGATTCGGATTTAAATAATTGAATTTGAACTAACAAGGATTTCGTCAAATAGTTATCATGTAAGCAAATCCTTAAGCAACTTACTGCTGTTGTGCCATTATGCTGATTGCTTCCATAATGATACGAAAAAGACCATTGTAAAACTTATGAAAACATGCATTCAATGAGTTCTAGATGGTGTCTTCAGAATCTCAATGTTGTAACCAGGAATTATATTAAGACTAATGACTAACAGCAGATTTACAATATGCAAAAGACAAGTTTCTGAGTCAGATACATATAGAAACCTGGTGTTGAGCTGTGTAGATAACATATAGAGCCATCTGCAGTTCGAACATCAATAAGGGAAAATGAATTCTGCTTGAGTGTCCGTCTAGTGCCCACATACAGCTACTCTGACTTTAGGTGCTGTCTATCATCAATATTCTGTCAACCGTCTGCACTTGCTCAACACTGCAGTTTACTCAGGGTCTGATACGTGATCCGGCAGAATGATAATGGCGTCTCTATCATTCTGTGAATGTATCCATCTTACTGCTAATACACATGCCGCCACCCTGCAGATAACCCAATACCTGCAAGTTACCCAATGTCTGCTGCGATTTCTGACCTATTATACTGAAGAGATGGTCACACAAATAGGATTTTTGAGACGTTATCCCAAGGCAGTCCAACTCCTCCTACTGCTAAGCATTCAACGCCTCCACTTGATGCTAAATGGTGTAGCTCAACTGATTGGAAATGACAGTGCATTTACGTATGAAGCCACTATCTTTTGCTATCCATTCCTTGCTGCACTATACTACTGAATAATCCCGCCACCATTACTGGAGTTTGGAGAAGGAAACTTATGTCTGAAACTCCTACTTGCCGTGGG
This sequence comes from Cupressus sempervirens, assembly GCA_028749045.1. Classification (NCBI taxonomy): domain Eukaryota; kingdom Viridiplantae; phylum Streptophyta; class Pinopsida; order Cupressales; family Cupressaceae; genus Cupressus; species Cupressus sempervirens. The sequence goes on along the minus strand of CM053792.1, from coordinate 954,904,005 downwards.
GAAATGACTTCATCCTTGATGTCTACTCCATTGCTAAAGAAAAGGCCTGTGTGTTACTAGGTTCCTGTTGAGTTCAACCATCAAATCTGACCTGGAGCTATAATCTCCTGATATTACACCAGACTTTAATACTGAAAATACAATTGTGAGTGCCAGGTTTGCATCCAGCTTCACTGATTTCTTTAGGGGTTTCGTCCTTAGGAATCATCTAGTCACTTAAAAGCAACCTTTAGGAATTTGATATAATGTCATATATTCGTTGTGTCAATCCCAATCCAAAAGCTTTCCTTTATAACTTCGAAATGAGGAGAGGTACGGACAACTTAGCAATGTGGGATAAAAGACTATTTTCGTCTTTTAGTCACTTAAGTTATTTTGTCATAAAGTGACTTTATAACTTTATAATAACACAAATATTAAAATAAATCACTTGAACTTTAATATCTCTTGAAATACTTCTTTGATTGCCATGCCATCAGAAATAGGAATCTCTCTTCATAATTCCCCATGTGACCAAATACGCTTTCTAAAAATAGAAAGGGTCCATCTCTATTACTCCTGGCTTACTTTACATAGTAAGTATGGCAAATGGAGTCCAAAAGATATCAAACGAAGGCCAAATCCATAAATCCCTGAATGTTGGAGACAAATCAATCCTCAAAAGACCCGCTAACCAACCTTATTAACCTACGAGGATCCAATATTAGGCTAATCCCTGAAATTCTGATGCTGGCAACAAATGGGGACATTACATCCCAATATTCTCTTTGTCAATAGCTTTCTCTTTAGTAATAACTTCAATCCTACCATCTCTGCAATATAAACACAACGTGGAAGAGAACTTGTCAGCTCTATCTTTAGACTTGGTTCTTTTTCTTCTGTTCTCTCTGACTTTGCATTCAGGATAACGTTAGTTTCCTTTAACAGGTTCAATTACTTTAAGTATTAGTTCTTCTAATTTTGGTGACTGCAGGATATCTATTATTATATTCTCTGTCAAGATTGCTGACAGATTTAATTATTATTTCAGCTTTTATCATCATTTATCTCTTCCATACATTTTTTTGAATGAGTTATTTAGGCTTTTCTAACTTCAGCCTTTTTTGATACTCGTGTCACGATTCAGAGTCTTTCTTTATTAGTCTTTAGCACTCTGTCAACTTGCAATATTCCTCAATTATTCTTGTCATGATTGGCAATCCTTTTCATTTCTGCAAAATTACATTAGTAATCGCAATGCAAGCTTTTTTCCAAGCTTAAAATAATCTGATTTGTAGTTTAAACTTTTTCTTACCAATTCACACCACATATCCACAAGTCACACGGGCAGTAGCTATATACAAGTTTTTTTTTTTTTAACTCTCATTCTTAATCATTCCGTTAGCGGCATTTTTTATTATATTCTATGCTTATCCTATGTTGGTCATGCCATTCATTTTAACTCAAGTTTAAAATGATTTTAATCAAATTTTAATAAAGTTTTAATACTGTTTTAATGAAAATACCGTACAGTTTTCATAAATGATCCTAATTTTGATCCTTGCTTGGTTTTAATACAGTCACAGAGAGAGATTTAAATTGTTATTATATTGATAATCAGCAATCTAAAGTGATACAATAAGCCTTTTGATACACGCATATATAGGAAACTATTCAAGCAAATCTCCGAAAAGGATATTATTCCCTCATCAAATATAATTGAAATCAATTGTAATGAAACACAAATAGGAAGCCTTATTGAGAGTATGAAATGATCACAGTTTTTGTATAAGCCTCCACCATTGTTGCAGCTATCCAAATAAAGTTTTAGTAAGATTCTCTAGAGATTAATAGACACTTTTTAGTATATTACTATTAGCTCTTTAAGAACATGCATGTGATCGACTTTGGATACTTCTTATTATTTAATCAAAGGGAGATGACACATAAAAACATTTTTAAGCCACACAGTATTTATTTTTAATATAAGCAAAAAAACCTTAAAAGATTAAAACAAAGAATTTTTTATTGAGGATTCTTTCATTTTTAAAAAAGTTTATTTTTTTCATTAAAGTATTTTTTAGACTATTTTGTTTAAGTATTGGTTAATTAAGTTTTTTATTTCAATCTTAATGGTCTAATCTTTTTATTTATTATTTTGTATTTTTTATCCTTAATTTCTTTCTTGAATAAAAATAAATAAGAGAATAAATTTTTTTGGTGTCGTCATAATTTTTTTTTTTTAACTTACTTTTGTATAGAATGTTATTTTGTTAACTTTCACTATGTCTTAACATTTTTTTTATTATTACTAAGTGTTTAACACATTGCTTAAGTTGAATTATATTTACTTTGAGAATATACATGTTTGTTATCTGATTTATGTTTTAGAATATCCACATTTATTAATTGTTAAATTTTAGAGTACTTATAAATTTCATGTTTGATTATAACTTTCATATATTTTCGAGTTAAAATTGAAGTATTTCTGGTCAAGTCTTTGGTATGTTTACAATCTTTTATTACATGTCTTGACCCCAAATTGTGTAAGTAGTCAATTAAATATATACTTTTCGAAGAACCTTCCCGAAGGGGTTCGTCATGTGACCAATTGATGAGACCTAGAGCCGCTGCAAGCATGGAGTGTCTGTGTACCAGAGGTGGAAAGAACAAGGAGCAAGCCTTTCGAGAGGGGTGATACGCTTTGAGGCACTTGGAGTAGGTGTTGGACATGAAACTATCTTGGTGGATGCATAGAGAGCTCGGGAGGAGCTGATCATCTAGTTGAAGGCAGTTCAACGACACTTGGCTTAGGGTACCTAGGAGTTGGAAGCAGAGAAAGCAGCACGGGTGGCTATCAAGGTCAACTAAGGAAATAGTATTGTGTTAGCAGAGGCTACAAATGCAATGTGGTTTGGAGACCGGTTTGGTGCAGGCAAGGGACGAATGTGAAAGTGGTGTGATAGAAACAGATCTATCTTGTAGTTAGTCAGTTAATGTATTCTGTTTTGTTAATCTGTCTCGGATATTTTGTAATTGTTGTCCGGAGATGACTTTTTCTTTTGGGGGGGATGATGTCTTCAGTAAATATTGTGTAGCCAACAGGTTGATGTCGTCAGTAAATATTGAGTAGCTGACGGGTTATTATCGTCGGTAATTATTATGTAGCCGACGGGCCCCTTCGAGAAGGTTCTTTGGGATGGTATATGTACAACTTTGGATCATGGTTGTAATCATCATTGGAAGCACTATGTAATCTCTTCGGCATATATGCGAATAATAAAAGGAGTACTGCTGTGTTACATGTTCTTGTTTATTGTACATCAATGCATAAATACTAAACAGAGGGATGCGTCCCTAGCGTATTGGCCGTCCGCACTCTCAACTCGTTCAACTCCGCCCGTGGCTTGTAGACTTGCTCTTTCCTAACCTTCAGTTCTGCTTCCGCCTCCATCTGGAGCTCTAAAGCCGCTTGCATCATCTCTGCAATTCCTCCCAACTCTTTCTCCTTTCCTGCTGTCACTTGTTCCTTTTCCGCTGCCAAGTTCTGTAGTTGACTTTGTCTGTCTAACAGGGCTGTCCTCTTGGATTCCCATGCGGCCCTCTTTGAGGCTAACCTCACAGCTAACTCCTCCCAAGCCCTCTCAGCTGCTACCTGATTTGCCCGACTTCTCCAAAGAGTGTAATATGCCTCCTTGTATAACTTGACTATCTCGTGAGTCAAAGCCTCGATTCGGCTCTCCATCCAAGATCTCTCCTCATGGCCTAGTCCTGTCGCATCTCTGTAGTCTCCACATTCGGCCATCCCCGCTCCTCAAAACAGACTGTAAAGGCAGCTGAGCATCCTAATCTCATAAAAGATATGACTCCCTCCAGCTCCTTCACTACTGAGTCAAACGCCTGAGTCTCTGCCGAAGCCAACACCTAGCGAGCCCGCATCGCTAGAGCTACTACATCAGCAAGAAATGCCTCTCTCATCCCTATCACCCGTGCTACTAGATGTTCTTGCTGCACACCCATAGCCCTCTCTACTGCTTCTGCCATACGCTCCACGACGCTATGCGACGGTCCCACATCCTGTACTGGCTCCGCTACCTATTCTTGCTAAGTGTCTCCCTTTGGAATTTCGTCCCGCATAGGTGTTTGCATGTAGGCCATCCGAGGTATTGGAGTACGGTGGAACCGCGTACTCAAGTAAGTACTCAACCTCTGCGCTCTACTCTCCTTATCACGCTCGGGTGATGCTAAGAGTGTTGCATCCACCATAACTATTGCATTTGAACCCACTACATCCAAGTGCGCACTAGGCGTACTCTGGCTCTCTGCTATCTTTGGTACTGGTAAGTTGAGTAACTCCATGGTAGTCTCCTCTCCCCCCTTCAACACACTCTCTACTATAGGTGCCATAGATTGTGGTGCTGGTTGTGCTTCGGCAGATGCCACGGTAGTGCTACCGGAAGTGCTTCAGCAGGAGCTGGCATACTCTCTCGGCTGACGGGTGCTACCACCCATGCACATCCCACGACAAACCCAACTGGTGGTTGAATTGGGGGAGGCCTTATGCCGTGTTGCTAGGGTGTTGCTACTGTAACCACCTACTGTGGTGCTATAGTCATCACTATCGACTGTTGTGTCTGTCCAAACCCTGGTATATGTGCTATGTGCAAACCTGCTGGGAATAGGCAAGAAGTGGCGAATAGTGTAGAACGTGGAAATAATAGGGGAGTGGCTGTGACAATCTCAACTTCTTCATCATCGTCTTCCCCTTCCTCCTCTCCCAAGCTATTCTCCTCGGAAGATGTCTCCTATCGGCCACTGTCCGCATCACCTCCTGTATCAAGCTAGGGCCTTTTGTGCCCTGCAGAGCCCTTTTGCCCTGTGGTTGAGTCTAAGTGTCTCCACTGTATGATAGGAGGTTCCCTGGGAGCTAATGGTCCAGGTCTCACCTCCAACCTATCCTCTGGAATCATTCATGCTGTAGCATTGAGGAAGAGACCTATGGCATAATGTGGCATATAAAATGTTTTATGCTGGAGTCTCATAAATTTATGCATACGTTCAGCCAGTACAGATGCCCAATCATACACCTTCCCATTCATTATGCTGTTCATCATGGAGACTTGCGGAAAGGAGATATAAGATGTCCTCCTTGATGTCGTAAGTCTGCTCTTGACTACATCTATCAGGCATCGCCACGGTCCCTCTTGGATGTCTATTTTCTTCAATCCCCTACCTTTTGATGTCTTAGCCAATGCTTCCTGTTCTGCTTCAGCCATGTCTCCACATACAAGCCTAATCAAAAACATTTTACCTCCTTGGAAATCCGTTGCTTTGAATGAGACTACTAGGTCTCTTCCCAAGTACTCAAACATGCTCTTCCAAGAGCCCTTGTCATAAGTCTCAATCATGGCGCATAGGAAACCCTCGTATTCCTAGATGCAAAAAATTGGCATCCGAATCGCCCATTCCACCTGTGCCCTTCTGTTGCTGGCTTTTATTGGATGGTTGTCAGTAGTTTCTTGCCACCACTTTCTACAGTCCATTCCGCTCAATCCTTCAAATGCTATATTTTGTGGTGTGATTTCAGTGGCTGCAGGTGCTTGTGCCTTACGCTTCTGCTTGCTATTGCTATTGGTGCCTTCATTCGGGTTACCTGCAGTCGACATTTTCATGCCCTTCTCAGCTGTAAATTCTTCCAATTGTCTTTTCCACTTTCTCTTGCCTGCAGACTCCATTTATTCTTAGGTCATTTATTTCTCTGTACACAAATTTTCCTGCTTTCCAGGCGTCCGTACGGCCTTCCTTCAAGACTTAGCGAATGACTTCTAACTTCTGCTATACTTACCAAGTCCTCTTGTGATTTCCCGGAAGGGAACTGTACGACCTTCTTTGCTCTGCCAATTGTTTGTATGCAACTTCCAACTTTCTTCCTTGCCAAGGCCGTACGGTGAAGGAACATAAAAAAATGTACAGGCATATAAAACACCACAAGAATTGCTAACTGCCTTTTCCGTATGGGGATTTACCCAGACTAGTCTGAAGATAGCGTAGCCTCTACTAAGCCTCCTGAAGAGGGCTTCAAATTTCTTTAGGATTGATGCCCTGCAGACGAAATTGGCATCAATCTCTACTACACTGATCTTCTCCAGCACTTTGTCTTACTCCCCATGTCTGATTATCTTGATGCCATCCGTACGCCCTCAAATTCCCATTAGAGCCTAAAGTCAATCTTCTCACAATGATTTTGGTATGAGCATACAAAGGAGACACAAGAATAAGCTGTATGGTGACGACACTTCAAACACACACTGTGGGTGAATAAGATCGCTGTAGGAGGCTGAATTAAATTGCCGTACGATGCCAATGCCTAATTATAATGTGCCATATGGCCATGAAATACTCTTTGAAAGTCGTACAGTGAAATGGAGAATGAGTGCACTGTGTTTTAGTGATCATCTGAACCCAATCGTATGGTGTTTGTCAAGACAACTCATACTGTCGTACGGTGAATAACAGGGATCCTTGACTGTATGGACATAAGGCTATTAGAAGAAGCTGTACGGTGGAAGTATTAAAATTGGAGGAAGTACTAAACTCTTTTTTTTAAAGTCTGTATGGTGGAAGAAAAAACATTCTTTGCTACATTATTCGTACGACCATGAGGCTCTTCAAATACCGTACGGTGGCATTAAGAGGTTGTCGTACGGCAACCGTACGGTGACTTTAATCACTTTTTAAAAAAATTATTATTATTTTTTTAATTTTCAGAATTCTACTGCTCCTTGATCTTCGTCGACGACAGAACACATCGTGCCTGAAATATTTTTAATTTCGAACTTTTCATGGTTTCTAGAATTTCCTTTGCCCATCCAGTGTCCACAACTTTATTGCTCGGTTATCACCTACTTCTGGGATTTGGTATGGCCCAACCCATTTGACTTTAAACTTGCCTGGTTTGATTTTGTTTCGTCTGTCATACTTCAACACCAGTTGTCCCAGTTGGAACTTGTTTAGTTTCAGGTGTTTATCATGCCATGCTTTGCGCCTGTTCTGTGTCACCTCTGTGGCCCATTGTGCCAATAGCCGCTTCTCCTCGAGTTTGTTTAGGTTATGCAACCTTTCCCTCAGGCTTTCCATGTCGCCTAACTTATTCTCCAATGCAATCCTCAGACTCTGTATCATAAATTCTATTGGTACCACTGCCTCTTGTTCAAACATCAATTGAAACAGTGTGTGCCCCGTTGTCACCTTGTATGCCGTGTGGTATGCCCAGAGGGCAGAGGGCAGTTTCTCCTCCTAGTCTTCACCTTCGACTACACATGACTTGTATATGATTGCTACCGGGATCTTGTTCGTAGCCTCAACCTATCCATTTGTTCATGGGTAGTACGGGCTTGATAAAAAATGATATATGTTGAATTCTGTCATTAACAGTGTAATGACGTGATTGACAAAATGCCCTCCACGATCACTCGTTATCTAAAGTGGAATCCCATACTGAGTGATTATTTGTTCATAAATGAATTTTGCCGTACTGATCGCTGAGTTATCAGGTAGGGCCCGTGCTTCCACCCACTTTGTTAAGTATTCCGTAGCTACCACTATATATCGGTATCGGTGCCTTCGGCTTGCTCACGAGGGTCCCACGAAATCCAATCCCCATTGTTCAAATAATTCCTGCATGTGTGAGGGGTGAAGCGGCATAAAGTCTCTCTTCAGTGGTTTTCCGGCCCTTTGGCAAGTGTCACACCCGACGACCCATTCACGTGCATCGTTGTACACTATTGGCCACCACAGTCTTGCCAACAATATTTTCTACGCTGTGGTATCAGGTCCCGTATGCCCTCCCGTTGGACCGTCATGTGCTTCCTTCAAGACTCGATATTTCCTCCTCTAACACACACCATTGCAGGATGTGATCAAACCCCATTTTGTACAGTAATCCATTAATCAATTGAAATGTACGGCTTCTGATTACTTTCGCCTTTCATTTTGTGGCATCTCCTTTGGTGGCTGTCCCGTGGAAAGATATTCTCCAATACTCGTGTACCATTTTGGCAGTACTATAATTTGGAATTACTGTGCATCAAGGAAATCATTGTTCACTTCGTCCACTGGTTCACCTATTTTAATTCACGACAAATGGTCTGCGCTGACATGATGCTTCCCGGGTTGTGCAATGATCTTGAGGGTGAATTCCTGCAACAAAAGTAGCCACTGACTAATTCTTCCTTGGATGATAGGTTTATTCACCAGGTACAACAGAGCTTGATGGTCGACATAAAACACAAATGGTGTTGCCAACAAGTAATGTCGGAACTTCTGCACTACGTAGACCATTCCTAAGGCTTCCTATTTTGTCATACTGTAGTTCTATTCTGCTTTCGACAGTAGTTGACTGGCAAAATATATCGGGTGATCTAGTCCGTGGTTGCCTGTTTGCACCAAAGTTGCTTCAATTACATAGTTGGATGCATCCACGTGAACATGAAATTCCTTGTTCCACTTTGGGTACGCCAATATAGGTGCTATGGCCAATTGTACCTTCAATCCTTCGAATGACTCATCCTGTTCTTTCTCCCATTTGAATGGTTCCCCTTTGCATGTTAACCTGTCTAGTGGGTATGATACTTTGGCAAAGTTTTTCATGAATCTTCTGTAATAGCCTATTTGTCCCAAGAATGACTTTACCTCCATTACATTTGTAGACAACTGCATTTCCATTATCACTCTGACTTTGTTTGGATTTGTTTTCAACCCCTCCTTGCAGACTATATGTTTGAGTAATTTTCCCTGCGGGACCATGAATTTGCATTTCTTTGGATTTAAAGCGAGGCACGCCTTTCAACATCTTTTCATGCATTCGCTCAACGCTGCTAGATGTTTGTCTTCGATGCTGAATACGAACCAGTCGTCCAAGAATGCTTTGAAATTTCCGACAGACATTTTGTCGAATATGTGCAGTATGATTCTTTGGAACGTAGTCGGTGCATTGCACAAGCCGAATGGCATTCGGTTGTATGCGTACACCTCGTCTTCTACCATAAATGTCGTTTTTAGTTTGTCTTCTTTTGCTATGCAAATTTGATTATATCCCGAGAAGCCGTCCATAAATGAATAAATCTCATGTCTAGCTACCTCCTTTAATATACTGTCTGTGAATGGTATCGGGAAGGGGTCCTTGATTGTTACCGCATTGAGGCATCTGAAATCGACACATATCCTGATTTGTGTGGTATCCTTCTTTAGGGATATGACTATGGGCGACACCCATTCACTTGTTTGAAACTTAAAAATAATACCAGCCTCCAACATTCAGTTAATTTCTTTTGCAACTTGCGTTGCGTAGTTTCTATTCATCCTGTAAGGCCGCTTTCGTACAGGCACTGCACCTTCGACCAGCGGAATGCTGTGAACACACAACTCCGACGGAACTCCCTTCAAATCCTTATATGTCCATGCGAATACATCTTTGTATTCCAAAAATATTTTAAATGCCTCTGCTTTTAGTACTGGAACCTAGTTATCCCCCACCAGTATGTTTTTTGGTTTGGCCTCATCTCCCAAATTCATGGTTTGCACTGTGGCTTCGTTATATTTGATCGGATTCCCTTCACCGAATACATACGCGGGTGTTTCATCCAGCGGTGCGTCCCCTTCTTTTATTTCCATGAACTCTTTTGGAAATCTGTCTCTGTTGTGCCCTTCCTTTATCATTAATATGTTGCAACTCCGGAATAGCTCGTAATCCTCCATCTGTCAGTGAAATAATTTGTTCACTGAATCCAAATCATCTTCCGTCGATCCACATTCCAACCATAGGACTCCTAGATCTGGTTCTATTCGCTGCTTTCCTTCATCCTCTTCTTCGGAATCAGATGAGAGAGCTTCCTTGCTCACCATTTGTGTGTGTAGATCAATAATGAATTTTCGCCTTTTGCTTTCTAGTGATAGTGTATTCTTCTTCTAGTCATGCTTGACCTTTGCTTGTACGAGCCATCCACGGCCCAGAATGGCATCATATCCTCTCCTCTTCAACAGGAGACGACGAAATCGAATAGGAATGGCTGTGTTCCAATAGTTACTGGTTGTGCCATCAGAACGCCAAGAGTTTTAATGCCGTGTTGGTCCACCTACGTTGCTTTCTCAATTTCTGCTCGCGCTTCTTCCAATCTCTTCTTTTCTTCTATTGGGTCAAGGTACAGTTTTGTTTGTTTTCGTGTGATTGCTAGAACCTCCTCTTCGTATGTCTCGATGGTGATCAAATTCGCTCCTATTTTTGGGCACTTGGCATCCTCATGATCTCCTAGACCACACCATCTGTATTACAACTTTGGTGCGTTTGCTGATGTATAGTTTCGAGAAAAGTGGCCTCACAAATTGCATGCTCGGCATTGAACCATCGGGTGGCCGTTTGCATCGTACTAAATTCAGCTGTGGCTCCCATTATTATTGTTGGTATTGGTGTTTTGCCCTCTTCTATTATTTCTATACCTACCCGAAGTGGCACCATCGTTGCTGATGTTTCCACTCGCTCTTGACGCGGAAGCCTCCTGTGTCAGGAGCATCTATTGAGGCTCTCTTGTTTTCATATTGAAGGGGCATTCTTTTAAGGAATGTCCCATAATTTGGTAGATCTCACAGAACTGGTTCTTCAAACAGGATCCCTTCGTGTGACCTTCTGTCTTGCAGTCTGTGCACCATAGCTCGTTTCCCTTTGTCTCTTTCTACATATTCTTAAATTCCTTCATCATTTGGAGCATATCCTTCTGAAGAGCTTGGACCTTCTTGCTGCCCTTTTTGTCATCACTGCTATCTTCTTTCGAAGACGCGTCATCTGAGTCAGATGAGCTACTTTTCTTCTTCTTTTTTGTTTTCTGTTTACTCTCTAAGTCCATCGCCCAATTGTATGCTTCGGTGTATGATGATGGTGGCACAATCTTCATTTTCTTAACTTCAGGCGTAGTCCTTCGATGATCCATTGCTTTTTCAGCCCATCTACCAGCTTACTTTCTATTTTATTTATTAATTCTTTGAGCTTTCTGGCATATACACGAATTGTTTCATTTTTCCTTTGCTTTGTGGTGTAGATTTCTGCTACTATTTCGTTTTCGTCGCGTAGCAATTGAAACTCGATGATAAACTCCTTTTTAATGTCCGCCCGTGTAGTTAATTTCTGGGGATCTATGTCGGAAAACCAATCAACTGCTACACCCCTTAGGGTTGCTGGAAATTGTCGCACCTATTCATCTGTATCAATTATGCCATTTGTCATCCAAATTGTTTCGCATGTCTTACAATGTCTGATTGGATCGGCCGTTCCATCACCATCAAACTTTGGCAATTTTTCCTTTGGTCTAGCCATTACTATTTGAGGTTGAGGGATTTGTTGTGTTCCTGCGCTGTTTTGCACTCCCGCGCTATTCTGCACACCCATGCTGTTTTGAACACTCGCGCTGTTTTGGACAGTCATTTTATTTCCCATAGCCGTGCTATTTGGTGAAAAAGGGTTTTTGTCAAGCGAAGCTATCCATTCTAGAAGTGTATCTCGAATAAAGAGTTCACTCCACGCTTATGCTCCCTTAGCACTCCGAGCCATGCAAGTTAATTCCCTTCCATTTGGATTCTCTTCCTTCAGCGTATGCAGGTTAATAAATTCCTCCTTTGCTTCTTCCACCAAATCCGAACACTGTCAAGTTTCTTCCAGCAATTCCATAGTGCTTCGGTGTCCGTCGGCAATTTGCTGAAACCTTCGTCTGCATTCGGCTTGTTGTGCCAAAATTAAATTCCCTTGTGCTGTGTGTATTTCATCTTTTTCTTTTAGCTTACTCTTATTTTTGTTCAGCTGATTCGGCATTAGTCTTCATTCCTTTGCCTTCATTCCAGGTCCATCGGGCAACGGCACCAAATGTTTACCGCATGGGGTAAATAAATTAATGCCCACAAAAAATAGACAAGAACAACAGTACTCCTTTTATTATTCGCATATGCCAAAGAGATTACAAAATGCTTCTGATGACTACAATGATCTCAGATGGTGTATATATACTTTTTGAAGAACCTTCCCGAAGGGGTCCGTCGGCTACATAACAATTACTGAAGGGCCCATCGGCTACATAACAAGAACCTTATGGAAGGGGCCATTAGCTGTTTTATAATTTTACCGACAGTTAACTCCATTGCTTTGTGGTGACATGTCACATTTTCATCTCTACTCCATTTTTTCTCTATGAAAGTTTTCTTATCTTTACTCAAGAGGATTGTTAACTTGAATATAAAATGAAATTATCCTTGTGGATAGTTGTCTTGTTTCTATTTTCTCAAGTCATCCATCAAGGCACATACAAGACCTCACTATTTCACAAACTTTAGCACAAAATTGGATATCTTCAACAACTTTATGACTTGCATAAGAAAGTAAACTAACTATGCTGAACAGTAAACACAACCATGCAATAAAGTAACTCATAACACCATCTTTTGTTAACGAGGGAAACCTTGGCCAAGGGAAAGCCCCAGTGTAGATGGTACCCACAAAATGATCCACTAATCAAAAGTATTTGGTTAAAGATATTGATCTTATTAGAGGACTTAGGCCTTGTTAGAAGCCTCAACCCTGTTAGTGGTTTTTATATACAATTACAAAATGTATGCAAGATGAGCCCATTACCCAAACATGCAATGTACAATAAAGTTCTTTAATACAAAGAGATAGATACAAAAACCTCTTTACACTGTTGCTGATATCTTCAATATTTGATACTCCCTATACTACTCTTCAAAACATTATCACAATTTGGATTCCTCTGATCATACATCAGAATTCACATCACAAAACATTATATCAATATTGCATTTTCTCAAGCATAATCGTGCATTTAGCAATCTTCCTTTATACCTTGCTAATTATCAAATATCTACCCAGTCCGCCTTCATACCTTTATATACTTAATCAAAATACAAAATTAACTGTTGGCCTCTCAAGGTTAACATCTAGGATGTCGTCCCTAATTAGTTAAGTAATTATTTCATAAATGAAATAATTCCTTAACCCAAAATACCCATTTCCTCCTCATGCTTTGTTCAACCTGTACACTGCCGTAACTGATAAATACATCAGAACTCTATCCATACTGACCTTATTGTCTTACGGACTTGACTGTAGAATCCTCATACTTTGTACTATCTATTCTCAAGTGTGCATGTGCTAATATAGCCTCTGTAAACTGCACTGATCAAAACTTAATATGTTGTGACAAATAAACTATATAACACTTGGACAATTTTTTAAATATACATGCCATAACTTTATCTTCTTGGTTTGCTCACTTCATATAGCGGATCTGTTGCCATAAATGACAACATCAAAATGTCTAACCTAACCAAATTGCCAACAGAACCTAGGCTGAAACAACATCCAAAAGTACTCTTCCTATCGAGCGCATACCTTGCCCGATCTAAATCAGAGAACCCTTGCAAGTTCAGCTGTAAACATGAAGAATATTTCAAGTCCTATCCCACTATACCATGAACATATCTCAATATGTGTTTGGCTGCCACAACATGAATTTGGTTTGGTGCACACATTAATTGACTCACTGTATTAATTGCATAACATTTATCATATCTTGTGCTAACAAAATACATCAAAGAAACAATTTACCATATGTACATAGTAGGATCAACTAAATCTGAAGTGGTTGTATCATCATGCAACTTTTTTGGGTTTGCCTCCATAGGAGTCACCATAGACTTACACTCAACATTCAAATCTTTTCAAAATATCAATTGCATATTTACCTTGACTTGATATGATCTCATTAGATCTTTACCATACCTCAAGACCAAGGAAATAGTGCAGCAAACCAATGCCTTTCATTTTAAATTCTGAAGCTAACTCCTTATATTTGACAATGAGATCATTATTACTGGTGGAAACAAATCATCAAAATAAAGCACTAGAATCAACACTTTGTCATCATTTACCTTGAAGTTTAAATTTGGACCTACATCATTCTTATGGAACCCAAACTTGGAAAATACTTATCAATTCTCTCATATCAAGCAAGGGGAGCTTGTTTAAGACCATACAATGTGTTTTTCAGCTTGCACACATGATACTCCCTATCATGAATAACAAAGCCCTCTGACTGCTCAATATATACTTCCTCTTCAATTACCCCATTTAAGAAAGTTGTTTTTACATCCATTTTATGAAATGTCTAGCCCTTTTGTGCTGCAATAGCTATGATGGTTCTAATGGAAGTGTAATGAACTATGGTAACCTCCAGCTACAAACGTGGCTTTATGTTTTTCTATATTTCCGTTAGCTGCATGCTTAATTTTAAATAACCATTTAGATGAAACAAATGATTTACCTTTTGGCCTTGGAACAATGTCCCACGATGGACTGATACTCCATCATGGCATCTTTCCATACTTGTTGGTTTGAAGCTTCTTCAACACTGGAACATTAAGATGCTATAATGTGACTCATCAAAGCTACGTAACCAACATACTCTCAAAGTGCCACAAGGAGCTGCAGATTTTTCAGCTTATTCGAAAATGTTTTTGGCCCACAAAGGTCTTTTTTTGTTGGCTGAAGTACTATTAGGACCCGCTGAAGTATTAATAGGATCTACATGATCAACTTGTTCATCATTTCCTCAAAAATTGAACCATCTCTCTGAATCTCAGAAGGTGGATTCAGATCAACCATATCTATATCCCAAGGAAGTTCAAAATCTTCTATACCAGATTCCATGTTAGATTTTTCTGATTTCTTATAAGCTACATCTTCATCAAAAGAAACATCTTTGCTGATTTTAATATGTTTTTGACTTGGAATGTAGATTTCGAAAGCTTTTAAAGAATCACTATAGCCGAGAAATATGCCTTTCCTTCCTGAAGGTTCCAACTTTGTTCTTTTCTCTTTTGAAACATGAAAATGAACAGAGCAACCGAAAATTCAGAAATAACTGATATCTAGTTTGATACCTCAAAAAATTTCTTCTGGAGTCATATTGTCTAGAGTCTGATGAGGGCTACAATTTTGAATATGAACTGTTGTCCTGCAAGCCTCTATTTAGAGAAAAGTTTGAAGGCTCTGATCATGGATCACAGCCTTGGCAAAATGTTCTAAAGAACATCACCGCCTCGTAAACCATGAAACAAAAGAACAACTACAATAGTCATGATATCACCGTTCGGTATATCCTTTGATCATCTGAAAATAGTATATAGACTAGTTTGAGCTTCAAAGAAAGTCAGAAAAATATCAAAGATGAACCACCAAAAAGTACAAGCATAGATACACTCAAGGACTCTGTTGAGAATGAAGGCAACAAGAAGAAGGAAGATGGCTTTCTTAGGAAACCAACAAGGATAGCAAGGTGTTTACCAAAAAGTGCAAGCACAGATACACTCAAGGACTCTGTTGAGAATGAAGGCAACAAGAAGAAGGAAGATGGCTTTCTTAGGAAACCAACAAGGACAGAAAAGTGTTTAGAATTTTCTGCAAGAGTGTCCCATATGGCCAAGTTCCCATACTTTTTCTTTTGCTATGGTTTTTCTACATACAATTTGGTCATTAGGCAATTGAGTGTAGGGTATATGCAAGAAATAAGTATATGTTGAACAAGAGCATAAAATCCTTAGGTTTCTTTAATAGAAACTATAGTTCATTTGCTCCTTTAATGGATTACAATGTTTTATGCTACAAGTGCAATGACCTTGGCCATATAGCATGTTTTTAAAGAGGTGATTTTGGAGAACTTGCTAGACAAGACAAGAACATGGACAACTCCGTTTGGCAAAAGGCATAACCTGCAATAGTTTGGAAGATGAAGCAGAAACAGAAAGATAAGTTTATGCTTGTGCAAGGCACCTTTCCTACCCAAGATGACGGAAATCAATCTCATGTTGACAATAGATGTTTAAGCCACATAAAAAGGTATAAGAGCAACTTTCTCAATTTGAAGGAAGTAGATGGCACTACCAAATTCAAGGATAATACTACAAGGATAGTGTTGATGTTAGTTTTGTACCACTACATAACATATAACAATTGAATACTTGATACAAAATATCAAACACTCAATCCCTCTCTTGAAAAGTAAATACTCATGAAGACATGAGAAAAACTCCGATGTTCCTTACACTTGTGGATACTAACTCAGTTATATTAATAAGATTTGCTAGTTCATCACGTAGGCGGCCTTACGTTGTTCATTTAAGGATTGTCAAACTCTCGTTGTGATGGTGATGATATCTGGCTTTGTAAAGTATATGAGCACCAAATAATGTTGATGGTGATGGTGATGGTGATGGAGGGTATGTCTGCCAATGATGCTTCTCCTAACTTTTTTCTCGATTGAACTCCAACTACTACACTACCTGCTGCCTTACTCCTACTTGTGTGAAAGGAAAGATTAGCAAATGGACAGGGATCAAATCTGATGAAAGCTTACTAGCGGCTCTACCTCCACAGATGCAATGATTCAAGGGGAAAAAGCTATATTCCCCCAAGCTTCCAGTACGGGGACGATAGAGTACGGCTGGACGGGTTTTTGGGACGGCAATTTTTTTTTGGCGATTTTGGGGACGGGGGGAGACGGAAAACGGGGACGGCTATATATATAGAGAGAGAAATTTTAAAATATATATTGAAATTTGCAAATATACATGTCATTTAAACATTATAGAACCATAAAATACAACATTTGAATGACATCTAGGAAATAATATTCGATTTTAGTACCCAATTGTCAAAATGCATATCAATATCAGTGAACACTGAACAATGAACATTAACAATTGTCAATATCATAATGTCATAATAATAAACACGATAAATCTGAAAATCAAAATCAAAATATGCCCAAAGCTATAGGCCCAAAGGGTAGAGGGCTGCCATAAAGTCGTAAGTATCAACGTATCATAATCATGTTCATGTTCAACATAAAAATAAAAACATAGAAAAATGAAGCAGCCTGCTGCTCCTATTCTGCCTCTATTGCCTTTTAGGGCATTTGGAGGGGTGGGGACAACTTGGCCGACCAAGTTGGAGGCTTAAATTTTTTTTTTTATGTTAAACTTTTTTAATTTTATGCAAACAAAAAAGGGGGACGGCCAGAAGTACCCGATACGGAAAGGGGACGTCTTTCTGTATCGGGTACTTCTGGCCGTCCCCGTTTTTCCCCTCAGGCGTCCCCAAGTTTTCGAGATGTCCCCTGCATTTTTTCACTTTTTGAAGACCGCTGGGGGACGTCCCATACCCGTCCTCCTGTCCTCAGGACGTCCCCGTCCCCGAAACACCGTGTTTTAGGCCGAGTACGCGTCCCCGAGGAACACTAGATTACCATGCAAGGCTTCCTAACTAGCCGCTAGGATGCTAGTGGCCTAGTTTATAGATCCCTATCAAACATCCACTAATATCACCATACAACTATCCATCTATTCTTACTCTTGCTTAACAACTTTCTTGAAATAAAATCTATTTTAAGAACTTCAATGGAAATTAACTCTAACTATTGGAAGTAGAAACTATGCGACAACACCAAGTGTCCCTAATCACCATGCAAGTCACAACAATGATAAGAGAAGCAATTTTAGTATTATCTTAGCAACAATTTTCTTTGACCCTTTACAAATGAGAGCAAATGGCCTTATATAGAGGCCCAAAATTACAACCAATGGTAGAGATTAAGAGGCAAAACCAACGATCTAATTTGGATCCTTGAAACTCTAATTAGGGTTGCCACCCCATTGGCCAATAAGAAGACACCACCTCATCAATGGACCAATGAAAAAAAAGGAAAAGTGGCAACCAATAAGAAGGCACCAAAATGGTAGCCAATCAAAATCAGACACCTATACTACCCAAGGAGGAGAATTTGCCACTTGGGCTTACATCAAATGCTCTAATATAGTTCTACCCCTTTCTTTCATCTTTTTAGCCAAAGCAATGAACTTGGCTAGTTTGTCGTTGACTTCCTTCATGGGAGGGCAAAGTGTATGCTTCATCTTGAGCTCAGCTGAATTCATCATGTTGCTTGCTACTTGCAGTGTCTTCTCATGATCCTTCTCATATTCTTTCGCGTATCCGATAAAGGCATTGAGGGAGGCAAGGTTGCCCAAATGTTTCTTCTTGATGGCAACTTTCCCCAACTCATCCAATCTCGATCCAAATTCTGTCTCATTGACGTTCTCCTCTTTGATATCTTCAAAATCAAGTGCAACCCCAACATCACTCATCATGGTTGAAATGGAAGTGTCAACACCTGGGCTGTGTTGTGCAATCTCATTCCATATCTCTTCAAGTATCCTCAATTTGATGGTCAATGCAACAAACCAAGACTCCACTGTACTCATTCCTCCTGCATCTACCAACTTGGTTCTTTGCAACTATCTCTCTGGTAGCTCGATAAATGCCTATAGCCTGGGAATGACGAAGTCCTTGACTAGAAGGAAATCCTTCCACTCACCTTCAAATGTTTTAAATTTGTCTCTAATAGCCACCAATGACCTGAATGTCGAGATAAAGGAAGGCAAGAAATTTTGCCCATCTTGAATTATGGCATTGGTCCAATCCTTGACTTTGTGCAGCTAAGTTGATATCTCTTCTATATTGCTCCCATTGTCTTTTGGAAGGGCTGCTTGATGCAACTGTTGGATAGGCTGAAAATCTCTCCAATATTTGTTTTCGGTGTCCAACTTTACAATCCTCTCGTTTGCCTTCCTCAATCTTTCCCTTATTGAAACCATGCCTTCTTGGATCTCCTTACACTCCATGTCATCCTTGATTCTTCCCAAGTTATGCTCTACTATTTCATACTCTTGGGCTACAATCTCATCTAGTGCCTTGGTAAGCTTTGGTAAAACAATTTGAACTTTTCAGTGACCATCATCATCACTCCGGATTACCTTTGCCACCATTTTTGCAATTTATTTTTGTTTCTCGCTATCTTCCTTGTCTACTAACCCTTGAATATCTTCAACTGTTCAAACAATCACTACCTCGCCTCTTGGCATAAGCATTTGCCTTAACCATAGTGGTGCAATGCATCTCCCCAAATTTGGATTTAGTTCGACTAGCAAAGCATCACCAACAGCCTTGGGTGCCTGGCTTATTTCCTCAATATCAAGTGGCCTATCCTCTTCTTCACTAGTGAGTGTCACATCATCTCCATGTTGGTTCTCCGAGAGAGAGAGCACTTGGTACTGTTACTGTAACCATTTGATTCCGAATCAGAGCTCACCTCTAATGCAACCCCCTATCCACTTGTATTAATCTCTTGGCTTCTAGCCTCAAAAATGCTCTCCCTTGGTAGTGCTGCATTCTGTTTCTTTGCTAGAGGTTCTTG
This sequence comes from Cupressus sempervirens, assembly GCA_028749045.1. Taxonomy (NCBI): domain Eukaryota; kingdom Viridiplantae; phylum Streptophyta; class Pinopsida; order Cupressales; family Cupressaceae; genus Cupressus; species Cupressus sempervirens. Next base: position 954,884,662 of record CM053792.1, on the reverse strand, counting down.
ATGTTCTTTACTTTTCTCAACCTCCAAATTTCTCTTCTTGCTCTTAACTGCTCTTGGTTGTTGGCTACTGCCTCTACCTTTTTATCCAACTAACTCTGTTAGATCTTCTTCCTCTGGTTTCATCTTTTCATAAGTAAGGCATACCTTTTGACTTTGTAATTGCCTTTACTTCTCATTGTACTATGACTCAGTGTGTAGATCAACTGTCCTTCTAACGACCTCTAAGGAAGGATCTTGATGATCATCCCAATCCATTGGATTCAACTCCGTTCCATCCACTATATCATAATCTTCTCTTAGTACATTTTCATCATCTTCCAGTTGATTGGGAATATCAAGGCCTCTCCATCTGATTTCCCTCATCATGCCCACTGACAATCTTGAGAAAGCTAGCTTTTTCACATGAAAGTTATCCTATGCATTGGCCCAAAAATCTTCTATAGTAGGAATATGTTTGAACGTGCCTCCATGAGATGCCTTGATAAGACCATTAGGATCGAATCCTTGTCTTGCTCTATACCATCCTAGATGATACCATTCTAACTCTTTCTTCACAGCTACAAAGGCGACTGGATTGGGGCAAGTATCATTGCCTATTCCAAATGAGAAGGTAATCCTTGTCTCACCTTTAAGTTTCATCATTTTGTCATAATGCTCAAGTTGCCTAGCCAAGGCCATCAAAATTATCTTGTCAAGTGGGTACCTTGGAAGTCTTTTGGGACAAACTGTACTTCCTGCCACTCTAATATATGTGAATTGCGAAAATTGGATGAACCAACTCCCATAAATATTAACTTTTTCTTCTGTTTCCAATGATAGCCTTCTAGCAGGTGTCCCTTGTAATATCCTTACCGTCCTCATGGCAAAGGCGTCATAAAATATCTTATAATCTTTGGTGTTGTGCAAATGAAGCTGTGGATAGCACTCATGCACCAAACATTGCCTTGACCCATTACCAATCACTCTAAGGCCTTAAATCCAAGATTTTCATATAGCCTCACAATCAGATAGAAAAGAGAGGATCCCATATAGAATTGCTTTTGATTTTGCACTGTCCTAAGTTGCAACCCTAGATTTTCACTTATAATTCTAGCCCAATCAAATTTTCTCTTTCCATTTTCAATTTCATCAATAAAGTAGTACATGTAGTTCTCGAATTGCATACCTTGAGCCACGCCCATGATTCGACTGAGAAGCACAATTAGATCACCATACTCCGGCTTGAAATCTGACTTGGTGAGCTTTGATGATTTGGTAACTCCCCTCTTGGCTTTGTGTAACCAATTCTACTTTAGATGAATGAAGTAGTTCTCTTGATTATCCTGAAATAACTTTGCTGCCTGATCTAGCATTACCATTGTCATGCTTTTATGATGGGGGATATTGAATACTTCTTCGATCACTTGTCCGCTGATGTTCGCTAACACTCTTTTCCCTTCATCAAAAATGATGGACTTGGTCACAATATCAAACTAGGATGGATATTCCATTACCAATTCCAGACAAGGCAAGGCAGGAGGGAAAGCTGTCGCGTGTACAATTCTGCTCTTTGCCATGGGGGAATGTCCTTCCTTCAATCTGTCCTTCAGATGTACCATGTTGACTGTACTGATATTGGTATCACTTATTCGTCTCACTTTCAAGAAGAAGGTGGTCTTAGGCATCATGTCTTCCTTATCCTTTTTGGTATTCGTTTCCTTTGGGTTCTTGATTCCACTAACATCTACCATCCTAAACACTTATTTCTGTCCCTTCGTTCTAAATGATATGGACTACACTTATCAATCTCCAACCTTCTTTCTATTGATAGAATTTAGCTTATCTCTGCCTCGCCAAGTCCTATCTCTACACTTATCAATCTCCAAACTTTAATCCTAGGGGTAGGACTACCACTTATTTCGTCCTCTTCGTTACCTTAGGATGAACTATCTTCAATCCTAGGGTTGTCTGGCTTATTTCTGCCTCTCGAAGTGTCCTATCATGAAATCTACATTTATATCTCCCAACTTTAGCCTATCAATGGAAATGATGAAGTGGTGGATGAAAAATGCAAGAAGATAAGGGAAACGAACCAAGCAAGAACAAGGAATAAAATCCGCCTTTAAAACCAATCTTCACCTGTAAAAATGAATGGAATTTTACCTTAAATCTGCCATTACCAATAGTGGGGCCTTTTCACATTCAAATCAGATCTTGGAAATTTGAATGCTCGCAAATAATGATGCCCTAGCAAAAATCAGAATTCACCAACCTTGCTAAAATCTGCTCATGCCATTGAATTTTGACCTTCTTGCCAAAATCACCCAAAATGAAAGAAATCGCTGCCCTAGGGCAGAAAAATCTGCTCTAAATCAGAATTTCGGTTCTCCAAATTCACTAAAAATTGCCAAAATTCAAACCTTAAATTGCTTTGCCTCTTCATCGGATAGAATCGCCATAGCTAGAAGAAGAAATCTCTAGGGTAGAAATTGCCCAACTTGCCAAAATTCAGATCTGCTCCTCCAAATCGCCCTAAGGCAGAAATCGCCCAACCAAGGAGGAAAAAATCACTGCCAATCAATGGCAAAATCAGACCCAAAAATCGCCTTAGTTGGAAATTCGCTCCCTAGAAGAAAATCGCTCCAACTTGCAAAAGGAGGTGGAAAGAATGAATGAAGAAACAAGAGGGGGAAAGCCCCTCTTATACCAAACTTTTTGCCTTTCCAAGTGGGCCGACCTACCTAGAGTGAAAAGAAAATTAAGTTAATCCCTTAATTAATGGCTCAGATTTAAATGCAACATTAAAATTACTTAGCCCTATAGTGCAATTGGCCCATTTAATTGCTAGTTTTGATAAAAAATTACAAAATAGAAACAAGGTATACCTAGGAGATATCAAAATTTTCATTTAACAATGATTTGGTAATTAAAATATCATTAAAATCGAAAATAGCAAGCTAAAATCAATTTTCGATTGCAAATTACCAATTTCCTTTAACATTTCTAAAATCCTTTAGGCAAAATTTCAACCAAATTAATGCGATTTTGCAATTTAGTCCACTTTCAATTTTGCAATGCAATTTCAAAATTTTAACCAAAATAAATCCTTTTCCTAGCAATCAAAATAGTTTTGATCAAAAATTACAAAATAGAAACAAGGTAAACCTAGGAGATGTCAAAATTTTCATTTAACAATGATTTGGTAATTAAAATATCATTAAAATCGAATCTAGCAAGCTAAAATCAATTTTCAATTCTAAATTACCAATTTCCTTTAACATTTCTAAAATCCTCTTGGCAAAATTTCAACCAAATTAATCTAATTTTGCAATTTAGTCCACTTTCAATCTTGCAATGCAATTTCAAAATTTTAACCAAAATAAATCCTTTTCCTAGCAATCAAAATTCAAACTCCAATTTCAATTTCACTATCAAAAAATTTCCTTTTCATCGAAAAATTCAAGATTTTCCAAAACGACTAAATCTAACAAATTCATTTTGAAAATGCTCAAGCTTATACAATTATTTCAAATTTTTAAAAAAGTCCATCTAAGTGCAAAATTTGCAAATTTATCCTACCAGATATCATTTTAACCATTGAAAAAAATATTGTCATTGAATTCTATTTGGCCCAAGGACAAAATTATATGTTTTGGAAAATCAAGTTCCGCACCGGGTGAAAAAAAAACCAAATCCCTTCCTGGCCCAAAGGCATCCAAGGTGTAAAAATCGTCAATTAGAAAACCTTTGGACAACTCCATATCTTGCTAAGGCAATCGAAAAATTTCCAACACCCACGAAAACTGCCAAGGCCTGCCCGAAAAAGGGGGTCCTCAATTTTTTTTGGGGAGATGATGTGAAAACCTCACAACAGATAGTTGTTTAAGGTATTCTTAGCCTTAAATGGTAAGACAAACAAAAGAATGTTATGTATATTGAAGGAAAGAAGCACAATCTTCTTATTGTTGATCAAATGTGTGATCATGGATACAAGTTCACATTTTATGCTCGAGGACGTGAGTTCAGGAAGGCAAGTACACGAAAACTTGTTGCAAAAGCAAGTAGAACAACAAATAAATTGTATGATCTTAGTGAGACCAAGAGAGAAATGTTTTATGGCACAAACAGATGAAAGCTGGTTATGCCATAGAAAATTGGACAATGAATTTTAATAATGTTGTGAAGATCAACAACAAGCAAGTTGTAAGAGATATGCCAAATATTACTAAACTTTCAAACACTCTTTGGAAGCAATGTTAGTATGGGAAACAAACAAGAGCAAGCTTCAATAAAAAAGTGTATTTAGTTGACTTGGTGGTCAATACATCCTTGGAGATTTGTGACATGGCTTAACCCCCTCTTGTGGGCCGATTTAAATCTAGTGTTTGTATCGGGCATGGATAGTGCAAGCTTTTGATGCAACAACAAATGATTCTTAGGATTGGTATCAGAGCCTTAGGTCACTGTTTTGAATCTCCCTTCAGTGGGTTTCAAAGGCTTAGTTGATGTTGAGGGGGAGATTGTTGACTTGGTGGTTAGCACCTCTTTGGAGACTTGTGACATGGTTTATGTGCCTCCCATGAGTTGGATTCAATCTGGTGTTTGTATTGGGCATTGGTAGTTTGAACTTTTGGTGTAACAACAAATGATTCCAACATATTCAACGATAAGGCTGCTAAAACATGTTTCTACAAATCTCTATGGGCCTACATGAGCAAATAGTTTGCAATGTGAAAGGTTGATTACTCTAGAATGGTATGGGTTACTTTATTGAAATAAAAAATTGAGTCATTGAAATTTTTTAAGTTTACAAAGTGTTGATTGAGAATGAAACTAGTATAAAGAATAAGTGCTTAAGATAGAATTTAGGAGGTGAGTTTACATCAAATAAATTTGACTTTTGTGAGCATCTTGGAATCAAGAGACATTACTCAACTTCAAAGACTACACAACAAAATGGAGTTATAGAAAGGAAGAATCAAACTGAGCAAGTGATGACCATAATGGTGTTGAATGAATCCATGTTACTAGACATTTGTAATTGTTGGCTCAGATTTTTGCCTTTCTAAAATGACTTCAAATATGACATAGATGACCCTAATTTAAAGTAAAAAATGAAACCAACAGTTGGATAGATCTCCGTTAAATAGATGATCTTCCTTTGAATTTTAGAGATACAACTCACTGTTATGATATAATTTGATTTTTGGACATGCTTTTAACAAGAAAGCAAGAAAGGATAACTAACATTTGCACAAAGCTATGTTGCAGATAAGATTTACAAATTTATGAACAAAAGGGACAAAGATAAATGAGATGATGTTTACTCCTCCTCACTACCTGCAACAAATAATGAAGGAAAGTACCAATGATTTCTTTATAGATTAATGAACCGCCCATAATTTAGAGCTTTTGAGAATGAACATGCATGTAAATACATGAAATAGGGAAGACTTCAATGAAATAACTGATGACACACAAAGGCAGGTATGCAGTCGAAAGACCTCATATATACACAATTTAAATACAAGTTCCTCCATTCCTTTGATAAAAAGCCAAAACAGTTTAAAGCCTATTCCTTGTACAATAGCCATGACTGAAAAATAGAAACCATCTATTCCCCTTACAATAATGAACTCAGAAAAAATCCTTCTTTAGAGCATAGGCTTCCCAAGAATATATCTTGCACCTTTTTTGTTGTCTTATTCAGTTAAATATTTTTAAGAATGCCCTCACCGAGCTTTTTCACTTATATAACTGATTCTTGGGATATGAGTTCTATTTTCCATCCCTTTCTCTTATTGGAATTATTTCCATACTGGACAACTTATGATACATAAGTTTAACCCCTTATTACTGCATGTTTTGGTTCCTCCTCTTGATGAGGGAACTACTTTTTTAACATGTGATGGAAGGGTACTCCCCTTATTAACATAAACACGCACAACAAAATAGAGAAATAACAACAAATTGCAAGAACAACTTACTTTCTATTAACTCCAATGAAATGAAATTACAATATTCGAAACTATGACATGCACAATCACATGGGTGGTTTCATTACAATATTTTGTAAGCTAGAGCCACCATATACATCCTCAGAACTGCCCTAGATAACCCTATGAGCCTTCACTATATTGGCAATTTTTATCTACCCAAGAAGGTTTTAGAAATTTTAACCCTAAACTTTGTGGCCGACCATCTGTAAGATGATATTATTCATATTTTATTACATTTGAATAGGCCTCAACAACTTTTGGAACTCAAATGAGGTTTTGAAGGAATTTTATTTTTTCTATTTTAAGTAGTGAAACTTTTAGAGATCATAACTTTTCGCTAGTTGACCTGATTGACTATAATAACCCATTTAAGAAATGACACACAGTACTCTATAGGCTTAAGTGCAGAATACCACTCATGCCAAGGATTGACCTCTTTTCAGAGCCTCTAAAGCCTTCAAAGCTGAGTTCAAAGCCTTTTTACCCTTCTACCAATATTGAAATTTTTCAACCTCTTCAAAACTAGACTTGATCTTGCAATGAACTTTACCGGTAGGCTAATATAACCAATGTGAACCTCCAAGGAAGAAATTAGAACATTTTGAGCTCCAACAAATAACTTACCAAAATTGTAAGCTTCCAGAAATAGTGAGATGCCTTAACCAATTTCTTGTATCTTTAGTTAATTCTTCTTCATTTCCTTCCATACGATTGCCTCCTTTGGCATTGTTCTTGTACCCTTCACCTTTGAATGATTCTCTTACCTTGGCACCCACTTAATTCCCTTTGGGCTACCCTCCTTCCCCTTTGGGTCTTCCCTCAACAAGTCTCCTTAGCCTTTGCCTCCACTTTGCTTGTTCTTCTAATTGTAAGACCCTATGGATGACCTCATAGTTGTCTGTTTGATCCCTTTGTGTGCAGTTCTTATCTTTTTACAAAAGGTTTGATATTTATAGTTTTGCTCCCAAGCATTTAGGATGTGTTGCCTCCTTCAAGATTTGTCACGTTTCGCCTTTTCCCTTTGGTTGTTTTCTTCATATCATTGCAAGATCTTTTGGCGGCAGTTCTCTATATTCATTTCTTCTCTTGATTTTTGTGAGGCAAGGAAGGTTTGTGCCAATAGTTTGAGCAAACAACACATTAACCAATCTACTGTAAGGCTCACACCAAGTAAAGTCCATGTGAAACTTCTTCTTGGACGACTTCTCTTTGTACGTGGGTTTAAATGGATGCAAAGTTCACCATCAATGGCCTTCACCATAAAATAATTTGTTGCTTTCGTGACTGTTGCTCATACCCTCCTCTGTTGGTTGGCCCATTATGCTACCTTTGCCATGTAGCACACTATCATTCATAGATTTATATCGGCAATGGTGCCAAATGTTTGCTCCATAGGGTAACTAGTTTTATGGATACGAGAATAATCGAAAATGTAACAAAACACAAGAAAATGCACAATTGCTTCTATATTAATTCTATCAAATGCTTTACAATGTATGACACAAAGTACTCAACAACAACGTGACAATGCCAACAACCATAATCATATCCATTAGATGTAAGTACATGACATATATAAAGGTTGGAGGGATGCAAGCACCAATCGTCGTGACCATCCCCAACTACCTACCATGTGACCAAACTAGCAAGTACTAACAACATTGAGTTACCCGACAACATTGTGCAGACATCATAAGTTACAAAACGGGAATCAACTAATTCATATTTGGGATTTAATAGTACTTGTAATGTCTAGAACAGTTTGAAAATAACTAAATTAAGAGCGTGAAAAGGGAAATGATATGACAAAGGAAGCTATCGCATTTTTCATCTTGATAGGCTTTCAATCAAATAGCTCAAGGTAGAGTAAAAGAAAATCCTTTTGAAACAAAATCTTACATCCCAAAAGACCATAAATGAAATAGAAATGTTCTCATTGTTAACTATTTTAGAAGATTTGTAAAACAATAAATGAAGTGTTAAATATCTCTCCATTAGATAGTAAAGACCTAATAATACAAAAGAAGAGATCAGGATTTGAGCCACAATTTTAGCTTAATATTATTCACGTGAATTTTGCTTGATTTTAAGTGGATGATGGAGTAAAAAACATTGATAGACTTTGAGTTGAGAATTTGGGAGATCACAAGCATAAGTTTCAATCTGAGTTGTCAGTTTGGATTCTTGTATGGAAGCGGGTTCGGATTCATTTTGGGTGCACCCATACAAAAACATTAGTTTTTTTAAAATATGTATTTGTGTGCATATATATGCAACAACAAATAAGTCCATACATCACTTTGCTAATAGTAAAGCAACATAGAAAAATACACCACCATACCTATGTTTCAGTGCAATAGGATATTAATTGCATCATTTAGCCATACATACAACATGATACACTTGTTTGGTCACATCAAGGAACATATTTCCATATCAAGGGGACAGTTTGTTGAAAGGAATTGGGAAAAGAAAAGTGCAGTTATCTGAATTTTTATTTTGTATTGGTTAGAGGATTTCTAACTAGGCTAGATCAAAAGTTGGGGTTCAATTTTTTAGACCTGGATTCAAAGATATCATATATTTTTTAAAGAAATTCCTCTACAATTGGCAATTTGGATTTCATCCATAAGCAATTTATCATCTTCATTCACAAATGCATAAATGACATATAAACCATATTTTTTGGTCTTTTTAGTGGTCACTTTAGGGTTGTGAGGATCGAATAGACCAAATTAGGGGCGGAAAAATGCTTTTTAAAAGTCTAAAAAATTGTTTTGAGATCAAATTCAGCCCAGGTTTTGCTGCCTGGGTTCCTTTGATAAAATTTGCAGCAAATTTGTAGCTTTGCAGGCAAATTTGGGGAGAATTTGACAAGGACTAGACTTTGTACAGAACCAAACCAGACTTTGAGGGTTGCTGGAGAGAGTCTAGTAACTTAGGTTTCAATCAAAGCACAAGGAACATTCCCTTTCAATGGAACAGTTGGTGCTGAAGTTTCTAGGTCGTTAAAGTAAAAATATACGAGGCCTGCTTCAAGAGGGATTAAGATGAACACACAAGGGTAGGACGTGTCTTCTTTCAAGGCATGTATTGGTTTGTTTGACACCTATTTAATATGCACAAGATACCATGCTATATGTTGAAAGAATTCATGTACTGTTATTGTACTCCTTGCAGGCCCTTTGAACCTCCATGTTATGATGTGTAAATGGAATGTAGTCCCCTAAAAGTTGCAGGGGATGCATTTAACAATAAGTTTCACCAATCAACAAATCTTTAATCCTGTCAAATATAGAGGAAATTTAATATAACCAGAAAAACAATCCTTCATTTTGATCTTCACTTAATTTGTTTTTCCAGCACTGTGAGCTGATTTTGTCTTTCTGATAGGAACTATTTTGCTTCCAGTTCCAAGATATCTATATACTATTATGTATATACTTATGCTTCTAACTCTAGTATACAATTGTCACTACCCTACTCACTTATCAATATACCTTGATGGCCATTGTCAAATTGAAGCTCCAAATTATCATACTTTATTAGCATCTGAAAAGGATATTTAGTCCCAGCCTAACTTTGGTAATCTACACAGCCATCTTGGTATTATTGTTGACAATAATATGTTAATATCCCTTTGAATAATAAGGATCACAAGCATTCCTAGAAATTGATTACTTTTGGCAATTACTCGTATGATCCATATATGTTAGAAAAATGGAAAGAAGGCTTATTATTTACAATATTGTCTGCAAATTTACACTAAATTGTCTTTTTGGATTAATAAACATGGAAGCATTGCTATGAGCCTAAGGAAAATGACAGTAGTGGAATACTGAGAAAGAAACAACATATCTCTAAACCATTCCATGTTAATGTCCTTCAAATAAAAAATAGAAGCATACGAAAGAACATTGTCTATATTATTTTTAGACTGTGAGAATTGGGTGTGGCAACCCACCTATAAATTGCAGTGCACTTGGTAAACTTTTTAACATGACTAGTGACATTGGTGCAATACATCCTCTACTACATGGAATGGGGGGAGATTGGACCTTGCAACCTTATGCTCTTGCCAACCGAGCCAGATCCCCAACCCTAACATGCCTCTATTTTGAAGGCCTTGACATCTATTAGAAATATACATCCATTTTGTTAAAACTTAAGCACATAAATCAATGATGGTAAACAGCAATAAGGAGTCAAAATTGAAATGATAAACACCAGAATTATCCTAGGAAAACCCTTCTAGAATGAAGGGAAAAACCCAGCCACACAACAAAAAAAATCATTTTATTGATCATAAAAGTTCAAGTGTACAATGTCTATTGCTTGATGTGATATATATAACTTAAGGAGAGATACTTCACATACCAACCAAAGGTCTCTCCAATTTCCCAAAACGTGACTCTTTATTACAAAAAACAATTACAACTCTTCAAATTTCCATGCCTTAATGCATGTCGAATGACACATGTTATTACATTTAATATTACAATTTAAATGTGTCCTTTTCAACTGAAGGTGACAATAACGATAATAACGTCCATATTTTCAGGGATAAAGATCTCTATCACAGCTACAATCTTCATCACTCCCTCTTAGCCAGAGAGAGATCTTTCGCTGAACAATCATGCAAGACTACAACCAAAATGTTAATGATAAAATCTCATCATGTAGATCCTATAAAATTCATGGAATCACTCAACATGAAAACTTGTAACTATTACTCATATTCATAGAATTACTCAACATGAAATCATGTAACAATTACTCATATTCATGGAATCACTGAACATGAAATCCTGTAACAATTACTCATATTCATGGAATCACTCAACATGACAGATTCATAAGACTCATAGCTAAGCCTTTAATCATGAACTGTCATGGAATCTCTCAACATGACATCCAACTCCCATCATGGAATGTCTCAACGCGATGTTCACTATTGCATAGTGAAAAAGTTATCATAGCTGATCTTACAATCTCATTTATTCACACAAGAATAGAAATAGGCATAACGCAATAAGACTTAGTTCCATTTAAGTCTCAAATTTTACAAATACCACAATCATTGTAAGCATATATGAAAATAATGAGGATTCCATAAACACTCCCTCTTAATTATGAAGCCTCCCTCTAAAGCTTAAATCTCCCTCTAAAGTTCAACATCTCTCCCTGGAGCTATAATCCATATCTTGTTACATCCTGTAGCCAATATTAATCTCATAACATCAACTATAATAGAGATCAAAAACCATACAATATGATCAATATAAATTACTTATCTCTTTGGAGATCTGAGCCCAATAAGAGATGATGAAATCGAGATAAAGCCGGACTTTCAAACTTTACTATTACAACAATTTAGATGCATCAATCATATAAAATTTATCTCCTAGTAATTGATGAATGCTCAACATTTTGGAAAACCGTCCTCAATTGGTATTCGAAATGTCTCAAGCAAATGTAGTGATAGTTGCACTACATGCAATTCTGCCTCTCTACCATTGTAATGTTTTAGATTCTTTTCCTTTCCTTTACTGTTATGATAAGAAAACATCTCCAAATTATACAAAGCAATATTGTTTAATTGAACTAAACATAATGAATCTCATATAATATGACAAACTTTCTTATTATGAATGATATATTCTGATCAAAACCTGAAGACTATAAGAAATTATTAGGGCTATGAATAAAAAAATATTAAAGACACTTCATGTTCCTTGCTCCTGCCAGCATGAGTGTAGCCATTAGAAATATTTGAAGAGCATCAATTGTTTTATTGCCTCCACTCTCTTCTCTGTCATTCATCTTCCACGTATGCATGCAAAGTGAAGGCCACCTTAACATGATCCTCGAGAACTGTAGTCCAAGTCACTATAAATTGAAACATGAGATCCTTAATTTCTCTATTGGAGTCAACCTGAATGGGCTTGAGCGCAAGAGGTTGTTGCAAACTTCCGCTGCTTAGAAGGATTGGAGCACCTGAACTTATGGATTGAGTTTTCTGTTGAATAATATTATTTGGAAGGATATACCATCTCAATTACGGAGGAACATGATATGCGGTAAAACCATAATCAACATCTGAAGCCACATCGAGTCAACATCTTTCTCTGACCTCCGACACAATAGTAGTAAGAATTGAAACCTCTAAAGAAAATTGGAGCTCATGCATTATACAACAAAGAACATTATATCGTATGACTCCCGTTTCACAATAGAGAGCATTAATCATGCAAGACAGCTTTAAGAAACATCGACTTTCCTTAATATTTCTCAAGTCGTAACTCCCAGAAGCCAATTGAGTTTAACATTGCACAATTGTGCTTAGTGCGTGAATAGACTTAATAGCTTGAAGAGAGTAAGAATAATATATGATGATGGAGGAGATGATTACAAAACAACATTAATACCTATTGCCATGCAACATGCTGAGTGGACAATTATGACGATAGATAAGATCCATTTGTCATATACCATACGAATATAAAATAAAATATCCAGATGTCCCGATCAAGAAAATTGGATGATGCCGCATGCAAAAGAGAAAATAATGACACTCCAGACACCCCACCACTCAAAGGCGCGATGCCCAAATTTATTTAAAGATATGGTGAAAAAAAAACCACTTGACAATAGAAAAGGCTAGCAGATTCTAAAGAAGTATGCCACAAAACATTACCAAGAGACTACTGCAGAGTTGGCGACCATGAAAACATGATGAGGAGCATATGTTAAATAAGACAAAATAAAAACACGACATTGACTAGCCGAAGATATAGACTAGTTGACATTGTCCAAAAAAATCGAAGGAATGCAACCAAACATATAAACCGTGATAATTTCAGAAAAGGAAAAAGGAAAGTATTTGTTTAATCACTACTAATATTGAAAGGAATTTTCAAAGATGATCCACACCGAATCATAAAACAAACATACGTAATGCCAAAAACAAGAGACTTGAACATAGCTATATTATCCAATATGAACAGGCTTCCATTATAGGTAAAATCAAACTAGGCTCTCATACTTGTTGATGCGAGTTTTGTGTCACTACATAACATATTAGTAATTGGATGCTTGATACAGAATATCAAATACACAATTCCTCTCTTGAAAAGTTATCTCTCATGGGACATGAGTATAACTCCAATGTTCCTTACACCGTTGGATACTCGCTCAGTTTTATCAATGTGATTTGCTGGTAATCACGTAGGCGGCCTTACGTTTTCTTGTTTGAGAAAAATTTGGATCTTGGTGAGAAAATGGAGATGGTGGTTCGGTGTGAATGCTAGATGATGTTGATGGCGCGATGATGGCAATGTAGGGTGAATGGCGATGGAAGGTGAGAATGCCGATGTTTTGGTTTACTTCTCTAACTAACCTCTTCTAAGCATGAAATTTGGCTACTCAACTACTCCTACTCCTAAGAATGGAAGGTTAGCAGATGGACGGGGATCGAATCTAATGAAGGCTAACCAGCGGCCCTACCTCCATAGATGCAACGCTTCAAAGGAAAGTAAACTAGATCACCACACAAAGCCTCCCAACCAGCCGCTAGGATGCTAGTGGCCTAGTGTTGACCCCTATCAAACATCTACCAAAGCTACCATGCAACTATCCATTTTATTTTACTCTTACTCTAACAACTTGAAATGAAATTGCTTCAACTTGAAAAGAAAATTTAACTATGTGGAAGTAGAAAACATGCAATAACACCCAATGTTCTTAGTCAACATGCAATGAAAAAGAGAGCACTTTGGTATTATTTTCGCAACAATTTCTCCAACCCCCTCCCTTTTACAAATGAGAGCCAATGGCCTTATATAGAGGTCCAAAATACAATGGACGGTAGAGATCAAAACAAGATCGACGATCCAGATTGGATCCAAAACCCTAATTAGGGTTGCCACCCCATCGGCCAATGAGAAGATGCCACCTCAATGGACCAATGAAAAAAGTGCAAAAGTGGCAACCAATGAGAAGGCACCAAAATGGTGGCCAATCAGAAACAAACACTTGTCTTATTCTAGAAGAAAGAGAAAGTTGCCACTTGGGCTTACATAAGATGATCTTCTAATATAATTCTTCCTTTTTCTTTTGTTCTTTTAGCTAAGGCGATGAACTTAGCTAGCCTTTCGTTAACTTCTTCCATAGGAGGACAAGGTGTGTGCTTCGCTCGGAGTTCTGCTGACTTTGCCACGCTGTTTGCTGCTTGTAGTATCCTTTCGTGATCCTTCTCATATTCCTTTGCAAACCCAATAAAAACATTGAGTGAGGAAAGGGTGTTCAGATGTTTCCTTTTGACGGCAGCCTTTCCTAACTCATCCAATCTCGATCCAAATCCTGTCTCACTGACATCCTCCTCTCTAATACCCTCAAAATCAAGCGCCACCCCAACGTCGCTCATCATGGTCGAAATGGAAGTGTCAACGCTTGGGCCGTGTTGTGCAATCTCATCATGAATTTCTTCAAGTGTTATGAATCTGGTAGTCAATGCGACATACCAAGATTCAACTATGCTCAATCCTCTCTCATCAACCAACCGGGCTCTTTCCAAATATGCCTCCGGTAGCCTAATGAACGCCTGCAGCCTAGGAATAACCAAATCCTTGATGGGAAGAAAATTCTTCCATTCCTCTTCAAATAATCTGAATTTGTTTCTAACAGTCACCAATGACTGGAATGTTGAGATGAAGGAGGGCAAGAAATTTCGCCCATCTTGAATTGTATCATAGATCCAACCCCTTACTTCATGTAACTGAGCTGATACCTCTTCTGAATTGCTCCCGCTGTCTTGAGGAAGGGCTGCCTGATGCAACTGTTGGATTGGCTGGCAATCTCTCCAATATTTGTTTTCGGCCTCCAACTTTACTATCTTTTCGTTTGCCTTCCTCAATCTTTCTCTGATTGATGCTATGCCTTCCTGAACCTCCTCACATTCCATATCATCTGTATTTCTTCCCAAATTATGTTCTACTATTTCGTACTCCTGGGCTGCAATCTCATCCGCTGCCTTATTGACTGTTGGTATAGCAATCTGAACCCTTCGGTGACTATCACTGTCGCTTCTGATTACCCTTGCCACCGTATTTGCCATCTGTTTTTGGTTCTCGCTATCATCCTTTTCTATTAGTCCTTGGATATCATCAACTGCGTGAGCCATTACCACCTCGCCTCTCGGCATAAGCATTTTCCTTAACCATAGTGGTGCAGTGCATCTCCCCAAATCCGGATTCGGTTCGACCAACAAAGCATCACCAACGGCCTTAGACGCCTGACTTATCTCTTCAATATCAATCGGCCCATCTTCTTCTCTACTAGTTTCTGCCATATTTCCTTGCTGGTTCTCCGAGAGAGGGGAGTACTCCGTACTTTCACTGTAGCCACTTGATTCCGAATCAGAGCTCACCTCCACTGCGGCCCCTTTATCACTCGAATTGACCTCTTGGCTTCTAGCCTTAGTTATACTCTCCCTTGACGGCGCTGCCCGCTGTCTCTTGGCTGGAGGTTCCGAACGTTCTTGGCTTTTCTCTACCTCCAAAGCCCTCTTCTTGCTATTTCTAACTGTCTCCGATTGCCGGCCACTTCCTTCACCCTTCTGTCCGATTGATTCTACTAGACCTTCCTTCGGTTTCATCATCTCATAAGTAAGGAGAACCTTTTGTCTTTGTAGCTTTCTCAACTTGGCATTATACCACGACTCGGTATGCAAATCTACTGTCCTTGTGACTACCTCCAAGGAAGGATCCTGATGATCGTCCCAATCCACTGGATTCAACTCTGTTCCAACTACTGTCTCATAGTCTTCTCTCAACACACTACGATCATCCTCCAATTGATCGGGAATATCAAGGCCTCTCCATCTGATATCTCTCATCATGTTCATCGACAATCTCGAGAAAGCTAGCTTTCTCACGTGAAAATCATCCTTTGCATTGGCCCAAAAGTCCTCTATAGTGGGAACATGCTTAAATTCGCTTCCATGAGATGCCTTGATAAGACCAACAGGGTTGAATCCTTGCCTTGCTCTGTACCATCCTAGATGATACCACTCCAATTCCTTTTCCGCAGCCTCAAAGGTGGCCCGATTTGGGCAACTATCATTGCCAATTATAATTGAGAAGGAAACGCCTGTTTTCCCCTCATTCCTCATTACTCTATCATAGTGCTCAAGCTGCCTAGCCAATTCCATCAAAACTACCTTGTCGGGCGGGTATCTTGGAAGCCTCTTGGGACAAACTGTACTTCCTGCCACTCTAATGTATGTGAATTGCGGGAATTGGATGAACCAACTCCCAAACTTCTTAATCCTTGCTTCTGCTTCCGATGAAAGTCTCTTACCAGGCGCCCCTTGTAATACCCTTACTGTCTTCATGGCGAATGCATCGCAAAACATCTTGTAATCCTTGTTATTGTGCAAATGAAGCTGCGGATAGCATTCATGCACCAAATATTGCCCCGGCCCATTACCAATCTCTCCTAAGGCCCTAAGTCCCGGACTCTCATACAATCTAGCAATTAAGTAAAACAGATAGGATCCCATGTAGAATTGCCTTTGGTTTTGAACTGTTCTAAGTTGCAACTCTAAATTTTCACTTATGATCCTAGCCCAATCAAATTTTCCTTTTCCCTTTTCAATTTCATCAATGAAGAAGTACATCCAGTTTTCGAATTGCATAGCTTGAGCTAGGCCCATGATCCGGCTGAGAAGAACAATGAGATCGCCATATTCCGGCTTGAAATCTGCCACTGTAAGCCTTGTTGATTTGTTAACTCCTTTCCTTCCTTCGTGTATCCAATTCCGCTTTAGATGTGAGAAGTAGGCCTCTTGGTTACCTTGAAATGATTTGGCCGCCTGATCCACCATTACAACTGTCATGCCCTTGCTCTGGGGAATATTAAATGTCTCTTCAATTGCTTGTTCGCCAATGTTGGCCAACACTCTCTTCCCTTCGCCAAAAATGATGGATTTACTGTCTAGATCAAATCTGGATGCACACTCCATAATCAATTCCGGAAAAGGCAAAGTAGGAGGAAAAGCTGCTGCATGTACAATTCCGCTCTTGTATATCCTCTTTGCCAAGGGGGATTGTCCTTCCTTTAGTCTGTCCCTCATCCGTATCATGTCCACTGTAGCGATATTAGTATCGGTTATTTTCTTCATTTTCGAGAAGAAGGAAGTTTTGGGCGTCATATCCTCTTTGTCTTTCTTAGCGTTTGCCCGCTTGGGATTCTTACTTGCACTATCATCCTCCATGCTCGTCGCCCTATTACGGGATGGTAGAGTGGTGGACCAAAAGGCAAGAAGAACCAAGTAGTGCAATTCTTAGAAAAGAGCGAAAGAATGGATGTTAGCTTAAGCACTCCTTGCAACTCTAGATGATGACTTTCACCTTAACTAATAATCTTACAGCAACTTTTCGGAACTCGGGATATGACATCAAAGAATTACAAATCCCTTTGCAAATTAGAAAACAAAGCCTCTAAGCTTATCCAACACTTGCCTTCTATGCAAAAATCAAACTTTCATATGTATCTCTTCTCCCAACAAAATTGCCCAAATCTGATATAAAAATTGCAGCCCCTCTAGAAAATCAGAATTTTGTCTTCCACAAATTTCGGCCCCCACAAAATTCGGCTCCCACAAAATTCGGCTAAGCATGAAAAAAAATTTGCCCTTCCACAAAATTCGCCCAAGCAAAGAAGGAGCAAAATCTGTAAAATCTGCCACCTAGGGCACAAATCGCAGCCCACAAAGTGGAGCAAAAATCCCCAAAAACGCAAAAAATCTGGCCCTTAGACAAATCGCCCAACAATGGCAATGGAGAAATTGCCCAAAAATCGCCAAAAAACTGCCTTCCACCAATTTCGCCCAAGTCTGGAAATCTGCCCTTGCTTCAAATTCGCCCAAGCATGAGGAGCAAATGAATTGATGAAAATGAAATGGGAGGGGACTCCCTTTATAGCAGCTTTCACCTTCCTCCCAGGCTGGCCGACTTGGTCCTATAGAGGGAAAAAAAAACCAAAATTAAAGCTAAGTTAGTGGCCCACTTTAAATACTTTGCCAAAATTTTAATTTTCTAAAATGAAAACTGCACTTTTAATTTACTAATTAACCACAAATTGCAAAACGAAATTGAATGGTGCCTTGGGGATGCTAAAAATTTCTATTTAATGAGGGTTTGCTAATTAATACATCCTTGAAGTTGAATTTTGGCTAACCAAAAGCCATTTCTTAATATTTATTTACCAATTTCATTAAATACCAAAAGCTTTCAAGGCAAATTTAATCTATTAAAGCCAATTTTTGCAATTTTCCTCTAAATCGATTTTGTTAAATAATTAAAATTTTATGACAAAAAATAAAATTGCCTCTAGATTAAAAATCGATTTTGCAATTTAACTTCATCTTACAAAATTAAATTCTATTTCACCAAAAAAAAATAAGATTTTCCAAGAACCTAAGTCTAACGAAAAATTTCCTTATTTGAAAATCATTCAAATTTACAATTAAATCCAAATTTTCAAAAGAAATCGTCTAAGTACAAAATTCACAATCTTATCCTGCCAAGTTGAAATCAATTTTGAACTTATTCGGCCTAAGGATAGAACTGATAGCTCTGGAAAATCAAGTTGAAACCGGGTGAAAAATACATCTAACCTTCTCCATTGGCCCTAAAGGCGATTAAAAGGGGGGTCCCCAAGATTTTGGGGCGATGTGTGAAAACCTCACAACAATACTATGCTAAAATGTAAGCCCAGAAGTCAATGATGGTAAACAGCAATAAGGAGTCAAAACTGAAACAATAAACACCAGAAATATCCTGGGAAAACCCTTCTAGAATGAAGGGAAAAATCCAGCTACACAACAAAAAGTATCATTTTATTGATCATAAAAGTTCAAGTGTATATAACTTAAGGAGAGGCTTCACATTTCAACCAAAGGTCTCTCCAATTTCCCAAAACATGATTCTTTATTACAAAAAAACAATTACAACTCTTCGAATTTCCATGCCTCAATGGATGTCGAATGACACATGTCATTAGATTTAATATTACAATTTAAACATAAGTGTCCTTTTCAGCTGGTCACAATAACGGTAATAGTATCCATGTTTCCAGAGATAAAGATTCCTATCGCAGCTACAATCTTCAACACATTCAAGGTCGCCTACCTATGATTTGCCCCAATGCTAGCACTTAGTTTTGTGCTAGAAATCAACAAAAAGCCCACTTAAATCATGATTTTGCACGGTTAGGATATCATGACAAGTTGGTGGAGGATAGTAAATGCATTTCCTAGGAGAGTTTTGCAATTTTTCTTTTTGTACTCTAAACCTTTCAAAAATTATTGAAAATTTTGGCTGATTAAATTGAAGTTTTTTACTCTTCAGGAGAAAAAATTGTTTCGGGCAAGGATTTTTTTATATGATGCGAAAATCAGGGATTTTTTTCGCAATTTATGTTTCTCTGGTTGAGTGTGGTTGCTGTTATAGCAGTAATTGCTATTATTGTTGTTATGGTAATGATTAAGTTTTGAATTAAGTGAAAAGTTTTCTTTTTTACTGATTCAACTCCCGATGCCCTCTTATTCTAAGTGTGTGCTCGGCATGCATAATCTAACCTATGATTTTACAATGCTATGCTCAAATGATAGAATAATAAATCAATACATATTGATCTGAAATGAAGTCTTTTGATCAGAACAAAATACATCCAAGTGTCAAGATGAATCATACGGAATACAAATATGTAGCTGACTGAATAAATGTACTTGGGGCTGAATTTGGAAAGTGTTTGATGATTGTATAAAGCTCTTCAATACTTTTTAAATGCCACAAGAATCACACAAACTGGAGATCTAAGGAAAAAGTTAAGAGCTTAAAGGCTAAAAATAAGGATTTAACTTTAGTCCGCAATTTTGGGCAAGTGTAGCAAAATATTACAAAATGGCTTGGACCACTGCAAAGTACTAAAATATTTGATACATTGATGCATAGTTTGAGGACACTGCAAGTATTCTCCAAAACTTGTCAAACTTGTGAGTCCTATTTCTGGCCGAGTCCACTTGCCACTGACTCGTGTAGCAAGTCCAGAAGAATTCTAGGGAATACACCATCAAATTCATTTGCCCTCATTCTTGAGTACTATCATATTAATGCCTTGAGTAAGCTTGGTATTGGCACTTATGGCTGCTTTCTACATTTCTCTGTTTTGGTAGTTATATCTTTAGGTGTGTCTTCTTGTCACAATAGGTGCATGTCTTATATATCTTTCACAATGAGTTCAAATGCTAGTAAGACCTGTTTAAACTTGTCTAGTATTTTCATTCATAGGTAGTACCTAATGTTTATTATCTATGGTACTGGGGCTTGATTGGTGGACTTTTTGAGACCTTTCCTTGACTCCTGTGGGACCTCAAAAGCATCACTTGCCCATTGAATTTACCTTTCAAAGTAAGATTTGCTACATCACTTGCCCATTAAACAATCATTTCCATGAAGTACATCATTATTACATTGAACATTTATTTCTTAAGAAACGATCCCATAAATATGTATACAGTTTTATGTTTGTAAATTTGAGTAATCAAAATTTGAAGCTGCACTTTCCGTCTCAATTTAGTTCATATATAGAAGTGGTTTCTCATAATATAGTTGTTTTACACAAACTTAGTATATTTAGTATAATGTTCATTTCAAGAAGAGGATAAATCTTGTCCTACTAGACTAAGAGGACTATGTTGGCATGTAAGTTAAATATTCCTCATGGTAGTAGTTTACATGCTCATTGGTTTTTTGATTTAATTTATGGTTGTTCATTGAGGTTAGTGAACTCGGAAGGTCATATAGCTCCTAGGGGGAATATTTTTGTGCTACTTGACTTTGATTGTCGAGTGACTTTTCTTTTATAATACTTTTTAGACAAAAATATGATTATCACAGGCTTACACTATTTATAACAGACAATTTTCTTAGAGGTGCTCATGATTTTCAATTCTGGTGCAGGAAGTCCTGCGCTGGATTAAATCTGTTGTTGCAGAAATTGGTACAGATGTTAGTAATGATCAACTTAAGGAGTATGTTTGGAAGACGTTAAGAGGTGGACAGGTATGAAGCTTATGATATATTTGAAATGGGTAGGATTACAGTCTGTATTTCTGTGGCAGATCTGGAGTGCAGTTGCATTATCAGGCCGTTTTAATAATATTCCTTAAGACCAGTTAGGCATCATCATTTAATGAGAAAGTGGCTATTCATATACCGGACATTATATCATATTGTTTTCTTTTTTCTTTTCTTTTTTATGGGTAATGGGCCAAAGCCAAGATTAATTAATAAATTATTATTATTTGTTGAAATTAATTTTTATTAATTGTTAAGCTCGAGTAGATTCGAACCCAAGACCTCCTAGATTAAAGGCTCACAAATTACCATTATGTTGTAGGCTGTTGCATCTTGCTTTTGTTATTCTTATCATTGAAGACTGTGCTAGATTATTTTTAGAGTATGCTTATTGTTTTTGTTATTATGTTATTACTATTCATTATTACCCTGGAACTATGTTTACAGGTTGTTCCTGGTTTTGGTCATGGAGTATTACGTAAAACAGATCCAAGATATACATGTCAAAGGGAATTTGCATTAAAGCACATGCCCGATGATCCCTTGTTTAAGCTGGTTAGAATTTTGTACCCCTTGAATACTAATTTTTATTCCCTTGTCTCGAACTGGCATGTGGAAAAATCATTTATCTTTCTTGTTTTAAAGAATGAGTTAATGTATTTCTTTTTAATTGTTCAAAATTCGATTATGCAGGTTTCAAAACTGTTTGAGGTTGTTCCACCAATTCTCACAGAACTAGGGAAGGTAGGTTCTTCATGAGTAGGTTTGTCATTTGATGTTTCCCTGTTTGATGGATTCTGCCAATCATTAAGTTATGCCATTCTCAGTGCAGAATGCCAATTTCAATTGGATATGTGTTTCTACTGGGAAATTTTAATGCCCTAATATATAACATGCATTGAAACCTGCACTCTTTCAAGTTTCCTTGCTTGTTACAGCTATCAGAGGACATCTATAGTGAGAAAATTAATGGTGCACTTTTGAAAAATGGATTTTGAACTAGTTATCTTAATTTATATATCACATCTTTGTATTATGTAAATGCTCCTCTGATGCCATAAAAAACATTTTGCAAGAGTGGAAACTGTTTATTGATAAAATATTGTTTGCCAGCTGCCAAACATGCAGATTTTTTATAATGAAAATAGAATTTATGTTTGAAGTCGAGGTCATGCCTACATTTTAGATGTATTGCTCATGGGTTGTTGGAAATTTTATAGGTGAAGAATCCATGGCCTAATGTCGATGCACATAGTGGGGTGTTGCTAAATCACTTTGGCTTATCAGAGGACAGGTCATGATCATCTGCTGATTTTCATTTAGATTTCATGATGAGGATGTTGGGAGCTAGTAGAGCTATCACTACATCATATACATATCTTTGCAGCAAATGAGTTCTATGCTGAAAGTTGTTATGTCGTCATTGTTTAGTTTATTGAATTTTTTAACATACCATGCACAAGTTTACAATACGACTTTATTTCAATCATGAATTTTTTTTGATAACTATCCTGGGGTGTTAACCATGAATTATGATCAATTTGAATTGACAATGGCTGACATGTTTTGTCTTTTGCAGGTTCTTTACAGTCCTTTTTGGGGTTTCCAGAGCTCTGGGCACCTTATCTCAGGTATCTTTGGGTATACATTTCATGTCAATGTACTATGAGGTATTAATAATTACTACGTTTATAACATGAATAATGATTTGCAGCTTATATGGGATCGTGCTCTTGGATTACCGCTTGAGAGGCCAAAAAGTGTAACAATGGGGGTACTTGAGAATATTTGTAAGAAGAATTCTGCATGAGACATGTAAACAATTACCGCATAAGTGTAACAATGGGGGTACTCGAGAATACTTGTAACAATGGGGGTACTCGAGAAGAATTCTGCAAGAGAAATGTAAACAAATTACTGCATAAGAGATTTTCCCTTGAAAATAAAACATTGAAATAAAATGGGCTTTTGTTTTGCTTGTTAGCACTGTCATGGTGGAACATCTTGTCAATTTGTAATAATTTCCAAGTAGTTGTGCACAGTTGTCTCAGATGACGTGGCTGTGTTTCAATCATGATTCATAGTGGTTGTTATGTGACATAAATTCCATGGCCAAAATATAATGAGGGAGAAATCAAAGTGAGCATTGTACTGTTGTAACAATTTTGGCGTATTTGTCCCCTGAAACGAAGGAGAAATCAAAGTGAGCATTGTAGTATTCTAACAATTTTGACGTATGTCCCCTGAAACGTGGGATGCCATATTACAATGCGATAATTTGAAAAGAATGCTGGCTTTTGTTTCTGAAAATCTGGTGGGTTAGATCTGTTCCATCTCTCCGAAACTATGTGTTGCATGTGCGCTAGGGTATTAGGCCCCTTATAAATTTCAAGGGCAACTTATATTTGGAGAGATTATCATAAAAAACAAATGCATAGTAATGAGAGCTAGTTTGCAAAATCAGTTATCAGGCACGTGTCTGAGTTTCCAAAACAGAATTAAGAGCTGTGTTCATGTAGCAATATGTACTTCCATGTAATTGTAGTTCAATTATTTAAGATCGCAGATAAGGCATTTATATTTTAGTATTCCTGAGATTAGACCCATGCTGTACATTTCAATTAGTAGCATATTGTGCATATATTATTGATTGCAAGTGCTTTACAATGTTTACATGGTATGAAGTTGTGATACTCATGACAGTCTGCATTCATATGTTAGCAACGCAATTATCTAATCTTTAGAACATTTTAATATTAACATAATATAAAGTATTTTAATTATCTATCAAAAGAGCAGGGTGAAAAGCAATAAACAGTAAGGATGCAAAATAAGCACCTCCCAATGGCAAGCTAGCATGCACGACACCTTGCTATTAGCCCTAATTCCTTTATTATTGGCCCTGGCTAATCTGTAGAGAAAATGCACCAAAGATTAAAAAAAGTCAAACATGATTCTTTTTCAGATTCACGAAAACACAATGAAGTTTTTTGAAAAAATTGTTGTTTTCGATCACAAAATATACAGAGCATGAAGATCAAACGCTGAATTTTTTAAAGAATTTCATTGTATTTTTGTTTTTTAAAAATTTAGTCAATAGAGCAATTTGTAGCGAGGATAGCTACGTTCGTTATTATTGTGGTTATTTATTGATATTTTAACTTTTAATTAAAGTTGATCAATAGTCCCCATTAATGACGTGATAGCATCATTAACGCTGGTAGGCATTCTACAATAGGGATGGTGTGAGTGTGTTAATGTTAACATTTACCGTTTTTTGGTTAAATTTGACAACTATCTACATGCAAAAATCTAAATATTAATTATAAATGGAGTATATTTTTTAAAAAATTAATAAATACTATATGAAAAATTTGCTAAAATTATTAACTCTAGAGATATAAATAATCATTTATTTTAGAAATTAAAATTAAAAAACTTAAGTGAGTTAAAAAATGAATAGAGATACAGAGAAATATAAATATATTTCTAGATGTAGTAAATTAAGTTTTAATCATTTTATAATGACTATCTATCAACATTTTTTTAGATGGATTTATTTAATATATCTACACTACTTATGGTAATGATCATGTGAAGGACAAAGGGTTGATTTTAGCGTGTATTCTCATAAATGTTGGAAGCTTCCATATACTTTTGAATCTATTTGCCTCTGAGAGTTTGCATGTTATACCTTTTTGTATCAAACTTTGTAATTCATGATCAGGACAAAGAACAAAATATGGGATGATTAGCAAATTTAGTACAATGATTTTTTTATGAATCTAAAAGGGGATTCACATATGCTTAAAAAAGAGAAATAAAGTGAAGAAATTTGTATGTAGAAATTAAGGGTGGGAATGTATTGTGTTAGGAGCTTTAAACAATCCAATCAGTTAGACACTCATCTTCCAGTCTTATTTTCTACATTATATGAATTCATAAAGCCTCTCAACCTACTAACCATCCAAATGACCAATACAAGTAAAACTAATGCCTACACATATTCTATCACACACTAGTTAATTTCAATTGAGTGAAGAAAGGAATTACACAAAGTAGTAAAATAGAACAAAAAATGTCTTTATAAAATTAAAGAAACTCAAAAGAATAATTTATTGGGGTTCTATATAGGGCCCTAGTGTTTCGGAGTTACAAACACATACATAGCAAATTGCATGAACAATTGTGTAGCCAAAAAAATACAAAAACCTTGACAGAAAAAATATTCAAAATTTGTAGTAGAAGATAAAATTAGATAAAAACCTTTGTCCACATATTAAATTAAATAGCCCCAATTCATTTAAAATTCACAACATGAAATTAAACAAAGCATCTACCTTAGGGAAGTTGAATACACTAGATTTCAACATGTTACTATTAATTTTGGTAGCGTGGACAATTGTTTGTCCAATTTCTAGAGTTTGGTAAATAATTATTTCTCTAACTTTTCCGTGATGTCTCCTGCTTTCTTCTTCTTTTGTTGTACTTGTTCTTTTTTGGACACTGTTTCGTGCTCTGTTTATTTGCTTTCTTCTTGGTGTAAGCTTCCAATCTCCTAGACCCACTTTGTGGTCTTTTATTGGATATTAATAAAATTATCTTGAAATAATTTCTGGGGAAGATTGTGTGAGAGTTTTTTCATCAACGTTTCGGATCATACTGTATGATCCATCATCAGGATGCCACTGAGAGCAAAAAATGGAGTGCAGATCTAGGAGAGGGGATAAAAAGAGGATGGAGAGGAGGGAAGGGGCACGAAGACCGAGGAGGCACGGAGGACGGAGGGGGAGAGAAGTCAAAAGAAGAAAATGTAAGGAAGAAAGGATGAGAAATGAAAATGATGAGGAAACAAGAATAAAATAAGAATATAAAAACGAGAATAAGAATAAAATTATCTTATCTTATCTAACAAATTTGTTGGGAATGCAAATAATTATTTATTTATTAATTAGCCACGTTTGGAAACTGTTAGAAACAAATTGGTTAGAATTTTATTTGTTTTTAATTTTTAATTTTAATTAATTTATATTTAATTTAATTAAAATTTTTTTTTTGGTTTTGTTTTTAATCTCAGTCGTTGATTGAGAACTGATCTTTGTTGTTGGTTTTCCATTGAAAAGGGCATAAAAAGGGGCCAAGGGCATTTGGCAAACACAAATTGTACAAGCATTTGCAGTGATAGCAAATAGTCATGCAATGTTTAGTAAGGGCACATTTATAACGTTGGGGATGATAGTGAGGGAATATCAATGGGAGAAATTGGGAGATTATCAGAGTTTTGCCAGTAAGAAACAAGTAGTTAATGTAGATCTCTTAATTTCCCAAAGTTTAATGTATTTCTCATCTGCAAAACTAGTTTTCTATTAGGGTTTTCTCCAAGGATAACTTGTCTAAAACTATTGTGTTAAAAATTTCTTTCCATATAATTTATTCATGAAGTTGCAATCGTGTTATTTTTCAATATTAGTTGTGAATTAATTTTTTACAATTAAATAATTTGAAAAATATGGGAGATTAATAACCAATGTCTATAATAGAATTTTACATGGTGTCAGATTTGTGTTCAGGGTAGAAAAGGTTTTCCCTATGAAAGAAAACCAAGGCTTTATAGAACTAGGTTGACCTTTTTCGAATTATTTTATTTTTATCCCTTGAGATGGGTTCAATTGGTTTGAGAGATCATGACATATTGGATGGTGCCTCAAATTTTGGTGTTTGGAAGGCCAAAATTACTTTATTGATGGAAGAGAATGGTATCAAGGATTAGATCTAACATAGCTTGCAACATACAAGAAGGGTGATGCCAAGGCAAGGAGGATAATACTTGGTTTCAAGGACCATTTTTTTTCACATATCACAGAGTTAGATATGATGAAGAAAATGTGGGACACTATTTTGAATTTGTACTAGAATGCTACCACCAAGAGGAAGTTGATTCTCAAAGAAAAGTTTAAGAATACTCAAATGAACAAGAGCAAAGACGTCATAAGTTACCTCACTAGGCTTAGACTTGTTAATGATGAGTTAAGATTTATTAGAGATAGCCCCAGTGATGATGAGCTTGTATGAATTGCCCTAATTAGGTTTGCTAAGTAGTGGGATGTCTTTGTTCAACACCTTAATGAGTTAAGATCGACTATAGAGTGATTTCACTCAAGAGGAGTTTAGACTAAGTCTTGTCAAGGAGACCAACAAGAGTCAGAAAAGTGAGGTGGAACATGAAAATGTTGCTGTCGAGGGAAAATGCAAAGCAAAGAAGTGGTCTAGCAAAGGATCAAATTCACAAAGTGAGATGGACTTGTTAAAGATCAAGTGCTTTGGTTGTCACGATTTTGGCCACCATGTCAATGATTTCCCACAAAGGAAGAAAAATGAAAAGAAGGGAAATAAGCAGGTGGCAACTTCAACAAGTGCATAAGAGCTCTATAGTAGAATGGAAGATGAGTTTTCACTCATAGCTTGTATTGGTTAGCTCAACCTCATAGTGTGTTTGGTATATAGATAGTGGGGCACCATTCCATATGACAAGAGATAGAGAATACTTCTCTACTTATAAGGAGGAGAACACCAGTATCCATATTTCAATGGGGAACTTTTGCAAGCTCAACCTAGTAGGGAAAGGGACTGTTAGAGTTTTAGGTGACTCTATAACACCCCTAGGATCAAATGAAAGACCAAGATAACTTCCACAAGAGATTGGCAAGACAATTGCATGAAGATGCAAGAATGCTATTATTGATAATGGACTTGATTGCCATCCAATGGATTGATTTGAAATGTACATAATAGGCCTCCTTATATAGGAGAGGCGATAAGAGACAATGATAAGGAGAAGATAAGCTATCACCCACACAAGGTGGAATCACATGTCCAAGAAAGGTGGATCATTCTCCATTATGTAATGAAGTATGTGCAATGATGAGGATGATAATGTGATAAGTACACTAAAGGTGGAATAAGATAACAACTATGACTAACCTAGAGTGGAATTCTCCTACACCATGTGTTTAATTGAGGTGCAAACTCCCAAGTGTCTCAATCACAAACTAGTATGCAATGCATTATCCTAAGTAAGCTTAAGTAAGTGTAATTAGTGAATATTTAATTACACCAAAACCCCCCCTTAAGTGCAACTTAGGGGAATGCACTTAAACTCACAATGCAAGATGGGTCCTAGATACAAGGCCATTTTAGGTACCCATGTACAATATGCAAAGCAATACATGAAATGTAATCTCTCATAAAGTGGAGAAAGAGAGAAAACCTCATGGGAAAAAGCCTCCTCCAAAAATGCATGGATGGATGGAGTACTCAAGACTCTCCAAAAATTGGATACATCATGTATATACAAAGAATGATCGCCCCATAGGAAGGAAATAAGGAGACATGATATCCCCCTCATAATAAAGAAGCTCCAATGTAGATGAAGAGTACTTGCAAGTAAAATATAATCCAATGCCTACAAGAAACATCTCTCCCCATCAAATGGTGAAGAACCCACTCCATGTAAAAAGTGAGGAAGGAGGAAGAAGGTCTCCATGTATGCATCTTTGAAGATTGAATAGGTGTCTCCAAGCTCAAATATTTTGTCACACCATCAAGCTGACCTATGAGATGTGAAAAAACAAGAGAACATGAAGAGTTGGGAAATCCAATCTCTAAAGAAGGTGAAGAAATATCTTGAAGAGAACCCTCCTCAGATGTATTAACCAAATATGCATTATGAGACTCGTCTGAATGAGCATCCATGAATTCATCCCACACTACAAGATGTGAAGCATAAAGATCATCTTGCTGAACAGTAGAACTCATGTTTGAAGAAGCAGGAGGTGGAGGAGTAGGACGTTCAACACTTGTCTCAAGAACAAAATGATTCAAGTGTCCAATATTCTCCTCACATAAATTATTCACCCTTGATAAAGGGTTAGGTACATCATGAATATCATCATCATTATCAACAAACTATGCAAACAAATACAAGTGTGATGTATGATCAACAACTCCCATAGCTATGACATCTCTAGTCTCCATGTCCCTAATATAGACATAATCAGGAGTGAACTCAACAATTTTACCTTGTGCCCCATGAGTAATTTGGTAAATGGAAAGGATAGTAGTGGTCAAGGATGGTACACAAAGAATATCATTAAATGTACCCTCTATCATAAGAGTAGAACCTTTACCACAAACCTTCATGTCTGTATTATTACCCATCAATATAGGTGGAGAAGTACAAGGCTCAATAGAAGAAAACATATTTGTAGAAGATGCCATATGATGTGATGCACCTGAATCAAGAATCCATTTACCTTGCTCAGGATGTGTGGAAGCAATGAGTGATTGTCCTTTGCCTCTGGATGATTATGTTGATGTAGATGTAGAAGTTGGCTAATGAATAGAAGGAGGAGAAAACATTGATGAGGGCAACTAGATATTGTTCTTTTGAAGAATGTGAGTGAGTTCATCAATCTTGTTATGGAAACGCTTATGCTCATCATGTCCTAGCATTTTGCAATAAGCACATTTATCTCTCTTTCTTCTAGATATTTCCTCTCTAGAAGAGGACTTGGATTCAATATTATGTTGTGAAGGAGAGTCATCATTATGTTGTGAAGGAGAGTCATCACCTTTTTCATGTTGCTTAGGATCCTTGTGTTGTTTGTTTCCCTTTCCTTTGGGGGCCTTTGGAGAGGAGTCATTTGCAACCAATGTTTTATGCTTTAAAGGCTTTAATTGACCCATGTGTGCTAACTTTGCTTGTTCCCTTGTGACCTAAGCTACAAATTCATCAAGAGAAGGCATTTTTTATGTACTACCAAGAGCATCCATAATAGCATAGAATGTGGAAGCAAAGATTGAATATTCAGGACCTAGCTTGGAAAGAATAGATAATAACAATTGCTCATCATCTTTAGTAATGCCACAATTAGAAAGCTCCAATGTAATGGAATTTACCTTAGAGAAAAAGTCTTGAATATTATCAAAATCACATGGACTTAGACCTATAAGCTCATTCTCCAATTTGATTTTTTTTATTCTATCAAGTTTACCAAAGATCTCTTCCAATGTTGTCCATGCATCGTGAGGATGTGTGCAGGATGCAATATGATATAAAAAATCATTGGAAATGGTAGATCTAAGAGAGCCAAGTGCTTTATCCCTTAATATCAAACCATTTCCTTCTTTATGCAACACCTGTAGCTGGTTCTAGATCCTGTCCAAGAATCATTCTAAGCAATCAAATACTCATCAACTGATCAAAAACTACTTGTTTCCATTCATGATAGTTATATGGAGTGAGTAATGGAACTTTTGAAAACTTCATAATGAAATCAAATGATGATTGAAATCAATTGATAACTCCTTCAAATTACTGATTTAGTTAAGAAAATTAAAATCTAAATATTCAGCAAGTGCAAATATAGCCAAAAAGGACCTATTTATGAAAGTGATATGCCCACTCCAAATTACTAAAATCTGATTACAGATCTAGAAAGTAGAGGACAAATCATGCACTTTCAAAAAAAATTGCACATGAAAATGTTACCGGATGTGCCCAAACAAAGCCTTGAAAGTTGCAAAAAATGGGATTTGCAATTTTTAGAAAAATTCAGAGGCAGGGATCCAAAATCACCTATACCACTATGTAGATTGTGAAATTCTACCCCCCTCCAAAAAAAAAAAAAAAAAAAAAACTCAGAAAAAGGAGTCCATATGAGGGAGATATCGTTGTTTGAAAATCACCTTTGAAGTTATTTTTTCTGAATCGCCGTCATTGCACCTTCAAAAATCAAGTGACTCTAGATTTGGCCTCAGATGTCTGATTTGGATGAAACAAAATTTGATTTAGGGGTTTTTGGACCTCCTCTATATGATGCCAACCTCTAATTTTCACTAGCAAGCTCTAATTTTTGTCTACAATAGAAGGTCACAAAATAAGACTCCCGAAATCTCCTCCAAATTGTAATGTCCAAATTGCCAAATGTTGCACCAACAATGAGTCAAGCCAAGATTGCACTTCTTGAGAAGAAGTCTTCACATCATGAGAACTCTAATACTATGTTAGAGTTTTAGGTGACTCTACAACACCCCTAGAATCAAATTAAAGACCAAGATAACTTCCACAAGAGATTGGCAAGACAATTGCATGAAGATGCAAGAATGTTATTATTGATAATGGACTTGATTGACATCCAATGGATTGATTTGAAATGTACATAATAGGCCTCCTTATATAGGAGAGGCGATAAGAGACAATGATAAGGAGAAGATAAGCTATCACCCACACAAGATAGAATCACATGTCCATGAAAGGTGGATCATCCTCCATTATGCAATGAAGTATGTGCGATGATGAGGATGAAAATGTGATAAGTACACTAAAGGTGGAATGAGATAACAACTATGATCACTTAGAGTGGAATTCTCCTACACCATGTGTTTAATTGAGGTGCAAACTCCCAAGTGTCTCAATCACAAACTAGTATGCAATGCATTATCCTAAGTAAGCTTAAGTAAGTGTAATTAGTGAATATTTAATTACACCAATAGGGACTGTTCGGTTTCATAGGGAGAATGGAAAGATAGTTCCACTGTTGTGTGTGTTATGCTTATGTATATATTTGATTTTTTAATTTTTCCTTTAGGATAAAGGGTATAATTTACTCTTTAAAAGGGCACATCTACTAATCAAGAATAAGGATTAAAAACTACCCATAACTATTTGAAGTAGGAGGGATCACCTTTATAGGTTTTAGTTTGATACTCCTAAGGCACTCATGACCAACAGTTATCCTATAGAGCTTGGGGAGCTATGACTTAGGAGGATAGGCCATATTCTTCACACAACATTTAAATTGCTCCGCGAGACAGTGATAAGTGTTCCAGAGGTGAGCACCAAGCACAACAATGTATGCAAGGGATGTGTGTTGGGGAAGTTTGTAAAAGTATCTTTTCCAAGGAGTGACATTAGATTTAAGTGTGTTCTTGATCTAGTACATTTATATTTATGTGGACAAATGTTGACAAAGTCTCTTAGAGGATATGTGTACTTTGTTACTTTTATTGATGATTTCTCTAGGAAGACTTGGATATACTTCTTGAAGACCAAGGATGGGGTTTTTAGTCACTTCCAAGAATTCAAGGCTCATGTGAAGAACTCAACAAGAAGGAAGTCAAACAATGGAGGCGAGCACAAAGGAAATGACTTCTAGGAGTTTTGTACGAGGGAAGGAATCAAGAGTGAGTGGACTATTCCTTACAACCCACAATAGAATAGAGTTTCTTAGAGAAAGAATCATTCTATATCAAAGGCAACAAGGGCTATCCTACATAACTAGGACATGCCCTGCTACTTATGGGCAGAGGAGTATCGTACAATAGTATACATACAAAATACGGTTCCACACAAGATACTAAGATAACACCGAAGGAAGCTTTCATAGGGAAGAAGCTAGTTATTCATCACTTTAGGGTTCACTACTACATTTGGGCTTGAATTGCGATGGCCACCTATCACTTGAGTGACAATACCACGAATTGGCTCTTGTCGGATGGGCGTCAGAATTTTGTTGTCACAAATTGCGATGGCGAGGGTGTTCGTCATAATTGCAACAAATAAAGTTGTTGTAACTTGGAAGAAGCTAAGGGAAGGAGTTCATCATCATGTTGTCACAATTTTGACAATAAACCATCGCAAAGACAATGCCTTAGGCCTTCAGTCTCATGTCCCAATTGTGATGGTTGTGTGACAATAGTGCTATGGGAGCGACAACTATCTGTTGGAATAGTCTGTCACAATTAGAATGAGTATGTAACAACAATGTTGTAGGAGCAATGACTATCCATCAAAATAACCAAAATCCCCACAAGAGCATCACAAAGATGCTCAAAGTCAACTATGATGCTCTATGGAAGAAAGAGAAGATGTTCTTGGATGCAACATGTTTTTTCATTGGAGAAATAAGAAGTGTGGCCATTGAAGCATGGGATATTGAATTTTATGGAACACTTGTTTGGGGAACTCTTTTCAATAGATGTCTTGTTGAGGAGGATGAAGATGGTCGGATAAGAATGCATGATCACTTGAGGGACATGGGGAGGGACATTGCAAATGGATAGCTGCCACACTTCCTTTGGTCTCCAAAGAAGGTTAACGAGGTAAAGTGAATGCCTTCATGTATGGATTTATTAGTCATGGCATGGTTTCACCTTTGGTCTTGAGATATTCCTCATTGAAAAGTGAAGTCAATGCTTTCTTTTTATGGCTTTAATAATCATGGATAGGGAACACAACTTCTCTAGTTATAATGAGCTCTAAAATATCCCTTATGTTTACTTTGATAATTCAGGAAGCAATTCGAGTCCGAGGAATAACAATAGATTCACATATTTAGTTGTCATGCAATCATAGGTTAACGTTGAGCTTCACTTGGTTTCAAGAATAGTTTAATATTCTCTACTAATTAGGGCCAACCATGTGAAGGTGAAAGCTCATTTGTAATAAATCCATTCATTCCATTAATAAATTCCCTATTAACATCATACTATTGATTTGATAAACATGAGAATACCACTCTTAATCAAAAATGTATGTACAACTACATTCTATATGCATGGACAATAGGCAGAGCTGAAAAAACCCACTATGTTTACACTTATTTAATAGGTCTATGCAAACCTCTAAAAAAATGCAAACCTATTGGGTATTCTCAGCTCCACCTGATGTTGTATGCATATGAATTGAGATTGCATATTGAACTATGGTGTCCTTCTACGTTGCCTGAAACCAAGGGATTTATACAATTAGTTTTCATGCAATCATAGGTTAATGTTGAGCATCACTTGGTTTTGAGAATAACTTAATATTATGTACTAATCAAGGCCAACCATGTGAAGGTGGAAGCTCATTTGGCCCCACTCCCACCCACCCTAACATCTAAATTCCCCATTAACATCTAAAATCTTTAAAGAAAGGATCAATCTTTTAAGTACCTGGAATATCCTCATCCCCTCTTGCTACTCTCAGGGGAAGTCCATCTTCATTGCTCACAAGAAATTCATCACAATTCTTTAGTGATTCTTGTACATCTAACATGGGTGCATCTAGGAATGTCCTCATCGCATCTGACATAAAATGAATCCAATATTACAAAATGCCACCTAAGAAATAATAGCTCAAGTGAAATAAACACATGAAAAATGAGAGAGAGAAGAAGGAATCTACTTACTAATAGGCATTGCCATCACATCTGTGGCCATGTTACATGTTGAGTGAGTTTTATTGTTTTTCTATTGTGCCAAGATATCTCTATTTATATACATAGACACACACACACACACACACATGTGTGTGTGTATGTATATATACACATATATACATACATACATAAATGAAGATCACAAGGGCACATACATTTATACACACATACAGAGAGATATATATGCATACATACATATATACATACATACATACATATATATGTACATATATATACATACATACATGTGTGTGTTTGTGTGTGTGTAGAGAGAGAGAGAGAGAGAGAGAGAGAGAGAGAGAGAGAGAGAGAGAGAGATCTTTTTTAAGGTGCTAAGTGGCTTACCTCAAGATCCTGCATAGAAATAATGCAGACTAGGAAAAATGGGTAGAGTTTGCAAGAAATTTTACAAAAACATATTATAGTAGATATTTTTAGAAAGAAACAAGCCATAACCCAATTAAATGGGTCTAGTTGCTGATTAGCTAGGTTGATTACAAATTCTTGCAAAGTTGTCATCAAATTAGGTACAATAAAACAAACAACATGCATAGATCACAAGAGCACGACAAAGAGATGTAGAGATCACAAGGGCATGGCAACGAAATGCAGTGATCACAAGGGCACGTCAATCAAATCCCAGATCTCCACTAATCTCCACAATCCACAAGATACTCTCTGTATATATACTTACATACATACATACATGTATATGTATGTATGTATATATGTATATATGTATTTCATACACACACACACACATATGTATGTGCATACATACACACACATATGTGTATGTCTGTGTATGTATGTATATATACAAACAAATCTTTTTTAAGGTGCTTATTACATCTTAGCACAACAATTTTTTTGATCCAACTACATACATATTCCATAATCCAAATAATAAAACAATAAAACTCACTCAACTCGTGTTAAGTGACTTACCTCAAAATCTTGCACACAAATAATGCAGAGTTAATGGGAAATGTGTGTGTGTGTGTGTGTGTGTGTGTGTGTGTAATGTATGTACATAGGGGAAATATAATGCTCATTAACAATGCCATTAACTCTGACCATTTTCCTTGGTTTGTATACATACATACATACATACATACATATATACATACATACATATACGCATACATATATACATGCATACATACATACATCTATATCCTTTGTACGGTTTAGAGGTAATGTCATTATGGTAGAGGCTTCTGCAAGGAAATGAGCCTTGTGATTATGACACTTACATAGAAGCAAAACTTGCTTCTTCAACTCCTTACACTCAACTCTTCATTGAAGTTATTCTTCCAGCAGTGAGAATAGTTGCTACAAATTCCTAGGAGCCAAGGTACCCTGAACGTATGCTACATTTTATGGAGACATGGGAGAAGTTACTACCGACTTCAATACTTCATAACATTCTAGATTATATAGTGATGCCCAAATTAACAATAGTAGATACTTGGGATCCTCATAGGGAGATTGTGCAAATACATGCATGGTTACATCCTTGGCTTCCATTGTTGAGCCAATATATGGAGCCTTTATATCCAACCATTCATTATAAATTGGGGAATGTGCTTCATGCCTGGCATGCAAGTGATGCATCTGCATGTGCAATTTTATCACCTTAGAAAACTATATTTGATCATTGGCTTTGTTCAAGTCCTAATTTTAATGAAGTAAAAAAGTGGTTTTGAGGGTGGAAATGATTATTTTTCCTCGAGCTTCTTGCTAATGAGAGGATAAGAAGTCAGCTAAATGTAACCCTTGAAATGATAAATCAAGTTGTATAGGGTAATACTATGGAACAACCTTGGGCTAGAGAGAATGTAAGCTATCTTAAGATGATGGAGCAACACCAATTTGAGCCACTTCAGTAGCAACAATATATGCTCAATAGCAAGCCTCAGCTTCCATGGGTAGTAGGATTCACCTGAATAATTCCATGGGTGCACCTTAGTTGAGTTTAAAGGAAGTGATTGAAATATATGCACAAGAACATGAAATCCAAATTTTCCCTAAAGTGGGATGCACACTTGATGATCTTTAAGTTTTTGGCTTTAGAACTCTCGGTGTCTATCTACATTCTATAAAAGAACAAGTGCTTGCATAATCTAGAGATAGATGGGTGATTGCATCATTGGAGCAGATAGTTGAGATGCAATATAATCAAACTAGAGGAAATCACTGATAAACCAAACATATAATGGAGAGGAAATAGGAATGTTGAAATGTTGAAATGAAAGTTGTTAAGGATCAAACACCTATGCCAAGGTTACAACACTATGTGAAGTTGATTTTAGATATAAACAAAAAAAAATTTGACATAAATCATTTCCCATTTGTTTTGGTCATAGAGAGGTGCATGTGAAAGAGGGTGGAGAGCTCTGAAAAAAGGTGGAGATCTCTTAATGTTGGTGGAGAGATCTGAGCTCTAAACATTGGTGGAGATTTCATTTTTGTGCCCTTGTGATCAGTACATTGCATTATCATGCCCTTATGGTCTCTACATTTCATTTTCGTGCCCTTGGTGGAGATCAGTGGAGATCTAGGATTTTGTTGTTGTGCCCTTGTGAGCGCTGCATTTTATTATCATGCCATTGTGATCTGTGTGCCCTTGCTCTACAATTTTGTTTTCATGTCATTCCCTTGTGATCTTTGTGCCCTTGCTCTATGATTTTGTTGTCATGTTGTGCCCTTGTGATCTCCGTGCCCTTGCTCTGCAATTTTCTTCAAGGGGGGAAGAGGTACCTATGTAAATAATCTTTTCTTTTCCTTCTAAACATGTATCTCTTTATATTTCCCCCAACAGGTGATTAGAGAAGCTTCTCTTTATGTATATGTATGTGTATATATACACATACACACACATATGGGTGTGTCTATGTATGTATACAATGATCTCTATGTTTAAATACATACATAAACACACACATGTGTGTGTATGTATGTATACACATATATACATATACATATGCATATATATGTATATACATGCATACATACATACATATATAGAGATCATAAGGGCATGAAAATGAGTTGCAGAGATCACAAGGACACATCAACGAAATGCAACAATTACAAGGGCACGACAACGAAATCCTAGATATCCACTGATCTCCACAATCCAGAAGATCTCTCTCTCTCTATATACATACATACATAGAAATAGACATTACAATGAGTTACAGAGATCACAAGGGCACAATAATGAAATGCAACGATTACAAGGGCACGACAACGAAATCCTAGATATCCACTAATCTACATAATCTACAAGATCTATCTCTATATATACATACATACATACATAGACATAGACATATATGTGTGTGTGTGTATATATATATATATGTACATATACATACATACATATATATACATACATAGATACATACATATATACATACATATACACATACATACATCTACATATGCAATTTTATCACCTTGGAAAACTATATTTGATATTTACTCAATTACCAAGAGATAATATAATCTATAACTACAAATTTATGCATACTTAGTTTGGTATGAATAGTTTCAATTGAATTCAGCTAAGGAGAGTGAGTCTACTCATGATAATAATTGCTCTGTGTATTGGGCCTTTAGAGGAGAGAGACTTACATAAGATTAGATGTTTCTAGCTCAAATGTTCACAACTCAAATGCTCTCCCATGGCTTGAGCTGAAACTCTCATTACTATATCCAAAATTAAGGAATAAAATATGATTATGTCCCCAATGGAGAATTTAAATGTAATTTTTTTGGATTCCACTTAGCACTATGTTGATAAATTCAAGAAATCCTACTACCATGCAAATTAACTTACATTAATTTTGAAGCTTAGGACCTAAAAAAAGTTGAAAGGTAAATTGTTGTCAAAGAATGTGCTAAAAATAAGCAAGAGTACATATTTAGAATAAACATATAGATTGGAAACAATGAAGAAACATATGATCCTCTTATACATAA
Source organism: Cupressus sempervirens (assembly GCA_028749045.1). NCBI lineage: Eukaryota > Viridiplantae > Streptophyta > Pinopsida > Cupressales > Cupressaceae > Cupressus > Cupressus sempervirens. The sequence continues at coordinate 954,846,289 of CM053792.1, read as the reverse complement.
TCAAAATTATGTTACAGAGGAACTCAAAAAATTGAGCAATTGAGTAATCCAAATCCAACCTTTCAATTACCACACTCTGTCCATCATTATCATTTTATCAAATTGCATAGTAGTTCTAGAGATTTATCCAAATAATAAATTACACTCATATAGAAAGCTCATACCATGAGAGATATTCAAACTTGTGGACTATTTGGAATTAATGCTACTTTACCAGTAAGATGACACTATAATGGAGCCATACAGATATACTTTTGGCTTATGTGTCATTCATGAAGACCAACTAATATCTCCACTATCAAAATTATAATATTCCTACTCACTTAGAATCCCTACTTGCTTAGAAGATAAAAGTTGGAGATGAGATTTGAATAAGATTACTGTGATGTTGTTTTGTAGACAACTTATATGGATTCATATCTAATGATCATAGGCCAAAGGTATTTGTGTGTATCATACACTTTTCATAAAAAAACCCCTAGTTACAGAAGTTGCTTCTACTAGTGGAGCAAGAACTCACCCTTGAGTGAGCAACTGTATGCCATCAGTAAAAGCCCTTTACTTTTTTGGGACATGGAGCACATTCTATGTTAGTAAGATTCAAGTCTGTAGTTATTTGCATTTTTTTTTTCAAATATATGAATAGGGATTGATTAGAGTTTCCTATATTTGTTTCTAGATATTACCCTCTATCATTTCCTTCCACTAGATGTTATTTTCATCTTTAATTTCCCAAATCTATCCATACACACCTTCCTTCTACCCCACCATAGGCAAGGACTAGAGTTACATGTAGCCCTTGTTCTCGAATGTGCATATGGTCAAATATAGACATGAGTTACATAGGCATTATTTGTTGACCTACATATGGTCTTTAATTTCACGCAATCCTACATATGGCCTATTACAAATATACAGTCTAATTTTAACAAAAATCATAGTCTTAAATGTATATGATTAAATAAAATAAACAAGAGCAGTAGCTATAGTTGTATAATTCTAGTATTACTGATTATGTAAAAAAAAATGCTCAATAAAACAAGTATGAAGTAACATAAATGGATCATTTGCTCGATCCTATTATGACTTAATGTGAATGCATCTTATCCTTACTTGGATGATATTATGCACGTGATCTTTACTCAATCACCAAGAGATAATATAATCTCTTAGATTTTTGCATACTTAGCTTGGTATGAATAGTTTCGATTGAATACAAGGATGATTGCTTGTGTGAATTCAAGACATGAATGATTAATTTAATTTAGCACAAGTGCTATGCAAGTGTGTATGTATGCATGTAAAGTAGTTCACATAGTGAACAGATATAATTACATACATGTGCATATGCATACAATCATCATAATCAGTTATCCTTGAACTTGACCAACGCTATTATATATGAATAAGAGATACATGTTTAGAAGGGAAAAATAAACAATTTCATAGATAGCTCTTCTTTCCTTGAAGAAAATTGTAGAGCAAGGGCATGAAGATCACAAGGGCATGGCACAACAAAGAAATACAATGATCATAAGGGAATAGCAACAAAATCCTAGATCTCCAGTAATCTCCACCAATGTTTAGATCTCTCCACCCTCATTCAGAGCTCTCCACCCTCTTTTGTGCACAGCTCTCCACAATCAATCAAAACAAATGGGGAATGATTAATGTCGTGTTTTTCTTTTATTTTCTAATTATAATCCATAATCCACAAGATCTCTATGTATATATGCATACATACATGCATAGACACACAAATGTGTGTGTATGTATATATATGTATATACACACATACATACATATATACATACATACATACATATACATACATATATATATATATACATACATGAAAACACCAATGCACTTTCTAAGAGTTTACAATTGTTCACCAAAATTAATTTCTTATAAGAAAATGCACCCAAAGAACTATTAGCTCAGAAGCAAGAACATAGTGTTGAAATAGTATAGAAAGTGTTTGACATGAGAGGTCTGCAAGTGAGGTTGTTGACCAATCTTGAAAACTTGAATGTTGAAATGAAAGCTATCGATGATCAAACACCTATTCCAAAGTTAAAACACAATGTGAAGTTGATTTTAGATATGGTAGAGGTAGATATTTAGAAGTTTGATAATCAAAATTTAAGGCATGAGAGAGAAGGAGGAGTGGCTTTAGAAAGAGAAGGAAAAGGAGCGGCTTTGGAAAGAGACTACATGAAAGAAACAACAACTATAAAACATAGAGGATATTATGGGAGCCACTAGATCAAGAAAGTGTTGTGGTAGGTACTATGACATTAGAATCACTTGCAAGTGTGTTTGAGAATTTATAGTCCAAATATCAAGAGGACTACAATTTGTGCAATTTTTCATGTATTGCATTTGCATTTTCTTAGAAGAGTGTTTCAAATATTGACACAGTCTCCCTACGATGATCCCAAGTATCAAATTCTTATAAGAGTGTTTCGATCTTGGGAACCACTTCAACATCCTTGACATGGTTTAGAGGTAATTTCATTGTGGTAGAGGCTTCAACAAGGGAATAAGCCTTGTGATTATGGCATTTACACAGAAGCGAAACTTGCTTCTTCAACTCATTACACTCAACTCTTCACTAAATTTATTCTTCCAAAAGTGAGAATAGCTACTACAAATTCATGGGAGCCAAGGGACTCAGAACCTATGCTATGTTTTCTAAAGACATGGGATAAGTTACTACTGGCTTCAATACTTCATAACATTTTGGATCATATAGTGATGCCCAAATTAATAGTAGCAGTAGATACTTGGGATCCTCATAGGGAGAGTGTGCCAATACATGTATGGTTACATCCTTGGCTTCCATTTTTGGGCCAACGTATGGAGCCTTTATATCTAACCATTAGTTATAAATGGGGAATGCACTTCATGCTTGACATGCAAGTGATGCATCTGCATATGCAATTTTATCACCTTGGAAACCTATATTTGATCCTACTAGCTGGAAACAACTAATTGTTTGTTTTATTGTACCTAATTTGATGACAATTCTATAGGAATTTTTAATCAACCTCGCTAATCAACAACTAGACCCATTTAACTGGGTTATGGTTAGTTTCTTTCTATATATATCTTTTATGATATGTTTTTGTACAATGTCTTGTGAACTTTGCCCATTTTTCCTAGTTTGCATTATTTTTGTGTAGGATCTTGAGGTAAGTTACTTAGCATGGGTTGAGTGAGTTTTATTATTTTATTATTTGGATTCTAGAATATGTATGTAGCTAGATCAATTTTTCTATTGTGCTAAGATGTAATAAGAACCTTAACACAAATCTGTAAAATATACATGTTTAGAAGGAAATATAAAGAGATACATGTTCATAAGTAAAAGAAATAGACATTTACATATCCCTTGAAGAAAATCATAAAACAAGGGCATGGCAATGAAATCACAAAGTAAGGGTATGGAAATCACAAGGGCACGACATGGAAAAAAATTGTAGAGCAAGGGCACAACAATGAAATGCATCGATCATAAGGGCACAACAACAAAATCATAGAGCAAGGGCACGAAAATGAAATGTAGAGATCACAAAAATGAAATCACACAAGCAAGGGCGTGGAAATGAAATGCTTCCATCACAATGGCACGACAATGTTCAAAGCTCTACACCCTCATTTGGAGCTCTCCACCTTCTTTTGCGTGTAGCTCTCCATAATCAAAACAAATGGGGAATTTTTTATGTTGTGTTTTCTTTTTTTGTTCATACTCACGTGGGTGTCATAATTACAATGCAAATGTTGGTATTGCAATGACATTGGGAACAATTACTAAGAAAACATAAAAATCACCATAAATTACATCGTCATTGTAAATTGTTGTCACAATTTGACCCCAAATGTTGTAGTGGTTTTTTTAAGTTTGGCATATTTCCATATTCCAAGCGATACATGTACCAAGTTAGATCAGCCTGTAAAGAGGGTGTACTTTGTTGGGTACAATGAGACCTCAAAATTATATCAGATTTTCATCTAGGGACTAGAAGAATTATAGTCAGACATGATGTCAAGTTCAAGGAGGATAAGGAATTTATAAGTTCTAGAGACTTGTCAACAAATGACCAAATTGAGTTGCCAAGAGTAGCTCCAAGGACAAGTCAAGGGTTGAAAAGATCAAGTACAATTACTAGTATAAGTGTGGGATCAAGTGGTGAAGATTCATAGAATATAAAGTAACTAGTGTAGCAGAAACTATGAGGTTCAAGACATAGAGTGATACTTAGGAGTTTTTGGGATCTCCTAGGAAGAGTATGAGATAGAGGAGACACCAATGGAGCTCAATGATTATGTGGCATTAGTTAGACAATTGGTAGATAGTAAGCCTTCCAGCTATCAAGAGTCTACACAACATCAAGTATGAAAATATTCTATGGTTGAGGAATATACCTCAATAAAGAAAAAAAATTGTGGAAGTGACTAGACCAAAAAATAAGATAGTAGATGGATCATGCTCAATCTATAAGATAAAGCACGATGCATATGATAGCATCAAGAAATACAAGACAAGGTTTGTAGTAAAGGGGTTCTCTTAGGAAGGAATAGATTGTGATGAAATATTTTATCCTATGGCTGGGTATACTTTTATACGAGTTGTGATCTCATTTGCAACATGGATGGGTTGGAATATCCATCAAATGGATGTCAAGACAACATTCCTCAGTGATGAATTGAAGGAGGAGGTATACATAGAACAACAAGGCTTTGTAGTGCACAAAAAAAGAGACTCATGTGTGCAATTGAAGAAAATATTGTATGGACTCAAGCAAGCTTTGAGGACATGGTATGAGCACATTGATACATACTTATAGGAAACAAGCTTTATGAAGAGTGAGGAAAATTCTAGCCTCTACTACTTGGTGGTTGGGGGTGCAGTTCTCATTCATGTTCTATATGTAGATGAATTTTTTCTTATAGGTGAAGTATTTAGAAGGTGTGTAATATATTGTGTTAAATATTCATTTCCATATTTTTTTTGGTGAAGTTGTTGTGTTATTTTTAAATATTAGTTGTGAATTAATTTCTAGAAATTAAGTAATTTTTATAAGATAGTAGATTGATAACCAAGTTCTATAATAGAATTTTACATGGTGTCAAAGTTGTGTTGAGTGTAGATGAGGTTTTCTCTAGGAAATAAAATCAAGGGTTTTATAAAAATAGGTCGATCTCTTTTGAATTATTATTGCATTTATCCATTAAGACGGGTTCAATTGGTTTGAGATATCATGACATATTGGATGGTGCCTAAAATTTTGGTGTCTAGAAGGTCAGGATTACTTTATTGATGAAAGAGAATGGTATCAAGGATTATCTTACCAGTGTTGTAATTGTACCTATAGATCTAACACAACTTGTAATATATAAGAAGGGTGATGCCAAGGCAAGGAGTATAATCCTTGATGATTTCAAGGACCACATTTTCACATATTATGGAGTTAGATACGACAAAGAAAATGTAGGCCACCTTTTTAAATTTGTACCAGCATGCTACCACCAATAGGAAGTTGATTCTCAAAGAAAACTTGAAGATTACCTGGATGAACAAGAGCGAAGACATCACAAGTTATCTAACTATGCCTAGATTTGTCAAGGATGAGTCAACCATTATTAGAGATCACCCCCATGATGATGAGCTAGTATGAATAGCCATAAATGGGTTTACTAAGTAGTGGGATATCTTTGATCAAATTGTTAGTGGATGAGACACCTTACTGAGTTGGGATCAACTATGGAGTGATTTCACTTCAAGAGAAGTTTAGACTAAGTCTTGTCAATGAGACCAACAAGAGTCATAAAATTGAGGTGGAACATGAAAATCTTTCCCTAGAGGGAAAAGGGAAAGAAAAGAATCGGTCTAACAATGGATCAATTTCAAAAAGTTTGAAGGGCTTGTCTAAGATCAAGTGCTTTGGTTGTCATGATTTTGGCCACCATGTCAATGATTTCTTGTGAAAGAAGAGAATGAAAAGAAGGGAATAAGTAGGTGGCAAGTTCAACATGTGCATAATCTCTCTCTGGTAGAATATAAGATGAGTTTTCACTCATAGCTTGTATGGTTCACTCAACCTAATATTGTGTTTGGTATATAGATAGTGGGGCATCATTTCATATGATAGGAGTTAGAGAGTACTTCTCTACTTATAAGGAGGAGAACACCAATCTCCATATTTCTATGGGGAACTTTTCCAAGCACAACACAATAAGGAAAGTGACTATTTAGTTTTAGATGGAGAATGGAAAGATAGTTCCACTTTATGATGTTTTGCATGTGCTAGGCTTAGGTATAAATCTGATTTTTGTATGTCCTTTAGGATAAAGGGTATAATGTACTCTTTAGAGGGGCACATCTTCGAATCAAGAATAAGGATTGGAAACCACCCATAAAAATTGGAATTAGGAGGGGTCACCTTTATAGGTTGTAGTTTGATACTTCTAAGGAACTCATGAGAAACAATAATCCTAGAGATCTTGGAGAGCTATGACATAGGAGGATTGGGCCATATTTATCACACGACATTTAAATTGCTCCTTGAGATGGTGACAAGTGTTCTAGAGGTGAGCACAAAGCATGAAATTTTATGCAAGGGATGTGTGTTGGGGAAGTTTGTAAACACATCTTTTCCAAGGAGTGACACTACATTTGAGGGTGTTCTTGATCTAGTATATTTATATTTATGTGGACCAATGTCGACAAAGTCTTTTAGAGGAAATAAGTACTTTGATACTTTTATTGATGATTTGTCTAGGAGGACTTGGATATACTTCTTAAAGAACAAGGATGAGGTTTTTAGTCAATTCCAAGAGTAAAAGGCTCATGTGAAGAACTCAATAGGAAGGAAGACAAGGGTTCTTTGGTTAGACAATGGAGGCGAGTACAAAGGATATGACTTCCAGGAGTTTTGTAAGAGGGAAGGAATCATGAGTGAGTGGCCTATTCCTTACAACCCATAGCAGAATGGAGTTTCTTAGAAGAAGAATCATTCTATATCAGAGGTAGCAAGAGTTATGCTACATAACTAGAACATGCCCTGCTACTTATGGGCAAAGGCATGTATTATAATAATATACATACAAAATAGGGTTCCACATAAGATACTAGGGAAGATAACACTAGAGGAAGATTTCATAGGGAAGACGATAGTTGTTGGTCACTTCAAGGTTTTTGGAAGTTTGGGATATTGTCATATTCCAAGTGATACATGTACCAAGTTAGATAAGACTGTAGAGAGGGTGTTCTTTTTTGGGTATAATAAAACCTCAAAGGCAAATAGGTTTTTTATCCATGGACTAGAAGAGTTATAATTAGACATGATATCAATTTCATGGAGGACAAGGCATTTAAAAGGTCCAAAGATTTGCAAACATATGATCAAAGTGAGCTAACAAGAGAAGCTTCAAGGCTAATTCAAGTGTAGAAAGCTCAAGTATAGTTACTAGTATAAGTGTGGGATCAGGTGGTGAAGATTCATAGAATATGAAGCAAGTAGTGCAAAAGGAAATACATCACAAAGACATAGAGGTTAATATGTCATCATCTGTAGTTGGAAGTAGGAACCTGTTAGCCATATCCACCCTCTCACCAAAATTTGAGATTTCCTATCAAGCATGGCAAAATGGTCATATCTTTTAAAATATTCAAATGATCAAATGTTATAGAAGATATATTTAAACCTTGGGTTTCTTTATATCCTAAGTCTCAAATTTTTTATGCTTTATTCCCTTGGAGATTCAAGTCATGATCATGCGACTATCCTTCACCACTCAATCGTTGCAATCTATAGCTTAACCATCAAGGGAGGTGTGAATGTGTGACATGGTCTTTTCAGTGGTCAACATGGCTTCATATTTTAGAAGGCTAACATCCAATTATAAGTGGTGACATAGTGATCTCTCTTTATTTCTCAGTCATAGGGCTATGATCTTGACTCAAGGTTTAAGTTGCAATGCCGCGACCCTTCCTCATTCACATGATTGCAGAGAGTTTAGTGTTAACCATGGTTAGGATGGTGAAGTTTCAAATCACCTTGTGCAAATGGTCACTGGGATCAGTGATGGGTTAAAGAATCAAGTTGTGAAGTAGCGATAACATGAAATAAGTAGACTAGATGGTCATTGCAACTTTGCTAGAGTTGTGGCTTAAACACAATTAGTACTATGACCATGAATCTCTTCCTATTTGCATGGCTACTATGATTTAAAGGTAATCCTGGGTTAAGGTTGTAGAGTTGTGGTATGGCACCATATGGATGACTCCGATGATGTGGTAGCACTAAATTGGTTAGAACTTTTGACATGGATGGTAAACTATGATTTTCCCTTGGTTGGATGATCTCCCAAGATCAATGCTTGTCACTATGTCATTAAGAAAATATGTATGATGAAAATACATAGCAAGATAGTGACAGTGCAACACGTGTCACAGTGGGCCTGGGTGGAGAGTAAGAAATGGTGGTTAAGTCCATCTTTCGCAAAGTCACAGGCATTTCATGTTAAGTCAAGGTTTAAGTTGTGACGTTACAAATGGTATGTTGGCAGTTTGGATCATAGTTTTGTAAGGTCATAGGTGTCTAATGCTAGTTAGATATTAAGTGGTGATGATGCAAGATGCATGTTTCACATTGTCATGTAATCATGACAATTAGGGGAAGATGTTAAGGACAAGTTGTGAAGTAGCAATATGGTTTGTTCGTGATTTTGCAAGGTAAAATAGAAATGAAGATAAAGGGTTGTGACGCCACGATTGATTATGGTCAAAAGTCAAACATGAAAGATAGAAGAGTGGCTAGGTGGAAAAATGATAGAATATGACTAGTCCACGATGGCAAAGCCCAAGGATTTACTCTAGTTGACTGATGACATGGCTAACTTGGTGTGTTGATGATAAAGAAAGTAACTCTTTGATGGTGAATCTAATATTTTTGATCTTCCTTTAACCACTTTCATCATTATCCATGCCTAATAAATATGAAGGGACACTCCATCACTGCTTGTTGATCCATCTAATCAATTAGAATGATAATGGTCATTGCTTCTATCTTCTCAAGGTTATGTTTGGTGAATAAGTGATTTTCCTACATTTGAATTTGTGCCATGATTAGATCTTTTCTAGATTTGCAATAATTATTCTCTGCAATCTTGAATACAGTTGGTGATTTTTGCCTTAGGGAAAAAGCTATTTGATTTATGCTTGCACTATAAGAGTAGATTTTGTAACCCTTCTTAGGGTCAATCTTTTCTTTGATTCTATAGAATTGTATGTCTATGCTCTACTACTATAATTTCCTTGCCTCTAAGTTAATACACCCCTTTGTTCTATCTCTTTCTTCCATTAATATACTATGCAATAGCCTCTTGCCTTTGTGTTAATGTATTGTCTTCATTTCTAAACTCTATGATTATATCTACTTGGCTTTTTGAATGACATAAAGTGAGGTCTCTTCCTTATAGCATTCTTTTGGTTTATGATCTACATATGGTTGTTAGATTAAGCAAGGATTGAATTTGTATACTATGAAGTTATATTGATGAATTGTGCATTCTTGGGTAGAGATTTAAGGTTGAACATACTATTTGGTGTATCACCTCATCTTAGATTAGATTATGTAGTTTTATTTCATGCATTCCTTCTCCCTTTTCCTCTCAAGAAATGGTTAGGTGCATCCTGATAGTAATGAAACTAGCCTTCTCCAAAGATTCAATCTCAAGTTGCAAAGTCCCACACTTTTGAGACTGTTCCATGTTATGTGAGGCTTCCTTTAGGTAAGACTTTAGATAAGGGTGCAAGATTATGTGTCAATAGAACCTTGAGGTTCAAGACATAGACAGATACTTGAGAGTTTATGGGAGCTCGTAGGAAGATTATGAGATAGAGGAGACACCAATGAAGTTCAATGATTATGTGGCATTAGTTAGGCAGATGGTAGATAGTGAGCCTTCCAACTATTAAGAGATTGCACACCATTAGGTATGACAAGATGCTAAGTTTGAGGAATATTTCACAATAATGTAGATTTTTGTGTGGGAGGTAGTTCCTAGACCAAAAAATAGGATAGTAGTTGAATAAGTTTGATCTATAAGATAAAGCACAATGCAAATGGTAGCATCGAGAAATACAAGGAAAGGTTCATGGTAAAGGGGTTCTCTTAGAAGGAGGGAATAAAATGTGATGAAATATTTGCTCCTATGGCTAGGTAGACTTCTATATGAGTTGTGATATTATTTAAAACATAGATGGGATGATAGATCCATCAAATGGATGCCAAGAGAACATTCCTTAGTGTTGAATTGAAGGAGGAGGTATACATAGAAAAACTAGAAGGCTTTGTAGTACACAAAAAAGAGACCCGTGTGTGCATATTAAAGAAAACATTGTATGGAATCAAGAAATCTCCCATGATGTGGTATGAGCTCATTGATACATACTTATAGGAAATGGGTTTTATGAAGAGTGAAGAAAATGCTAACCTCTACTACTTTGTGGTTTGGGGTGAGGTTCTCATTCTTTTTCTATATGTAGGAAACTTGTTTCTTATAGGTTCACTAGGGCTCATGGAGGATTTTGAGAGGAACCTTGAAGAAGAGTACGAGATAAAGGATTTGGGACTTATGCACTAATTTATAGGTAAGAAGGTATGGCAGACAAATGGAGAGATATTCCTTGGTTGAGAGAAATATTCTGCCAAAATATTGAAGAGGTTCAAGAGGGAGGATTGCAAAGCCATGTCTACACCTATGATCAAAAATTGGAGGAAGATATATATATTAAAGAAAAAGGATGTATGTTGTCCTCCATTTGGTTATCACAAAATGAAGATAAAAGTACCTAACTTTTCCAATTAAGTTTTGCTTTTATCTAAGGTAGTTCATTGTTTTATTGGAAAATTTTGATCAAACAATCATCACCAATTCATATAATGAAACGTTTTAATGAAGGTTCTCTTCAAGTATTTTTCATTTTTTCAGTTTTTTAGCCTATAGCTGATTTTGTATGCCTTGAACATCCCTTTTTTGCCAATAGACATTCTACAATGATAGAAAGGGTGGAGTGGGATGGTGTAAGTGTGTTAATGTTAACATTTACCTTTTTTGGTTAAATTTGACAACTATCTACATGGCAAAAACTTAATATTAATTATATACAAATAATTATTTTATTAGAAATTAAAATAAAAAAACTTAAGTCGGTTAAAAAATAAATAGAGATACAAGGAAATATAATTATTTTTAGGTGTAGCAAATTTATTTATAATCATTTTATAATGGATATCTATCAACATTTATTTAGATAGATTTATTTAAGATATCTACACTTTTTACGGTAATGATGATGTGAAGGACAAAGGGTTGATTTTAGCATGTATTCTCATATAAATGTTGGAAGCTTCTATATACTTTTGAATCTATTTGCCTATAAGAGTTTGCATGTTACATTTTGTGTCAAACTTTGTAAATTAATGATCAGGAAAAGGAACAAAATATGGGATGATTAGCAAATTTAGTTCAATGAAATTTTCATGAATCTAAAAGGGGATTCACATATGCTTACAAAAGAGAAATAAAGGTAATAAATTTGTATACGGAAATTGAGGTTGGGGAATGTATAGAAATTTGAATGTATTTAGTTAGGAGCTTCAAATAGTCCAATTAGTCAGACACTCATCTTCCAGTCTTAAATTCTACGTTATATGAATTTATAAAGCCTTTCAACCTACTGATCAACCAAATTACCAATACAAGTAAAACTAATACCTACACATATTTTGTCACACACTAGTTAATTTTCAATTGAATGAAGAAAGGAATTACCCAAAGTAAGTAAAATAAAAGAAAAAATATCTTTATAAAATTAAATAAATTTAAAAGAATAATTTATTGGGGTTCTATATAGGGCCCTAATGCTTTTGAGTTGCAAACACATACATAGAAAATTGCATGAACAATTGTGTAGCCAAAAAAAATAGAAACCTTGATAGAAAAGATATTGACATTTTGTGATAGAGGATAAAATTAGACATAAACATGTGTCCACATATTAAACTAAATAACCTAATTCATTCAAGATTCACACCATGAAATTAAACAAAGAATCTACCTTAGGGAAGTTGAATACACTAGATTTCAACATGACACTATTAATTTAGGTATCTTGGACAATTGTTTCTCCAATTGCTAGGATTTGATAAATAATTATTTCTCTAACAAATTTATTGGGAATCAAGACAATAATTAATTAATTAGTTAATCTCATTTAGAAACTATTAGAAACAAATTGGTTAGGTTTTGTTAAAAAAAAAATTAATCTCAGTCTTGATTGAGAATTGATCTCTATTTTTTTTCCAATGAGAGTGCTATTAAAGTGGATTAGGGGGCATTTATAGCATTGGGGAAAATGGTGAGGGAATATTAGTGGGAGAAATTGGTAGATTATCTGAGTTTTTCTAGTAAGAAGAAACTAGTTTATGTATCTCTTAATTTCCTAAAGTTTAATACATTTCTCATACACAAAACTAGTTTTCTCTTAGGGTTTTTCCCAAGGACAACTTGTCTAAAAATATTGTGTTAAATATTTCTTTCCATATAATCTATCTGTGAAGTTGTGGTTGTGTTATTTCTCAATATTAGTTGTGAATTAATTTTTGGCAGTTAAATAATTTTTATAAGATAGGAGATTAATAACCAATATCTACAATAGAATTTGACATGGTGTCAAAGTTGTGTTGAGGGTATAAAAGGTTTTCCCTAGGAAAGAAAATTGAGAGTTTATAAAACTAGGTCAACCTCTTTCAAATCATTATTGCTTTTATCCCTTGAGATGGGTTCAACTAGTTTGAGAGATCATGAAATATTGGATGGTGCCTCAAATTGTGGTGTTTGGAAGGCCAAGATTACTTTATTGATGGAAGAGAATGGTATCAAGGATTATGTTACCAAGTTGTACCTATAGATCTAACACAACTTGCAACATACAAGAAGGGTGATGCCAAGGAAAGGAGGATAATCCTTGATGGTGTCAAGGACCATATTTTTTCACATATCACAAAGTTAGATAAGATGAAGAAAATGTGGGACACCATTTTGAATTTGTACCAAAATGCTACCACCAACAGGAAGTTGATTCTCAACAAGTTGAAGAATACTTGACAAAATAGGAGCAAAGACATCGCAAGGTACCTTACTAGGCTTAGACTTGTCAATGATAAGTTATTAGTTATTAGAGATAGCCCTTGTAATGATGAGCTAGTATGAATAGCCCTAAATGGGTTTACTAAGTAGTGGGTGTCTTTATTGGAATTGTTTGTGGAGGAGACACCTTACCAAGTTGGGATAGACTATGGAGTTATTTAACTCAAGAGGATTTTAGACTAAGTCTTGTGAATGAGAACAACAAGAGTTAGAAAAGTGAGGTGTAACCTAAAAACATTTCCATAGACGAAAAAGGGAAAGTAAAGAAGGGATCTAACAAAAGATCAAATTCACAAAGTGAGAAGGATGTGTCTAAGATAAAGTGCTTTGGCTGTCACAATTTTTGACCACCATGTTAGTGATTTCACACAAAGGAAGAAAATGAAAAGACGGGAAATAAGTAGGTGGCAACTTCAAAAAGTGCATAAGAGCTCTCTAGTAGAATGAAAGATGAGTTTGTAGTTGTAGCTTGTGTGGTTAGCTCAACCTCACAAGGTATATAGATAGTTGGGCATCATTTCATTTGATAGGAGTTAGAGAGTACTTCTCTGTTTATATGGAGGAGACCTCCAGTATCAATATTTATATGGAGAACTTGTCCAAGCTCGACCTAGTAGGGAAAGGAACTATTTAGTTTCATAGAGAGAATGGAAAGACAGTTCCACTTTATGATGTGTTGTATGTTCTAGGCTTAGGTATAAATTTGATTTTTGTATTTTTCCTTTAGGATAAAGGTTATAATTTACTTTTTAGAGAGTCACATTTACTAATCAAGAATAAGGATTTGAAACCACACATAACTAGAGGAATTAGGAGGGGTCACTTTATAGGTTGTAGTTTGATATTCCTTAGGAAATCATGAGCAACATTAATCCTAGAGATAGGAGAGTTATGAAATAAGAGGATGGGCCATATTCATCATGCAACATTTAAATTTCTCTGTGCGATAGTGACAAGTGTTCAAGAGGTGAGCACAAAGCATGACAATGTACACAAGAGATGTGTGTTGTGGAATTTTTTAAGAGAATCTTTTCCAAGGAGTGACACTAGATCTAAGGGTGTTCTTGATCTAGTACATTTATATTTATGTGGACAAATGTCAACAAAGTCTCTTAGAGGATATGAGTAGTTTGTTACTTTTATTGATGATTTCTCCAGGAAGACTTGGATATACTTCTTGAAGACTAAGGATGAGGTTTTTAGTCACTTCCAAGAATTCAAGGCTTATGTAAAGAACTCAATAGGAAGTAAGATAAAGGTTCTTTAGTCATAAAATGGAGGCAAGCACAAAGGAAATGACTTCCAAGAGTTTTTTATGAGGAAAGGAATCAAGAGTGAGTGGACTATTCCTTACAACACACAATAGAATGGAGTTGCTTAGAGAAAGAATCATTCTATATCAGAGGCAACCAAGGTTATGCTACATAACTAGGACATGCCCCACTACTTATGGGAAGAGGCATGTAGTACAACAATATACATACAAAATAGGGTTTGACACAAGATACTAGGGAAGATAACAACTGACAAAGCTTTCCTAGGGAAGAAGCTAGGTATTTGTCACTTCATGGGTTTTGGAAGTTTGGAAAATTGTCATATTCCAAGTGATATAGGTACCAAGTTAGACTAGACTATAGAGAGGGTGTACTTAGTTAGGTACAATGAAACCTCAAAGGCATATAGGATTATTACCCAGGGACTAGAAGAATTTTTGTCAGACTTGATGTCAATTTCATGGAGGACAAGGCATTTAGAAGGTCAATGGATTTGTCAATACATGATCAAAGTGATCTATCAAGAGAAGCTCCAAGGAAAATTTAAGGGTAGAAAAGATCAAGTATATTCATTAGTATAAGTGTGGGATTAGGTGGTGAATATTCATATAATATGAAGCAACTAGTGCAACAAGAAATGCATCACAAAGACATAGAGATTGATATATCATCATCTAGAGTTGGCAGTTAGAATAATGAGGTTTCAAACATAAAGGGATACTCAAGAGTTTGTGGGAGCTCCTATTAAGAATATGAGATAGAAGGGACACCAATGAAGCTCAATAATTATACGTCATTAGCTAGGAAATTGATAGATAGTAAGCCTTCCATCTATCAAGATATTGCACAACATTAGGTATGATGAGATGCTATGGTTGAGGAATATACCTTAATTATAATGCATAATATTTTGTAGGAGGTAGTGCCTAGATCAAAAAATAAGACAATAATTGTATCATATTTGATCTATAAGATAAAGCATGATGTAGATGGTAGCATCAAAAATTACAAGGAAAGGTTTGCGCAAAGGGTTTCTCTTAGAAGGAGGGAATAGACCATGAAAAAAAAATTTCTCCTATGCCCACGTATACTTCTATATGAATTGTGATCTTATTTACAACATAGATATTGTTAGGACTCAAATTTGTGCCCCCGATTTGAGTACCATTTAAAGCTTTTGAGCCCTTATAAGTGGATTTAATGCATGTGTACCTGACTATCCTTTTGAGGCCTAAGAGGTGTTTAATGTTTCTAAAACCTTCCATTCAACATATCCATGCATTACATGAAGATAAATTGTCATTTTGAGTCATTTTGTGAAGTTCCATTTTGAGCAATATTCAATTATGCTTTTTTGCCAAAGTGTCAAACAGTGATAGGAGGCCTAGTTTGCATTTGAATACCTTGCACCCAGTAATGTTTCATGACTTTCCACTTTGGTAATGTCTAGTACACATATTAGAGAACCTATGTTTCAGATTTCAAGTTTTTTGAACATATTTTGATTAGGTTTTGAATCCCTCAAAGTTGGTTGTTTACTATTGTCATTCTGATGCTGATTGTTCAAAATTCTAGAAGGCACAGTTTGACCAATTCTAACTTTGAGCTAGTTGACCAAAATGAGAAATTTAATTTTGCATTGTATTCTAGAGATTAGATACTTGTTATTTTTCAAATTTGAGCTTATGAAAAATCTATTTGACTAGTTTTTTAGCACGATTCCAAATGCAATTTCTAAAGTTTTACTAGTGTCAAGAAGTGCAAATTGATTTGTACCCCTATTCAGGATGTCATAACTCTGAATCCATGACAGGTGAGACCAAATGGATTGTACCATTATTTTTACTCTAAAAATTCATTATGAGTGCTAGTTTATAAATCTTGACGAATCTGTCTGCACACTTTCCCATGTCCATTCTATTTGCAAAAATCACTTTTCTACCAGTATTCCTAGTTCCGCAAATGTGAGTACCCCACTTTGACCACTTGCTAAATGTGCCCTGTTATTCATCATGAGCCCTAATCCCAAATTTATACTCTCCTCATGATAGTGAACCAATGCCCTAGTTTTCATGCCCCCAAGTGTCAGTTTGACTTGTTTTCAAAGCCAAAACTAAATGTGATTTATGGTTTTCTGACATGTTTGCTTTAAGGAAATTCTATGAAGGCAACTTTGATAGTCAATATCTTTTGACCTAGGTGTCCTCATGATGCACATTTATTTCAATCAATACCAAGTGTTCATCAAATTAGTTTGGGATGTTACTTGTTTGAAAATGAAAAAAAATAAGCAAAACCCACTTTGGGGCCCGACTATTCTCATCAAATTGCAAAGTCATATTCATGGAGTAAAAGTGTCTTGAGGAGATATATTGATTACGATCTTCATAAGAATTTTTTATGCAATATGCAAATAAGTTTATGTTTTTAGTGATATGATGAGAGTGCTAAAAGCCTTCAAGTGTTTGTATTTTTGAGAGAACTAATATAGAAGACTTTTGGCATGAAGTAATATGAAGTAAGTTATTCAAAAATGTCATTGAAAAACTACTTTAGATGAAGCTTGAATGGAGAAATATTGACAGAGAGTGCAAGAATGGTAATGAATGTTTTGGGTGCATCTCTTGAGGGGTAGATGTCACGACGATAAAATTCTTTTATGCTCATTTGAGTACAACTTTGATGCAAACATTTGGCTTACATGCATAACATTGAGGGAGGATGGTTGTCAACAAGTTTGTATTGCTAGCTTGCAAGAGTTTAAAATCTTAGATGAACAAGTTGTGCAAAACTTCAATAGAAAAGGAATAAAGATGAAATGGCTAAAAATGTTGATAAATGATTAGTTTTTTGAATGACGTCTTATTAAAAGTCCAAACATATTTTTTTACTACATTTAATCATTTTGGGCACTTAATTGCCACAACTATTAACAACTGAAAGATGTAGTGCATGCCTTCGATATTTGCCTATTTTATCACATTAAGGAGAGAAAAAGATTGTTGTGAGTCAATCATTCACATCTATAATAGCTCCAAACATAGGACCTTCCATAAAGACAATTTGGTGAGCTAGTTAGTGTTTATTCATTTGAACAATATATGTTCCTTGATTCTGTCTGCTAGAGCACTAATTGAGGACATTGCATGCATAGTGAGCACCTTCTAGGGAATTGAAGTTCAAAAATGACCTCCATTGACATTCCAGTCTGTGCCAGTGATTGGACGATGTTTTGTCTTCATACGATGACTTGAAGATAAAGAGAATCAAGGATCTACAAATGTGGTTCCGCTATGGAAGCATTGAGTTTCTCCTGCAATGTGTGGAGTCATTGTAATGATGAGTGTAGTTTAGTATTTTCCTAATAAGAAAGGCTCTCACATTCTTTTAATCCAAATTTCTAGTCAAAGAGGAGCTTTGATACATTTTATATAAGAGAAATAAGGGTTTTATATACTTTGTTTAGAATCAAGTGTATGCTTTTGAACAACTGGTACCATATAAATGAATTTGAGGTACACCCAGCTAGGTTTTGCAAAGCCTAAAGTAGAAGAAGGGTCTAGCCTTATAGTTTTCCCAGTGTCTGAAAGGGTATGTTGTAGATGGGAAGTGGATGCCCCTAGATGTATCCTATTCTCATCAGGATAATTTGAAGCGTAATGTTTTAAAACACCAACAGATGGGTATACATAGAACAAATAGAAGGCTTTTTACTAGACAAAAAAGAAACCCATGTGGTGAGATTGAAGAAAACATTATATGGACTCAAGCAAGCTCCCATGGCGATGTATGAGTGCATTGATACATACTTACATGAAATGGTCTTTATGAAGAATGAGGAAAATTCTAACCTCTACTACTTGGTGGTTGGTGGTGAGGTTATTATTCGTGTTCTATATGTATATGACTTGTTTCTTATAGGTTTACTAGGGCTCATAGAGGATTTCAAGAGGGACCTTGAAGAAAAGTTCAAGATGAAGGATTTGGGACTTGTGCATTAATTTATAAGTAAGAAGGTGTGGGAGGTAGATGGAGAGATCTTCCTCGGTCAAGGGAAATATTACACCAAAATATTGAAGAGGTTTAAGAGGGACGATTGCAAAGCCATGTCTACACCTATGATCATAAATTGGAGGAAGGTAGATACATTTAAGGAGAAGGATGTATGTCGACCTCTACTTTATTATCACAAAATGGAGATAGAAGTACCAAACTTTTCCAATTAAGTTTTGCATTTTTCTAGGGTAGTTCATTATTTTATTGGAAAAATTGATCAAACAATCATCACCAATTCATATAATGAAATGTTTTAATGTTTCAAAGAAATGCTTGCATTTTTGGGTGCTTGATTAGTTGGGTTTAGTCTTTTTTTTCCCTATTATCTCTTGCTTTTAATTTTCCCTTTGATTTGGAATATCTTAGGCCTTAATCAAACTTGTTATTCAAAAGATATATTATTTAAGTGCCCAAAAAGTGGAATCTCCAAGCTCAGCTACATATTTAAAAATATTAGTGTTGAGCTACACTTTTTGAAAAATATAACTTAAATTCAATTTATGTTATGTTTTTAAATTACTTTATGACTTAAATTTATCACTTAATTCATTATAGTTCACTTTATATTATATTTGAATGTTGAATTGCTTTTTAATATTTCACTTAAGTTGCTTAATAGCTCTATAGTATAATTTGGTGTTGAGATTTACTTTAATGCTTTATTTTAAAACATTTAAGTGAAATGTTACTTTTTGAACATATTTGAACTTTATATGCAAAGTATAGTGTAAATATGATATTTGACCCCTTTAAGTTATAGTTACTCAATAATAAATTTGACATGTGCTAAATAGATCACTCAAATGATACAACTCAACATGTTTTTTCCTCTAACATGTTACATGCAAATGCATCTAGAGAGTGAGATTTGCCTCTTGCATGCAAATGCAAATAACTAAAACATGTCATTGCCTTAGAGAGTTTGATTTTCATTGATGACATGTTGTCCAACCAAATGAAAATGCCCTCCAAGAGTGTGATTTTCCTCTTGCTTTCCAATACTTGCATGTAAAAGAATTTGAAAGGAATGTTTTTCCAAATACATGCTAGGTGTTACATACAATGGCAGTCCAAGAGTGTGATTTTGTCTAAAAACCACAAATACATGCATATTTAAAACATGCAATGGCATCTTGAGAATGTGATTTTGGCCTAAGAGAAAATACATGACATACAATTGTAAGAATATTTGGAATAACTAAGAGGCAAGGGGGATAAATCAGTTATCCCTAATTCCAGATGTTCAAATCAAATACTTGAAACTTCAACAAACTTAACCCAATAACTCACTAACTAAAATTGTTCACTATAATCCAACTTATTCATTCCATTTAGCTCTATGTTCTATATGTTTTGACTTGTAAAAACTTATAACATTCAACAATAAACTTAATTTAAAAATAGTAAGTAGCATAAACATATAAAAAACATCCACAAGATGTTTGACACCAGGATTTAATGTGGAAACCCAATTTGGGAAAAACCACCAGTAACATGCTACCACTTTTCACTCTTTTGAAGTAAACTCTATTTGGAGCCAACACTCTTAAAGGCTACAAAAAAAATTGTTAGGTGTGACCCTATTAAAGGATTTAATCACCCTGTTAGGAGTAGCCTTGTTAGAGGATTTAAGAACATCCCATTAGAATGTCACCATGATTAAAGGATTTACAAATGATTGTTAGGTCAACCTTATCAAAAGGATTTTCACTATTGTCACAATGGTTAGAAAGTAATAGAAAAACTTTGATTTGATAACATACAACTCACTTTGCAAACTCATATCTTTGTTCTACTCAACTCTGGTTCATTGACTAGACTCAATCATTCTCATCATCTTAGATCTTCTTGGAAACTATTTAAGTAATCCTTCACCTCACAAACTTCACACTTCTCCTTGCAAGTATGTTCACCACTTGTCTTTGCAAATTTCTAGCCCAAAAACCCTCTAAAACATATCAAATAAATCCTTAAATAGGGAGCTTTTATTTTTTGTAGCTTAATCAAAATCTTAGATCTTAGGGTTTATGATTAGATCCAAAACATTCAACAAATTTATTCATCTTCTTGTTCTTCTTCTCTTCTCTACACTTCTAGAAACATCTTCACAAATCTTATCCTTTTTTTCAACTAATCCTTTCCTTGCATTAAATAATATAGCTCATCAATCCTTATCATCAACATGTTTTTCTTATTCTGAGATTTCAACCATGTTGACTACAAATCTTGTTTCTTTCATTAATTATACTTTTATTGTCACTCAGTCATCACTATGCCTTCTACTCAATCTTCACTAGATCACTTAGTCATCACTGAATTTTTTCGCTCGAACAGTAGTTTTAACTTAGCAATCTCTGTAACTCAACTACTACAGACACTCAAGTAACACTATTTTTTCTCAAAAATGCTTGAGTTCCTCAACTCCTTTATTGACTGGCAACACTGATAGTCGGTCTAGCTTAAAGTAAAGCTTTCAATGTCAAACTCCTTTTCTCTTCAACTAGTCTTTCTTCTTAATCAATGAACAACATATTGTCTTGTCAAGTACTAACCTATCAATTTTCCATTGTAATCCCACCTCTCTTACATATTTCAACTCAACCTTTCACCAGGTCATCTCATGATTTCTTCTTTTCAAATCCTATTCATAAATCAAATGATATGACACTCTACACTATTAATAAATGTCTCAAAAGTAGGTTTGACACCTGTCTTACCAATAGGTTTGACATCAATGATAATATAACAATTGTTCTTATTAGGCTCTCAATAATTATAGCTCCAACAATCTCCCACTTTGGCATTATTGGAAACACCTTTCCACTAGCAACACCTTTCACAAGATATGTAATAGCTTAAAGTTACCATGCAATCCAAAAAGTAACACAACACCTTGGGTGTTCAACTATATTTCTCCCTCTGTGTTCAATTGGTAGATCTTCCTAGTTTCATTCTTATTCTCATCTAGTTTGCTAGTGTAATAACAATAGTTTTCAACATCTTCATGTCATATGATCTTCCATCTTCATATCTCTTTATGGTAACTATCTACATTTATTATTATCTCCCTCTTTCTTTATGGCTTCATTAACAACAATCTTCATCTCCTTCTTTGACAACAATTCCAAAGATGTCTTAGTCACACTAACAACATCATGTACATTTTCATACATCTTTTCTATGTAGATATCATCAGTCTTACTTGTATATCTTTTCCCTCTATCATCAATTCCATCTTCAAGATCATCTCTTCACAATATTTCACACCTTTAGGTAGATCCTAAAGTATGTTCTTGTGCATCAGTGTGTATGATAATATAATAATAACATTTGATGTAATGCCACATTTCTCCTTATTTAGAAGTAGAGAGGGGAATCGTCCCTAACTTATCTCTCAAGTACTCGTGTGCTTCCTTAGGCAATGCCTTAGTAAATATGTCATATATCTATTCCTTTGTGTTCACATATTCAAGCCTCACTTATTTGTCTTGTACCAACTCTCTCAACTAATGCTACTTATGTTGACACAAAAGTTTGCACTATTTCTTGAGGTATGACCCTCAAGTGACCTTGTGTGACATGGAAATAGTCTCCAAGCTATGGGACTTGAACTATGAGATTGAGTCTCCAGAGAAGGCCAACTTCCTTACAATCAAGATGCACCTAACTACTTCTTGAGGGGAAAAGGGAGAAGAAGATGCATGAAATCAAACTACCTATTCTAATATAAAGGGGGTTGATGCACCTAATTGAAGTAGTTACAACTCTTCCCACAACTACACAAAACATCAATGAAACACTCAGATGCATAGATCATGACTCTAATCCACATTCAAATAATTCACATGCAGGTTTGGAATTGATCAAATGCTGAAAGGAAAGACATCTTCATAGTACAACAATCATCAACAAATTGAACACAAAACATAAACCTTAGAAACTAGAAAGGAACATTTAAAACAAGGCAAGATATGTGCACAAATAATGAATGGAAAAAAGAGATAAGGAAGAAAGATATTTCATTAACGAATAACAAAAGTTGTAGAGCATGATGTTATTGAAAAATAAAAATAGAGAAGAACCCTCAAAGAATAATTAAAATTTCCTATTATAGAGTTCAAGCACAACTCTAATGTTCACATTGAAACTCTAAATTCAAACAGTAAGTTAAGCTGAGATTGCGGAGGAGAGAAATAATTGAGAATTAGAAGGGAAAATTGATTAGATGCATGCTCCCATGCAGAAAATCCGATCCTTGCATGTAAATCTAGTCCTGAAGAGATAGAAACAGATGACATAACTACTTTGGCTGGGTAGATGGATCATCATGGTGGTGACTAAATAGATTTGCATCTATCAAGTGCCAAGAACACCAAAAGGTGGTTACAGGTGATCAAAAAGATTTGATCGCATCAACTAGCTACTTGATTTCATGTTTGCAACAATGCTAGGTCAGCCATGTCATCATTCAATAGTCAACTTTGCTACATGGCCTCATACCCTTAAAATGTTCTATCACCTCGCTTTTTCACTACTTCACAACTCTTTTTCTTCATTAATTGTTTGGCCTTGTGAAACTATGACACCTTCATTTATTCCTTATCAATGTTTCACAACTTGAAATCTCTTCAGTCCACTAACCACTGTGATCTTGCGATGACCATCAAACTACCTTCTTTGCATCTTCTTAATAACTAATGACTTAACAATGTATTTACCTATGATGTTGCAAGGCCATCTATTTTATGTTTTTTTCCCCTTCACAACCACTAGACACAAAACATGCTTTGACCATGCAGCATCATGAACACTATCATGGATGACTTCTGGCTGATTTCATGACTTCATAACTCAAGAACTTAGCTGTAGATGAAAACCTATGAAGCTATGATGGCCCTAAACCTTAACTATCAACATTAACCTTTCACACCTTCACAACTTGAAATCTCTATTCATGACTTAACCATGCAATGATCACTTAACTTGACTATTTTCTCATTTCACAACTTCATGACTTAAGTTTTTAACTCAAATCTTAACCTTGCAAGAGTGCAACAAAAGGCTTTTGCCACTTCACAGCCTTAACCCTAGATCACTCTTAATTCTATACAATAATATGCCAAAGCACTTCGCAGACTTGCCATCTTTACCTCGGATTAACCTTCACCGTGTGCGATGATGTGACTACAAGCTTTCACACCTTTGCAACTTGAAATATCCATTGACCATGTTGCCCTGCAAGGTTACAAAGACCTCCTTCAACTATTAATCACCACTTCACAAATCAAGAACTTAACTACGGATAAAAACCTGTGAAGCTACAACAACCCTGAACCTTAACTATTAGCATTACTCTTTTGCACCTTTTCAACTTAAAATCTCCATCAATGACTTAACCATGTGATGTTGCAACTACAAGCTTTTGCACATTTGTAACTTGAAGCATCAAAGCTTTTCAATGGAGTGATATTGATTTAAGATCAATTGCATTTATCAACAAGGCACTCCTTCAAAACTAATCATTAACCTACCTCTTAACCCTATGAAGATACGATGAAGGATCCTTTATGAATCAGACCCACTAAGACATGCATCATCTAGTCTCTTTTGTGCAACCTAAAATTGGTGTTTAGCATTTAATCCTATGAAAATGTAACCAAACCATTCCATTTCTTTGTAGCCCAAACTTGAATGTTAGCCCAAATAACTGCAAAGCCACACATTTGACAACCAACTCATCTGATATGACTCCTCCAACACATGAAACTTCACTTCTCAATTTTGTGCACCTAAAATTGCACTATTTTTTCATGCACCTAAGTATGCCTAAAATTGTGGCTAGAAATGCAAAACTGATTCCATGAAAGATATCTTAGATCAGTTATTTGCGATGGAATAAATGGTGACAAAAAATGTCAACATCTTGATCTCAATATTTATTTATTTAGTATGCATCATAGGATTATTTGAAACTTTTATAGCACTTGTATTGTCACAATAGATCATTACAAGATCAACAATCTCTTCCTTCATACCTTTCAACAATTTCTTGATCCAAACAATGTTAGAATAATTTACTATTGCAACAACATATTTAACTTCTTTTGTGGATTGAGAAATGTAGTTCTCCTTCTTTCTTGTCCATGAAATAAATCTCTTTCCAAGAAATAAAATGCCTCTACTAGTACTTTTTTTGTCATCAACATTTCTAGCTTAATCAACATTAGTATAAACTTTTAGCTCAAATTTATCATTCTTCTTATACCATAGCCCATGGTCCTCTATCCCTTTTAGATATCTCAATATCCTTTTCACATCTATCATGTGATTCTCCTTAAGATTAATAGATAATATTACAACTCTTCCAACTACTAATGCAATGTTATATCTATGATGAACTACATACTACAATTTTCCAACCATTAACCTATACAATGTTTGATTTACCTATTTAGAATCATCATTTTTTGAAAGTTTATGTCTAGTAGCCATAGGAGTTCCAAATGGTCTTGAGTCTTTCATACCAAAATTCTTTAGTATCTCCTTGATAGATTTTAATTTTGTAATGTAGATACCATTCTTCATTTGATATACTTGCAGGCCAACAAAGAATTTGATCTCTCCAAATATAGACATTTCAGACTCTATGTTCATGTCATCAGCAAATGATTTACACAATCCATCTTTTCCTCCAAATATGATATCATCCAAAAAAAATTCAGCTAACAGTATCTTTTTTTAATATATATTGACAATGCAAGGTTTGAACTAATGACCTCCCTGAAGGAAGCCATGCCAATTCATTGCTAACAATATCTTTCTCTCAGATTCATTCTTCAATTATAGATTGTCATTATCATTTGTTCTTGCAAAACCAACTTTTACCAAGTATGCATGCAATATCTCATACCATGATCTAGGAGATTTTTTCAAACCGTACAAATCTTTATGCAATTTACATACCATATTTTCATTGCTAGGCTCAACAAAACCTTCAGGTTGCTTAATATAGACTTCCTCTTCAAGTATATCATTCAGAAATGCATACTTCACATTCATGTGATAAAATTTGAAAGTCATTACTCCTTCCAACCTTGCAAGTAGAGCGAAATTTTCTCCATAGTCAATTCCTTCTTTTTGTACATATTTTTTACAAACTAGTCTTTCCTTGTTCCTTGTGAATTCACCTTTCTTTTTTAGCTTGTTCTTGAATACCCACTTTGTACCAATCACATTCTTGTCCTTTGGTCTGGGTACTAGTGTTCATATCTTGTTCTTTTCATTTTTCTCAATCTCTTCATTCATAGCTGCAATCCAATCTTCATTCTTAAGTGTATCCTTGAGTAATCTAGGCTCATACTCACAAAATAAGAATGTATCACTCCTCAGTCTTTTTCTTGTCATAACTCCTGAATCTTTGTCTCCAATGACTTGGTTTGGTGCATGATTTCTTCTCACATACTTTTCTAGGATAGGTTCTTTTCTTCTTTGTTCTTTTTGATGTTCACTAGTTCACCTAGTTTAACATGTTCAATCACTTAAGTTTCTTATTGTTGTATTTTAGTATGTATCATAGGTACATCATTTCGATGGTCAGAATTATCTACTAATTTCTTGACTTCTACAGTCTGACACTCGATAGGTTGCTATTGCTCAGTAGGGCCTTTCTACTATGACTTGGCAGTGTTCACATTTTGTATTTCTTCAATTGATATCTTAGGTTCAGAAATGGTGTTAGGCTCTCCCTCATGGATATATACAAAATTAATGTAGTTTTGAGGTTCTTTCTTTCATTCCACCTCATTCTTCTCTAAAAATTCATCAATGCTAACATTTTCACTTTCCACAACCTTGTAAGTGTGAGGATTTAAACATTTGTATGCCTTACTCTCTGTGGAATAACCTAAGAATATACCTTCATCACTTTTAGCATCACGCTTTCAATTCCTTGAATCTTTCAAAATATAACATGTTCTTCCAAAAACTTTGAAATAATTTACATTAGGTGCATGTCCATACCATAGCTCAAAAGGTGTTTTGTTTGTACCTTTCTTGATGTGTACTCAGTTTAGTGTGTAGATTGCAATCCTAATAGCTTTTCTCAAATACTTTGATGAACAATCTTCTCCATCATCAATGTTCTTGCATAGTCCATTATGAATATATTCCTTCTTCTAGCTACACCATTATGTGGTAGAGTTCTAGGTGCAGACTTTTGTTTTTTATTCCTCTGTCATTGCATAATATGTTGAACTCTCTAGATATAAACTCTCCACATATATATGATCTTAATAACTTTAGACTCTTAAATGTTTCTATCTCCACTCTATCCAAATACCACTTAAACATTTCAAAAGCATCAAATTTTTCTTTAAGAAGTATTATAGTATTCATTCTAGAGAAGTCATCAACAAATAAGATAAAGTACTTATCTCCATAATAGCTTTGTACTCTAATAGGACCACATTAATCAATATGAACTAATTCCAAAATATTATCAGAAGAAAAATTTTTACTCTTGAAACTAGACTTAGTCTTTTTTCCAATTGGCATTGTTGCACATCACCTTGTTTGGTTTACTCAATGTTGGAAATCCTCTTACTCTTCATTTCTTGTTGATCTCAACCAAATTGTCAAAATTTACATGACAAGCTCTTATGCCATAACCAAACATCTTCATATAGTGAAAATAAGAATGTATCTTAAGATATGTCTAGGTAGAACAAATTACCTCTTGTTTTCTCTTAGCATCCAATTAGTTCACCACTAGCATCATAGATCTTTTACTTCTTATTTAGAAATTCAACCTTGTAGCTAGAACTGATCAGCAAAAACCACTCACCAAGTTATATTTTAAACCATCAACCCAATATGTATTGTCACATCTAATTTTATCATTCAGAATAATTAATCTTTTACCTTTCACATAACATGGTGCATCATTTCCTAACTTAACAAGTGCTATTACCATTGTACTGAATCAACCTTTCAAACTTGCTTGTATCACCAGTCATATGATGTAAACATCCATTATTGATTATCCACCTATCATTTTTGATTATATGTGAAATTAGAGCAGTCTTTTCACATTTTTCATCTTCATCAGAATCATATTTTATAGCAACATACACAACTTCTTCTTCATTTTCATCACTACCACTACTAGAACTCTCTTCAGCAATGTAACAAGATTTCTTACCTTTTCCTTTGTAGTCTCTTTTACCTCGATCATCTCTATTATCTCTCCTATCTCGATACTTTTTGTCCTTCCTCTCAAATTTATCCTTTGTGTTAGGACATCTTGCAACAATATGGCCAATTTTATTGCATGTGAAACAAATAATAGGAAGTTTACCTTTGTATTTACCTTTTTCTCTAGGTAGCATCTTAGCTAGTAATGTCTCAAGTTCATCAAGTTCTTCATCTAAGTCACTATCAATATTCACACATATTATTTTCTTCTCCTTTGTAGAACCATCAAGAGTCAGATTTTCTTTGAAAAAACTTTCAACATTAGTAAGGAAATAATTATCAAAATATGCCAACTCAAAAGTTGTGAGTCTACCAATTAGACTATCCAATGTGATATCATTACCTAGTGTGCATTTCAACTCTTGTATTTTAGATGCTCTAATTGCATAGATAGGAGGTGAAGTTTTGAATATCTTGTTGATCATTTTCTCCTCACATATTTCACCTCCAACACTCCTGATAACATTCACCACTTCTTTAATTTGTGCAACATATTGTGCTATATTCTGCTCTTCATTCATTCGCATGCCATCAAACTTTCCTCTTAGACTTTCCACCTTAAATCTCTTCACATCTATGTCTTCTCCATGAATTAATGCCAAATTGTCCCATAATTTCTTTGTATTCAAACACTATTTTACTTCATCAAATTTAGAATAGCATGGGGAAGATGTAGGTTCTCTTTTGTCTTCTCAACTAATTCAAGAGCATCCTTGGTTGGCTATAAATCCTGTGTGTTGGGATATTCTGACTTTGGAGTTGGAGCAGTCAGTCAATAAAGAGGTGGTATTTAGTCAATATTAAGTTGTTCATGGTTATTGTGTTAACCAAGTGAATTTATTAATGAATGCATTTGAAGATGCTTGGGGCACTCGACAAATATTGTAAGCTCAATTTGCACTGGGAGCTCGACAGTAGTGTTGCATAAGTTGCTCGATCTATGAAGGTAGCACTTGACATATACTATGGCTCAGTTTGCACTAGGACTCAAAAATAGTTTTTCCCAAGTTGGCTTAGTCAATTAGGGAGCTTGGTTATGCTTGGTGGAATGTTGATGCTCAGTGGTGGTTTCTGACACTCAATTTGGTCTTGGTCTATGTGGTGTCTGAGTAGTCTGTGAGCCATCTTTTGGCATTTAATTTGGGTTGTGGGTAGTTAATGAGTGTTTTAGTCAACTTGTGGCTCATGAAAATATTTAATGTAAGGGTTTGTTTTAATTTGTAATGGGCTAGGTCAACTTGTGGCTTAGTTGGGTATAAGTTGTTACTGTGTGGTGATTGATCAGGGAAGTACTATACATACTTCATAATTCTTTGGCCCCTATTTTATTGGGGTCTATTTTATCATAAATATTTTATCAGTATTTTTGGGTTGACATATTACAATTAACTATAACCCTAAAGAAAAAAAAATACTTGTAATAAAGGGCTTAGGGTAAGGGAATTTTTCCATAATGTGTGATGTGAAAATTACTTCTTTTGGAAATATTGAGCTGTAAGGGATTATAGATTGTAATCAAGTTGTAATCATTGGATTGTAATATTATTGGACTTGTTTGGTGGATGCAATCCAGGGTTTGGGTGAACCACGTTAAATCTTGGTGTCTTGTGCTATCTTCTATGCAATTTATTATTTTTTGATCTTGTTTATATTTGCATGTAATTGTTATTTCTGTCTAAGGTTAATCCTAACAAGTGTTATCAGAGCCAAATTATTTTTCAATTATCATTTGCAGGGAGTCTCATGATTGAGTGGGAGTCTCATGGTTGAGTGGAAGTGATGGAAGATGAGGATAAGCTGAAGGTTGACAAGTTTAATGGGAAAAAAATTTAGTTATGGAAAATGCAAATGGAGGACTATCTTTATCATAAGGATTTATGGAAGCCATTGGAAGGAAAAACTAAGAACCAGAGAACTATGAAAAATGAAGAATGGGATATTTCAAATAGAAAGGCACTTGGAAAAATTCTATTATTCCTGGCACCATCAATGACATTTAACATTAAAAAAGTGAAGACGATGGAAGATGATAAAAACCATAGCAAAATTGTATGAAAAGCCCTCTACTTCAAATAAGGCATTTCTCATGAAGCATTTATTTAATATGAAAATGGCAGAATGTAGATCTATTGCAGATCATTTAAATGAGTTTAATACTATTAATAGTCAATTATCTTTTGTGGGTATTAATTTTGATGAAGAAATTAAGGTTCTCTTGATTTTGTGTTCTTTGTTTGATAGCTAGAATTGATTGGTAATGGCTATGAGAAATTCTATTTATGGATCTAACACCCTAAAATATGATGATGTGATTGATGTTATTTTGAGTGAGGACACTCGTAGGAAAGCCTCAGGTGGATCTACATCAGAAAGTGTAGTGAAAACACAAAGTAGAGGCAAAATGATTAAGAGAAGAAATAATTCCAAAAATCATGGGAAATCAAGAGAAAAGTCAAAGGGGAAGAGGTCTCAATCTAGAAGACCGAGAGATTGTTGGTACTACAGGAAACCAAGGCATAAGAATAAAAATTGTTGGACTTGAAAGAACAATGAAGGAGATAAACCAAAAGGGAACAAGGAGACAAATGTGGTAAGTAACAAATCTAAAGAGGATGTTGTCCTTTTCTCTTTAGAAAGTATTGATGATTCATGGGTTTTAGATTCTGGTGCTTCATTTCATGCTACACCTCATAGAGGTTATTTCATTGATTATGTCGAAGGGGATTTTGGGCTTGTTTATTTGGGGGATAATTAACCTTGTCAGATTGTTGGAAAGGGTAAAGTTAAGATTAAGTTTTAGAATGAGAATTATTGGCTACTACATAAGGTGAGACATGTTCCAAGGCTAAGTAAAAATTTAATTTTAGCAAGGAAACTCGGTGATGAGGGTTGTGTAGTTACTTTAAATGATAAAAATTGGAAGGTTTCAAAATGTTCCCTTTTAGTAGAAAAAGATGTGAAAATAGGCACCTTATATCTTTGTATAGTTCATATTGTTCCTTCTACTTTGATTGTTTTAGAGGAAAATGAATGTTCAAGAATAGTTGCTACAGTTGAGAAAGGAGAAGAAATAGTTGTTGTAGATTCTGATACAGTGATACGGCACAACAAAATTGGTTGCATGAGTGAGAAAGGTATGAAATTACTTCATTCAAAGAAATTTTTACCAAGTCTGAAATGTGTTAATATGGATTTCTATGAAAGTTGTGTGTATGGAAAACAAAAGAGAGTGAGTTTTGTTGGGTGATGTGACCCCTACCCACAGGTGGTTAATTATGTGGTGTTCCATGTTCACTAATAGTCATGACTTTTGGTGCAACGGAAAATGGGCCCTACAATTGGTATCAGAGCCTGGTTTTGGCCTGGTCATGGGTTCAAATCTCCCCGGTGCCTTCCTGACCCGCGTAAGCACCTGGTATGCGCATCGAGGGGGATATTGTCGGGTGATGCGATGCGCTCCCCTACCCATAGGTGGTTAATTATGTGGTGTTCCATGTTCACTAACAGTCATGGCTTTTGGTGCAACGGCAAATGGGCCCTACAAGTTTTGTGAAGACTGGGAAGGAAACAAAAAGTGAGAGATTAGAACTTGTGCATACAAATGTGTGGGGACTGGATCAGGTATCTTCCCTTGGTGTCTCTCATTGTTATGTTACATTTATTGATAATACAACTAGAAAAGTATGGGTTTATTTCCTTAGATAGAAATCTAATGTATTTCAAACTTTTAAAAAATGGAAATGCTTGGTTGAAAATGAGACTGGTATGAAATTAAAATGTCTCAAATTTGATAATGGTGGTGAGTATTGCAGTCATAAATTTGAAGATTATTGGTACACTAATGGTATTCGTAGACAGAAAATTGTTCCAAGGACTCCATAGGAAAATGGAGTTGTTGAACACATGAACATGACAATAATGGAGTGTGCAAGAAGCATGAGGTTGCATGTTGGGTTGCCCTTAAACATGTGGGTGGAGGCTATCAATACTACTATATATTTGATTAATAGAGGTCCCTCTACTCCTTTGGGCTATGGTATTCTAGAGGAAGCATGGATTGGTAAGAAGGTGATTAATTCTTTTCTTAAAACCTTTGGTTGTGAAGCATTTTCTCATATAGATCCTAAAAATAGCACCAAGTTGGAAGCTAAGTCAAAAAAATGCATATTTGTTGGATATGGCATTGATAAATTTGGTTATGGGCTTTGGGATTTAGAAAATTGTAAAATTGTAAGAAGTTGAGATGTCATATTCAATGAGAAAGTGTTGTACAAAGATCTATTGTAGTAACATAAGAAGAAAGAATATGATTATGTAGTGCTAGATGATACTCCAAAAGATGATGTTCTAGCAATTCCTCATAATGTGCAACAACCGCAACAACAAATACCAGATACACCAATGAATATTAGCAATCAATAATGCTAAGTAAACCTCCAAAAAGATTTTCTCCTTCTTTGTATTCTATTTTATGTACTGATGCTAGTGAACTTGAATGTTATGATGAAGCTATGTAAGTGGATACTAAGATTTAGTGGGAATCTACAATGAAAGATGAAATGGACTCTTTGCTGAAAAATAAGACTTGAGATTTATGCAAGTTGCCTGTAGGTAAACAAGCTTTACAGAATAAATGGGTTTATAAGTTGAAACAAGAGGATGAAGGCTAGAAAAGATTTAAAGCTAGGTTAGTTGTAAAAGGATTTACACAGAAAAATGGCATTGATTTTGATGAGATATTATTTCTTGTTGTTAAAATGATTTCTATCCATACAATTTTAAGTATTGTAGCTACTGAAGATTTTCATTTGGAGTAGGTTCATGTTAAAACAAACTTCCTTCATGGTGATTTGGATGAAGAGATATATATGGCTTAGCCATAGGGATTTTAGGTCAAAGGTAAGGAGAACTTAGTGTGCAAATTAAAGAAAAGTTTATATGGCCTGAAGCAAGCACCTCGAAAATGGTATCTAAAATTTGATAGTTTTATGCATAAGCATGGATATAGTAGGTGTCATTCATATCATTATGTTTACTTTAAGAGGTTGGATGATGAAAACTACATTATTTATGTTTATATGTTGACGATATGCTTGTAGTTGGGTCTAACATGGATCACATTAAGGGGTGGAAACACTAATTATCACATGCATTTTCTATGAAGGATTTGGGGGTATTGAAACAAATCTTTGGTATGGAGATTTGCAGAGATAGAAAGAACAGAAAATTGATATTATCTCAAGCTAATTATATTGTGAAGGTGTTGCAATGTTTCTCTATGGAGAATGCTAAAGCTATCAGCATATCTTTACTTGGTCATTTGAAGTTGACTAAGGTGTCCCAAGACACAAGAAGAGGAGGATAAGATGTCTAACATACCTTATTCTTTAGCTTTAGGAAGCTTGATGTATGCTATGGTATGTACAAGGCTAGATATTGCACATCCAGTGGGAGTCGTTAGTAGGTATATGACTCATCTAAGAATTGAGCATTGGAATGCAATTAAGTAAATTCTCAGATATTTGAGAGGAACATCTAGTAAGTGTCTACATTTTGGGTGCTCTACTATTGATTTACATGGATATGTTGAATCAAATTTGGTAGGGGATATTGATACCAAGTGGAGTACTACAAGTTATGTATTTACTATTGGTGGGGCAGTAGTGAGTTGAGTTTCTAGGTTATAGAAGGTGAACACTTTATCCACTATAGAGGTAGAGTATGTTGCTACCATAGAGGTAGCCAAGGAGATGATATGGCTTTAGTTCTTCCTAGAAGGATTGGGACACGCTCAGAAGGATAATTATTTGTTTATAGAAAGTCAAAGTGTCATTAATCTTGTGAAGAATTCTTCTCCACATTCAAAGACAAAACACATTTAGTTGTGGTACCATTTTATTCGGTAAATTTTGGATGATGGATAGTTAAAGCTAGACAAGATACATATAGATGAAAATCTAGCAGATATGTTTACAAAGGTAGTAACAAGGGAGATGTTGAACTCCTCTTCATCTTCAGTTGGCCTTCTATACTGAACAGAATAAAAGAACAATTGAGTCTAGGGTGGTTTGATCTAGTGGGAGCCCCATCTGGTAGTGGTATTGCTATAGGATCAGCCTCCAAGTGGGAGATTGTTGTCTAGTGTGGAGCCTGATTAGTCCCCAAGTGGGAGGTTGCTAGTTTATGGTGATTGATCAAAGAAGTATTGTACATACTTCATAATTCTTTGGGGTTCAGGGCCTTATTTTATCAAGACCTATTTTATCATGAATATTTTATTGATAATTTTGGACCAACATATTGTAATTAACTATAACCCTAAAGTGGAAAAAACACTTGTATAAAAGGGCTTAGGGTTGGGGATTTTTTCCATAATTTGTGATGCAAAAATAGCTTCTTGTAGTAGTATTGAGTTGTAAGGGATTACAAATTT
The DNA here is from genome assembly GCA_028749045.1 of Cupressus sempervirens. Classification (NCBI taxonomy): domain Eukaryota; kingdom Viridiplantae; phylum Streptophyta; class Pinopsida; order Cupressales; family Cupressaceae; genus Cupressus; species Cupressus sempervirens. Next base: position 954,812,050 of record CM053792.1, on the reverse strand, counting down.
TAATTAAGTTGTAATTACTAGATCATAATAATATTGGACTTTATATTAGGTGGATATAGCCCAAGGTTTGGGTGAACCATGTTAAATCTTGGTGTCTTGTGTTGTCTTCTATGTGATTTATTATTTATTGATATTGTTAATATTTGCATGTAATTATTATTTCTATTTGAGGTTGATCCTAACATAAGTAGGGGTGTTTTGTAGTTTGATGTCATAATACATCAATCTTGGAGAAGAGGATGAAGTGGAGGAGCAAATTTTGAGAAGGGCTAGTAGCTAAGGCTTGGGAAACCAAGAGATTGCTTGGTGGTTTTGTGAGTACAAGTTAAGATTTCCTTTAGGTTTTCTACCAAAGTGTGGATCTCGACTAGCTAGGATTAGGATTGAGTTGAATCTTAAGGAATCTTACAGAACTATTTTTGTAATTTCTTTTTTTATTTAGCCCTAACCCAAAAGGCCTTGCATTCAAGCACATTGCATGTAAATAGTTATTTTATGAATATAGAGTTTCATTTGTATCAGATCTTGCTTTTTTGTTGTATTTCCACTGTTTGGTTATTTTCAAGAATTTGGATTACCTCTAGTAGGGGTACCCTCAAATTATTGTTGCATTAGGTGGTATCAAAGCACTATTGTTCCTGATTGTGTAGACTGAGCACTGAATAAGAGGTAGTTTGCACTAGGACTTGGGTGAAGGTTGGAAGAGAAGGTTGATCTTGTGGAGTTGATTGATCTTCTAGATTTGTGGATTTATTTCTTGGGTTTGCAAAGGATCTTGGAAGATTCCTCTAAGAATATTGGACCCTAGGGTGATTGATGATCTCTATGATGTTGTGGAAGTAAGGTTCTTAGAGAAGATGACATTTATGAAAAGTGCTATGACTGCTAAAATTGTGAGTACTTTGGGTGGTGTCCTCAGCATACCAATATTGAAGATGTTTATGAGGAAGTTTTTAAATACTTGAAGTTGTTGGATTGAGTGGTGAGGACAAAACTGATCATGTAGAGAGACCTATGGGAAATAGAGTTGATCAGTTTGCTAGACTTGGATCTCAATTGAAGTTGAAGCATAAGATGGAGGTTTCTAGTTTCTTAGGTACTTTGAATTGTGAAGACCTGATTGATTGGATTGGTGAATTGGAAGACTACTTTGAGCTTGATGATATTGAGGATCCACTCAAAGTGAGGTTGGCATAAACTAAGTTGAAAGCACATGCTTCTCTTTGGTGGAAAGAACTACAAAGAGATAGAGAGGAGGAAGGTGAATTGAAGATCACTAGATAGAGGTTGATGGTAACCAAGTTGAAGGCTAAGTTCATTGTTATTGATTATGAACTTGAGTTGTTCAAGAGGTTGCATAATCTAAAGCAAAAAGATATGACTGTGAAAGACTATACCAAGAAGTTCTACAAGTTGACTATACCTAGAGAATTGTCAAAGGAAAAGGTAATTTGGTACATTAATGGTTTGAGATTCAATATCCAAGATGAGGTTGGTATGTTGAAGATTGATTTAGTTGAGGATACTTATCAGTGTGCCCTGAAGGTAGAAGAGAAGCTAAAGAGGAAAATTCAAGATAATTCTAGAGGGAAGTAAAATCAAGATTTCTTGGAAAAAGCTAAACCGAGTCCAAAAGATGAACCAAAACCTATTTATTAGAAGAGAAGGATATGTAGAGGTGAGTTTAAGGGTACTTTCTACAAATGTGGAGAAGTAGGACATAGATTTTATGAATGTCCTAAGGCTGGTGATAGAAGAGCTATAGTTGTGAATGAGGTTGAAGACCATGATAGTCAACCTAAGAAAGGAGAGAGCTTACTAATTTTGTGAGTACTTGTTAGTTAGAGGATAGTAGAATCTTGTTAGAGGAGTAATCTATTTAGGTCTTGTTGTAAGTGTAGTGGTAAAGTTTGCAATGTGATTGTGGATGGTGGTAGTACATATAACCTTTTTGTTGAGGAGATGGTTCAAAAACTTGGTTTGAGAAGAATGAGACATCCTTATCCTTATAGGATTTTTTAGTTGTAAGGTGAGAATGCTTTAGAAGTGAGGGAGGAGTGTCTTGTTGATTTCTAGATTAGGCAATATAAGGAGGAAGTGTTGTGTGATATTGTGAACATGAACAGTTGTCATTTGTTGTTTGATAGACCTTGGTAGCATGATTGTAGGGATGTGCATGATTGCATCAAGAATGTGTTTTCAATTGTGAAAGGTGGTAGGAAGCATTCTCTAATTCCTTTGTAGAATAAAGAGCTTGGTAGAAGGAACCTAAGTATTGGTAGCTAAATTGAGTTGAAGTATTTTGAGAGGGTTAGAGATCAGTGTAGAAGGAAGACTTGTGGAACACTAAGGATGAATTTGAAGAAGCAAAAGAAGATAAAGGGAAAGAGTGTACAAGTTGAGGACTTGGAGGATATGTATGGGAAGAACCAATTTCAGATTTATGTGATGAATCCTAGAAGATGTTCTTCTAGCTATTAAGAACATCCTTTTGAACCTAGGGTGTCTAATGTAGAAACATCCTTGGTTGGTTGGAAATCCTACATGTTGGGGTATACTTGATTTGGAGTTGGAGGACATGGTTAGTGAAGAGGTGGTATTTGGTTGATACTAAGTTGTTCACAATTACTATGTTAATTGGCTGACTTAGTTAATGAAGGTGTTTGGAAATTCTTTGGGCACTTGGTAGATATTGTAAGCTTAGTTTGCACTGGGAGCTTGAAAGTTTTGTTTCCCAGGTTTCTCAATCTATAAAGGTGGCACTCGACGTATATTGTGGCTTGGTTTGCACTAGGACTCAGTATTAGTGATGCCTGAGTTGGCTCGATCAATGAGGGAGCTTAGTTATTCTTGGTGGAATGTTGATGCTCAGTGGTGGTTTTTGACACTCAATTTGGTCTTCATCTTTATGGTGCCTAAGTAGTCTATGAGCTGAATTTTGGCATTTAATTTGGGTTCTGGGTAGTTAATGAGTGTTGCAACTAACTTTTGGCTTATGTAAACATTTAATGTATGGGTTTATTTTAATTCTTAATGGGCTAGGCCAACTTGTGGCTAGTTGGGTATAAGTAGGGGTGTTTTGTGGAGTCTTAAGTCATAATTCATCCATCTTGGAGAAGAGGATGAGGTGGAGGAGAAAAATTTGAGAAGGGATAGTAGATGAGGCTTGGGAAACTAGGAGATTTCTTAGTGGGCTTGCAAGAACAAGTTGAGATTTCCTTGGGGTTTTCTACCAAAGTGTGGATTTGGACTAGCTGGGATTAGGATTGAGTTGGATCTTGAGGGATCTTACATAACTTTTTTTGTAATGTCTTTTTGTATTTGGCCCTAACCCTTAATGCCTTACAGTCAGGCATATTGCATGTAAATAGAGATTTTATGAATAAAGAGTTGCAATTGGTATCATGTCTTTCTTTTGTGTTGTATTTCCACTGTGTGGTTATTGGCAAGGATGTGGATTACCTCCATTAGTGGTACCCTCATATTCTTGTTGCATCATCAACAACCATAGGTTTGGTAAATAAAATGTAATCATTTCTGAGATAGTAAAGTGCAGAATCTCCAATACCTAATAGATGCAATTTCATCAGGCTTTTCCGTGCTAAAAAGTTATCCTTGCCTAACTTGGGTATCTTTCTCCTGTACATCTTGATATTTAGCTTTAAGTCTTTCAAATTTTCACACAAGCACCAAGAGCTTGCTAGAATATATAGTCCACTGATATAAATGGGGGGTGAATTAGTTATATAACTATCATCACAAATATTAACCTTAAACAAACTCAACCATGTAAGTAATATAAACTAAATTCACAAAAAGATATGCATGCACAATTAATACCAGATATATTAACTGGGGAAACCCTTGATCAAAGGGAAAACCTTGGTGGGGATGGTACCCACAAGATGATGTACTAATATAAATATTCCTTGTTAGAGGATAGACCCTGTTAGGAGTTTGTTACAATATTCAATACATATGAGTCCCTGTTAGGAGGCTTTGAATCCCTATTGGGAGATTCCAACCCTATTAGCAGTTGTGTCAACCCTTTCAAGAGTTGTGTAAGATAGCTAGACCCACTATCCAAATAGCTTCAAGGTTAAGATCAAAGAACCCACTATCCAAATGATCTATGTATTATTCCTTCTAGAATAATAGAACTAAAATGTACTTCTCCTCTATCTCTATCTTGTCAACTAGACTTTTTCTCCTTCAAATCTTTTAATCAAATCTCATACTACACATTCAATGATCCCTTAGATCGCTCACACACATTTAGTAAGCATTCTTCTCCTTCTTGAGTGGTACACTAATACTTGACATTCCACTTGATCATCTCAATCCAAGTCTCTTTACAAACAAAGAAAACAACTTTCCTTTATACCATATCTTCATAATAATTCCTTGAGTCAACCTTGAGTCTTTCCTAATTAATTAAAATAAGATAATTAATTGATTCACAATTACAATAACATTGCCAGTTCACAGTCTATACCAAACTTTACACATGTGAAACCATGTCTTGCACACACACTGATATCACCATACAATCGTCCTCAATCACTATTATCTATACATCACCTTTATTACATCTTAGTTGAAAAATAGTGATAGATCATCATAAATCTATTTTCTAATGCTTTATTTCTACATGGTTTCTAGTAAAATAGGTGAAACTTTCATACAACATGGAATTAGACCTAGTCCTTTGAACCACCTCATTAAGAAAGCCTTAGAGACATGTCCTCCACTATGCATCAACTAAAACTTCCTCGGCTCCTAAGCATACTAAGATTACTGACTACTATTCTTCCAGTCTTAACAGAATTACTGGTGTGTTGACATCAATGACAAATATAGTCATGAATGCAACATATCAATACTCTTCAATGCTTAGGATGCTCCCCCAACATATTATCATTATAATTCATTCTAAAAATCTTTCCCTTTGGCATTGATGGAAATATAGATGAAAAAATCTAAGTTCCAAGCATACCAAACTATACTATGCTTTTGTCTTCTTCTCAAATCAATCTAAGATTTTTTGGAATATTGTACTATTCTTCTTCTTCTTCTTCTTCTTTTAGGATCAATAACACTCATAGTAAAAAACTTCCAATACTCTCTGGTTGCATCTGCACACTTACACATCCTTTTGTGCACTTACATGAATCTTTATAAATCTCCCTAAAGAGCTAACTCTCCCCCATTGCCATCTCAATAGGTGCTTCTCTTCTTATGCAGATTCACTCAATATGTTTTTCATGTAAATTCTCTCCCTTGTTAACATCAATGTCAATGGTGTCAATCACAATACCAATTGTTACATACTAATTGCTAATCAACTACACAAATCATCAAAAAGCTCGAGTGTCCAAAGACTTTGTTCAATACCAAATACCTAGAGTCCTTCATGACTCAATACATATCAGATACTCCCCCATATAGGAAGCATCAACATTCAGTCCAGTATAACCATAGTTCTCTATACCACTAGATTGATGCACTCCTTGCATCAACCACTCTGAAGTAGATAGGGGCATAAACCCTAGCATACCTCTCAGGTACTCAAAAGTATCTTTAGACAAAGGCTTTATAAAGATATCTACAATCTGATCTTTAGTCCTTACATACTCCAACCTTATTTCTTTCTTTTTTGCCTTTTCTCTCAAATCATGATACTTTATGGATATGTGCTTTGTCTTAGAATGCAATACTAGATTCTTAGACATTCTTATTATACTTGTTTTACCATAGTAAATGATAAAAAGTTATATAAACTCAATTCAATATCCTTCAACATTTGTTTCATCCACATAACTTGATTATAGTTATTTGTTGTTGCAACATACTCTACCTCAACCATACTCTAAGATACACAATCTTGTTTCTTGCTAAACCAAGAAACCAATCTTCCTCCAAGAAAGAATGCTCCACCAATGGTTCTCTTTCTGTTATATATACCACCTGCCCAATCTGCATTAGTATATGTGCACAAAGTGAAATCACTTGATCTATCATACCACATATTCTATAGTAAGATGTACATTTCAAATATCTGAATATCATCTTTACTACTACATAATGATACTCTTTTGGATTATCTTGGAATCTTTCCACAATAATAACTACATTTTCTATATCTAGTCTAGTGTGAGTTAGATATTGCAATGCTCCAATCATAGATCTATACTTCTTCTACTCAACGGTAGGTGTCTCATCTTTACTAGATAACTTGTGACTAATTATCATGGGTGTACCAACATGTTTGTAATTCTACAAACTAAATATTTTCAAAAAATCTTTCAAATACTTAGTTTGTGAAATAAATATCTGATCTTTATTCTATACAATCTACAATCCTAGGAAAAACTTCATTTCTCCTATCATGCTGATTTCAAATTCATTTTTCAGCTCTTTAGCAAACTTATCACTTTCTTCATCATTTCCTCCAAATATTATGTCATCCACAAATATTACAATGATAAATAGGCCATCATCAATTTTCCTCAAATAAAAATTACCATCTATTGTACCTTTGATAAATACCTGTCCAACTTTGCATACTAGGTTCTAGGTGCTTGCTTCAGACTGTATAGTGCTTTCTTTAGTTTGCATAAAAAATCTTTATCTTTTGTTAGAGGGAATCCAACAAGTTTCTCAATATAGACTTCTTCAAGTTTTCCATTTAGAAAAGCTAATTTTACATCCATCTAATAAACCTTGAAATTCTTTCTTGCTACAAAAGCCAAGAACATCCTTATTGCTTCCATTCTTGCCACAGGTGCATAGGTATCTTCATAATATATGCCTTCTTCCTATGAGTAATCTTTGAAAACAAGTCTAGCCTTGTTTCTCACAACTTCTCCTTGCTCATTCATCTTATTTTTGAATACCCATTTAGTTCCTATCACATTCTTGTCTTTCGGTCTAGCAACTAATTCCCATGTTTCATTCTTCACAATTTGATCTGGTTCTTCTTTCATAGCTTGCATCCAATGATCATCCTTACATGCCTCATCTGTGCTCTTGGGTTCCACTTGAGATATTAGACACAATTCCTCATTTACTCAATTCCTTTTCATCACACCTTTATTCTTGCTCCCAATTATTTTCTCTAGAGGGTGATTCTTTGTCATGTTTTTGCTGGAAGTAGGAGTTGACATCTCAACTCTAATCTCTTCCGTAGGTTCAGATCTTTGTTCTTCTCTATGCTCAATAGATTCTTCATCCTATAAATCATTTTTAGTCTCAAAAATAACTTTAGCATTCTCTCTAACAAATCTAAAATTATCCTCTTCTTCATCCAAATTATAATCTACCATCTTTTCTTTAGTACCAAACTTTTCATCAATCCTTACATTTGTGCACTTAATTATTGTCTTAGTTCTATAGTTGAAACATCTACATGCTTTTCTTTTCAATGAGTAACCAAGAAGCATACCTTCATTTCTTTTGGGATAAAACTTACCTATATCATCATCTCTCTTTATGTAACACTTACTTACAAATATTTTGAAATACTTAACTGATGGTGAGTGACCAAACCATAACTCATAAGGTATCTTGCTCATACCTTTTCTAATCTGTACTCTATTCAAAGTATATACTATAGTGTTAACTATTTCTATCCAAAATGTCTTTGAGACATCATTCTCAAATAACATCTCTCTTGTTCCTTATGCTAATGATTTGTTTCTTCTTTCAACAATCTCATTCTGTTCAACTGTTCTAGGTGAAGATAATTGTATTTTGATTCCATTCTCTTCACAGAACATGTTGAACTCTCTAGAAATGAACTATCCTCCTCTATCTGATCTTAAACACTTAATCTTAGAACCAAATTAATTTTCAACTCTCTTCTTGAATATCTTAAATTTCTCAAAAGCTTCATACTTTTCTTTAAGAACTGCTACCCACATCATCCTAGTGAAATTATCAACAAAAATCATAAGGTACCTTTCACCATAGAATCCTCTAGTTCTTGTAGGACCACTCAGAGTTGTGTGAAAAATCTCTAATTTCTCTATATTAGAGAGCTTATTGCTAGGAAAAGACACTTTCCTCTGCTTAGCCAGAATACATTCCTTGTAGACAATATTAGTGGGCTTAATAATCTTAGGCAGATCACTCACTACAAGTGTACTGCTAAATTTCACAATATTATCAAAGTTTATATGATAGAACCTTCTATGCCATAACCAAGTGTTATCAACCTTTGCAACCAAACATGTTATTTTAGTAGGATTCAACTGAATTACATTACCTCTAGATCTGGTTCCAGTACCAATCAGCTTACCATCTTTGTCTTTGATAATGCAAGTCTTCTCTGTGAACTACAATAGATATCCCTTTTCTACCAACTATCCAACACTTAACAAATTATGTTTCAAAACATCAAAAAACTAAACATCATTAATGTTAGTTTTACCATCAAGAGTAATAGATCCAATCCATGTAATATGACAAGTTGTATTGTTACCAACACTAACAATACCTCCATGATTTCTAAACTTAAAAAAATTGTTCATATCACCAGTCATGTGAAGTGAACATCCACTATGAATTATTCAATTTTATTTCTTCTCAACTTGGGTAGCTAGAGCTCTTTCTTCTCTAATTTCTCTATCAAGATTATCTTCCTTAATAGCCATAAATCCTAATTCATCATCACTTTCCCTTTGATCTTTTTCATTAGATTCGTCATCCTCATTAGCATATAAACAATTTCTATCCTTATCTCTTTTGGGCTTAAATTTTCCTCTAAACTATTTCTCTCTTTTAGGACATTTAGATGTAAAATGACCATATTCATCACAAGTCCAACACTTAAAGATTTTCTTATCATCTTTTTCTCTTGTTACCAAAAGGGCTATTCCTTATTCAATTTTCTTATCTTCTTTAGATCTACTACTACTAGAAAAGTCTCCTCTTGTACTTGTACTTCTTGGAAAATTAGGTTGACTGTGCATAGTATTGAAAGTTGTTTCAACTCTGGCTATTCCCCAGACTATCTCATTTCTGCTTCTATAGATTCTAATCTTCCAAGCAAAGTTTCGTTTGTAAAATCTTTGTTGTAGGGTATTACTACTTGAATCACCTAAGTTATTTTCTTGAATGGTGGTGATAGACTTTTTAGGATCTTCCATATAACCTCATCATCATGTTTAGTACCACTAAGAGATTGAATACCTTCAATAATTTCTAACAGACTCATCTTCCATCATCTTAGCATCTTGAAATGTGCAAATCCAACTTTGTAATTTCATTCTTTTTGCATGGTCATCACCTTCAAAAGTGACTTCTAATTGTTAGAAATGCTTTAAAGTGAGCCTTTAAAACTTTTCTTTCATCCAAGCTTAAACTTTCCTACTTAGCAAGTTATTGTAAATCAACATGCAAGCATCATACATGAAAATCAACACATAACGCAGTGATTTATATGGAAACCAATTTGGGAAAAACCACCAATAAGATGCTACTCAATTCTCACTCTTTTGAAGTGATGCCTTGTGAAAGGCTTGTGTTGTTAAAGGCTACAACACACTATTAAATGTGACCTAGTTAAAGGATTTAACCACCCTGTTAGAAGTGGGCCTAGTTAGAAGACTTTTGAACATTCACTTGGAATGCCACCCTAGTAAGGAATTTACAAATAGTTTTTAAACCAACCTAAGTCCATAGGATTTTTACCCTAACTGATACAATTGCAAGAGAGTAACAATAAGGGGTTTTGACTTGATTACAATTCACAACTTATCTTGCAAATTTCAAATCTTTGTTCAACTCTTTCATATTGCCTAGCTTTCAGTCTCTATAGCTCTTGACAAATTTCCCTCCTTTCAAGCTTTGTCTCCTTGAGTCTTCATGCTCAAATGTACTAGTGCAATCTTCTTTCTGACCACTTATCAAAGCAGAGTCTCTATGCTCTATCCTTCCTTCTCCTCTTGATGTCTTCTCCTTCACACCCTTAACCACTTCACAATTTTGGCACTCTAGCAAATCTTTCTTCTTGGTCTGTGTCTCCTTAAATAAAAGTCTAGAATTTATTTTCCCTCTTGATTCTTCCCTCCAATTTTTAGTTTGAATGGATTAGGTAGGATTCATTGAATCTAACCCATATTTTTTTCCTTCTAGAAACATCATGAAGAATCCTCTTGAATTCACTCAAAAATAGTTTACACAAAATTTTGTGTCACCATCTCATTATCCTTATCCTCCAACTAGTTCACAAAATTCAAGGTAACAACTTTATTGGCTTAGATCTCACAAATATTTGACTTTTTTGATAATGCAGTAGCTCGACACTATTGAAATTTTGGTGCTTAGCACATATTGTGTTACTCGACATCAACTAAGCTTTACTGATGCTCGGCACCTAGTGTGGATTCACTTGGCATCTACTAATGTAGGAGCATCCAGAGGTATAAGGGCAATCCTATTTCACCCAAAAAAAATACTTAGACTTAGTTTCTGTTTCATGTGTTTTCATTTTTGGATATCCATTTGGGTCAAATAAAGGTTCCAACTCTCACAGTTCCACTATCAGTGTTCGTGTAAATCTCAAAAAAATAGGAGTATGTAATTGAGCCATCATTTTGGTGAACTAGGAGGTGTAAATTGGCTAGATGAATGTAATTGTAATTTAGAGCATTCTAAAAAAAGAATCAGGTCAAAAAGCCCCACGGTTTGAAAGTTATTGCAATTTTTTGGGTTGTGGAGACCTCCTAAGAATGCTTCAAAGTAAGGTTAGGGGGCATTAAATGGCTGAAAAATGAGGGACAAGTGAATCTGGTCCATAGGGCTATAGAGAATTTTGAGAGCTTTCCAAAAATGTAAATGGTTCGTCAATCGGAGCTACGGTTCAAAAGTTATGCCTCCCGAAAGTTTGGTCACCATTTCTAGATTCTTCTAGATTTGTGTCGACTTCTAACGCAGCTTCTAGAACCTTCTATTTGGTCAGTGGATGCCTACTAGCACTTTCTAGAATGTACTCCTAGTCCTTAACCCTCTGGGGTCTATTTAAGGAGATTTATGGCATTGTAAAAGGCAGTTCGGAGTGGAGTTTGAGAGGAGGTACAGAAAGGAGAAATTATCTCCACATTTATGCTATTGTAAGCCCTTAGGGCATGTTTTGAAGTTTATTTTCTCTGTACTATTTGTACTAGCTTATTTTCTCAATTAATATAATTTCCCCTTTTCTGTTGTGTCCATTCTGTGCTTGGGTTGTGTCCCCATCAAGTGGTATCAGAGTGAGTTTTCCTGAGTGTGTAGATAGAGCACCGACTGTGAGGCAATTTGCACTAGGACTGTGTGGTTGTGGGTTTGAGTTAAGAAGATGCCTCCACAAAAAGAGAGTGGTGGAAGGGCCATAGCTATTAATCCTAAGGAGGTTAGAGGCCTCCAAAGGCAGGTACAAGCATTGCAAGAGCAACTCTGTAGAGGAACAATTGTGGCCACAGGTGATGAAAGTGAAGATGACAACAAAGAAAATGAAGTTGAACCAGAAGGGGAATTTGATGGGAAAGTTCTGAATCATGCAGAGGAAAGGCTTTTTAGGGCCATTACTAAGTTTGGGAAAAGACCTACAATTGAAGTGGGTGTATTTTCAGGAAATTTGAAACCAGATAAGTTGATCGATTGGATCAATGAACTAGAAGAATACTTTGAGTATGAGGATATTAGGGACCCAGATAGGGTTAAGTTTGCAAAGGCCAAACTAAAAGGCCATGCCAAAATCTGGTGGCAAGAGGTCCAATTAGAAAGAAACAAAAGAGGAAAGGAGAAGATCACAAGATGGGATCGCATGGTGGACAAATTGAAGAAGTAGTTCATTCTTGTGGACTACGAGCTTGATTTGTTTAAGAAGATGCATGGGTTAAAGCAAGTAGGAAGATTAGTCCAAGAATATATAGAGGAATTTTATCGACTCTTGATTAGAGCAGGGCATGCAGAAGCAAATAAGGAGAAGGTTGCTCGTTATATCAGTGGGTTGCAACCTAGCATCTAGGAGGAATTAAGTCTGGTAAGAATGACCAATGTTGAAGAGGCATACTAGTTAGCCCTATGAGTTGAAGAGAAGCTGAATAAAAATTTTGAAGGAAGACAAAGAGAGCACGGTCAAGGAGGAAGGGGAAGTGGTGGATCATCTGGAGGCCGCAATGAAACCCAAAAGAAAAATGAAGATGTGGGTACTAGCAAGAACCAGAGGAATGAGGGTTTCAACCACTCCCATGATCAAGACTTTTGAAATCAGAGAGGAAGAGGAGGCTTCTGTGGTACCTATTTCCATTGCAATGAAGAAGGTCATCGTGCCTTTGAATGCCCTCAATGAAAAGGAAGGATAGATAGGAGAGCTGAGGGCCAAGCTAGGGTTGCTCATGTGGATGAGGATGCATAATCATCACATTCAGAGGATGCAAAAAGAGGAGAGACCTTGGTAAATGAAAGAGTCCTACTAAGTGGTGAGATTGAACTAGGACAACGAAGGAGTTTGTTTCGTACCAAATGCAAGTGTGAGGATAAATGTTGTGATGTGATCATTGATGGTGGTAGCACTGATAACTTGGTATTAGAAGAGATGGTCTCTAAGCTGAAGCTCAAGAGGGAGAAAAATCCCCAGCCCTATCAGATTGCTTGGGTAAAAGATGATCATAAGGTCCTGGTAAGTGAACAATGTTTAGTGAAATTCAAAATTGGGAGTTACCATTATGAAGTTCTCTGTGATGTTATTCTGATGGATGTTTTCCATCTATTGTTGGGTAGACCATGGCAGTTTGATAGACATGCAATACATGATGGGCATGCAAACACATACTCTCTGACAAAGGATGGGGTTCACCACAAATTGAAGCCCATGAAAAAGGAAGGTGAAAAGGTATTTAGCAATGCTAGGATTTGTCTTGTTGATGAAAGGAAGTTTTTAGATGACATGAAACATCAACATATGTGCTATGTTTTGATTCCTGGGAAAGATAAAGAAGGTAGTAGTGAAATACCACTTGAAGTTTTAGATTTACTAGGGGAATTTGGAGATATTATCTCTGATAATGTTCTAGATGGATTTCCACTAGTAAGGAAAATCATTCATCAGATAGATCTGATTCCAGGAGCTAGTTTTCCTAACAAGGCTACTCACAGGATGACTCCTACTGAAAAAAAGGAGCTAAATAGATAGGTTCAGGAGCTGTTGAGGAAGGGCTTGATTTGAGAGAGCCTAAGTCCATGTGCAGTACCTATAGTAATTGCACCAAAGAAGGATGGAGAGTGGAGGATGTGTATAGATTCTTGAGCTATAAATAGGATAACCATCAAGTATCGGTTTCCTTTGCCAAGGATGGATGATCTTATGGATTGCTTGAGTGGAGCTTAGTACTTCACAAAGATAGATCTCAAGAGTGGCTATCATTAGATATGGATTTGAGAAGGAGATGAGTGGAAAATATCCTTCAAGACCAAGGAGGGTCTTTATGAGTGGTTACTCATGCCCTTTGGATTGACGAACGCCCCAAGCACCTTCATGCAGCTCATGAATGAGGTACTTAAGAAGTTCTTGGGAAAATTTGTTATTGTTTATTTGGATGATATTTTAATTTTCAGCAAGACTTTGGAAGAACATTTACTGCATATTCATAGTGTCCTTGAAAGGCTAAGGGAAGAGAAGCTATTAATTAATCTGAAGAAGTGTATCTTTGCAAAAAGGGAGTTAGTCTATTTGGGGTTTGTTATATCACCTAAAGGTCTTAAAATGGATCCGAAGAAGGTAAAATCCATCTTGGAATGGCCTACTCCAAGGTTTGCTACTGAGGTAAGATCATTTCATGGTCTGGTTAGTTTTTACATGAAGTTTATTAAGAATTTTAGTGGCATATGTGTACCCCTAACTGATACAATAAGAGGGGATAGAAAAGAGTTCAAATGGACTGCAATAGCTGCGAGAAGTTTTGAATTGCTGAAGAAGAAGGTAACAGAACAACCTGTGTTGGCACTTCCAAATTTTAGAAAGGTTTTCCAGGTGGATTTTGATGCCAGTGGCAGCACTATTGGGGCTGTATTAAGCCAAGAAGGTAAGCGTATTGCATATTTTAGTGAAAAATTGAATGATGTAAAGAAGAAGTATTATGTTTATGATCAAGAGTTCTATGCAATAGTTCAAGCCTTAAAGAAATGGAGGCATTATTTATTGTCAAAGGAATTTGTTTTGTATACTGATCATTAGGCATTACAGTACCTAAATAGCCAAGGTAAATTGAATCAAAGGCATATGAAGTGGGTAGAGTTCTTGCAGAGTTATACATTTGTGTTGAAGCATAGAAGTGGAAAATCTAACAGGGTCGTAGATGCACTAAGTAGAGGACAGTTGTTGCTTACAGTAATGCAAGTTGAAATAGTTGGGTTTGATGAACTCAAGAATTTGTACCCTGAGGATCCTGATTTTGTTGAAGCATGGAAAGCTTGTAAAGAACCTGTTGCTGTAGATAGAACCAAGTGGTTAGACTATTTGATTCAGGATGGCATGTTGTTCAAAGGTAGTCAATTGTGCATTCCAAGGAGTTCCATGAGGGAAAATCTGATTAAGGAGAAACATAGTGGAGGGATGGCAGGACATTTTGGTCAAGATAAGACCATTGCCATTCTTAGAGAACATTATTTTTGGCCTCAAATTTCATAGGATGTGAAGAAGTTTGTACAGAGTTGCCAGGTTTGTCAAGTTGCCAAGGGGTTTAGTCACAATACTGGACTATATCAGTCATTTCTTGTTCCATCAAGGCTATGGGAGGACATAAGTATGGATTTTTTTCTTGGATTGCCAAGGACACAAAGGTGTAATGACTCAGTATTCGTGGTGGTTGATAGGTTCTCCAAAATGGCACATTTCATTTCATGCCACAGAACTCATGATGTTGTCCATATTGCAAACTTGTTTTTCAAAGAGGTGGTAAGACTACATGGTCTTCCAAGGAGTATAGTTTCTGATAGAGATACCAAATTTGTGGGGTATTTCTAGAGGACATTGTGGAAGAAGTTGAGAATAGACCTAAAATTCAGTTCCATGCATCACCCGCAGACTGACGGCCAAACAGAAGTGGTAAACAAAAGTCTAGGCAATTTGCTGAGATGTTTAGTTGGGGATAAGCCCAAGGGATGGGATTTGATTCTACCATAGGTAGATTTTGCTTATAATAACTCTGTAAATAGGAGTACTGGAAAATCACCATTCAAAATTGTATATGGGAGTAGCCCAAGGACTGCACCAGAGCTGAGGAAGATAGAACAAGGGGAGAGGACAAGTGCTGAAGCTGAGGAGGTTCAAGCAAACATTACCAAGATGAATCAAGAGTATAAAGCTAGGGCTGATCAAAGGAGAAGACATAATGAATTCCAAGTAGGAGATTTAGTCATGGTGCACTTATGAAAAGAAAGATTTCTAGCCGGTACTTACAAAAAGCTGAAAATGAAGAAATTTGGCCCCTGCAAAATTTTGAAGAAACATGACTCAGGAAATGCATATGAGGTGGAGCTGCCAGATGGTATTCACATTTCTCCTATTTTCAACATTGCAGACTTAACAGAGTATCATGACAATGGTGCAGATGACGAGCCAGTGTTAGAGCCATGTCTAATTCTTGCTACTAAGAAGGAGGAGATAGAAGACATTCTAGATCATTGTGTGGGTAGGAGTACCAGAAACAGGCAGTATGAAGAGTATTTGGTCAAATGGAAAGGACGACCAATCGAGGACTCAACTTGGATTTTAGCAGCTGAGGTTTCCCATTTGGGATTTCCTCTACCATTCATAAAGTGACAAGGTCACTTTTCAATCTACCTTGGGTGTTTGATGCAGGAGCATCTAGAGGTATAAGGGCAATCTTGTGTCACCCAAAAAAATATACTTAGACTTAGTTTCTGTTTCATGTGTTTTCATTTTTGGGTACCCATTTGGGTGAAATAAAGGTTCCAACTCTCATAGTTCCACTATCAATGTTTGTGTAAATCTTAAAAAAATAGGAGTATGTAATTGAGCCATCATTTTGGTGAACTAGGAGGTGTAAATTGGCTAGATGAATGTAATTGTAATTTAGAGCATTCTAAAAAAAGAATCAGGTCAAAAGGCCCCATGGTTTGAAAGTTATTGCAGTTTTTTGGGTTGTGGAGACCTCCTAAGAATGCTTCAAAGTTAGGTTGGGGGGCATTAAATGACCTCAAAAAGGGCCAAAAAATGGGGGATGAGTGAAGCTATCCATAAGACTATAGAGCGCTTCGAGAGCTTTCCGAAAATGTAAACAGTTCGTCAATTGGTGCTACGGTTCAAAAGTTATTCCTCCTAGAAGTTCAGTTACCATTTTTGAATTCTTCTAGATTTGCATCGACTTCTAACGCAGCTTCTGGAACCTTCAATTTGGTCAGTGGATGCCTACTAGCACTTTCTAGAATTTACTCCTAGTCCTTAACCCTCCGAGGTCTATTTAAGGAGATTTTTGGCATTGTAAAAAGCAGTTCGGAGTGGAGTTTGAGAGGAGGTACTGAAAGGAGAAATTATCTCCACATTTATGCTATTGTTGTTAGAATTCTTTTAGAATAACTAAGAGGGGGGGTGAATCAGTTATTCAAGGTCCAAAATGCCCTATTAATACCTTTTTAATAGATCCATACCCTTTTCATCTGTTCAAACTTAAATCAGCAAATTATTGTAAATCAACATGCAAAGATAAAACATTCAAGATCAACACATAACACAATGATTTAGATGGAAACCCAATTTGGGAAAAACCACCAGTAACATGCTACTTGATTCTCACTCTTCTGAAGTGATGCCCTGTTAAAAGCCTACCCTGTTAAAGGCTTACAACACACTATTAAATGTGACCTTGTTAAAGGATTTCACCAAACTATTAGGAATGGGCCTCGTTAAAGGTCTTTAGAACATTCACTAGGAATGCCACCCTGTTAAAGGATTTATCTAATGGCTGTTAAACCAACCTAATTCCATAGGATTTATCTTACTATTACAATTGCTAGAAAGTAACGATATTGGTCTTTTGATCTGACATAACTTACAACATACTTTGCAGATTTTAGATCACTCTTTCAGTTCAATCCTTATGCTTGGCTTCAATCACTTCAGCTCTGATTGCTTGTTTCCCTCTCAAGCTTTGTCTCCTTGAGTCTTCTTACTCATTATGCCAATGCAATCATGCTTGTGGTCATCTATTTAAGCAGTGTTCCTATGCTTTCTTCTCCTTAGCACATTCTACAGCACTTCATGCTTTTATGCTTGACCACGGCTCTCTCTCTCACTATTTCCCTCTTTTCCACACTTTAATTATTAACTTATGTCTTCTTATATAGAAGTTTGATTTTCCTTTTGCCGCTCAATTTTTCCTTTCCAATTTTAGGATTTCAAAATGGATTAGGTAGGATACAATGTATCTACCCCATATCTTGTTCTCTTCTAGAAACTTTTCCAGTTGTATCTTAAAAATGTTCTACATGGTGTTCTGTGCCATCAACTCATAATTCTTATCTTCCTTTTAATTCACAGATTTCTAGATAACAACTTTGTCGGCTTAGATCTGATGAATCTTCGATTTCCAAAATAATGCAGCAACTCGGCATTATTGAGTTACTAATGCTCGACACCTCTGTGTTACTCGGCATTATTGAGTTACTGGTGCTCGACACCTCTGTGTTACTCGGCACCTATACCTGCTTGACACTTGGTTCTGCTTGGCACTTGGTTTTGCTCGGCACTTGATTCTGCTTGGTACTTGGTTTTGCTCGGCACTTGATTCTGCTCGACACTTGGTTTTGCTCGGCACTTGATTCTGCTCGGCACTTAATTCTGCTCGGCACTTGGTTTTTCTCGGCACTTTAACTAGGAATTTTCTTGGCTCTTACTAGCTTGCTCGGCTCCTTCTCTCTAATGAACTTAGTTTGACCTTTACAAAAGACTTAGCTAAAACCTTTGATATATTTCAGTGTGCTCATTCTTTGTATATGTCATCCAATATAGTGTTTCATCAATTGCTTAACTGATCCTTGTACTTCATTACAACATCATAACTTCAACCTTTCTTTAGGTGTTCTAGTTACATCTTATTGATTGCCTCCACCTTGACAATCAACTAATTGATAGTATTTGGATCACTAAAGCAATTTTCATCCCTGCAAGTAGTAAGTTTGACATCAATGACAAAACAATGATTGAGGAAATTCTTTACTAGTTCCATAAATTATTCCAACAACTTTTCTTATGATCATTTCAATCATTTCCAACAATCTCCCTCTTTGACATTGATGGCAAACCAAACTGATCAAGTAATCAATTCAGTTACCACCAAGATTGTATATGTTGGCTTGCTGCATTTTCACTATTGATCACATATATCTCCCTCTTTCATATATATCTCCCTCTTTCTTTGCATTGATCATTTTCATGCATATTTCTCCCTCTTTGACATAAATGCTAAAGATGTAGCATCTTTATCATACAAAATATAAGCTTTGGCTTCTTGTTGTCTTTCTCCCTCTATCACCGTGCTTGTGACTAATTTGGAGTTTCTATTCCTTCTGTCATCCTTTGCACCAACATGTTAATATTTCAATGATTTATTCCTATTGATGCAAGGCAGCTTCCTTGTTGCCTTAAACTGCTTGACTTAGGGGTATAACCCCTAGCTTGCCTCTAAGATATTCATAGGCATCCTTGGGCAATGGTTTGGTGAAGATATCTGCAGTTTGTTCCTTTGTGTGAATGTATTCCAACTTCACTTGTTTGTCTTCTACCAATTTTCTAACATAATGATACTTGATTGCAATATGTTTGGTTTTCACATGCATTACTAGATTTTTGGAAATATTTATAGCACTTGTATTATCACAATACAATATCACCGGTTTCATTACTTCTTCTTTCATTCCATTCAATAGATGTGTGAGCCATACAATGTTTATACAATTGACTACAGCTACCACATATTCTGATTCTGTAGTGGACTAGGATATACATGTTTGTTTCTTGCTAGTCCAGGTAACCAGCCTTTTGCCTAGAAATAATGCACCTCCGCTTGTGCTTTTTCTGTCATCAATGTTTCCTCCCCAGTCTGCATCTGTATATGCATTAAGTTCAAATTTTCCATTCTTTTTGTAGTATAGACCAAAATCATCAGTCCCTTTGAGATATCTCATTATTCTTTTTACTGCTATGAGATGATTTTCTTTAGGATTAGCAGAGAACCTAGCCACTATTCCAACTGCTAATGCTATGTTTGGTCTACTATGTACAACATATTGTAGTTTTCCAATCATGGATCTGTACATTCTTTGATTGACTTCGGCTGACTCATCATTTTTGGATAGCTTATTCTCTGTGGCCATTGGTGTGCTGACTGGTTTGGATTCTTCCAATCCAAATGTTTTAAGAATTTCTTTGATGTATTTTGATTGTTTAATAAATATTCCATGTTTGAGTTGATGTACTTGCAATCCAACAAAAAAATTGATTTCTCTAAACATAGACATCTCAAATTCATGTTTCATTTTGTTAGCAAAGCCTTTGCAAAGTACTTCCTTACCACCAAATACTATGTCATCCACAAAAATTTTAGATACAATAATGTCTTTACCTTCTTTAGCTTTGATGTACATGTTGCTATTATCATCAGTTCTTTCAAATCCAATTTGCACTAGATACTTGTGAAGTCTCTCATACCATGCTCTAGATGCTTGTTTCAAACCATAGAGTGCTTTGTGTAACTTACACACCATATCCCTGTTGTTTTCATCAACAAATCCTTCTGGTTGTTCAATGTAGACTTCTTCTTCTAGTATACCATTTAAGAAGGCAGATTTTACATCCATCTGATAGACTTTAAAATCTTTGTAGGCAGCATATGCAAGTAAAGTTCTTACTCCTTCCATTCTGGCAACATGAGTGAATGTTTCTCCATAGTCTATTCCTTCTTCTTGAACATAACCCTTGCATACTAATCTGGCTTTGTTTCTAGTAATCTAACCATTCTCATCTAGTTTGTTTCTGAATACCCATTTGGTGCCAATCACATTTTTGTCATTTGGTCTGGGAACCAAACTCCAGGTTTTATTTTTTCTTATTTCATCAATTTCTTCTTCCATAGCTTTATACCAGTCATCATCTTGTAATGCACCATGTACTGTCTTGGGTTCAGATTGGCTAATCAGACATGATTCATGTCTTAGTCTATTCCTTGTCATTGGTCTTGCATCTTTGTCACCAATTCTTTGTTCAGCAGGGTGATGTCTTTTCACATATTTGGATAATCTTAGCTCTGTCCTTGTTTCCATGTTTGATCTTTCAGATTTAGGATCACTATGAACTTCATTGTTAGGTTGTTTTTCATCATGTATGTTGTCTTCAGAATCAGATTGTGCATTTTCTTCATTCTGTAACTCTTCTTCTGAATGCAACTCGGCATTCACTAGTTGTGAATCGGCTGAAACTGACACTTGTTGTTGACTTTCAATTTGATTGACATCATCCTCATCAGCAGTCATTCCTTCATAAGAATATACAAAGGTTCTGTATTCTTCCATTTTCTTTGGTATTTCAGCTTGGACTTCTGTGTGCTCATCAAAATTTACATTTGCACTTTCCACAATTTTGTTAGTTTTAATATTCAAATACTTATATGCCTTACTTCTAGTGGAGTAACCAAGAAATATACCTTCATCACTTTTTGCATCAAATTTTCCATTTCTAACATCCTTAAGGATAAAACATTTGCAACCAAACACTTTGAAATGTTTTACATTTGGTGAGTAACCATACCATAATTCAAAAGGTGTTGTATTTGTACCTTTCTTGACTTGTACTCGGTTCAGTGTATGAACAACTATGCTTACAGCTTCTCTCCAATATTTTAGAGCAACATTCTTTTCCATCATTAATGTTCTGGCACAGTCAATTATAGATCTATTTCTTCTCTCAGCAATTCCATTCTGTGGGGGAGTTCTAGGAGTTGATGTTTGTCTTTTGATTCCATTGTCATTACAGAATATCTCGAATTCATTTGATGTAAACTCACCACCTCTATCTGATCTTAGACATTTCAAGCTTTTTCCAGTTTCCTTTTCAACTCTAGCCACATACCACTTAAACATTTGAAAAGCATCAGATTTTTGTTTTAGGAACATAACAGTCATCATTCTGGAATAGTCATCAACAAATAACATTATGTATTTATCTCCTTTATAGCTTTGTATTTCCATTGGAACACATAAGTCAGTGTGAACTAACTCAAGTATCTCTTTAGATTTATAGTTTTTGCTTTTGAAACTTGATTTTGTCATCTTTCCTAGCTGACATTGTTTGCACATGATATTATCAAGCTTCTTTAATTTTGGTAGACCTCTGACTTTCTTCATTCTACTGATGTTGACTAGATTGTCAAAGTTGACATGACATAATCTTCTATGCCATAACCATTCATCATCAAATTTTGCAAGTAGACAAGAAACATCATCCATATCAAGGTAAAATAAATTACTCTTTGTTTGATCTCCTTTTCCTATCAGTTTACCATCATTGTCATAGATTTTTGCAGTTTTGTTTTCAAATTCCACTTTGCAACCTTCATTGCCTAATTGTGAGACACTCAGTAAATTGTAGTTTAATCCTTCAACATAGTATGCATTGTCACATGAAATTTGGTCTGTGAGCTTAATGAAACCTTTTCCTTTGATTTGACATGGAGCATCATTACCAAATCTAACATTGTTTCCATCATACTAAGTAGAGTTAACAAACTTACTTTTGTCTCCTGTCATGTGATGTGAGCGTCCACTATCTATGATCCATCTGTCATTCTTGTTTATACATGTCACCAGTGTTGTGGCTTCTTCTTCATCAGATTGGTCCTTCATGGCTACATAAACAACTTCATCATCATTGTCATCAGAATTTTCTTCAACAATATAACACTTCTTACCTTTTTCTTTGTAATCTCTTTTGTCATCATCTCTTCTGTTCTTGTATTTATTGCCTTCCTTGGAATCCTTTTTCTATGGACATCTTGTAGATATATGACCTACTCCATTGCAATTAAAACAAATGATAGGCATCTTACCTTTGAATTTTCCTTTGCCCCTGTGAAATCTTCTAGCGAGCAGTGCTTCCAATTGTTCCACATCTTCCTCATTAGTGCTACTGTCACTAGATACATACTTCATTTTTCTTCCTTTCTTTGATTTCACTTGTTCGACATCTTTCAGTGATAACTTTGCCTTAAAAGTAGATTCAACATTTTCAGGTTTGTAGTTGTCAAAGTTAGATAACTCAAATGCAGTGAGTCTACCTATTATACCTTCAAAGCTTAGATTATTTCCTGGTATACATCTTAGCTCTTGTATTGCTGATACTCTAATAGCATAGATAGGAAGCAAGGTTCTTAAGAACTTACTATTAACAGTATCTTCATCAAGTTGGCCATTCAAGCATCTTATTGCACTTACCACTTCCTTTATTCTTGCACCATATTGAGCAGCATTCTCATTTTCTTCCATTTTCATGTCATCAAATTTTCCTCTGAGACTTTCTCTTTTTTCTCTTTGTACATTTTGATCTCCTCCATAGATGTCTGATAGGGCTTTACACATTTTGAATGTAGTGTCACATCGTTTGATATCATCAAATTCAGCATAGCTAAGTGCAGAGGCAATTTCCAGCATTTTTTGGTTGTGTTCTTGCTTTTTTTTCATGTCTTCGACAGTAGGAACACCTGTTGGACCTACATGTTCAATGAAAATTGAATTTTGAGCATAATCTTTTATGGATCCAAGATGTAGCTTCATAAAACTTTGCCATGCAACAAAATTGTCTTTGTTGAGCTTGGGAACTTCTCTCTTTGGCATTTTGATCTTTTCTACTAGTAGTCCCTTTAAACTGAATCAACAGTCAACTCTGATACCAATTGAATTCTTTTAGAATAACTGAGAGGGGGGGTGAATCAGTTATTCAAGCTCCAAAATGCCCTATTAATACCTTTTTAATAGATCCATACCCTTTTCATCTATTCAAACTTAAATCAACAGATTATTGTAAATCAACATGCAAAGATAAAACATTCAAGATCAACACATAACACAATGATTTACGTGGAAACCCAATTTGGGAAAAACCACTAGTAACATGCTACTTGATTCTCACTCTTCTGAAGTGATGCCCTGTTAAAAGCCTGCCCTGTTAAAGGCTTACAACACACTGTTAAATGTGACCTTGTTAGAGGATTTCACCAAATTGTTAGGAATGGGCCTCGTTAAAGGTCTTTAGAACATTCACTAGGAATGCCACCCTGTTAAAGGATTTATCTAATGGCTATTAAACCAACCTAAGTCCATAGGATTTATCTTACTGTTACAATTGCTAGAAAGTAATGATATTGGTCTTTTGATCTGACATAACTTACAACATACTTTGCAGATTTCAGATCACTCTTTCAGTTCAATCCTTATGCTTGGCTTCAATCACTTCAGCTCTAACTGCTTGTTTCCCTCTCAAGCTTTGTCTCCTTGAGTCTTCTTACTCATTCTGCCAATGCAATCATGCTTGTGGTCATCTATTTAAGCAATGTTCTCGTGCTTTCTTCTCCTTAGCACATTCTACAACACTTCATACTTTTATGCTTGACCACGGCTCTCTCTCTCACTATTTCCCTCTTTTCCACACTTTAATTATTAACTTATGTCTTCTTATATAGAATTTTGATTTTCCTTTTGCCGTTCAATTTTTCCTTTCCAATTTTAGGATTTCAAAATGGATTAGGTAGGATACAATGTATCTACCCCATATCTTGTTCTCTTCTAGAAACTTTGCTAGTTGTATCTTAAAAATGTTCTACATAGTGTTCTGTGCCACCAACTCATCATTCTTATCTTCTTTTTAATTCATAGATTTCTAGCTAACAACTTTGTCGGCTTAGATCTGACGAATCTTTGATTTCCAAAATAATGTAGCAACTCGGCATTATTGAGTTACTAATGCTTGGCACCTCTGTGTTACTCGGCATTATTGAGTTATTGGTGCTTGGAACCTCTGTGTTACTCGACACCTATACCTCCTCGGCACTTGGTTCTCCTCAACACTTGGTTTTGCTCGGCACTTGATTTTGCTCGGCACTTGGTTTTGCTCAGCACTTGATTTTGCTCAGCACTTGGTTTTGCTCGGCACTTCATTTTGCTCGGCACTTAATTTTGCTCGGCACTTGGTTTTTCTTGGCACTTTAACTAGGAATTTTCTCGGCTCTTACTAGCTTGCTTGGCTCCTTCTCTCTAATGAACTTAGTTTGAGCTTTGCAAAAGACTTAGCTAAAACCTTTGATATGTTTCAGTGTGCTCATTCTTTGTATATGTCATCCAATACACTGTTTCATCAATGGCTTAACTGATCCTTGTACTTCATTACAACATCATAACTTCAACCTTTCTCTAGGTGTTCTAGTTACATCTTATTGATTGCCTCCACCTTGACAATCAACTAATTGATAGTATTTGGATCACTAAAGCAATTGTCATCCTTGCAAGTAGCAAGTTTGACACCAATGACAAAACAATGATTGAGGACATTCTTTACCAGTTCCATAAATTATTCCAACAACTTTTCTTATGATCATTTCAATCATTTCCAACAATTGTAAGCTGTTAGGGCATGTTTTGAAGTTTATTTTCTCTGTACTATTTGTACTAGCTTATTTTCTCAGTTAATATAATTTCCCCTTTTCTGTTGTGCCCATTTTGTGCTTGGGTTGTGTCCCCATCATCTACTAAGTTTTTCTGATGCTTGACACCTATTACTTTTCTTGACACTTGAACATGCTTAGCTCCTTCTGTATTACTCAGCACACACTAGATTTTTCATTTTCTTGGCACTAACTAAGAATTTGCTTGACTTGAACTATCTTGCTCGGCACTCACTAATGAACTTAGTTAAGCTTTGCAGTCAATCTTGTTTCAACTTATTCCTCCAATGTTTCTAAGTGTGGCCAACCTTTGTATCTTCAAGTATGTTACCAATACATCATTTAACCATTGTTTTAATTGATCCCTGCACTTCATTACAAAACCATAACTCAACCTTTCCCTTAGGTGCTCTTGTTACATCTTGTTGATTAAATCCTCTTCATCAATGAACTAAGTGATAGTACTTGGATCTTATAAGAAATTGCCATTCCTAAAAATAGAAAGTTTGGCATCAATGACAAAATAATGATTGAAAACATTCTTTTAACAACAATCTTCCTTCTTTACAACAATCTCCCTCTTTGATAGTAATCCTTTTCAATCAGATTTCCAACAATCTCCCTCTTTGGCATTGATGGAAAACCAAACTGATCAACCAAGTTAATAGAATGCTAACTAGGTTAAAATAGTAAATCAAATGCCAAAAAGAAAACTATATTCAAAACTATTCATTTTATCAGCAACATAAGTTAACTTATGACTCCCTCTGAATTCTTTTGCCAATAAACTTTTTTTTTTATTGATTCTTTTCTATACTGACTCCCTTTTACATACATTCTTTCTCCCTTTGTATGCATTGATCATGTTCTGGTAACAACTACTTTAGCTACTTCTCCCTCTATCCAATTGAATGTTGTTGATCAGTTTCTTCATTCTTCTCCCTCAACTATTGATTAGTTTCTTCATTATTCTCCCTCTTTTACAACGATGCCAAAGACATACTATTTCAGCATCTTAACATGCAAGTGTAGCATTTGTAGATACTCCAATTTCTCCCTCTATCACCTTACTTGTGGCTAATTTTGAATTTCAGCACTTTGATTACTTTAGGCATGATCCTAAAGTGAATATCCTCTACATCAATTTGTAATATGCCAACAATCAACTCATTTGATGCAAGGTAGTCTTGCTTTATCTCAAGTAGCATTGGCTAGGGATATCACCCCTAACTTACCTCTAAGATACTCAAAAGCATCTTTAGGTAGTGCTTTTGTAAAGATATCATCAATCTATCCCTTTGAGCTGACATATTCCATCCTTACTTGCTTGTCTTCCACCAATTCTCTGACATAATGCTACTTGATTGCAATATGCTTTGTTTTAGCATGCATCATAGGATTCTTTGATATTTTGATGGCACTTGTATTATAACAATAGAGTATCACAGGTTCAATTACCTCTTCCTTCATACCTTGTAGCAGATGTTTGATTCATACAATATTGGCACAATCGAAAGCAGCAACAACATATTTAGCTTCTATTGTGGACTGTGAGGTACAACTTTACTTTTTGCCAGTCCAAGTGATCAGTCTATTTCTTAAGAAAAGTGCTCCTCCACTAGTGTTTTTTCTATCATTAATATTACCTCCCCAATTTGCATCAGTGTAGGCTCTCAACTCAAACTTTTTACTTCTCTTGTAATATAAACCAAAGTCATCAATTCCTTTTAGGTACCTTAGTATTCTCTTTTCTACCATCAAATGATTTTCTCTTGGACTAGCAAAAGATCTTGCCACTATTCCAACAACTAATGCAATGCCTAGTCTACTATGTACAACATACTACAACTTTCCAATCATTGATCTATACATTGTCTGATTTACTTCAACTTACTCATCATTCTTTGATAGCTTATGTCCTATCACCATTGGTGTATTGACTGGTTTTGAATCTTCTAATCCGAATGTCTTGAGTATCTTCTTGATGTATTTTTATTGGGTCACAAATATTCCATGCTTCAATTGATGTACTTGCAATCCAACAAAGAATTTGATTTCTCCAAACATTGACATATCAAACTCATGTTTCATTTGATCAGAAAAATCTTTACATAGGGCATCTTTTCCTCCAAATATTATATCATCAACAAAGATTTTAGATATCAAAATGTCTTTACCTTTTTTTTCCTTGATATATAGGTTGTTTTTGTCATGTTCTCTAAAATCCTATCTTCACAAGATATTTTTGCAGTGTCTCATACCATGCTCTAGGTGCTTGCTTTAGACCATAGAGTGCTTTATGCAATTTGCAAACCATTTGCTTGTTGTTGTCATCAAAAAATTCCTCTAGTTATTCTATGTAGACTTCCTCTACCAGTATACCATTCAAAAATGTAGACTTTACATCCATTTGGTAAACTTTGAAACCTTTATAAGTAGCATATGCAAGCAGTGTTCATACTCCTTCCATTCTTGCAATAGGGGCAAATGTTTCCCATAGTCTAGTCCTTCTTGTGCATAACCTTTGCAATCTAGTCTGGCCTTGTTTCTTTTTATCTCACCATTCTCATCAAGTTTGTTCCTGAAGACCCATTTGGTACTAATTACATTCTTATCAGCTGGTCTATGAACTAAGGTCTAGGTGCTATTTTTCTCAATTTGATCTATCTCCTCTTCCATAGCTTTATGCCAATTATAATCTCGTAATGCATCTTTCACTATTTTGGGCTCAATCTTGCTCAGCAGACATGATTCATTCCTTAATCTATTTCTTTTCATTGGTCTTGCATCCTTGTCACCAATGATTTTTTCTACAAGGTGATGTCTTCTCACATACTTGGCTAATCTTGGTTCTGTCCTTCTTTCCATGTTTGGTCCTTCAGCTTCAGAGTTACTTTGCACTTCTCCTTCTGGTATTTCATCATCTCTTTCACATGTGCTGATTTTAGAGTTAGGATGCGCATTTTCTTCATTCTGCAACTCGTCTTCTAATTGTAACTTGGCATTCACTAGATGTGACTCAACTAATACTAAATTTTTTTGTTGATTCTAACTTGATTGGTAGCTTCATCTTCAATAGAAATTCCTTCATAGAAGTATACAAAGGATCTATAATCTTCTGGTTTCTTGGATTCATCAACTTGGACTTCTACATGCTCATCAAAATTTACATTTGCACTCTCCAAAATCTTGTTAGTATTAGTATTCAAACACTTATATACTTTTCTTCTAGTGAAGTATCCAAAGAATATGCCTTCATCACTCTTTGCATCAAACTTGCCATTTCTAGTATCTTTAAGAATATAGCACTTACAACCAAATACTTTGATTAGGTGAGTGACCATACCATAGTTCAAAAGGTGTTGTATTTGTAACTTTCTTGACTTGTACTAAATTCAAGGTGTAAATAGTAGTACTTACATCTTCTCTCCAGTACTTCAGAGCAATATTTTTCTCCATCATCAAGGTTTTGGCATAGTCTATTACAGATCTATTCCTTCTTTTTGCAATCCCATTCTATGGGGGAGTTCTCGATGATGATGTTTTCCTTTTGATACCCTTACCATTGCAAAATATTTCAAAATATTTTGATGTAAACTCTCCTCCTCTGTCTGATCTCAAGCACTTTAGACTCTTTCCTATATCCTTCTCAACTCTAGCCAAATACCACTTTAAAATTTGAAATGCATCAGACTTTTTCTTTAAGAACATGGCAGTCATCATCCTAGAATAGTCATCTACAAATAGCATTATATATCTATCTCCTAGGTAGCTTTGAACTTCTATTGGGCCACATAAGTCAGTATGGACTAGTTCTAGTACTTCTTTAGAATTGTAGGTTTTGCTTTGAAGCTTGACTTGGTCATCTTCCCTATTTGATATTTTTTGCACATTGTATTTTTAGGCTTCTTTAGCTTAGGCAATCCTCTGACTTTCTTCTTTTTGTTGATGCTAATTAGATTATCAAAGTTAACATGACACAACCTTTTATGCCATAACCACACATCATCAAGTCTAACAACAAGACATGTTATATCTTCCATATCTAGGTAAAATAGATTGCTTCTAGTTTGTTCACCTTTTCCTATCATATTTCCACCAATATCATAGATTTTGGCAATTTTGTTTCCAAATTCTACTTTACAATGTACATTGCCTAATTGTGACACACTCAGTAAATTGTAGTTCAGTCCTTCTACATGGTATGCATTATCACATGAAATTTTCTCTATAATCTTGATAGAACCTTTTCCTTTGATTTGACATGGAGCATCATTTTCAAATCTAACACTATTTCCATCATACTGGGTAAAGGTAATAAACTTACTTTTGTCTCTTGTCATGTGATGTGAGCATCCACTGTCTATGATCTACTTGTCATTTTTGTTCACACAAATCACCAGTGTTGTTGCTTCATCTTCATATGATTCATCCTTCATGGCTACATAGACTACTTCATCATCATTCTCATTAGAATCTTCTTCAATAATGTAGCATCTTTTGCCTTTGTCCTTGTAATCTCTGCTATCATCTTCTCTTTTGTCATTGTACTTGTTTCCTTCTTTATAGTTCTTCTTCTATGTACACCTTGCAACAATATGTCATACTTCATTGCAATTGAAACAAATGATAAGGAGCTTACCTTTAAATTTTCCTTTGCCTCTATGGAATCTTCTAACTAGTAGTGCTTCCAATTGTTCCACATCTTCTTTATCTGTGCTACTGTCACTAGATCCATGTTTTCCTTTTCTACTCTTCTTCTTTGATTTCACCTCCTTAGTATCTTTCAATGATAGTTTAGCCTTGAAAGTAGATTCATGATTTTCAAGTCTGTAGTTATCAAAGTTGGACAACTCAAATGCAGTAAGTCTTCCCACTATACCTTCAAAATGTTAGTGTGTTTCCTAGTACACACCTTAGCTCTTGGATGGCTAAAACTCTAATAGCATAGATGGGAAGAAATTTTCTTAAATAATTACTATTAATAGTGTCATCTTCCAAATGACCACTTAAACTCCTTATTGCACTTACCACCTCTTTCATTCTTGATGCATATTATGTAGCATTCTCACCTTCCCCCATTTTCATATCATCAAACTTTCCTCTGAGGCTTTCTCTCTTTGCTCTTTGAACATTCTGATCTCCTCCATAGATATCTAATAGGGCTTTCCAAATCTTGAATGTAGTATCACATCCTTTGATGTCATCAAATTCAGCATAACTAAGTACAGAGGCAATCTCCAACATTGCCTAATTATGTTCCTTCCTTTTGTTCATGTCATCTACAGAAAGGGGTCTAGTTGGATCTACATGTTCCACTCCAATTAAGGTTTTTTCATAATCACCTATTGATCCAAGGTGCAATTTAATCAAACTTTTCCATGCAATGAAGTTATCTTTGTTGAGCTTGGGAACTTCTCTCTTAGACATCTTGACCTTCCTACTTCTAGTACCTTCAAACTAAATCAGTAGATGGCTCTCATACCAATTGTTAGAAATTTTTTAGAATAACTAAAGGGGGGGTGTGAATTAGTTATTCAAGGTCCAAATGTCCAATTAAAACTTTTTCATCAAATAAAGTGAGCCTTTTAAACTATTCTTTCATCCAAGCTTAAACTTTCCTACTTAGCAAATTACTGTAAATCAACATGCAAGTATCATACATGAAAATCAACACATAACACAATGATTTATGTGGAAACCCAATTTGAAAAAAACCACCAATAACATGCTACTCAATTCTCACTCTTCTGAAGTTATGCCCTATGAAAGGCCTGCCCTGTTAAAGGCTACAACACATTGTTAAATGTGACTTGGTTAAAAGATTTAACCACCCTGTTAGAAGTGGGCTTGGTTAGAGGACTTTTGAACATTCAATTGGAATGCCACCCTATTAAAATATTTACAAATGGTTTTTAAATCAACTTAAGTCCATAGGAATTTTTCCCTAATTGATACAATTGTGAGACAGTAACAATAAGGGGCTTTGACTTGATTACAATTCATAACTTATCTTGTAGATTTTAGATCTCTATTTAGCTCTTTCACATTGCCTAGCTTCTAGTCTTTGCAGCTCTTGATAGCTTGCCCTCCTTTCAAGTATTGTCTCCTTGAGTCTTTATGCTCAATGTACTAGTGCAATCTTCCTTCTGAGAACTTATCAAAGTAGAGTCTCTGTGCTTTGTCCTTCCTTCTCCTCTTGATGTCTTCTCCTTGACACCCTTTAACCAATTTGAAATTTTGGCACTCTAGCAGCTCTTGCTTCTTGGTTTATGACTCCTTAAATGGAATTCTGGAATTTCTTTTCCCACTCAATTCTTCCCTCCTTCAATTTTTAGTTTGAATGGATTAGGTAGGATTCATTGAATCTAACCCATATTTTTTTCCTTCTAGAAACATCATGAAGAATCCTCTTGAATTTACTCAAAAATGGTATACATAGAATTCTATGCCACTAGCTCATCATCCTTATCCTCCAACTAGTTCACAAAATTCAAGGTAACAACTTTCTCAGCTTAGATCTGGCGAATATTTGACTTTTCTAATAATGCAGTAGCTCATCACTATTGAAATTCTAGTGCTTGGTACATACTATGTTACTCAGCATCAACTAAGCTTTACTGATGCTCGGTACCTATTGTGGATTCACTCCACATCTACTAAGTTTTTCTAATGCTTGGCATCTGTTACTTTTCTTAGCACCTGAACACACTTGGCTCCTTCTGTATTACTCAGAACACACTAGATTTTTCATTTACTCAGCACTAACTGAGAATTTTCTCAGCTTGAACTAGCTTGCTCGGCACTCACTAATGAACTGAGTTAAGCTTTGCAGTCAACCTTGTTAGAACTTATTCTTCCAATGTTTCTAAGTGTTTTCAACCTTTGTATCTTCAAGTATGTTATCAATACATCATTTAACCATTTTCTTAACTGATCCTTGCACTTCATTACAAAACCATAACTCAACCTTTCCCTTAGGTGCTCTTGTTACATCTTGTTGATTAAATCATCTTCATCAATCAACTAAGTGATAGTACTTGGATCTTATAAGAAATTTCCATTCCTAAAAATAGCAAGTTTGGCATCAATGATAAAACAATGATTGAAAACATTATTTTAAACACAATCTTCCTTCTTTACAATAATCTCCCTCTTTGATAGTAACCCTTTTCAATCAGATTTCCAACAGTAATGCTTTCCAAATTTCATGAGAAGTTTGAAATGTTTTTACCTGATTATATTCATTCTCTAGAAGAGCTAATAGTGGGGCTTCTCTGGCTCTCATATTACACATGAACAAATCTCTTTCTCCCTAACTATATTCCTCTAGCTTTGATTCTTCAACAATTGCCTTCTTAGCTTTCATCAAAAGCCAATATCCTGGACCTATGCATAGCATATGAGTCTTCATATTTTCCTTCCAACTATCATAGTTGGCCCCATCAAATCTTAGACTATCTTTCCCAAACATATTTTCCATTGATCTCCTAAAATTGTTAAGTCGTATCTTTAAGGACCTGATGCTTTGATACCAATTGTTAGAATATATAGGCCACTAATATAACTGAGAGTGGGGGGTGAATTAGTTATACAAATATCATCACAAACATTAACCTTAAAAAACCTCAACTACATGAGTAATATAAGTTGAAACCACAACAAGATACTCATATACAATTAACACTAGATATGTTAACTATGGAAACTCTTGATTAGAGGGAAAACCCCGATGGGGATGGTACCCACAAGATGATGTACTAATATAAATACTTATTTTTAGATGATAGACCCTGTTGAGAATCTGTTACAATATTTAGTACAAATGAGTCCATGTTAGGAGACTTTGAATCCCTATTAGGAGATTCCAACCCTATTAGGAGTTGTGACAACCCTATTAGGAGTTGTGGAAGATAGCTAGACCCACTGGCCAAACAACTTCAAGGTTAAGATCAAAGAACCCACTGTCCATATGATCTCTATATTATTCCTTGCAGAATAATAGAATTTAAATGTACTTCTCCTCTATATCTTTCCTATCAAATGGACTTCTTCTCCTTTAGATCTTGTAACTAGATCTCATACTGTACATCTAATGATCCCTTGGATCACTTACATGTATTTAGTAAGCATTATGCTCCTTCTCAAGTTATGTACTAATACTTCACATTCCACTTGATCCTCTCAATCCAAGTCTCTTTAAAAAAAAATTAAAACACTTTCCTTTGTACCATATCTTCATAATAATTCCTTGAGTCGGCCTTGAGGCTTTCCTAATTAATCAAAATAAGATAATTAATTAATTCACAATTACAACAACATTGTCGGCTCACAGTCTATACCAAAATTTACATGTGTGAAACCATATCTTGCACACATGTTGATGTCACCATAAAATAATACTCTATCACTATTATATGTGCATTACCTTCATTATATCTCAGATGAAAGATAGTGATAGATCATCAAAACTCTATTTTCCAATGCTCTATTTTTGCACGATTTCTAGTAAAACAAGTGTAACTTCTGTATGACATGGAATCAAACTTAGTCCTTTAAACCACCTCATCATGACAACCTTAGGAACATTTCCTCCACTGTGCATCACTTAAAACTTCCTTAACTCCTAAGAATACTAAGATTACTTACTGCTACTCTTCTAGTCTTAACAGAATTACTGTTGTGTTGACATCAATGATAAATACAGTCATGAATGCAACATATAAATATTCTTCAATGCTTAGGATACTCCCCCAATGTAGAATCATCAAAATTCATGCTAACAAAGCTCTAATCCAATTTTTAAAATATTTGGAATAACTAAGGGGGGGATCAGTTATCCCCATGTATAGATTTACAAATTAAATACTTGAAACTTCAACAAACTTAACCCAACAATTCACTACCTAAAATTGTTCATTGTAATCCAACTTATTCATTCCATTTAGCTTACTGTTCCATATGTGCCAACTTGTAGAAACTTATCAAAGTCAACAAAAAACTTAAACTTAAAAAATAGTAACTTAAAAACATAACAAATATCCACACAATGTTTGACAACAATATTTAATGTGGAAGCACAATTTGAGAAAAACCACCAATAACATGCTACCACTTTTCACTCTTTTGAAGTGAGCTCTATTAGTTGCCAGCCCAATTAAAGGTTACAAAACATATAGTTAGGTGTGACCATGTTAAAGGATTTAATCGCCTTGTTATGAGAGGCCTTGTTAGAGGACTTAAGAATATTCCATTAGAATGCCACCTTGATTAAAGAATTTATAAATGATTGTTATTTCAACCTTATCAAAAGGATTTTCACTACTATCATAATGGTTATAAAGTAACAATGAAATTTTTATTTGATAAGATAATACTCACTTCACAAATTTAGATCTCTATTCTACTCAACTCTAGTTTTTTGATTGGACTTCATTGTTCTCATCATCTCAGATATGCTTGGTGACTCTTCAAGCAATCCTTTACCTCACAAACTTCACACTTCTCCTTGCAAGTTTGTTCTCCACTTTTCTTCATAGATTTCCAATCCAAAAACCCTCTAAAACATATTATATACCTCCTTAAATAGGTAGCTTTGATCTTTTTCCTCTTAATTACAATATTAGATCTTAGGGTTTACTATCATATCCAAATTCAATGAATTTTTCCACCTTTATTTTCTTCTTCTCTTCTCTACACTTCTAGAAACATCCTCTCAAATCTTAGCCTTTGATCGCTTAGCTAATATTTTCCTTGCATTAAATAATATAGCTCATCAATCCTTATCATCAACATGTTTTTCTTATTCCAAGATTTCAACTATGTCAACTACAAATCTTGATTCTTTCATAAAGTGTTCATTTATTGTCACTCGGTCATCACTATGTCTTATGCTCAGTATTCACTGAATCACTCAGTCATCACTAAATTGTCTTGCTCAGTCATCAATGTTCAACTAGGAAATATCTATCATTCAGTTGATATAGATATTCAAGGAACACTATTCTACTTGGCAATTCTTAAGTTCCTTAATCTTCTGCTTCAACTCCTTCATTGACTGTGCAACACTGATACTTGATCAAGTTTATAGTAAGGCTTGCAATGTCAATGTCTTTTGATCTTCAATTGATCTTTTTTCTTAATGAATGAACAACACATTATCTTGTCAAGTACTATTACTATGAATTGCCTATTGTAATTCCATCTCTCTTACACATTTCAACTTGTACACTCAAAAGTGTCCCACTCTAAACCATTTTATCCAAATTATTCCATAAGTTTGGAATGCTTGGATGTCGGCTTAGAGCTCCCTATCCATGGAGTGCAAGAGAGTGTATTTCAAGTTCAAGGGCTCTCAATTGAGCCTTATGAATACTCTTCTTGCTAGTAAACCATGCAATGGGAGGTTCCAAAGACAAGATGCAAGAATGCAAATGTCCCAAGGAGTTCCTTAAGGGTGCAATGCAAATAAAGATTAAGCTAGAATGAATATGAAAAGTGCAGCTATCCTAAGCATGGATGAGAGTGTTACAATCCAAATATTAAGCTATGTGAGATAGATTATTACAAAATAGAAGCTATAACTAACATGCAACATGAATCTAAGCTAAAATGCTATGGTATGAGAGAATGTAGACAAGAAATAGAAGTTCTCCACAAAGCTCCAAAGAAATCTATTAGAAAACCTTCAGCGTAACAATACTCAAAAGATGGATGCTTTGAGGGGGAAAGCTCTCTCCCTTTTAAAGTCGTCCAGATAGTAGAGATCAAGATGAAGATGGTGGATGATCAATGATGGAATTTGAAAAGAGGAGTAATCCATGTGCACACACAAGTCAACCAATAGAATATAAGTTGAATTGTCACATAAGACAAAAGTCACAAAGCCCTTTGTTTTAACTGCAAAATAGAAAAAGGACTTTATGTGTGCACTTTAAGTGGGTTAGAAGAATGGGGTCTTTTATTTAATTAAAAGGGTGTATACACCCTAAAATGGTCGCCTAGTCTATGGGCCCCCATTATTCAATTTATCAAATTTCTTGAATCAATGATTTGCAATATTTTATTAAATCAATTCAAATCAATTTCCTTGATCAAATTCGATTATTTTATTTCTAAGGTTGATCATTTTATCCTAAGTCTTATTTAATTAAAAGAAAATCTCCTCTTTTAATTAAATAAAATAAGTCCCCATTTAATTAAAAGGAAACCTCTCTTTTAATTAAATAATTCATCCGCATTTAATTAATTAAGAGAAAAACCCCTCTTTTAATTTAATTAAATATCTCCTATTTAATTAAAAGAACTTGCTCCCTTTTAATTAAATAAAAATATCACTTAAATATCTCTTGTTGATGAAAGAGAAATAAAATAAATTCTTTTATTTAATTTCTACACTTAGATGCACATATTTCTAAGTGGGACTTATCTTTTCACTTTCTTCTCAACCACTCCTCTTTTCTCATTGGTGGAATTTCGTCTCACATGGATCAAACTCTATTATCCCATATTGGTTGTAAGAAGCCTCTCACCTCCATAATTTCCTTTATAAGGGAGAGCCCTCTCCTCATTTTAGGGACGGATGATGTTATTGTTATGCTGTAAGTTTGGAGAGCAATTTTTGAAGAAGGAGTTTTTGAATGCTAAAGCTTTTTGTGAAGAACTTCTATCTTCTTGTCTCATACTCTCTTGCACCCATGGCTTTCATCATGGGCTTTTATCATTGCATTTGCATGTTAGTTTAGAGTCATATTTGCTTTCATAAGACTAGATCTTGCTTTCATAGATTAGATTTTGCATTGTTCTTGCATTGTTATCATATAGATTAGTTTTCATCTCCATTTGCATGAATTTTAGATCTTTGAATCTCTCATTTCATGGTGTACTTGCATGGGCATGAACTAGGTCAAACTGAGGGCCTCCATTGCAAAACCCTTGCACTCCATGACTAGAGAGCTATGAGTCGCCATTTGAGACCTCATTCTTGAGTAATCTTGAATATAATAATTCATAGAAGTGTGATCACATTTTAGGCATACATTTTTAGCACCCACCATGGGGCAACCCACCTTTGCTTGCTGATTTTTGTGCAGATCTGTTTGTAGACTCAAAGAAACCCTAGATTTGAAAGATTTTCTTATATCTTTCAAATGGATTCGTATTTTGATCTGAAATTTTTTGTGCAAGGAGATGCTATATTCAAACTTTTTTGAAATGTTTTCGAGCTTTTATGATATTTTCTTCATTTTTCATAAAAAATCATTTTTAGGCATAAATCAGCACATTTTTCGAAAAAAATTATAGTTTCAAAAATCTCTTGGAATTTTAAATAGAGTTGGTTCTTTGTGTTTCAATTTTAGAGGTCATATTATGGGTCAATAATTTGATTTGCAAAAACTGGTCTATTTTGACAAGACAACTCCCTAGGGCACAAATTAAAAGATCTTTTCAAAAATTTTGCATTTTTGGAAAGCTCTCTAATTTTTTATAGGGGTTACTTTTTTGTATTTTGAATTTTAGATCCAAATTCATATCATGTAGATCCTATCTTTATGACTAAGTCAAAAATCAATTGAAAAAAAAAAGGCATTGAATGAATAGTTTGCATTTCATTTTTACAATGAATCGATGCATAATGTGGGCTTTCATTTGGGTTACTTGTTGATTATTATCACTCTTAAAAATTAGATTTTCAGATCTAACCTTGATTTTGCATGAGTTGACATATATTGCATTCATGAGTTTGTTGCTTTGTTCATTGCGAGCGAGCGATCAAGTGTAAACGAAAGGTACAACAAAGAAAAGACACATTGCAAGGATTACTAGGTAATTTTCTTTGACTGATAACACTTCATTTGGACCTAAAATGAACATCTCTCATGTCAAGCTTGTGTGTGTTTCCTTCCATATTCTTATTTTACAACACATGCATAATTTGATACTAGGTTGTGATCTCCATTAGTTTTCATTTAGCAGGCTTAGTTGCTTGTGATAGATCTAATTAGCTATCTTGGGTTATTGGACTCACTAATCTGCCGGTCCCTCATTCCACCCTATGATTGCAAGCTTAGCACCATGTTAAAAGGGGATGGTTCTACAGGACAGAAGCGTTAAATGTTCCACTAGGAAACCCTTTTGTGCTTTTTAGAACTCACTAGTTTCTAAGTTGTGGACTCATTTTGGCTTGTGTGAGGGGTTAAATGTTCCACATATTTGGACTCACCTCACATTAGTTAAAGCATTAAGTGTACCACCTTTTTCTCTTTGGTTTCTTTTGGATAGATTTACTTTCGAGAATTAACATCTGTACACACATAGTAATTAGGCCTCATGAAAACTATTCGTGGATCTTGAGAGAGTGGGTTCCTAGTGAAACTCCTCTCTATGATGGATTCCTTGTAGGTGGGGAGGATACTTTTAGCATCTCACAAATAGATGAATCTTCAACTTGTTGATTGAGGCATCCTTTCTCCAGAGAGGTTGACAGATCACTGGGAGTTGATATCATAGATCTTTAAGAGATACTCTTAGTTTAGCGTGTCGAATTAATCTATCTACTTTGATTGGGTTAAAAGTGAAAAGGTGTCAAAACCTTGGATCTGGAAGCTAAGTCCCCTTGTGGTACACTATTGTGATTCGGTCACCTTTAGAGAGGGTTAACCATAGCAGACAATCCCTCTACAGGGCAAACTGTGTTGATGGAACCTCAAGCGGTAATAGCCATTTTTGCCATGGTAGTGACAACCGCTATATAAATGTCCTTGTGGAAGAAATCTCCATGGGTGTGGTTCATTGTGGGTTTTCAGATCTCCCCAGCAGCTCTTGAAGATTAAGTTCTCAGACTGTGTCAAAATCTCGGTGCGTCGAGATTGGAGGTCACCCCTGTGAGTTATAAAAGTTGCAGAGTCAAACCATTACTAAAAACCTTAGAGTGGCCAAACTTTTTCATTTTCTAGGAATGTGTGCAATAATTTCAAAACTCTTTGAAAACATACACAATTAGCTCTCTTAGGGATTAACACAAACTAAGTCACTTGATTGTTCATGTGCAAGGTTGCTTTTACCCTTGCTCATTATTTTCAGACATGCTTGATATCACCTGCTTGCTGTTCTACATGCCTGTTTACTTGCTTGCTTACTTAAACAATCAAATTTGCTATCTATTAAATTGAACTTGTCTCAAAAATCTTCCCAATCTATCTAAAAAGTCCAAAAATCTTGCCAAAATCAGTTACTATTCTGAAACTGATCTGCTTTCTCGCGTGAAAACTTTTTCAGTCTCGTGTGAAATCATTTTGTCCTCGCGCAAAATTAAAATTCTGTCATGAGTCTTCGCGCGATCCTGTGAACTTCTTCACGCAAAATTAAACTACTGTCACTAACCTTCGTGTGAGATGAAACATCTTCGTGCGACCTATAAAACTTCTTTGCGCGGCTTGTAAAAGTTTCTTGCGCAAGACTTTGTGTTAGCATTTCCTCTTTTGGTCTGATTTATCTATCTACGATTTGCATGCTACCCTTTTTTGCGTCTGTTTGTCACTTTCTGTCTGCAAACATTCCTCAAATAGTGGCATCCCACTTAGCTAATGACTTGTGATCCATACTTTAACTAGTCTTGTCTCTCAGTTATCTTGCTCTTTTCCTTTAGTGCTTGTTGTACTCTGTGTCATGATAGTCATAATCTTTGGCTATTCTAGCCTTCAAATTAGACTATTTGTACCTTAGTATACTGCACTCTTATCTTGCTTTTCTGAGACTAAGTTCTAGTGTGGTCCTAGTCTAAGCTTTTTTTTTTGTCATTGTCCATGACTGTGGAAGCTTGACTTATGTTCTAAAACTTGGCTGTCACTACTTGAAACATAGTACATCAAAATGGCTAACAACAAATGTGCTAAATCCAATATTTCGAGTGAGGAAGAAAAGCTACTTATTGCAAACATGAAGCAACAAATCCAATCAATGAGTGCTCAACTTCAAAGACTAAAAGAAGAGGAAACACATCATCAAACAAATTCTCCTTGAGAGAAATTTTCCCTTCCTCCTATGACAATCAAAAATCACATTCTTGTGATCTTGAATCCAAGACATCTGAGAACACTTCACATATGCCTAAGAAATCTAGGAATATCTTTGAAAACAAACCTCAGGAACCTAAAGCAAAGCATGATTTCACACCTTTGGGAAAATCTTATGAATTAATCTTGGAAGAACTTCTTGAAGAAAAACTCATTACTTTACCTAAGCTCACTTTGGCAGGAGTTTCCTTTATGAGTAACTATTGTGTCTATCATAGACATAATTTAAATAAAACTTCCCATTGTAAGAAGCTGAAAAACAAGATCCAAGATCTCTTTGACAATGGTATAATTCAAAAATCTAAGCTCTCAACTACTAAAGATTCTACTCTAAAGAAGGATCAACCTCATGAAACCATGTCTAATAACGATTCAAACACAACTTTTACTTCCTCCAACATACATCCACTTTCTCAATTGTCCAATCTTTCTAACACATATTCACCAAAAGAACTCACTACTCCCCCAATTGACTATGTGTACCCTCAAGGACTACCTTTAAAGGAAACTCAAGCTAATCTTGACTTAGCTACAAACCTCTCCCATACTACACAAAGCAAAGATCCAAAACCTCCAAGTGTTGCTCCTCCTATTATCCCAATCCAACTATTCCTCCATTGTCCCTTCAAGAGCTTGTTATGGAGACTCTAGAAATATATTTGAATATAGATTTAGATACTCCTTCATCATTGGATTTGGTTTCATGTCAAGAGGACCACTTAAATGATGAAGAAACAAGTGTTGATCAAGACCAAGATTCCTTCATCCCCTTTCAAGTCTTCCAAGATCTCGTGCCTCCATCTCAAAAGCCACATAGTCCTCCATCTCCCATGTCATGCACCTCTACTAAGCAAGATCAAGATATTCCTTCCACCATCCTTAAGGAGATTATAAAAGACCAAGAGAAGGATACTTTTCCTATGTTACCTAAAATTCCTTTTGAAAATAAAAATGTTCCCTTGCTCTCTTATTCTACCTCGCTACATTCACTTCCAAACTATGCTCAAGCTTTAAATACTCCTGTCAAAGATATTGCTCCTATAACAGTTATTCATAAATCTATTGATGACTTTGGTCATATTGCTCACTCTAAAGATGCTGATATCCCTACTCATGGTCCATTCACATCTTATAAATCTATCCTTGGTCCCTACCCATCCAAGCTAAAACATTCAAGTCTTCCATCCATATTGGGACCTTATGTTCCTCTATCTCATATTGCCACTACTAGCTCATTACACATTCCTCCTACCCTACCCCAAGATCAACAAAGATACACATACTTGAACTCTTCACATTCACCTTTCCATCTAAACCAGTCATATTGGCCTCATTCCTCCACAAGTCCCAAGTCCTTTGGAAGCAAGTTGGATGATCAACTCAAACACAAGTGCATGAATCCATCCTCAAAAATTCACTATGTCTCCTCTAATCAACATGTGAACGTCAAGAAGGAAAAAACAAAAAAGAGACCACAAAGGTCCACTATTCAAAGAGCTCAACCAAAAATAATGTGGGTTCTTAAATCTGTTCTTGAAGAAATGCATTCCAAAGCATCTAATGAAAAATCAAAATCTATATGGATTCCCAAGTCTCTTTTGAAGGACTTGAATATTGAAAACAAATCAAAGTTAACATTCAAGCTTCCAAAGGCTTCCACTCCATCTTCTTCCCAACATCTTCCTAAAAAGGTTTCAAAACCTTCTACTCCACCTTCCTCAAAAATTATTCCACCAGCTCATACATCTAAATCTCATACTATTTCATCCATATTTCCTCCATCATTCCACTGCCCTTCAAGGTGTGTGTCAATGTTGATCTTGCCCACTTTTTCTTCTCCCCTTGCACATCCCTTTCAATACCATATCCACTCCACCTTCTATACTCCCCCTTTTATCCTTCCATCCCATTTATCTCATCCATGGCCTAAACCTTGTCCTCCATATACCTTTTCTACTATCTCCCTCCATTACCTTATCAGCATCTTTGAGCATACCTTGCTATGGCCTTGGCTTATCCTAACTTATCTTTCTTATAGGAGTGCTATCTCACTTGAGAAAGGCTTGAATTCTTTCCAAAAACTCTAAAAATCAAAAAAAAAAAAGAAAAAAAATGTGCCTTGGTGAAAACCTGGAAACAGGCGCCTTGGTAGAAAAAGTAAAGAAAAATAAATTCATTCTATGGTGAAAACCACTTCTTGTGGCACCTTGGATAAGTACCATGATGAAAAACTAGCAAACAGGCATCATGCATAATTCTTCCATCCATGACATCCTATCAAGATCTTGCTTATCCTTCAAATGTCCTCATTCTTGAAGTCATTCACTCATAACCTCCATAACAAACTTTGTTATCCTATTCAGTTAACCCTTTGGTCTTGATCAACGAAAGAAAGAAGAAAAGGTGGTTCTTAGCAATCTCTTGACATGGTCATTTTCTTTGGTTACTTACACGATACCCTTCATTACACCATGAGCTTATATCCTTTTCCCTAGCTTGGGTAATCTTGTGAAGGCTTTCCTTGAGGGTAACATTCACCACTTCATATTCTTTGTCTATCCATCTCTGCTTATCCACTCGCT
The DNA here is from genome assembly GCA_028749045.1 of Cupressus sempervirens. NCBI lineage: Eukaryota > Viridiplantae > Streptophyta > Pinopsida > Cupressales > Cupressaceae > Cupressus > Cupressus sempervirens. The sequence continues at coordinate 954,769,684 of CM053792.1, read as the reverse complement.
TGCTACTACATCTCATCCTACACCTTTCTAGACACTAGAAAAAAATCAAGGTGATCCTTCTTGAGAGCTAGTAATCTTTAAAAAATCCTAAAAATCAGAAAAAGTCCTGAAAAAAATTGTTACCCTGGTGAAAACCTAGCAATAGGTGCCTTGGTAACACCAAAAAAATAAAAAAAAATTTTAAAAAAAATAAAATCAAAAAAGAGAAAAATACAAAAAAATTGAAAAATAGAAAAGTTCCATTGTTGAAAACCTGGAAATAGGCATCATGGTAGCAAAAAAATAAAATCTTGCCAAGAAGGTGAAAACTTGGTAAACAGGCACCTCTTGTTCCCAATGCTCCACCTTGCAACACATCTTCTGGCTATTCTGTACAGTCGCTTTCGTGCTTTCGCTTTCCTGCTTTTCCTGCTCATGTATCCATGGATTGAGTCTTGTCCCAGCTCGGGGGCATCCCCCCTTAGTGTCACTCTTTTCGAAGTTCTCCTCATAGAATCTCTTTCGTGACAGTCACCAGTTGTTTCAAACTGCGTCTGCCTACTGTCGCTAGTGTCATGCTTTTTGAGATTCTCCTCATAGAATCTCTTTCACAACAGTCACCAGTTGTTTTAGTTGTGTCTGCCTACTGTTGCTTAGGTCACGTCTCCAACTTCATTTATGGAAGATCTCTATTACGCCAGTCATCGGTCATTCTGGCTGTGTCTGTCTACTGTCGCCCAGTCCTCTTTAGGTTCTTCATCGTGAAGATTTCTCTTTGACATCAATCACCAGTCATTTTGACTGTGTCTGCCTACTGTTGTCACCCTACTAAAGAGATTTCTTTCGAATGTATTTTGGACATTAGCACTTGACATCAATCCCAAAAAATTAAACTCAAAACTGATGTACTTGTTTGGATATGCTAAGCATTTTCTTTGTTTTCTTTGTTTTTCTTTATCATATCTCCTCAAGCAACTCGATGATGTCATCTTCGACTAGAGAAGTAATGATTGGAGGCATGATCTTTTTCTTTGCTTTCTATTTGCGGTTTAGTTCCAATAAGTTGATCTACTCCTATAAAAGAGGTGTCCACTATAAGAGCCTCCATCTCGTATTGGATGGCCATGTGTACGTCGACTCCTTTTATAAGAATATGTCAATAATGTTGGTGCTTCTCCTTGTTTTTTGGAGTGAACTCTTCATGCTACAGTAAATACTAATACTTGTCCTGCTAAGTGAACGTACGGGTCACTGCGAGTATATCTAGCACACTTCTATCTCAGGTTATGAATGCAAGTGTTGTTGCGGACAGAATGAATACTGAATGCTTAGCATAAGAGGGATCTCCTGTGTATTTGGTGTGCCTGTCATGCAAGCAACATTCTGGTCATCCTAGCATTTATGCTTTAATTCTTATGTTAACTTGCTACATTAAAAGGGACAAATGTTCTGGTCATTCTGGCTTCTTGTGCCTCGAATTCTTACATTTCATCTCGACAAACCAATAAGGTATGTTATATTCATATTTCCATGATTGCAATGTCAGTGGGAATTGTATGACCTACGAGCTTTGTTCTATATCTGGTGATGATTAAATATTGAGGCTTGGTAACCAGACCTAGGGTTGCATTTAACATAGTCTCGCATTGCATACTTCACTTGTATAAGCATGTGATTCAATTGCAAATCTACTTTCACCTTCTTTGATGAGGGATTGTTGATCTCTTCAAAGTATCATGTTCTTCACGACTGCACAAATGATCGATTAATCACTCTTTTGGCTACTTTGGCTGCTTAGAACCCATTTTTTTCGAGATCGAATTCAAAATCTAACACATTTAAGTGGCTCAAAATGCATTTTAGAATTTTGGGTAATCCAAATTCTTTTGATACTTTGCAATTCTTGGAATCTTTTCAAATCAAACTTGGACTTTTGGACCTCAAAATCACTTCGGATCAACTTCCACATTTCTTCAGATTGTTCTGATCTTTTCAATTTCTTCTGATCATTTTGATCTCCTCATCTTTTCTTTAGATCGTTCTGATTTCTTCTACATTCTATTGAATCTCAAAATTGATATACTACTTCACATCATATTTCTGGTGTGTCATCTTTCAATTTCGCTCCTGAGGGGGCAGGATGATTACATCATTGAATACTTATTGCTCGGGGCATCTCGTTCCCATCTTATGTCCTTGTCACTTGGGGCATCTAATCACTCAGGGCATCTTGTTCCCTTCTATCTGGCATCTTTGCTATCTATTTTATTTTTTTCATCAATTGATCAACCTTATAATAGCTCCTCTCAGAGTTCGATGGACAGGTATTGGGACAGTCTAAACCCTGACTCCTGAGGATCAAGCCTCGTTCTGGGGATGATCCTATGACTCATGATTAGAATTTGTTATCTTTTAGCAATCTCAGGTATCTAGGTGTTCTATCTGGATCCTTGAAGGTTAAGCTCCATTCTGGAGATAATCTTCTAAATGCTTTCAATCTTAGGTATCTAGGTGTTCTATCTGGATCCTTGAAGGTTAAGCTCCATTTTGGAGATAATCTTCTAAATGCTTTCAATATCAGGTATCTAGGTGTTCTATCTGGATCCTTGAAGGTTAAGCTCCATTCTAGAGATAATCTTCTAAATGCTTTCAATCTCAGGTATCTAGGTGTTCTATCTAGATCCTTGAACGTTAAGCTCCGTTCTGGAGATAATCTTCTAAATGCTTTCAATCTCAGGTATCTAGGTGTTCTATCTGGATCCTTGAAGGCTAAGCTCCATTCTGGAGATAATCTTCTAAATGCTTTCAATCTCAGGTATCTAGGTGTTCTATCTGGATCCTTGAAGGTTAAGCTCCATTCTGGAGATAATTTTCTAAATGCTTTCAATCTCAGGTATCTAGGTGTTCTATCTGGATCCTTGAAGGTTAAGCTCCATTCTAGAGATAATCTTCTAAATGCTTTCAATCTTAGGTATCTAGGTGTTCTATCTGGATCCTTGAAGGTTAAGCTTCATTCTGGAGATAATCTTCTAAATGCTTTCAATCTTAGGTATCTAGGTACTCTGCCTGGATTCCTTGGGATTAAGCTTTGTTCTAGAGATAGTCCTTAAAAGCTTAGCAATTGGTCTTCGTATCATCAACTTTGAAACCAATTTTTAAATTAAATCACTTTTAATAAATACGCCTATCTTGATTAATTAAATGTAATTATTTAATAAAATGAGAAAGGTATCTTCATAGTTTCACTTGTGACTAGTGATGATTGTGTGATTTTTTTAATATTTTTTTTGGATGTCCGTTAATAATGGCCCAATGATGAAAATAAGTTCTTTACATTCTCTAATGAATGATGAACACAAAATCCTATGTTATAGTTGTTGTTTTGCAAGTACACCATTGCATTTTCATGTAGCTTGCATTATTAGACTTCATGTTAGTTTGCATTTTTAGGCTGCATTATAAGTTTGAGAGGGTTCTCCCTTCATCTTTATTATGGACTTTTAATCAACTGTGGTCATGTTTTGATCTTCATTTCCTTATCTTCTTTCATGATCTCAATCAAAATTTCTATCTTAAATAGTTGATTGATTTTGGGGCATTTTCTTTTCTTCTTTCTATTTTCTTTCCATATCTTTCAAACTCCTATCTTCCATTTTCTTTATCCCCCACTTCTTTTCTTCTAAAATCACCTTTGGGGCATAATATTTCATGATTGATGATCTACCTTGGTTCAATGATTCTTATATCTTTCATCTTACACCAAGAACCTTATCTTTTGTTCGATTTGATCAAATTTATCAATTTGTTGTCTCTCCTCTATCTCATTTCAATTTCGATCATGAGGGGACGATAATTATTAACTTCAATCTTTGATTCAATTTCTTTCTTTGACTACATGTGTTCCCAAATCGATCACACATTAGTCAAAGAGGGGCAAATGTATACACCCTAAAATGGTCGCCTAGACTATGGGCCCCCATTATTCAATTTATCAATTTATCAAATTTCTTGAATCAATGGTTTGCAATATTTTATTAAATCAATTCAAATCAATTTCCTTGATCAAATTCGATTATTTTATTTCTAAGGTTGATCATTTTATCCTAAGTCTTATTTAATTAAAAAAAAATCTCCTCTTTTAATTAAATAAAATAAGTCCCCAATTAATTAAAAGGAAACCTCTCTTTTAATTAAATAATTCATCCGCATTTAATTAATTAAGAGAAAAAACCCTCTTTTAATTTAATTAAATATCTCCTATTTAATTAAAAGAACTTGCTCCCTTTTAATTAAATAAAAATCCCACTTAAATATCTCTTGTTGATGAAAGGGAAATAAAATAAATTCTTTTATTTAATTTCTACACTTAAATGCACATATTTCTAAGTGGGACTTATCTTTTCACTTTCTTCTCAACCACTCCTCTTTTCTCATTGGTGGAATTTCATCTCACATGGATCAAACTCTATTATCCCATATTGGTTGTGAGAAGCCTCTCCCCTCCAGAATTTCCTTTATAAGGGAGAGCCCTCTCCTCATTTTAGGGACGGATGATGTTATTGTTATGTTGCAGGTTTGGAGAGCAATTTCTGAAGAAGGAGTTTTTGAATGCTAAAGCTTTTTGTGGAGAACTTCTATCTTCTTGTCTCATTCTCTCTTGCACCCATGGCTTTCATCATGGGCTTTTATCATTGCATTTGCATGTTAGTTTAGAGTCATATTTGCTTTCATAAGATTAGATCTTGCTTTCATAGATTAGATTTTGCATTGTTCTTGCATTGTTATCATATAGATTAGTTTTCATCTCCATTTGCATGCATTTTGGATCTTTGAATCTCTCATTTCATGGTGTACTTGCATGGGCATGAACTAGGTCAAACTGAGGGCCTCCATTGCAAAACCCTTGCACTCCATGACTAGAGAGCTATGAGTCACCATTTGAGACCTCATTCTTGAGTAATCTTGAATGTAATGATTCATATAAGTGTGCTCACATTTTAGGCATACAAAGGGGACATGTTCTTTTAATCAAATAATGAACTTAGGATAGCATAGTCAAACTATAGGTTATAATCAAATAAATTGATTATTAGCAATTTGGTCTAGGTAAATGATTAAATTAATTTAGCCAAAATGTTGAAAAGGGGGCTACTAGTCTAGATGACCATTTTTAGTTGATTACACAACTCAACCTTTCACTAGTTCATCTCATGATTTCTTCTTTTCAAATCCTCTTGATCAATCAAATGATGTGGAACTCTACATTGTTATTAAATGTCTCTCCAATAGGTTTGACACTTGTCTTACCATTAGGTTTGACATCAATGAAAATATAATAATTGTTCCAGTTATGTTCTCAATAGTTATAGCTCTAACAACAATCTCCTCTCAAGACCCCAATTTTGCACTACATGCTTATTTGTTGACTTTTTAAAACTTGCATTTTCATCTCAAGAGTGTAATTTTGGCTTGGTGCACATGAAAATGCCTTTGGAGAACTTAATTTTTCTTTAAATATGACATGCATGCATCCATGTTGAATATTTAAACCATGTGTTTTCATATGGAGACCCCATTTTGGCCTTCAACACTCCAAAATCGCCCAAATGCATGTGTTTTCCTTGCATATTTAAACCATGCAAATGCACTTGGAGGGTGTAATCTTCCTCTTGCACCAATAATTAACATGACATGCTATTGCATCTAAAGACACTAAAATTTCCCTTCAAGTGAAAATGTTTGGGTTTATTTCATTTTAAAAAAATGCATTTTCCCTTTGAGAACCTAATTTTGGCTTAAATGCACTTGTTTTTCCCATTTATAATATGTGTTTGGGAATTATAAACCTAATTTTGGGCATTCTAAGGAAAAAAACACATGCATTAGGGAATTCTAACCCCAATTTTTCATAAAATGTTTGAAGGAAAGGGAGTGTTTGAAGCTTTTGCAGCCAATACATGCACATGTAATGCAAGCTAGAAAACTTGATTTTTGCCTTGAAGTGACTTTTCCAAACATGAAAATGACTTGGAGAAATACAAGTTTCACTTTGGAAGACATTTGTAAGGTCATTTGAAATATCTTTCACATGTATTTGCATCTAGAAACCATTATTTGAAGCTAAGGTTTGAATCTTTCAAAGCCATTTGGTCACTACATGCAAACACACTTGCTAATCTTGATTTTGGAGAGAACAAGTTCGATATTCCAACTTCTTCTTCTTCCAAAATTTTCTCTTTGATCTTCAAGTAAGTGTGAGAATCCATTTTTTCTTGCATTTCTTGCTTTTTTTTCTTATTCATTGTATTCTTTGGACATTTATCATCTATTTGTTCAAATGCAGCCCTAGATTTTTGTTCTTTATTTTATGTCAATGCAAGAGGTTTGTTTTGTATTTCTTTGGTTTGTTCATGAAGAAAATGATGGAATTTTTTTCCGACAGAGTGCAAGTCTCCTCCATTCTTTTATCTTCCATGTTCATCATTCATTCAAATGCATCCAAATTCCATATTTCTAAACATGTAATCACCTTCTCTAAACTAGATTACATATTAACACCAAGTAAATCATGAATTTTTACCACATGTAATTGCATCTCCTAAACCCAATTTTGGTCAAAACTAATATTTTTAAACATAAAAACTCTCATCCTATGCATTCCATGTACATCCTAACTTTCATTCTTAGTCATCCAAAATAAAAGCCCCATTTTGCCTACATGTATTCCATCATCCTTAACCTAATTTTGATTATTTTTAACCAAAATAGAAGTTATCCTAAACATTTTATTTTTCGAAAGAGTTCAATAAATATCTCATTTTTAATTTGAGCACCCATCCCTTATGGATCCATCATTGTAACTCAAATCCCAAGTTTTTAGGGATCTAATCTCATTGGAAGATGTTCTCATCTTCATGTTGTGGGACAATCTTCAAGATATATCAGGATTTTTTGAAAGAGTAGAGATATACCATCAACAAGATATTCTTTGAATCCAAAGAAGAAACATTAATTTGGCTCCTCTAGAGCCTAAGTTCATGTGGAAATATGGCAAAGCACTTTGATGTGTGTGTGTGTGTGTGTGTGTGTGTGTGTGTGTGTGTGTGTGTGTGTGTGTGTGTGTGTGTGTGTGTGTGTGTGTGTGTGCGTGTGTGTGTGTGTGTGTGAGAGAGAGAGAGAGAAGTTGGTGGGAAATCTTTTTGATTTTAAATCCAATAACATTGAAAAGGTTCTCAAAGTGTCAAAAGTTCCATAATGTGTAAATCTGATAAAGTGGAATTCACAACTTCAAGTTTACAAAATATAATCAATAATTCATTAAAGAGACTGTTGTGATGTGAAGTACAAGAACTCCCAATTTAGTGATAATCCATGATTGCACCATCAAGTACAAGGCCTTTGCTTATAATCTATAGGATTGATTCATTCATAATCAAAAACTTCAAAATTTTCTTCAACTATTTTTTAGCTTTGTAGTTGTGGAAGATGAATTGTATGTCCTTGTGACATGTAATCCAATAATTCTTCTCGCCTAGTTTGATAAGGTCAAGGTGGTTGAGTTTCTCTCACTTCTTCCTTCTTCTTTCTCTCATGTTTTTTCCTATATAAGGAGTGTCCCCTAATTAAAATTTCCATCTCTATCTTTATGCAAGAGAGATCTAACACAATTGTGCAAGAATAACTTTGATTGTGTAGTACTAATTTGGAAGAAAAGTGAATACAAATAAATAGTTGGAGCTAAAATTTTGATTGAGAGAAATTGTGATAATATAAATTAGAAGCTTTGACTATAATTTGTGCCAATTATCTTTGTTCATGTTATTTTTGTGTGTTTAATAATAGATCACAATGATCTACGAAACCTTTAAATCCCAAGATTTGACCAAGAGTGGTTGTGATAATACATGGACTAGAAGCTTTGACAATAGCTTGTGTTATCATCTCAAATTCATAAAAATAGCTAGAATTCCCTACTTCTGGAAGTGTTTGCACCCCAATGGCAGATTTTTTCCTTATATAATAGATTAAAATAAAACTTATATCCAAATTGATCTGCTTTCAATTAACCTTTGAATTAGTGTTGATTTATTGGTGTCATTATTTTCAACTATTATATAGAAATGTGGTTTAGAGATTTAATCTTTTCCATTACTTGCTCTGTGGGTAAGTGGATTCTCTTGAGAAAGATAAGAGGAAAGAATATTAGTAAAACCCCTTACAAAATCTCTCCAATTTTTGCTTATCTTGAGTTGATCTAAGGAATGGTGAGAAGGGGGAGCCTTCCATTTAAGGTAGCAGAGACTTTGTCTCACATGTTAGGGTTGGTCATCCTATTTTGTGACTAAATTTGCATAGATTGTCAATTGTAAAATATCAACCCAATAATTTATATCTCACTTTATATAGGTATTTGATTGGTTTTCTCATGTATTTAATCAACACCAAGATAGATATAAAATTTCTATTAAACTCTCTTAGTTAGTTCATTGTTGAGCCAAAAGGAGTGCATTGAAAAATGACTAAACTTGTGCTATGTTAATTGTGTAGTACAATTTACTATGGGATCAAGTATGTTAGAAGTGAAGGAAAAAAGTTGATAGGTTATACTATCACATATTAGAAAGGAAGCACAATGGACAAGAGGAGAACTTCAAGATCTTATTTCAGTTTGGGATTGGAAGTTGTCTCTTGGTTCAATAGGAAGAAAAAATAATTGACTCTGAGTTATATAGAAAAAGAATATATAGGAGCTAGCATGGAAATATGTGAAGCATTATGGCTTTAAAAATTTCTAGTAGTATTGTTTGTAGAGGTTTGAGATTACTGTGATACACTATGATAATGAGAGTTGCATCAAGTTGGCTAAGAATCTAGTGTTTAATGATAGGTCTAAACATATAGACATCAGATATCAATTCATCAAGGAGCATATTTAATGAGGGATTTTTCAGCTATAGTACATATCTACAAAGGAGTAGGCCTCACACATTTTAATTGAGGCATTGAGGAAGGAGAAAGTAATCTTCTTTAGAGATAAGTTGGATGTCATGTAGAACAACTTCCTTGCTAAGAACGAGTGTTAGTTTTGGTAGCTTGGATAGTTGTTCATCCATTTTCTATATTTTGGTAAATAATTTTTTCTCTAAAAAACTTGTTAGAAATGAAGACAATGATAAATTAATTAATTAACCTCTTTTAGAAACAATAAAAAACAAATTGGCTAGAGTTTGTTAAGTTGGCTTTTTATCACAGTTGTTGATTGAGAATCAATCTTTATCATTGGTTTTTCAATGAGAGTAGTATAAAAGGGGGTTAGGGGGAACTTGGAGAAAACAACTTGTAGAAGCATTCACAATGCTATCAAATGAATTTACAATGATAGAAAATAGTCTTGTAGTGTTAGCAAGGGTGTGGTGATAGCCTTGGGGATAACAATAGAGGAATATCAACAAGAGAAATTGGGGGATTATTGGAACTTTATCCCTAAGAGGCAAGCAATTTATGTATCTCTTAATTTGTTGAAGTTTAATATATTTCTCATCTACAAAACTAGTTTTCCCTTAGGGTTTTTTCCAAGGGAAATTTATCCAAAAATATTGTGTCATTGTGTTACATATTTCTTTCTCTATTTTTATTCATGAAATTGTAGTTGTATTTTTTTAAGATATTAATTGTGAATTAATTTTTAGCAGTTAAATAATATTTATAAGATAGCAAATTAATAATCAGTGACTACAATAGAATTAATCTTCCAAACAATTTAATTTTCCAATACAGTTCCTTTGAAGCCCACAACTTATCCTCAACATCAAACACTACTCTAACCTTCACAAATTCACATCCAAAGCTTGAATAACATTACATCACAATACATATGACCACATATGATACTTTACAACCAAGGCGCATCTTTCATTTATACCAAGTCCTAATAACTAATTGAGTTAGCCTTGAGGATTCTCTAATGTACAATGAATAATATAGGACCATCATAAGATATTATATTTAAATTCAACACTCTACAATACAAATTACATCAATAATATAATTTAATCCGCCTCTAAGGAATAGCCTACACATTATCCTTCACAATTCTTCAAAAAATAAAAACCAAAGTCCACCATCTTAAGCATAGCATCACGAATATGTCTTTGATGAAAACAAAGCTCTTTTAACAAGCTTTAACTACTACAAAAAGATACAACACGAATAAGAACATGTAGTTTTATGTACACTAGCTTGCAACTAGTCCTTAGAAAAACTTATGTAACTCTCACAAAACTCCATAACTCTTTTCACAAAAATAGATATAGCATCTATAAGCATCCACAAACATATTGCTAACACCACTTAATGCAACTCAACAACCAAATTTTTTTTTGAACAAAACTACCTCTATAACTCTGTCTCAACTATTCAGAAAGCTAATATGTTGATATCAATGACAAACCAAGTCATGAATGCTACACATAAGCACTCAATCATCTAATAATATTTATAAGTCATTCATGCCAACAATCTCCCCATTTTTCATTTATAGCAACATATTATGAAAAAACATCAAAGTTTTAAAAATAGTAAAACATATTTCTTCCTCATCTTCTTAACTCAACCAACAATACTTGCAACAAAGATATTGTCCTCCATTCATGCTACTCCCCCGTGAATGTATATCTGATAACATTAATAACTGAATACAAAAGGTGTTTTTCATGTATTACTCTACCCCATTGACATCAATTACAAAGTTGTCATTATGTTGATTCTCAAAGTTTAGTTATCTCCAATAAAATAAAATAAATCTTACCAAGTGTCAAAAGATGCCATAAAATAATGCTCAAACATTATTAATAACTCTACCAAAATTGACTACTCCCCTAAGGAAGCATCACTGGCATAGTCTAGATGTAAGAATAATCTCTGAATATACTAGACTAGTGCAATCGTTCATCAACTATTCTAAAGAAGGTTGGGGCATAACCCAAGCATGCCTCACAAGTACTTAAAGGTTTCCTTAGCCAAAGGTTTGTGAAAATATCTTCTATCTATTACATTTTACTAACATAATCCAATATTATCTTTTTCTCTAGTACCTACTCTCTCAAGAAATGATACTTAATTCCAATTTACTAAGTCTTTAAATGTAACATTAGATTCTCTAACATATTAGATGTGCTTGTTTTATCACATTGAATGATAATAGGTTCTATAAATTCAGTACCAATGTCTTTCAGCATCTACTTTATCCAAATATGATTGCAATTGTTTGTTGCTTCTACATACTCTGATTCTACTATAGATTTCCATATACAATTTTGTTTCTTTTTAAGCCATGAAACCAATCTTCCTCCTAAAATGAATACTCTACCACCGGTTTTTTTATCACTAACATTTCCTACCCAATCGGCATCTATATATGCACATAAGGTAAAATTGTGTGATATGTCATACCATAAGCCATAATCAAGTGTACCTTTCAAGTATGTGAATATCCTCTTTATTATTGTTAAATGTGTCTCTTTGATCAGGTGTACCTTTCAAGTATCTAAATATCCTCTTTATAGTTGTTAAATTTGTCTCTTTGGGATCTACTCAGAATCTTTCCATAATTTCAACTACTTTAGATATATAATTTTGTTTCTTAGTAAGCCATGAAACCAATCTTCCTCCCAAAATGAATATTCCACCATTGGTTTTTTCTGTCATTAACATTTTCTACCCAATCCACATTTGTATATGCACATAAGGTAAAGTCATGTGATATGTCATACCATAAGCCATAATCAAGTGTACCTTTCAAGTATCTAAATATCCTCTTTATTATTGTTAAATGTGTCTATTTGATTAGGTGTACCTTTCAAGTATCTTAGTATCCTCTTTATTATTGTTAAATGTGTCTATTTGGGATCTACTTGGAATCTTGCCATAATTCCAACTACTTTAGCTATATATGGTCTTGTATGAGTCAAACATTGCAATCCTCCTACCATAGATCTATATCTTGTTTTTTCTCCACTAGAAGATCCATGGTAACCTCGCTTTTTTTCTTACTACTTCAACTTTCTCACTCATCTTGTTTCTGAATACCCATTTAGTTCCAATAAAAAGAAAACTATTTAGGTCTAGGAATGAATTCCCAACTCTTTTTCTTCTCAATCTTCTCTAGTTCCTTTTTAATAGTCTTTATCCAAGATTCATCTTTACAATCTTCATCTATAGTCTTAGGTTCAACTTGAGATATCAAACATAATTCTCCACTCACCTTTTTTCCTTTTTGTCACTCCTTTGTTTGCACTTCCAATGATCTAATTAACAAGATGGTTCTTTGTAACGTATCTATTAAGTGTTCCTTGCTCAATTCTAATTGTTTCTCTTGGTTCTAATATAGGTTCTTCTCTTTGTATATCAGTCTAAAAATCATTTTTAATTTCATAAAATCATTCTTACTCAATATTTTTATTTTAAGTCCTTTGATTGGTATTTTCAGCAAGCCCATAATCAAGTATTCTTTCTTGAATTCTAAACTTTTCATCAACTTTCACATTATCACTTTCAATAATAGTTTTCAATCTTTGATTAAAACATCTATATGCCTTAATCTTCAATGAATATCCAAAGAACATTCCTTCATCACTTCTAGAATCAAATTTCCTAATTTCATCATCACTTTTAATATAACATTTACTTCCAAAGATTCTAAAGTATTTCATAATAGGTGTATGTCCAAATCATAGTTCGTAGGGTGTATTACCAACATCTTTCCTTATTTGTACTCTATTCATTGTGTATATTTCAATGTTCATTTCTTCTCTCCAAAACATATGTGAAACATTATTCTCAAACATCATTACTCTAGTTGTGTCACTTACCAATACGTTCCTCCTTTCTGCTGTCCCATTCTAGTGTATTGTCTTAGGAGTCAAAAATTTTCTTTTAATACCACTATTCTCAGAAAATATGTTAAACTCATTTGAAATGAATTATCCTCCTCTATCTGATCTTAAACAATTAATCTTCAAACCATATTCATTCTCTATTCTATTCTTAAATAACTTGGACTTCTCAGAAGATTCAAAATTTTCTCTAAGAAATGATACTCACATCATCCTTGTAAAATCATAAAGTGTCTTTCACCATGTAATGCTCATGTTCTTGTAGAATCACTCAAATATGTGTACACAATCTCCAACTTCACCGAAGTATTAACCATCTTGCTTAGAAATAAACTCTTCTTCTATTTTTCCATCACACATTATGTACAAATCATGTTAGAAGGTTTCACAATCTTAGGAAAATCTCTAACTTTATGTGTAGTACTTATCTTCACAATGTTATCAAAGTTAATGTGACCAAATATCTTATGCCATAACCAAGTGTCATCAAATTTTGCAACCAAACATATTATGACAATAGGATTTAATTGAAAAATATTACCTCTTTTTCTTGTACTTGTACTAATCAACTTACCATATTTATCCCTGATAATACAAGTCTTTTCTAGTGAATTAAAATTTATATCCCTTATCCACAAGTTGTCCAACACTCAAAATATTATGTTTTAAACCATCAACAAAGTAAGTATCCTAAGTGTTAGTCTTCCCATCAAGTGTAATAGATCCTTTTCCTTCAATCTAACAATTTGCATTGTTTACAACTCTAATGACTCTTCCAACTTAACTATTGAACTCAACAAACTTATTCATATCTCTAGTCATATGATGAGAACAACCACTATCTAGGATGTTGGCTCCTAATTTAACAAAATTTTAACTACGAGGGAGCTGAAACAAAATACACCTATGGATAAATAATTCTCATTATCAACATATTTGAATAAAACCTAGACCAAATAACAAGACAACACTTTCCTTCTACACTTCAGGCTCTACAAAATGTAGGTGGGTAGACCTTGGATTCATACAACTAGTGTAAAACACATTCTTGAGTCCAAAGAAAGAAGATAATACCCCAAAATCTTCTATAATTATACAATTATATAGATGTGAAACAATTTGGGTTTATGACGAATAACTGGGTGAATTTGGTAAGCATGCAAAGTTGGCTTCTAAAATTTGTAAAACTAGGCAACCTTGTGAAATAAATATTTTTTCTGTAAGACCCCTCCTCATATCTACTTATTTAAATATGAATTTATCTATTAAATCCTTTATAGGATATTTGAATATATATGAGCACGACAAGGAAATGGTATGGGGAAATGTTGTTGTTCTTGATAGAAACCATGTAGAGGACATCATGATAAATTATGGCTATCTTATTTATAATAATTATGATGATGGATATGAATTAACATTTTACAGTTTAGGTGTCCTAATGAAAAGTGAGATCAATTGGTATGTTCATGTTTTGATACTCCGTGATTCAAGACTTGCTACATTGTTCGACTATTTAAACATTGATTTGTACTAACAATGATATAAGGTGTTTCACCTTATGATGATTATGTTAATTACAATACCCTAATGATTAAGATATATGCATTAAGATAGTTTAGTATCTTTATTGATGATTTTTATGGTGTTTTGGATATATGTATGCATTACAATAATTATTTTAGTATTTTAATTCAAACTGATGAATATGTTATGATGATTCAATTATGAGATTTGTGATTATGAAAATTTGGTTTAAATATATGAATTTGATGTTATTGAACTATTGATATTTGACTTGAGTGTGCAGTATAATTAACCATGGAATTAATCAAATATTTGTTAATTGACCCTATTTGCAAATTTTAAGACCAAGGTTGAATCCAATAACATTATTTGAACCTCATTGTCAAGTATTTAATTTGTATCATAATCTGAATGTATGTGTATCATTATTTATTTTGTGACATGTCAAATATTATGTAAAAGTAAATCTTATGGTTTCAATTGACACTCATTATATGCATGTGTGTCAACATGTCAATTTAGGGTTAGCAGAGTAACTCGTTAATCTAAGACTAATTAGTTAGTAACCTAAATTAGTTCCCCTTAATTAGGGTATAGTGGAAAGGTTACATCTTTAGGGTTTTGAAGATCAAAATTTTCAAGCCATTTTTATATTTCATTAATTGACACTAGAAGCCAAATTTAATGTAATTCTAGTGCCCAAGTAGTATGTGTATGGGTTAGGAACCTTTTCCACCCTTCTAGAACTTCCTAGCAACATTTATGAACCCTAAAATATCTCAATTTCCCTTTGTTCCGAAAATGGATCATCTCCATAAGGTTACCCAAGGTTACACTCTAAGAGGTTGTCTTGATTGAAGGGACAAGTGGAAAGACCATTGGAGGCTTAAAGTCAAGATTAGAGTTATTTCTATTTTGGGTAGATAAGTTTAGAGGCTACTTAGAGTCCCTTTGAAGAGTTGAATGTTGTTTACCCATTCTCTACATTTAGAGAAGTCAAGTTTGGAATTACAAGAAGGAGAGGATTTAGATCATCTAAAAATTCATTTCCATAACATTTTTGAAGGTGCGTTCTCCATCTCCATGGCTATACCCTATTGTTCATTAGTTTTATGTATAAAATTTTTGCATATTGTAGTATGTGTGTGTTTGTATCATGTGAGGGATGGGTATTGTGGGATTTTACTTTCTTTGTTTCATGCTTCTTCTCTTCTTTTTGTGGAGAAACTATGAAGGGTGTGTTGGTATTACTCACCCTTAGATAGGGTAGAAGTGGTCATGTATGGGGGAAGGGCTTAGTTGGACTCCTAGTTAGTGCAAAGTCTCTTCTCTTGATGAGAAGAGGGAGGAAGCAAGGTGTTATGGGACCTTTCTTGTCATTGAAAAATTGAATTTTTTTGGGGGAATAAGGAGAGAAATAAATGGAAGTTTATGTGATTTGGAAGCCTTGGAAGAGGTATATGATTTTTGTTCTTCATTGACATCTCCTACCTAGAAAAATCCACCTTCTCCCTAGTCATAGGTTCATTATGAAACTTGTTGTGCATACCTTGGATGGGAATTTTATGTTGAGTTATGTCATTGTGTTTGGTTTTTGAATGTCACCTGGTCGATTACTAGTTCTCCTAGCTCGGTGGGTGGCCTTTCGAGGCCTAATATGGGAGGTGAGCTCTCCATGGTTTTTGTTTTTTTTTTGTAGATTGTCTAGATAGGTTCTCATGATGTAGTGATGCTAGTTTTCTTGGGGCACTAATCATGTTCTTGATATCATGTTATTGAAGGTTTCTCCATTGTAATACCACTTGTTCAATTGTATAGCCATGTTGATAATGATCATGAAAGAGATGGTCTAAATATTGTAATTTAAATATTTATAAATGAAAAATTAAGTTATTTTATGAAATAAGAAAGTATGTCATCAAGTGTCATTAGATTGTAAATCATATCTCACTTTCGATTATATTTCTTTACAAAAAGTTTGAGTTGAAAACTCTCTACCTTTCTCCATGAAATCTTCATTTCAATTCATAGTATTTGAAATTTATTATTATAGAATATGGATATATGAATTATTTAATCAATAGATACAATAATTCATCCTTAAATTCATGTGATATAATAAATGTTCGATTTAGATACAATCATCTTACTTGCATCTTAAAACCTTAGCTTGTATAAATTTAGTTAAATCAAAAAAATTTACCTTATGTTGTAATATATCTAAACCATCTAAACTTGCTTCTTACTTGGATATAGAATTTATATCAATATTTCATTTTCAAATCCACTCAATAGAATAACAAAATAAAATTACACTATGCCACTATAAAAATTTCTATGAGGGAACCTAGTACTTAAAAGGAGAAAGGAAAACTTAAAATTCTCATCTACTTAAAAGAGCCAAAATACTCTCTGCAAAATAATACATGGAGTAAATTCTAATTACATCCAAAGACAAAAGTAAGAGAGAATATTCTCTAAAAATTCTTTCAAATAAATTACATAATTTAATTCAATAAATAAAATAATCAACATGCAAAATATCTATGTTGAACACAATCACTCCCCACCCAAGAGTTCCCCGCCTATAAAAAAAATTCATTAATTAACATCCCATCCACTCCCCCATGTGTTTGAATTCTTTTTGTTGATGTCACTTCCCCTCTCTTCAAAGTTGGATGCAACGTATAAAAAAGGGAAGTAAGGCACATTCAAAACATTAAATGAAAATCTTTAAAATAATTCAAACTCACCTTTTTACCTCCCACATCCTTTGTTTCATTTAAATTAGAGTTAGGCATTCAAATGATGGAGGGGAGGATGGGACACCTATGGGCCCCACCTCCACCTCACCTTTCCTCTTATGTGACATTGTAATATTATATGACATTACCATAATAATATATGACATTGTAATTTTGGACGTAACATTTCAAGGAGGGCAAGGCATTGTAATATTATATGGCATTACCATAATAAGTCAAACCTGCCTTTTTAAACCCCAACCTTCCTCTTCTCATGTGTTCAAGCCTAGTGGAGGGAACAAGATGGAAGCAAAATTCTACCTTGGGTAGTGTGGAAACTCCTTGGATATTGGGAAGGGTAGGGGGTAGGGTTAGGGGTAAGGTGTTAAGATAGTGAATTAGTTAGTTAGGAACTAAGTTAGCTTGGGTTTTCGTAGTTAGTAGTTAAGTAGGGATTAGCTAGGGTTAATAAAGTTAGGATAGATGTTAAGGTGAAGGATTTAATTAATAATATTAACATTAAATTAGTAGTTAGTTTAAATATGTTAATAAAGCTAAAGTTTCAAAAAGATGGGTTAGTGTTAATAAATTAGTTATAGTTAGTTTTGTTTAGTAAGTAGATAATGAAGTTAGTAGATAGATTATAAGACAAAGAAAGAATTTTTTGTGTTTTTTCTTTTTTAATTTATATTAAAATGATATTTTGTATTGAGATATATTATTAGAAGATATGTTAATAAGGTTTAGTGGTTAGATTAGTAGGTATAAGATTAATTAGGTTAGTAGGAGTTTAAGTAAAAGTTTGGTCAAGTAACCTTAGTTAGTAAATAATGTTTCTATTAAATTTTTATGTGAGAATTGATTAATTATATTTAGGGAAGCATTTTAATTTATTTTTAAAATTAATTATATAGGATTTATTAGGTCTTTAATGTTCATGTAATGTTTGAAGGTGTTGTAAGTCAAGTTGACTAGACATTTTGACTTAGTAAATTGAATTATATTCTAAGATGAAATGGAAGTTGAAAGTAATTAAACGATGAATAGAAATGATTTAATTAGTTAAATGAAAGTATTATTTTTAAACAAGATCAAGTATTAAGGTTTCAGATCACTTCCTAAGAGGTGCAAAATTAGTTCAACTAGGGAAATTGTCTAACTTAACGAAATGAAATATGGAGTCATATCAAACCTAATGTGTCTTATGTAATTAGTTGAACATATTAATTCAACTTTAAGGAACCATAGAACCCTAATGCTTTCTCAAGTATGATGTCACACTTTAACTAGATTTTTGTCAAACCAAATTAGGTGTACCTATAGCAACAGAACCTAAGATTTCATCATCGTGCAGTAGGGTTGAGATGTTGACTCTACATCATTATGAATTACAACCAAAAATCACTTCTATCCCATTTAAAAATTTTGTGACATATTAGATTTGGTATGTGTTAAAAATAGTGTTATTTAACTTTTTTTTTAAAAAGAATTTCGTGTGTTTTTGCTCTGATATTTTAGGCATGACATTTGCAAACAAAATGGACCTGGGTAAGTGCTCAAATGGATTCCTGGAAACTTGAGAATTGGCATGGGAATATTATTTTTAGTGTAGAATATAGTGGTGCAATTCATTTTATCTCATCCATCAAGTATTAGAAGTTATAACATCATAAACAAGTCTATCAATCAATCCGTGAAACTACCCAACAATGAAACTTTAGAAATTGTATTTGGAATCATGTTTGAAAACTATTCAAATGGATTTTTCATAAGATCAAACTTAGAAAATAGAGTATCTCTAACCCCTAGAATACAATGGCAAAGGAATTTTAAAATTTGGGTCAAGTGGGTCAAATTTATTTAAGGTCAAACAAGGATTCCTAGATTTCTGAACAAAGTGCAACATCAAGACAACGATTAACAACTATCTTTGGGAAACTCAAAACCCTATCAAAACATGTTGAAATGACTTAAAATATGAAACATAGGTTCTCTAATATGCATGCTAAATATCTCAAAGTTGCAATTCCTAAAAGTTAACTAGGTGCAAGATATTAAAATGCAAACTATCCCTTTACACACTATTTTACACTTGGACAAAGAAGCAAATCTCTCAAATACTCCAAATGACATCTCACAAAATGATCTAGAATTGCAACCTAAGAACCTGAGATGCATGTATATGTTGGCCTAATATGCATGTATATATTAAATGTAAGACTTGAAATTCTTGAAACACATCATATGTCTTAAAATGAAAACTGGGTACATATGCACTAAGAGCTCTTATATGGGTTCCTTTTAGCCAAGTTTCAAGAACTCTCAAAAATATTAAAATTTTGCATCCCAATAGTGGATTTTTATGGGGATGAATGTTACAAGATAGATTTGTTGTTGCACCAAAAGATCAACTAGTTAATGCCCGATACAAACACTATAATTATAGAACACAAGAGGCGGTTAAGCCATGTCACGAATCTCAAAGGGGAATGTTGGTAGTTAGTCCAACAATCCCCCCCTCAACATTACCTGAGGAGATTCAAACATGTGACCAAGCTCTGATACCACTTATCAAAACCTAGAGTTTTCATTGCACCAAAAGATTGACATGTTAATGCCTGATAGAACCACTAGACTTATAGAACACAAGAGGCGGTTAAGCCATGTCATGAATCTCAAAGGGGAAAGTTGGTGGTTAGTCTAACAAAATTATTGACAATTGGCTAATGAAGATATTTAATTGTTGTCATTTATGGAAACACATGATGTACATGCTTGTAGAAAACCTCAAAAATAAAGATACTTAGTTTTTGGTACCTAAAAGGTTGTCTAAGTATAAAATTGGTTTATAAAAGTGTATTGTTTTGTATGTAACTTGTTACTGATATCATATTATGACTAGAAAAGTGAGATAGAGATATTATAAATGTTGATGATGATGTGTATAATCTCAGACATTAGTATGGACTGTACGAAAAAGAGATATTCATGTTTTTCCAGTGAACTAAATAATTGAATTAAAGGAAAGGAATTATTTTATTTACAAAATTATTACTTGACCAATTAGGGCTGACATCCTAGATGTTTACTCTAAGTTGGAAAAGTATATTATGGTCTTAGCCAACTTAGTAGAAATTTGTGAAAAGGCATGGTATTTATGCAAAGGACATCTTGTCAATTTATGTGTGTATTAAGTGTGCAATTATATTATAATAAGTGATATGTAAACTTCTTGTAAAGTGATATATGCAAAGTTTTGAGAACTTGATTTTGTGATCTAAGATTGAGTTGAGGTCAAAGATTAGTCAAGAAATAAATTACAACACCTATATACCTAAGGACTAATTACTTGTTTGGGCAATGGACTCATCTTGCATCTATTGTACTACAACTCCTAACAAGGATTCAAAGTCTCCTAACTCTCTAAACTAAATTTTTTCATTGACTCCTAACAAGGTCCATCCTCTAACAAGGAACATATATACCAGTATATTATCTAGTGGGTCTCATCCCCACTGGGGTTTTACCTTGGCCAGGGTTTCCCTAGTTAACAAAATATGGTGTTATGAGTTATCTTTGTGCATGGTTACTATTACTGTTCAACATTACTTGTTTACTTTCTTATGTATGGTTCAAAGTAATTAATAATATCCAGTTGGTGACTAAAGTTTGTAGATTACTAATTCACCACCCCCCCCCCCTCCCCCCCCCCCAAAAAAAAATTACTATTTCTAACAATGCATGCCCCTTGTGGGCATGTAAATAATTCAACATCTATTGGTAGAGAAGATCACAGCAAGAAACCAAATAACTTATTAAATCAAGAAAATTAACTTATACCTTGTTGAGTGGCCCCGAGACACTAAACACAAACCACTTATTTATCCCTTTGTCAAATATTTGAATCTCATCTTCACACACAAACAAAAAAACTAAAAGCATCTTCACATACCCATTGTTCATAATTATAATGAACCATAAGTGTAAGATTTACCTTGTTGTAAGCATCACCTATATCATTCCAATCTCCTTTCTCAAAAAAATCATAACCAAGCATATGGTTTTCACTTATCATATCATAAAATGATGAATATACAAAAGTAAAACCATGAAGAAAGGTATCATCATATAACAATACTCACCACAAACTTCTTCCTTTTCATTTGATTGGCTTGAAAAAAAAGAGATGACTTGTATACACAAGTGTGACCAACACCAAAGTTTGAAACCACTTCAAAGTGCTCCAATGTGTCTTCATATTCACACATTTGATTAACAATCTCATGGAATTTACCATCATAAGATTTATAACAAGGTTTTATTTGATCCACAACAATATCTTCATCAAATAATGTGTTACTAAGCTCACAAAATGCAACATCTTCATCATTACAATTGTCAACATTAGAAGAAGAGCAATATGATTTTTTACAACAATGTTATAATGTATCACATTCTAGATCAAAACCATTCAAATATAATTTTTTAATTCTTTCCTCAAACAAAGGATTAATAACTCCATGAAGAGATCCCCATTAAACATTATGACACAAGGAAGGTTGATCAATATCAATATTCTTATCATACAAAGAATTATTAAACACTTCAAATCCACTACCCAACCCATTTTCATACTTACTTTCATCACATGAAGGGAAATTAGAACTATCACTACAACAAGATGCACCATCTTCCTCAATCATGCATGTATTGTTCATATCAATGTCATCTTCCTCAAGATGATGAGATGATAAAGCCAAAAATCAATCTCAAAACTACCATTAAATGCTAATGCATGAAATTTTAAAGTAGATAGGCATTGAAAATGAACATTGTCTATCATAGGAAACACATCATGGAATGTAAATACTGAAATGCATTCCTCTACACCTTTATCACATGACTGGAAATCACTCAATAATTTGTCATTCTAATTTTCACATACAACCTCATGTTGAGCATTTACAAAACCAGGTTAATCCTCTTCATATAATGCATTTATCAATCATTATTTCATCTTCATTCTTTAAAAGAAAATCACATTCAAGATCTTCAAAACCACGTTGATTTATAAAATACAAAAATGGAGATGCATTTTTAGATTTGAGTAAACAAATTATACCTTTACTTGTTGACCATGTTTTACTCTCACAAATACTCTCTTCTTAATGTGTTGCATCTAATTTATGCAAACATGAATCAACACTTTCAATGCTATCAATTTCATGAGAAACACAAGTTTCAACTTCCTCATACTCAATGATGATGATAAACATGATGTAACCTCATGGTTAGTAAAAATGTCAACATCACAACCAAAATAAACATCATGAGGAACACTTCCTACTATAACTACTTCATGAATTTGGAAATTAGTAGGTGGATCACATTGATCACATTTTGAAATATCATTTACTATTGTAGTATTATGAACATATGCATTTTCATCAACATTAGGAGCATCCCTATTTTGAAATAAGGAAAAGTTATCCAACATATATTCGGATCTAAAATTTTAACATGATTAGGAACTCCAACAAAGGTATCCACATTAAATTGAAGTTGAAACATCTATGGTCACTCAGATTACACCCCTATTTTGAAAAGAAACATCCATCAATCTAGTGAAACATGGGATGATCCTCGACTTGTGGGTATGCAATAAATAGGATCAACCTCTGGTATAAAGGGTCGACTTCTCTTGAATCACCTTTTGAAACTAGATTTGAACTTGGTAGTAAAATGGATAGAAGGAGAAAATTAAATTGGAAACAAAGGTGATTCACCAAAAATATGAGGTGATGCAACTTTGATTGAAACCCACAACTAAAATAACTATAAAAATTTAATCATGGAAAGATCTTATTAACATTAAGGGTACAAAATTTAACAAGGTGTGGATGTTCAGAAGAAGAAAACCATGTTTACAACTTTCAAACTTGATTACACACATATTACACTAACATATCCCATAAAAATACCTCTCATATGCCTCAAAACATTAACCTTTAAGCTAAGGATTTATGAAAAACCACACTAACTTAGAGTTAAAACACTTAGAAGATAATGAAAAGTAGAAAATAGGACCAAATAGGAGCATTTTTATATTACTTTAGAAGGAGAAAAGGCTCAAAAAATGCATCACAGAATAGGACATGAGCTACAAACAAGACTATCTTTGTAAGGAGAAAGAACAAAGGCTCCTACAATGAGATAGGATGAAAGAAATAACTGGAATAATGCTCAAGAATATGATATAAATAGGTTTGAAACCCATAAATGCATCATCTCCTAAAAATGGAAGCATATCCATGATTTCCCTCAAATCAACTTGTAGGTGAAATTTGACATCTCCATAGATCATGCTGAAATCTGAAATCTAGCATCTCCCTCAAATTGACTAATACGTGAATACAACAAAGGAAACTAATCACCAAGCTTCCATGACTTGGGCATAATAAAATCAAACTATTCCCTCAATTTTTTTGTTTCAAAAATACACTTAAACAGAATTATTTATAAGGATATCATCCATTTAAATGTTTACATTAAATGCAAATGCAAAAAAAATCTCCCTTCTAAAATTACGTATTTTATCTTGTCAACTTCCGTGATTTGCATTAAAAGATAACATTCAAATAAAATGATTTATAAGACATCATTTAATTTTTTGCAATAATAATTGATTTATAACAAATTCTTGAAATTTGGGCATTTACAAGATAATTATTCAACCATTTAAAAGATGCTTTAGTGTTCATTTTAACGATAATTTTTTTAGAAAATGAATTATACTAACCCCTGAATGCCAATTTAAAAAAATTGGTATGAAAAAAAATCATTACTAACATCAATATCTAACTCTTCACCAATTTATAGGGTTATGTAAGTCCATGTGTGGCCATACCAAATTTTCCTTTCTCGCATTGTCACCAAAATGGACATAACTCTTTCATTTTTTCATGAAAATGCTTCAGACTTGATTTAAATGAAAGAATACTTAGATGCCTTTCATTTGAGTATGATATTTCATATTCATATATCCATACATGTTACAACAGTCAAAATTAGCAACTAATAAAATTGTACACTTCTTGTAGTAATACTTAACTTCATATTTCTTCATTCTTCAAGTTTCATATTCCCTAAAACATGTATTTTTATTTATTACCCATTGTTACTTCATGTAACTACACTTATATTTCTCACTGAATGAAACCTCTTGTAGCATATCATCCTGATTGAGCCTACAAGGTGAAAATTAGATAACAACATCAATAAGACAGCACTCCTTATTCACAAACACATTATGCCAACAAGAGCTCCTATAAAATTGATTCTTCAATAATCCATATTTCATGTTATTTTCAATCTTTATTTCAGTCATAAATGTTTGGTATAATGTTATTGGCTCTTTATTCCTTACTAAGTAGCTCATGTTCTCAACAAATACATCTAGTAAACAACTAAACACACTTGATAATTGGGTCTATATTGTTGGATACAATCATTTAATTGTGTGTTGTCTTTGATGTTATACAAATTTTAAGTATATGCTAAGAAATTAGTGTATGTTGAGCTCACTTGAGAGTCAAAGGAAGTTACAATGTATGATGAGCATCTCAACATTAACCAAGTTCAGAGCAAGTGTTAACCGAGCTTATCACTCGGCTACCAAAGGGAGTTTGCAGGTAGACAGTGTCTACCAAGTTCACTTTGTAGCCAAAGAAAAGTTGGTATGGAACCAGTGTTAACCGAGTCACTCAGTTACCAGAGGAAGTTTGAAGGAAAATCATTTCTAAGTTAGTGTGGACCAAGTTGGGTCAGCTAATGAAGGATTTTCCTATATCAATTTTGTTGGTTAGTTCTAGCTAAGTCATGGGATGAATTTTATTTATTTGAAATTTTATTCAAGCCTACTTGACAAGGTATAACATATAAATAATGACAAGTTGAGGATTGAATTATGAATTAGAAGCAAGAAGAACATTCTAATCAAGAAGGACCAAGTATTCAAGCCAGAATAGAGATTTGAAATTAGAAAATACAGTTTGCATCAGCAATCAAGTCATATCATTGTTACTCTCTAATAATTTTAGTAGTGAATCAAATATCTTAACAGAGTTAGCTTAATAGCTATTTTCCAAATCCTCTAACATGGCTCACTTTAGAAGACTGAAAAATAGTAACTAGTTGCAATTGGTGGTTTTTCCTAAATTGGGTTTCCACATTAAATCCTAGTGTCTCTTGTGTTTGTGTTATTTGCTTTATGATTCTAAAACTAAGTTAATTAAGGTTAATCACACTTAATATCATAAGATCTACATATTCAATGTTAATCAATAACAATGCATATATTCAGTATTTATCAAGTGTTTACTGTGTGACAATGATGGTTAGTGTAAACTGAGTTACTATGTTAACCGAGTGTTTCAGTGCTAATCGAGTTATAGCAAAAAAGTTTGATTTTGTTTTATACTAACATCTTAAGGGATCTAGAATTTATTTTTGTGGTAAATGCCCTCTTAGTTACTCTTATATTTTCAACAATTGGTATTAGAGCTTTTGGTGCTTGCAAAGAAGGTTTCAAGGACCTAAGCTAAAGGTCAAGATGTCTTATAGAAAGGAGATCCCTAAGCTAAAAAAAGATAACTTCAAGGCATGGTAGGAACTCATGAGACTACATTTAGAAACCATTGGAGACTCAAGCCTAAAGTACCTAGACACCAAGTATGTGGCACCTACTAAAACTATGATTGTGGAAGAGATTATAGAAAAGAAGAATAATAACATTATGATGATTGATATTGCTTCAACTCTCAACTATGTTGAATTTGATGAAGTCAAAGACTCTGGTACTTCTTATGAGATGTAGATCAAACTAAAAGCTATCTATGGAGGTAATGATAATGTGAGGAGAGCTAAGGCAAAAATTCTTGGAAGCTAATTCAATCAGATGAAGATGAGAGAATATGAGAACATTGCACAATATAGTGAAAGAATCAAAGCCAGTGTGTGTGCAATTAGATCCTCAGGTGGTAAAATTGATGATGTAACAATGGTAAGCAAGGTACTTAGAACCCTTCTTCTAATTTGTGCAATTAGAGTGTCTTCTATTCAAGAAATGAGATTTGATCCTAAGAATGATATAACATTGGATTCGTTAGTGGGAAGGTTGACTACATTTGAGTTAGATAATTTTGATAATTATGTTCCTAACTCTAGTAACCTTGAGTCTGCATTCCAAGACAAGCTATCACTCAAGAAGAAAGTTGCAAAGTATAGAAGCAAGAAGTCTGATAGTGAAGATGAAGATGGTTCTAATGATGATCTTGAAGTCATTGAAGCATTACTTGCAATAATTTTCCCCTAGGGCAAAGGAAAGTACAAAAGAAAAATTCCTTTGATCTACTTTTCTTGTGAAGAAGTTGGTCACATTGCTACAAGGTGTGCAAATAGAGAAGTCAAAGAAGAAAAGAAACATGAAAAATTCAAGGGTAAGAAGGATTTCAAAAGCTACAAGGACAAAGGTAAGAAATCTTATTACATTGCTAAAGATTTTGATAGTAGTGAAGCAGATGAGATGGTATACATTATTGTTAAAAATGAATCAAATTATGAGAATGATAAAATGGCCCTTATCTCAAATGTTAGTAAGAATAATACATGGATTATTGATAGTGGTTGTTCTTACCATATAGCTAGTGACAAATCTAAATTTGAGAACATGGTACACTATGATGGCGGAAATATTAGATTTGGTAATGATGAATCGTGTTATGTGAAGGAATAAGGTTGTATTGCACTAACCAATGATCTTAAATGTGATAATACTTATGGGTTGAAGGATTGAAGGATAATATGCTTAGTTTGGCACAATTGAATAACATTGGATTCAAGGTAGAATACATGAATGGAAATGCCAATCTACTAGATGCGAAAAGAAATTTGATTGGGACTGGAAAGAAAACTAAAGATAATCTATTCTATCTAGATCTAAATGAAAATTCATGTTTTATAGCTCAAGTAGAAGAAAGTTGGTTATGGCATAAGAGGTTATTTCATGTGAACTTGATAACCTAGTAAACATAAGAAAGAACAAAAGGGCTAGAGGCATTCCAAACCTAAAGAAATCTAATATGGGCATGTGCAAGAACTGTCAAATTAGAAAGATGGGAAAGACAAGTTTTAAAAGCAAAAACTATCATTCTGAAGAAGTACTAGAGCTAGTTTATACAGAACTTTGTGGACCTATTGGCATACAAAGCTATACTGGAGATAAGTACTTTATTTTTTTTGTTGGGATGATGACAATTATGTATTTAAAGGATAAATCATAAGCAAGTTTCAAAAGTTCAAATGGTATCTACCTAGAGTTGAGAAAGAAACATGAAAGAAACTAAAATGTTTAAGATCAGACAAAGGAGGAGAGTTCATTTCTAATAAATTCAATGAATTTTGCAATGCAAGATGAATTAAAAGATGGGTATCTACACTTGGTACACCTCAACAAAATGGTATTGCTAAAAGAAGGAATACATCAATCATGGATTGTGCAAGGACCCTAATGATAGAAAAGAATGTTGCTATCAAATATTGGGAGGAAGAAATCAACACTTCAATTCATACCTTGAATCAAGTGCAGCTAATGAAGGATTCAAATCAAACACCTACTGAATTATGGCATGGTTATAAAGCTAATGTGTGTTATTTAAAAGTATTTAGAAGCAAATGTTATATTATGAAGGAGCCAAGAAAATGAAAATTTGATGTGAAAAGTGATGAAGGTATATTATTGGGATATTCTAATAAGAGTAAAGTGTACAAATGTTTGAATCTATATACTCTCAAAGTTATAGAAAGTGCACATGTAAAGATTGATGAGTTTACAAAAGAGTTTGAAGAACAAAGCAAGAAAGAACCTGAAGACTACAAAAACTTTGTTTACTATGAGCTTGATATTGTATTTGAAGTTCAAGAAAGTGGCAGTTGGCAATCCTCACCACCTAAGTCCCCAAAATCCCCATTTCAACTTGAGTTGCAGCCAATACAACTCAAGTCACAATCTAAAGGACCCAAGTCACAATTTGAAGGACCTAAGTTTTAGCAAGTACAAACTGGTTCATCTAAAGGATCTGAATCATAGATAATGGGACCTGAGCATGATTTAGAAGTTTATGGTGAACCTAGTGGATTCAAATAGGAGCTCAGACTTGTTGGATATTTTAGAAGGCATCATGCACCCCAGTAGATCATTGGAGATTAGTTAGTTGTACAATGACAAGGAACAAATTAAAAGGTACGTGTTTGCTTACTAAATTTGAACCTAGATCTATCAAAGATGCATTAGAGAATGAAAGCTAGATAGAAGAAATGAAGAAAGAGATTGATCACATAGAGAGGGATAAAAATTGAGCCCTTACTCCTAGACCCAAGGACAAGAATGTAATTGGCACAAAATGGGTACTCAGAAATAAGTTGAATGAGAATGGAGAAGTTTCAAGAAACTAGGCAAGATTAGTTTGCAAGGGTTATGATCAAGAGGAAGGTATTGACTATGGACAATATTTTTCTCTTGTTGCTAGACTTAAAGGTGTTAGAACATTGCTTGCATATGCAACACACAAAGGATTCAAAGTATATCAGATGGATGTGAAATTAGCATTCTTGAATGGAATCTTAGAAGAGAAAGTCTACATAGCGAGGCTAGAAGGTTTCATTGATCCTAGCAAAAGGGACATGGTTTGTAGACTACACAAAGCTTTGTATGGTCTCAAACAAGCCCCCAAAGCATGGTATCAAAGGTTACATAATTATCTCATAAAGATTATTTTCAAAGAACTAATCATAACAGTAGCCTATACATCAAAGAAGGACCAAATAAGAAGATTGTGTTGGTAGAAATATTTATGGATGATACATTATTTACTATAAATGATGATTTGTGTAAATATTTTTCTATGGAAATGAGTAAGGAATTTGAAATGTCAATTTTTGGAGAGATCAAATTCTTTGTTGGCTTACAAATTCAATAGATGAAGGATTGTATTGATATTCCTCAATCAAAATACATCAAGGAAATACTAAAGAAATTTGGAATGGAACATTCTAGACCAATTGGAACACCTATGTCTACTGGACATCAAGGTACATAGAAACTACATTGATTGTTGTCTTTGGCATAAGATTTCAAAGAGGGAGAGTTTTTTGTCATACATTAGAGAAATTTTATTCAAAGAACTTTTATGTATGATATGGAGACTTTACTATTATATATTAAAGATGTCAAAGAGGGAGACTAAATTTGGTTGATATCAAAGAGGAAGAGTTTGATATTACATTCATTGTCATTAGAGATTGATGATAGAGGGAGTTCATGTTGATAAAGGGAGTTCTCATGGATGAGAATTAGAATGAAATTAAGGATATTATCCTTACTTCTATTTGTGTCTAAAATTTCTATGTATCATGATATGTTGTATTGCCATCAATGCCAAAGAGAGAGATTGTTGGATACAATCATTTAATTGTATGTTGTCTTGAAAAATCAATGTATGTCAAGCTCACTTGGGAGTCAAAGGAAGTTGTAGCGTATGACAAGCATCTTAGGGTTAACCAAGTTTAGAGTGAGTGTTAACCAAGATAACTTGGATACCAAAGGGATTTTGCAAGAAGACAGTGTCTACTGAGTTCACTTGGCAGTCAAAGAAAAGTGGGCATGGAACCAGTGTTGACTAAGCTCACTCGGTTACTAAAGGAAGTATGAAGGAAAATTATTTCTAAGTTAGTGTTGACTAATGAAAGATTTTCCTGTAACAATTTTGTTGGTTAGTTCTAGTTGTATTCAAGCCAAATTGACAAGGTATAACATATAAGTATAAGGTCAAGTTGAGGATTGAATTATGAAAGAGAAGAAGAAGCATTGAATTAGAAAGATATATCAAGGAAGCCAATCGACCAAGTTGCAAAGAACATTCTAATCAAGAAGGATCGAGTATTCAAGCTAGAATAGAGATCTAAAATTAGAAAATATAGTTTGTGTCAACAATGAGGTCATATCATTGTAACTCTTTAATAATTGTAGTGGTGAATCAAATCTCTTAACAGATTTAGCTTAACAACTATTTGCCAAATCCTCTAACAAGGTGGTATTTCTAGATTGAAGTGTCTAAAGACCTCTAACAAGACCACTCCTAGCAAGGTGAACTAAATCCTTCACTAGGGTCACACCTAATAGTGTGTTTTTTAACCTTTAATAGGGTTGGCTCCTATTAGGGCTCACTTCAAAAGAGTGAAAAATAGTAACTAGTTGTAATAAGTGATTTTTTCCAAATTGGGTTTCCACGTTAAATCGTAGTGTCTCTAGTGTTCATGTTATTTTTTTTATGATTCTGAAACTAGGTTAATTAAGGTTAATCACACTTAATATCATAAGATCTACATATTCAATGTTAATCAGTAACAATGCATATATTCGGTATTTACCAAGTCTTTACTGTGTGATTGTTGATCTATAAGTAAGATTGACAAATGAGTGTCAACAAACTTAATCATCTTCACTATACATGCCGATTATGCAATGGAAGCTGAGCTAGAATTTCTTTATGTGTCGAGTCATAGATAGTGCTAAGAAAACTACAGTTTTTGCCGAGCACAACAAATTATAGTAGATGTCGAGTGACTCAGGATCCAACAGGAGCCGAGCAAAGTAGGAATTCAATAGGTGTCGAGTGACATAGTAATCCTATATGAGCCAAGTAATTCAGGAATCAGTAGAAGCTGGGCAATGTAGAAAACTAACACATGTTGAGTAATGCAAAAACTATAGTAGATGTCGAGCAATCTAGAATAGATGGTGTTGAGCATCATTATTACTTCATGTGTCGAGCAATGTAGGATCAGCATAAAAGTTTGTGCAATCACAAGCCAAGATGAAAAATGGTTATGCATGACTCATTGATAGGATAAAAGGATAATATCAAATCCTCACAATCACCTATGTGATCCTCATGCAACCAATCAAAAAATTGCAGATTACATGCAGCCAATGGGTGAATTTCAAGGGTTTGAGTAGGAACATTTTAATCAAGGATGCATGATGGACCACTAATATTTATAAGGAATTCTTGACACCAATGAACATATAGAGAGGAAAGTAATTGTGAGAAAAAGGAAAAGAAGAGCCTCTTAAGGTCACTACAAAACATTGGTGTCAAATATTTAGAGGAAGGGACAACATTTACACATCCAGTTGATCAGAAAAGAACAAGGAACACAATCAGCAAATCAAATCTAGTAGAGATCAATTAATAGTAGAGCAGATCAAGTACCTAAGATCAACATTAGATATTGCATTAGATCAGGTGTATTATTCTAATACTCTCTTACAATTGTATTAGGAACTTGGAAATCCCATGGACTTGGGTAGGTTTAACAACCTTATGTAAATCCTTTAATAGGGTGGCATTCTAAAGTGAATGTTCTTATGTCCTCTAACAAGGCACAATCCTAATAGGGTATAGAAATTCTTTAATAGGGTCACATTTAATTGTGTGTTGTAGCCTTTAACAGCGCAGGCCTTTAACAGGGCAAACCATCAGAAGTGGTTGAAATCAATTGCTGTAGTAATTTTGTGGGTATCATCCCCTCCCCAATTTTACCTTCTTATTCCTGGAGGGTTTCTGGGTTACCAAAATCTCAAGTGTTATGTGTGGATGCATGTTTGTTTCTCATGATTGTTTAATGTTTATATGCATGCATGTTAATTTCAGTTATATGTTATTAAGGGTTTAAAAGTGGTAGAAAAGGCCAGTACTTGTGATTCACCCCCCCCTCTCAGAAGCATTCTTCCCATTAAGACATTCGGGTAAAAGCATAGATCTGTGTCACCGTTTGTGATACAAAAACATGTTTTGGTCAAATCTCATTTCTCTATCAAAACTCAATTTAAAAAAAAAACTAAAAATACCCTTTTATAGATTTCAGATTCAATATCATCATTATATAAATTTTTGAGTGTTTTGATTAGTTATAATATGTTATAATCTAAAAATATTATAAGTCGATATTTCAACATTTCAGAAGATGCTCTCTCAAAAAATGAAAAAAAATAATAAATCATATCAAAAAAATAAAAATAAAATATTTATCACTAGAGGAAAGAATCCTCTTCATGAATATGTAATTTTTTTTCAAAAAGGTATAGATTTGATAGGGAAGTTTTGACGGGAGGAAAAAACTGTTGGATTCTGACAAGGTCGAACTTGAGTACTTAGAACAAAGAAAATATACATCAAAAATAATTATTTCTTTTTTTGTGCACTAGCTATACATGTCATCTATAAAATATTTTCAAATCATAACAAAAAAAGATGATTTGCACATACTTGTTTGACGGGAACTACATCCTATATTTTTTATAGTTAAAAAAGGGACTTCAAAATAAAATAAAATGAATAAATTCTTACTCAAAAAAAAATGAAAATTATAGGCATAAAATTCATACAATTCTACACATTTCATCAGTTTACATCATCTTCATATTTTAAACGCAAATACCATTTTTTTTGTCATTAATGTTGAACTGTCACATTCTGATATCACTTTTCTTTATAAAAAGGTGACACAGGTTTGTGCTTTTACCCATTCCAACAATTGGTATCAGAGCCAAGTTCTCTCAAGAAGAAGCCTAACAACTTGGAGGAAAATATCTAAAGATGGAAGTTTTCAAACATGGAAAAATCATTTACAACTAGGTGATAGATGTGCATCTCGCTCTACACAAGGTAGAGGAAGCTAGAGAGGAATTAAGAAAATCCTTAAAAAGAAGGAAGGAAATAGCTATAGCTGAAAATGATATTCACTACAAGAAGATTGACACCACACAAGTATTTTCCAAAGGAGATTCCAAAGAATTTGATGCAGCAATAGAAGAACTGATGGAGAAAAATAAAATTCAAGTAGAAGAGATAAGAACTCTTAAGATAGAGCATGAATCATAGGCCATGATGCTATGTGAAATCACTAAACAAAAGAAAAGAACACTTGAGGATAGAGTCATGATGAAAGATGACAAAAGAAATCTTGCAAATAGACTTGAAGAAAAATGTACTGAATTAACAAGGATCTCAAATATGTAGATGGATACACTTACCCAACTGATGAATCTTCATCATGAACTCAATATGAAAGATATTGAGATCTCTACTTTGAGGATGCAGAATGAATTGAATAGAGAAAAAGAAACAGCAGAGAATCTCAACAAGTCAAGTGAAGCTATCAAGTACTTTGAACAGTTGCTGAAATTCCCAAGATGAATACACTTACCCAACTGATGAATCTTCATCATGAACTCAATATGAAAGATATTGAGATCTCTACTTTGAGGATGCAGAATGAACAACTACAGAATGAATTGGATATAGAAAAAGAAACAGCAGAGAATCTCAACAAGTCAAGTGAAGCTATCAAGTACTTTGAACAGTTGCTGAAATTCCCAAGATGAATACACTTACCCAACTGATGAATCTTCATCATGAACTCAATATGAAAGATATTGAGATCTCTACTTTGAGGATGTAGAATGAACAACTACAAAATGAATTGAATAGAGAAAAAGAAACAGCAGAGAATCTCAACAAGTCAAGTGAAGCTATCAAGTACTTTGAACAGTTGCTAAAATTCCCAAGATCAGCCTATGATACATCATGACTTGGATACATCAGCACTGAAATTGGGGAAACATCAAAGAGTGATGAGAAAAGAAGTGGCAAAGGTAAGGATTCTAAACCCACTTGTCATTACTATAATAAAAAGGGGCATACTGCTAATGTTTGTAGGAGTAGAAGGATCAATAAGCCAAACACACCCAAAAGCAAGGGTTACTATCACAAGTGCAACATGCAAGGACATATGACACAAGACTATAGGTCTATAGTCACAAGGACACAAAGATTTGATGGACACTACCATAATTGCAATAAGTATGGACACAAAGCCTTTGAATGCAGATCAAAGCCTATGTGGACACCAAATCAGCATGTAAGGAGGGACAACTATGTACACCATTACAATTGGGATTACAATACAAGGCAAAGTTGTCACTATTGTCAAGAGTATGGACATATACCTCAAAATTGTATAAGAACACACTCCAAAGGGAACTATAAAAGATAGTTGAACCAAACTGCTTGCTTCAGTTGCTTGAAAATTGGACATGTCATCTGGAATTGTCCAACAAAGGCCAAGGCACCCAAGACTGAAGTAAATAAGGGCAAAGAAAAGGTTGATGTGGAACACATCAGAACAAACATGAAGAAGACATGGCAGAAAAAAGGATGGACCAAGTACATCCAATGGAAGGGTCACTTCACCCACGAGGTCAAGTGATCATATCTCATCCAACTAATTGCAAGATGAGTCTATGGGGCTAATACATATAAGGATGTATCATACATCAGCCCTAAATCATGATGAAGCACTGCAAAGTATAAATTTGCATGAGATAAGGTGCTAAGACAAAACTTGAATAATGATGTCGAGTTGTCTTTGGTTGCCGAGTAAAAAAAAAATTGCAATGGTGGCCGAGTTATTAACAAAATCAATAGATGTCGAGTAAGAATAGTTATCGAGTGGATGCCGAGTTGAAAAACCTTTGGAAGCTAAGTGATAGGTGAAGGTACAAAAATACATTAAATGAAATGTTTTCAAGACGTTTAAAGGTGAAAATTGATTCATTTTGAGTCATTCAAATGAATAGTGATCACCAAGAGCATGATTAAGTGATTTCTCAAGCATTCAACCAGCGATTTACAGAGATTCAGAATCTACCCAAGAAATTTAAGCATTTAACCAGGTATTTCCCTCAGGTTCTGAGTTTTATAGTTTGTGAAGTTTTCTTTTAAATCGTAAAACCCTAGATCAGTAAAGAATGGCGTCTACTTCAAAGATGACCCAAAGGAAAGAGAGCCATGAAATTCAGCTTGTCATCAACGAGGTTAAGCAACCTGAATTCAGGCCAATCCTAGAAGTTGCATATAAAAATGATCCTGTTGGTGCCTTATCTGCTATTAGATTATGGTGATTGATCAAGAAAGTATTGTACATACTTCATAAATATTGGGGTTTGGGGCATCGCCCCAAAAAAAAATTTTGAGTTGTGGCCGACATGGTAGCTAACATATTATGGCCGGCATGTTGTAACCCTAAAATGAATGAAATCCTTGTATAAAAGGGTTTAGGGTTAGGTATTTTTCATTATGTTGTGATACAAAATTGGTTCTTGCAACGGTATTGAGCTATAAGGGATTACGAATTGTAATCAAGTTGTAATCAGTGGATTGTAATAAGATCAGACTTGTTGTTTGGTGGACGTAGCCCAGGGATTGGGTGAACCACGTTAAATCTTGGTGCCTTGTGTTCTTTTCTATGTGATCTATTATTTTTTGTTATTGATTATATTTGCATATAGTTTTTATTTCTGTCTGTGGTTTATCCTAACAAGCGGTATCAGAGCGAGGTTATCTTTCAGTTATCCTCTGCAGGAAAGTCTCACGGTTAAGTGGGAGTCTCACGGTTGAGTGGGAGCAATGGCAGATGAGGGTAAGTTGAGGGTTGACAGGTTTAATGGGCAGAACTTCCAGTTATGGAAGATGCAAATGGAAGACTATCTATATCAGAAGGATTTATGGAAGCCATTGGAAGGCAAAGCCAAGAATCAGGGAACTATGTCAGAGGCTGAATGGGATCTTTTGAACAGAAAGGCACTCGGAAGCATTCGGTTATGCCTGGCACCATCGGTGGCATTTAATATTACAAAAGCAAAGATGACAGAAGATTTGATGAAAACCCTCGCGACACTATATGAAAAGCCCTCCGCTTCAAACAAGGTATTTCTCATGAAGCGTTTATTTAATATGAAAATGGTAGAAGGTGGATTTGTTGCAGATCATTTAAATGAGTTTAATACTATTACTAGTCAGTTATCTTCTATGGGTATCAATTTTGATGAAGAAATTAGGGCTCTCTTGATTTTGTGTTCTTTTCCTGAAAGTTGGAATCGCTTGGTAATGGTTGTGAGTAATTCTATTCCTGGATCTAGTACCCTAAAATATGATTATGTGATTGGTGTTGTTTTGAGTGAGGAAACTCATAGGAAATCCTCAGGTGGATCTACATCAAGAAGTGCTTTGAATGCACAAAGCAGGGGTAGAAAAACTGAGAGAGGAAGTAACTCTAGAAATTGTGGGAAATCAAGAGGAAAGTCAAAGGGGAAGAGGTCTCAATCAAGAGGACCAAACGATTGTTGGTACTGTAGGAAACCAGGTCATAAAAAGAAAAATTGTTGGAATCAAAAGAAAAATGAAAGAGATAAATCAAATGGAGACAGGGAGGCAAATGTGGTAAGTAACAAATCTGAAGAGGATGCTTTGCTTCTGTCTTTAGAAAGTGTTGATGATTCATGGGTTTTAGATTCTGGTGCTTCATTTCATGCTACACCTCATAGAGGTTATTTCATTGATTATGTCCAAGGGGATTTTGGGCTTGTTTATTTGGGGGATAATGAACCCTATCAAATTTTTGGAAAGGGAAAAATTAAGATTAAGTTGCAGAATGGGAATCATTGGCTACTACATGAGGTAAGACATGTTCCAAGGCTGAGTAGGAATTTAATTTCAGCAGGGCAACTCAGTGATGAGGGTTGTGTAGTTACTTTTGATGATAAAAATTGGAAGGTTTCAAAAGGTTCCCTTGTAGTAGCAAAAGGTGTGAAATTAGGCACCTTATATATTTGTATAGGTCATATTGTTCCTTCTACTTTGATTGTTTCAGAGAAAAATTAATGTTTAGGAACAATTGTTGTAGTTGAGTAGGGAGAACAAATAGATGTTGTAGATTCTGATACAGCGTTGTGGCACAATAGACTTGGGCACATAAGTGAGAAAGGTATGAAAGTACTTCATTCAAAGAAAGTTTTACCAGGTCTAAAATGTTTGAATATGGATTTTTGTGAAAGTTGTGTATGGAAAACAAAAGAGAGTGAGTTTTGTAAAGACTGGGAAGGAAAACAAAAAGGAGAAATTAGAGCTTGTGCATACATATGTATGGGGACCAGCTCAGGTATCTTCCCTTGGTGACTCTCATTATTATGTTACATTTATTAATGATGCAACTAGAAAAGTATGGGTTTATTTCCTTAGACATAAATCTGATGTATTTCAAACTTTTAAGAAATGGAAATGCTTGGTTGAAAATGAGACTAGTAAGAAATTAAAATGTCTCGGATCTGATAATGGTGGTGAGTATTGCAGTCATGAATTTGAAGATTATTGCTCCACTAATGGTATTCGTAGATAGAAAATTGTTCCAAGGACTCTACAAGAAAATGGAGTGGCTAAACGCATGAACAGGACTATAATGGAGCACGCAAGGAGAAGGGAGATTGCATGCTGGGTTGCCCTTACACATGTGGGCAGAGGCTGTCAATACTATAGTATATTTGATTAATAGAGGTCCCTCTACTCCTTTGGGCTATGGTATTCCAAAGGAGGCATGGACTGGGAAGAAGGTGAGTTATTCTTTTCTCAAGACCTTCGGTTGTGAAGCTTTTGCTCATATATAGTCTGAAAATAGAACCAAGCTAGAAGCTAAATCAAAGAAATGTGTCTTTGTTGGATATGGAATTAATGAATTTGGTTATAGGCTTTAGGATTTTGAAAATCATAAAATTATAAGAAGTCAGTATGTCATATTCAATGAAAAAGTGTTGTACAAAGATCTGTTGTAGCAACATGAGAAAAAATAAGATGATTATGTAGTGCTAGAAGATACTCCAAAAGCTGATGTTCCAGCCATTCCTCATGATGTGCAACAACCACAAAAACAAATACCACACACACTAGTGAATGTTAGACAGTCAACGAGGCAAATTAGACCTCCACACAAGTTTTCTCCCTCTTTGTATTCTATTTTACTTACTGATGCTGGTGAACCTAAAAGCTATGATGAAGCTGTGCAGGTGGATACTAAGCTTCAGTGGGAGTCTGCAATGAAAGATGAAATGGACTCTTTGCTGAAAAATAAGACATGGGATTTGTGCAAGTTACCTGTAGGTAAAAAGGCTTTACAAAATAAGTGGGTTTACAGGTTGAAAGAAGAGGAAGGAGGTAAGAAAAGATTTAAGGCTAGGTTAGTTGTAAAAGGATTTGCACAGAAAAAGGGAATTGATTTTGATGAGATATTTTCTCTTGTTGTTAAAATGACTTCTATTCGTACTGTTTTAAGTCTTATGGCTACTGAAGATTTGCATTTAGAGTAGTTGGATGTTAAAATAGCCTTTCTTCATGGTGATTTGGATGAAGAAATATATGGCTCAGCCACAAGGTTTTGAGGTCAAAGCTAAGGAGAACTTAGTGTGCAAATTGAAGAAAAGTTTATATGGCTTGAAGCAAGCACCTCGACAATGGTATCTAAAATTTGACAGTTTTATGCATGAGCATGGATATAACAGGTGTCATTCATATTACTGTGTTTA
Organism: Cupressus sempervirens; assembly: GCA_028749045.1. Lineage (NCBI taxonomy): Eukaryota > Viridiplantae > Streptophyta > Pinopsida > Cupressales > Cupressaceae > Cupressus > Cupressus sempervirens. The sequence continues at coordinate 954,731,009 of CM053792.1, read as the reverse complement.
TTTTAAGAGGTTGGATGATGATAGCTACATTATTTTATGTTTATATATTGATGATATGCTTGTAGCTGGGTCTAATATGGATCATATTAAGGGGCTAAAATGCCAGTTAGCACATGCATTTTTTATGAAGGATTTGGGGGCAGCAAAACAAATCCTTGGTATGAATATTTGTAGAGATAGGAAGAATAGAACATTGACGCTATCTCAAGCTGATTATGTTGAGAAGGTGTTGCAATGTTTCTCTATGGAGAATGTTGAAGCTGTCAGCACACCTTTACTTGGTCATTTGAAATTGACTAAGGAGATGTGTCCTAAGACATAGGAAGAGGAGGATAAGATGTCTAAGGTACCCTATGCTTCAGCTATAAGAAGCTTGATGTATGCTATGGTATGCACTAGGCCAGATATTGCACATGTTGTGGGAGTCATTAGCAGGTATATGAGTCATCCAAGATTTGAGCATTGGAATGTTGTCAAGTAGATTCTTAGATATTTGAGAGGGACATCCAATAAGTGTTTACACTTTGGGGGATCTACTACTAATTTATAGGGCTATGTTGACTCAGATTTGGCAGGGGATATTGATACCAGGCGGAGTACTACAGGTTATGTCTTTACTGCTGGTGGGGTAGCCTTGAGTTGGGTTTCTAGGTTACAGAAGATTAATGATTTATCCACTACAGAGGCAGAGTATGTTGCTGCTACCAAGGCAGCCAAGGAGATGATATGGCTTCAATTTTTCTTGGAAGAATTGGGACATCCTCAGAAGGATAATTATTTTTTCACAGATAGTCAGAGTGCCATTCATCTTGCAAAGAATTTAGCTCTGCATTCTAAGACCAAACACATACAGTTGCGGTACCATTTCATTCGGTCCATTTTGGCAGATGGACAGTTAAAGCTAGAGAAGATACATACAAATGATAATCTAGCAGATATGTTGACAAAGGTTGTAGCAAGGGAGAAGCTAAACTCCTCTTCAATTTTGGTTGGTCTTTTAGACTAAACATGAATAAAAGAACAACAGAGTCTGGGGTGGTTTGATCTAGTGGAAGCCCCATGTGGTAGTGGTCTTGGTACAAGATTAGTCTCCAAGTGGGAGATTTTTGTTTAGTTTGGAGCCTAATCAGTCCCCAAGTGGGAGATTGTTAGATTATGGTGACTAATCAGGAAAGTACTGTACATACTTCATAAATAGTGGGGTTTGGGGCATCGCCCCAAAAAAAAATTTGGGTCGTGGCCAACATGGTAGCTGACATATTATGGCCGACATATGGCCGACATGTTGTAACCCTAAAATGAATAAAATCCTTGTATAAAAGGGTTTAGGGTTAGGTATTTTTCATTATGTTGTGATGCAAAATTGGTTCTTGCAGCGATATTGAGCTGTAAGGGTTTATGGATTGTAATCAGGTTGTAATCACTGGATTGTAATAAGATCGGACTTGCTTTTTGGTGGACATAGCCCAGGGATTGTGTGAACCACGTTAAATATTGGTGCCTTGTGTTCTTTTCTGTGTGATCTATTATTTTCTGTTATTGATTATATTTGCATATAGTTTTTATTTCTATCCATGGTTTATCCTAACATCCGCCATCCCTGAAAAAATTTTTATGGTTCAAGATGTGTGAAAATGTTACAACTGCAAAATAGGAGCCATAGGAGACTTGGAAATCTTTAATTCCTTTGACAAACTCTATGATAATGGTATATTGAAAGATGAGTTTTCTATCATAGAGAAGAAGGGTTTAACGAAAGCCCTAGTTTTTCCAATCGTATTCAAAACTGAATGGATACGCATAATACTTAGTAGAATCCATGATGGAGCATTCTAGTTAGAGCAAGGACTAGTCAAGATTACCAAGAAAATGGTTCATAGGGTCACAGGTTTTCCAACCCTAGATTGGCCAAAGACATTGAGAAGTGACAAAAAGGAAACAATTGAGAAGAACACAGGAGCAAAGTGGAATAATAGAGGCATGACCATAGACAGTATAACTAATCCACTTCTAGACTTTGCTATGAGGATCATATCACACAAATTTTATTAGTCCAGTAAGTTGAATAGTGTACCTTGCATAGCAGTGGATGTGGCATATAAGCTTGTAAAGAAAGACCACACCTATGACCTTGCAGAGCTCATGTTGCAATAGATTAATGAAAATCTTGGAGCTATTAGAAAGTCCAAGGGAGCAAAATTTAAATTTGGGTTAGTGCTAGTTTGTATGTTCTTTTGCGTGATGAAGGAATTCCCTTCATTTGGCAAAGTCAACTAGAGTTAGAACAAAACAATTGTTGATCAAATAAATGATTTCATTGCACAAATAGGAGATAGCTTTGATGATCAAATGTCTATCTATTTTGATGATTTCAAGAATGCAATGAAGAAAAGAATGAGGATACCAGTTTCACTGGTAGAAAAGCATGTAAATGACATATGCTTTCTGGTTGACATTGATTTTACTTACATCCAAGCAGTCCTTCCAAGAGCAAGATGGCTTAGACCATTGGGATATGAGCTTGATGTTGACCAAGCTTCTGCAACCATCACAGCATTACTTGTAGAAAAAATGGACAAAATTGCAAAGGCATTTGGGACATATGACACTATCAAATCAAGAGTGGTTACCGAACTCAAGATAGCCACAACAATAAAGAAAAAGGAAAAGTTAGTAAAGAAAATAAAGTAGAAGTTTGGTGTTGGAGAAAAAAGTGCAGTAGGAGAAGAAGAAGAGATTAGTGATGATGAAGAGGAAGGTGATGAAGAGAAAGATGAAGATGAGCCAGAACAAGAAGACAAAGATAAGAGTGTTGAGGAAGAAGAAGCCAAGGAAGCACCCATCAAAGGCAAAGTCATCAAAAGGAAGGCAAAGAAACCTCCTGCTCCTTAGCCTAAACCAAACAAATTTGCCACACCAACATCCAAGAAGCCAACAACCAGAGCTACAACAAGGGCCTCCACACAAAAAGCTAAAGAGGAAGCCACAAAGAAGAAACCAACAAAGAAGGCACAGGAAGAGCCAAGGAAAAGAAAAAGATATGTGGCTCAACCTGATATTGATGAAGAAGATCAGTCTGAAAAAGTAAGTCATCCTCCTAAGTCTTCAATTGATATATTATGTAAAAAGATTAGGAATGGAGACATAAGTGATATGAAAAAGATTGATTTTAATAAGTTTAGTAAAGAGGAACAAAACAGCATAGAGGAATCAGTCTATGCACTAATGGCATAGTTCAAGTATACACCATTTGAACTTGATGGACAATTGCAAAAGGAATTGTCTAAAATTGTAGAGGACAAATGACATTTCTGTCTAATGATGGAAAAGGAGATGAGGGAGTCAACCCTAGCAAGTATACTGCCTAACTTGACAAAGGAACAAATAAGTAAAGCAGTCAAGAGGCATAATAAAAGGTTTACACCTAAATATAGGGCATTCCCCATTTTACAGAATAAAATTGAAGTTGTACAAAAGACAACAAGATCATGGAGGAATCTATACAAAAGGGTTGAAGATGTATTTGAAGAAGAATACAAAGAAGTTGCCACTACTTAGCCAGAAGAAAGAAGGAAGAGGAGAGAAGAGAAGAAAAAAGTAGAGAAAAAGGTTGAAGAGGAGGAAAGCAAAGATACTAATGAGTAGCAAACTATGCAAGACACACAACTTCCACCTCCTAGCCTTCCTCACTCTACTACCACACCTACAGAAATCATAAAGATTAAGGATGTTTTTGACACCTCAAGTCAAAACATCAACCCATTAACTACAGAGGATCTCACTAAGATCCTTGACCAAACAACTCTTCAAGCACAATTATGTACAAGTCCCATATTGGTCAATGTAGATGATCTTCAAAAGTTAGTAGATAAACTCAAAGAAGCCAAGGTGTCACCACAAGAACCACCTCAAACCACTCAAACTACTAGACTTCCATTTCTACCACCTCCATCACCACCAAGAATAGCCATGCAAGCTCATCAAGAGCCGAGTGCTACAGCAAGAGAATTCATAGGTATAATAGTGCAAAGAGCAAGTACACCCCCAATAGTAGTAACACAAGAAGAAGAAGATAAGCAAGAAGAAGAAGATAAGAAAGAAGAGGAAGATAAGTAAGACGAAGAGGATAAAGAAGAAACACATGATAAGGAGGAATCTACAATACAAACCTTGGTTGAATTGCCAAAAATAGGTACTCCTACCAAACCTATCCAATAGCTGAGTACTGACAAGTTGACCCTACAAGTTAGTACACCAAGCTCAAGTTCTACTAGGGTAGCCAGGACCATTCATTATGGTATTCCTGAGCTTGATGAAGAAATCCAAATACCCTATTACAATTCAAGCACTCTAACTGAGGAAAAGATAAATGAAATACAGAGTGCATTGGACAAGAGAAGGAGGCAAGAGGCATTGAGGAAAGACTACAAATATAAGTAGGCAATGAATGAAATCAAAGATATATTCATGGATTCCTTCAGCCTACAACCTCCAGATTCAAGCAGGCCAATCCTTGAGCAACTATCTGATATAGTTGACCAAGTGAATAATGAAGACCATGATACAAATGTGAAACTCCTAGAATGGTCAGAAAAGAAGTTTGTAGGCAAGGTCAACCAAAAGATAGCTAATAAGATTATCTTGTGACAAGTTGATCTAGCTAAGAAATTGGATAAAGTAAAGATTGTACTAGGGAACATCTTTTCCCTTTATAGAAAATTGTGTGATTTTTCCAAGTTCACACAAGAAATAAATCAAAAAAAAATGAACCTTGACAGCAACCTTAAGCTCTCCAGTATGCAACTACCCTCAAATCCTGCATAGAGTGAGAAGCATATTACTCAAATGCTTCACATTCAGAGGGAATTAGCTGCATTATCAGCAGAAGAGGCCACTATTAAAGAAAAGTTGATGCAAATACAAGCCTCTATCACTCCTCACTTGGAGATATTACATAAGGAGCAAATGTATGTAGAAACAGTCCTAAAGAAAGATCCAAATATTTCTACTCATGAAGGACATGTTGATTTAGCAGTAGAGCTTGCAATCCAACACAAGTCATTGGATATTGCATTGAATAACTGGGATACAGCTCTCAAAATACTCCTTGAGGTAAACAAGACATTTTTGGCCAAGCATGGCATTATTGTTTAGAACCCTTTGACATAAGTATCAAAAAGGGGGAGATAATGTAGAAAGGGGGAGATAATATAGATAATATATTAAGGGGGAGCACAATTGCCAAATTTTGAAAGCATGATATAATAAGACATAATCAACTCAGGGGGAGTCATAATGTATAATGTTGATTACAATATCTTTTTGAAATTTTGTAAGTGAAGAAAGGACACACAAGGATTGGATCATGAATGATCAGTAAGTGTTTTTGACACTCATGTCAAAGGGGGAGATTGTTGATCTATATGTAAGATTGAAAAATGAGTGTCAACACACTTAATCATCTTCACTATACATGTCAAATATACAATGAAAGCCAAGCTAGAATTTCTTTATGTGCCGAGTCACAAATAGTGTCGAGCAAACTATAGTTGTTGCTAAGCACAACACATTACAGTAGATGTCGAGTGACTCAGGATCCAATAGGAGCTGAGAAAAGCAAGAATTCAATAGGTGTCGAGTGACATAGTAATCCTATATGAGCCAAGTAATTCAAGAATTAGTACAAGCCGAGCAATGCAAAAAACTAACAGGTGCCAAGTAATGTAGAAACTATAGTAGATGTCGAGCAATCTAGAATAGATGGTGTCGAGCATTAGTATTACTTCATGTGCTGAGAAATGCAAGATTAGCATAAAAGTTTGTGTAATCGCAAGCTAAGATGAAAAATGGTTATGCATGACTCATTGACAGGATAAAAGGATAGGATTAAATCCTCACAATCACCTATGTGATCCTCATGCAACCAATCAAAAAATTGGAGATTGCATGTAGCCAATGGGTGAATTTCAAGGTTTTGAGTGGGAACATTTTAATCAAGGATGCATGATGAACCACTAATCTTTATAAGGGAGTCTTGACACTAGTGAACATATAGAGAGGAAAGGAACCGTGAGAAGAAGGAAAAGCAGAGCCTATTAAGGTCACTACAGAACATTGGTGTCAAAGATTTAGAGGAAGGGATAGCATTTACACATCTAGTTGATCATAACAGAACAAGGAACACAATCAGCAAATTAGATCTAGCAGAGATCAGTTAATAGTAGAGCAGATTAAGTACCTGAGATTAGAATCAGACATTGCATTAGATCAGGTGTATTATTCTAGTACTCTCTCACAATTGTATTAGGAACTTGGAAATCCCATGGACTTGGGTAGGTTTAACAACCTTATTTAAATCCTTTAACAGGGTGGCATTCTAAATTGAATGTTCTTAAGTCCTCTAACAAGGCATACTCCTAACAAGGTGTAGAAATCCTTTAACAGGGTCACATTTAACAGTGTGTTGTAGCCTTTAACAAGGCAGGCCTTTAACAAGGAAAACCATCAAAAGTGGTTGAAATCAATTACTGCAGTAATTTTGTGGGTATCATCCCCACCCCAGTTTTACCTTCTTATTCCTGGAGGGTTTTTGGGTTACCAAAATCTCAAGTGTTATGTGTTGATGCATGTTTGTTTCTCATGATTGTTTAATGTTTATATGCATGCATGTTAATTTCAGCTATATGTTATTAAGGGTTTAAAAGTGGTAGAAAAGGCCAGTACTTCTGATTCACCCCCCCTCTCAAAAGAATTCTTCCCATTAAGACATTCCAACAGTGATAGTGATTGTTAGTGTAAACCGAGTTACTATGTTAACCGAGTGTTTTAGTGCTAACGATGTTACAACAACAGAGTTTGATTTTGTTTTATACTAAAATCTTAAGGGATCTAGGATTTTTTTATGGTAACTAATTCACCCCTCCCCTCTTAGTTACTCCTCTTACATTTCCAATATATAATTCTTAGGAATATCATTCTAAACTCTTGCAAATATGACATTAAATTTTGAAACAAGTACACCATTCCTAATATAAATCTTCAACAAATTACTAAAAGAATTAGATATGGTTACTCTTTCTCCAAATCAATCTATGAAAACTAAATATAATTCACTCCAAGATGAGATAGAACATGTTGATAAAAAGGAAAACTAGTCGCTAGCATCATCCTTCAAAGTTTGAATAGATAATTTCATATGCACATCTTCATGAACAATTTCAAAGTCACCCAACAAATCACATAACAAATGAACATGTTGAGTTGTTGAATCACCTTGTTTCCCACAAAAATTTGGCAAATAATCTTTGATATCATTTGGAACAAAATTGGGAAAACCATGGATGTCATCAAAACAAAATGGCTCATATCTTTTGATAGAGAAGGATCTACAAACAATCCTAGTGGGTTTCATACTTAGTGGCATGAAATTTGACATTCTTCATAAACTTAAACTCTTTGAGTTAAATAAAACCTTCATATCTACAAAAAATTCATCACACCCACATATAATCCTCTATCAAACTCTCATCAACATAGTTAAAACTTCAAGTAAATAATGCTAAAACTCATTCCAATGAAGTATGTGAAACACTATAAATCAATTCTCCTACTTAGTGTTGAAATTGCCTAATGGAGAAGCACTTTTTTACAACCAATTTTCATGAAAATACACCATTGAAAGTGAAAATACCTTCCAATTTGATGGCTATAAATTAATTATTTGTTTGAAACAACATCAAAACTAAGATCTCATCCAATTTTCATAAAAATATTATGGTAGTATCACCACCTCATGAAGAGGACACAAATTTTCAAGATAAAGCTTCATAATATATCACTCTTGCATTAGCACATCACATATCAATACAAGTCATTGGAAGTTCTCCAACCTTTGTCAAGAAAAATCCACCAATTTTCAAATCTTCCTTTTTACTACTACAATTTGATCATAAAATCATTTGTATAATGCATTGGTGTATAGATATAGAACTAGAGTCGTCATTCACACTTAGTGAGGAAAAAATTGAATGAACTTGAAGATTAACACAAGATGATCCAAAATCACTATATATAAAGAATTATTTCTTTATTGATACTCTTGGATTTAAATAGTCTTGACATGGTTGAAACATCAAAAATCTTTGACTCTAAGATAAGGCAAAAAAGTTGAGAAACAAATATGTAGTAAGATAATGAAATGTATATCAACACCCTATAGCTACAAGTATTTTCCTCAATATTTCCCCATTGGAGTCACCATTTTTTTGGGTCCTAATTTGATATAATTTTAAATACTAGGAAGCTGAAACATAATATACCTAAGGACTAGCTAAATCTCATTATCAACACACTTGAATAGAACCTAGACCAATTAACAAGGCAAGATTGCTTCAACACTTCAAGATCTACAAAACCTAGGTAGGTAGACCTTTAGATTCATCAAAATAACTAGTGCTATAACATAGATCTAAATATAAAGAAAGTAGATAATATCCTGATATGTTCTACACTTATGCAATAAAATAGGTATGCAATAGCTAGTTACACAACCTATGAATTCACAAACTAAGTGAGTCTTTTTTTAATCTCTACAAACAAAAAGGGGAAATAGATTTTATTTTTTAAAATTTGAAGCAAGAAACATGGAAAAGGGACAACAAAAAATATGCAAAGTCTCTAGCTAAGATAGGTGCCTTATCTCCATTGGGTACCTAAAACATGAGGTGCAATACCACTTGCATAAAAAAACTTCAAAAATAACATTAGATCTAAGATATGATACCTTATATCATTCTTTATCAGCACTAACAATTCAACCTACTTATCACATCCATGAAACACTTTATCAATTTGTGCCCTTAATTAAATAACTTAGTTGATTCCTTGAATCAAAGTAAAATAATGAGACACATATCTCACAACAAGATACCAAAGACACTAAATCCTTGATTCATTCATTTGAAACTTTATACAACATTAAAATGGAGATTTATGAACCATGGTATTTATTCATTAAAAACCCTTGCTATATTTGCTAATGGACTATGAATCAATAGATACAAGAAACCCTACAAAGACTCAACATGAATCTATTAATCTTCTCAAGAAACTATATAAAATTCTTCTCAAAACATGAAAACTTGTTGGAAAAGGTAGAAAACTAGGTTGAGAACTTACTCAAGTAGTTGGAACCAACCATGTACAATGAAAGAAGAGAAGAAGATACAGAAAGAGAAAGAGGGCAAGATCTAATCTAATGGTGCCAAGCATCCTCTTCCTTTTCCATCTTATGTTGTTGTAAATATTCTCTCATCTCTCCTCCTTCACTTGGATATCAAATCTTCATCATTTTATTTAACAAACTCATCCAAATATCCCCAAATGATGAAGAAACTAACTGCTGGAAAGAAAGCAAATTTTTTGATGAAACTTCTACTAAAAAATCCCACAAAATGGTTCCTAAGGAATAACACTACAATAAGAATCTCCTCCAAATTTGGAGCAACCCCACTTCATAATTCTCCAAGAAACTAATTTTGAAAAAGCCTAGGAAGAGATAAGAAAAAATGTTTGAGAATACCCCTATTTTACAAAATTGGAAAAATACTTCACTTAGTCAGACCTCCTTTTGTTTTACTAGTAAAATCACAATCCACACTCCAAGACCTTTTTGGTGATATTTGATACTTGCATATTTAGATCTCATTTGCACCAATATGCCCCTCTCAATGTGCATATCACTCAATAATATAGGCCCTTTGAAAATTATAATAATCTTACTTTATTCTATAGTTTAAAACTATATAATAAAATAAAAACCTCAAAATACTATGTATTCAACCTAGGGATGATATTTTAATGTTTTATGAAACATTTGAATTTCCCTCTAATTCTCAAGTCAAATTGGTCAACTCTACCTAGGTGCCACTTATTGTTGCTTGATTGGACCTTGGAGCCACCTCACCATGTGGTGCAACCACATAAACTCTTCTTGCAAAAAAAAAGGCCCTAATTGCCTATGATTCAACTTTGGCATGGTATTCTTAGATATCTAACCTGCACTTTTCTTATCAATTTCTAATACCACAATTCAATTTGAAGACCACAATCCACTATTGAAATGCAAACTCACTTGAAATAAAAGTGGTAATGATGCCCTAATTTAAAATCTCAATGCAATCAAAGTATCTCTTTTGGCCAAATCTCTTCTTGAACACAAGTCTGCTAAAGTAATAGGGTATGATTCTATAAAAGTAGTGCCCAAACATTAAACAATCAATTCCCAAAATGTTGATCAAGTCATCTTCCATACGGTGTGCTTTCCTTACACATGTACTTTAGACTAGAAATAGGATTCAGCTATTAATCTTTGAACTGTGTCTCTCCATGTAATATTTTGCATTCTAGTTCTCCTAGAACATTGTCTGGGTTTCTTAGTCTATACAGTAGACAATGAAAGCAATCCATTTGTTGTCATGTGCTCTTGTGTGCAGATTGGGAAGAGGATTCAAATAATAGAGGCTCTTAACTTTGACTACAACCATCATGTTCCATTCCACTAATCAATATCTCATAACAAATTATTCCATAAGAAAGGTTCTAGATCGTAGTCTCACAAGTAAAAAAACCATTGCTAAAGCATATCCAAATATGCCTCTTTATTCAAAACATTTCCATACACCTTTGAGTGTAAGGTAGAACCAATGTTGAAAATTCCAAGTTAATTTTCATACTCATTGTCATCCATTTGTGAATGGGCACTCTCGCAAATTCCAAATGGAATTGCCCCCAATCAACCTTTGAGTGTAAGGTAGAACCAATGTTAAAAATTCCAAGTTAATTTTCATACTCATTGTCATCCATTTGTGATTGGGCACTCTAACAAATTCCAAATGGAACTGTCCCCAATCAACCTTTGATTGTAAGGTAGAACCAATGTTGAAAATTCCAAGTTAATTTTTATGCTCATTGTCATCCATTTGTGAATGGGCACTCTAGAAAATTCCAAATGGAACTGCCCCCAATTAACCTTTGAGTGTAAGGCAGAACCAATGTTGAAAATTCCAAGTTAATTGTCATACTCATTGTCATCCATTTGTGAATGGACACTCTGGCAAATTCCAAATGGAACTACTCCCAATCAATCTTGGTATTGATCATTACATTATTTGATTACTTGTTTTATTTTTCACTAGTTGGGTTACATGACTTCACTAGGAAAATTATTTGAGTGCACCTTATTTATCTTTCATGTGCATTTTTTGGGACTCTAGTATTTTCATACCTCGCAACCACTTTTCACACATCTTATAAAATAATAAAAACATCAATAAGATTTTCATCATGTGCTTTTTAACCGTCAAATAAAAATCTCATAATATATTCACCTCTGTGAGCATCACCCGAATCTAATAAGTTCTAAGTGTTCAATTTATTCTCATGAGAGATGGATTAGTGTGTGAATCACTACTCATGAAACATGGGCCAATGATTTTATCTCAAAAACTACATGGTTAAATCTTGATATCAATATCATAATTTCCTAGAAAAAATTTCAATTTGTAGACATTAGTTAAAACACATTTCCAGTAGTTAGTCAAGTCCTAGGTTGACTCAGCAAGAAAAAATTCAAACACATTTGACTAGCCTCTTAAACTGGTCCATGAACCTTAGAATAATATCCTTAATTGACTTGATTACATTTGGTTATAAATTGATCACTAAAACTTGCACTTCAAATTACTTCACATAAAGTTCCCAAATGGCTAAACTAATGACTTAGACGACTTTTAAAAATTGACAAATCAAGTTGATTGGGATTTGATACCTGACATACATGCTCTTTGGTACACATACTTTCATTTTGAAAATTGTGATCTCATGATGACATCAAGATTAGAAGATATTAACTATTAAAGATACCCTTTTGAAATTAATCTACATTTAAACATGTCAGAAACATAAAGTTGCATTTGGATTTGACTTCAAAAAATATGCATATGACCACTTGGATGTATAAAAATTTGGGCATTGATTCTCCCTAACATGAATATTTTAATGCTACAATTTGGTCTTATGAGAAATAAATAGGCAAATTTGGTAAGCATGCAAAGTTGGCTTCCAAAATTTGCAAAACTGGGCAACTTTGCAAAACAAGTTTTTTTGCAAACAGAATGGACCTAGGAAAGTGCACAAATGGATTCATGAAAACTCGAAAAATGGCATGGGGCTATTTATTTTTAGCATAAAATATAGTGTTGTAATTTAGTTGATCTCATCTATCATGGAATAGAAGTTATAACATCATGAACAGGGCTACCAATCAATCTATGAAACTAACCAATAATCACATTTGAAAACTAGTCAAAAAGATTCATCATAAGCTTAAACTTGGAACATAGAATTCCACTAACCCTTAGAATGTAGTGGTGAAATATTTTTCACATTTGGGTCAACTAGATCAAATTTATTCAAGGCCAAACAGGGCTTTCTAGATTTCTTAATAAAGTGCAACAACAGGACCAATTAACAACCAACTTTGGGAAACTCAAAACTCTATCACAAAATGTTGGAATGACTTGAAATCTGAAAAATAGGTTCATTGTATGCATGCTAAACATCCCCAAAGTGGCAGATTATGAAATTTAACTGGGTGAAAGATATTCAAATGCAAACTAGCCCTCTCCACAATGTTTCACACTTAGGCAAAAATACAAATGAAAAATGACCAAGTTCTTTGCAAGTACAACAAGAAAAAAAATCATTACCTTTAGTTTCTCTCTTCATAAGCAATGAAAATCCTTCATCAATATTCTTATCTTATTCTTATTTCACTGTCCATTTTCTAGCATAATCTCCACTTGTGCTCGCACTCCTTGTAAGTTTAGCTCTGTCTTTGTGTACACTAAATCTAACTCTATCCTTGTCACTCTTTAATTATGTTTCAACTTATATTCAAATTATTTCAACTTCCCAAGTAATGTTTCTTTTGTAAAATTGAGTGTCACAGAGATAATTTATTCAATGATCTCAACTTTATGTGTATACTTAGGTGACAAAGACTTCAATCTCTTCCATACCACTTTATCTTCATGCATAGTTCCTTCACAACTCTTGATTCCCACAAAAATCTCATATATTCTATGAAAATATGCTTTGATAGGTTCATCTTCCATCGTCTTATCATTATCTAACATATTCTTTCAATCCTGCAATCTAGATTTCTTTGTGAACTTATAACCTTCAAATAAATTTTGTAACTTAATCCAAATTTAATTTACATGATATAAATCTTATACCTCAACATACTAATATTTTAGAAGACATGACAATACTACTTCTCTAGTGTACATATTATACATGAATAGATCTTTTTACTCATGTATCTAGTTCTCTAAATCTTTCTCCTCAATCTCTGCCTTGCTTTCTCTTGTAACCAACTAGTAATCTACTCCCATGCATAATAGGTGAGTCTTCATCCTATCCTTCCAATTTTCATAGTTAACTCCATCAAATTGTGAAACCTCTTTCCTAAAAGTAGTTTTGGATCTCCTTGAGTTGTTAAACTTTCTCTTCAAGGACCTAATGCTCCAATACCAATTATTAGAAAGTAAATTCCACTAATATAACTATTGGGGGTGAATAAGTTATGCACTTTAGATATTCTTTATCAAATTTAACAAAATTGAAACATGTAACCAAAATATATAACAACCACAAGATGATAACCATGAAAAGTGACACAAGATATGTTATCTAATGAAACCCTTGAGAAGAGGGAAAACCTCAGTGGGAATGATGCCCACAAGATACACTAATATAAAAGTTTCATGTGAAAGGATGTGGCCCTATTAGGGGTCAAATAAATATAATCAATATAGATGATTCCCTATTAGGAGAATTTGAATCTCTATTAGAATATTTAAACCCTATTAGGAGTTTTTCAAATCCTATTAGGAGCTTAGAAGAAGTCAACTGAACTCACTATTCAAATTACTTGAAAATTATTCTCACTAAATAATTTAGGATAACCTATCCAATAAAAATAAACTGACTTAAATAACAACTTAACTTTCCAATATAGTTCCTTTAAAGTCTACAATTATCCTCAACATGAAACAATACTCTAACCCTCACAAATTTACATCCAAATCTCACATAATATTACACCACAATACATATGACCACGTATGATACTTTAAAACCAAGGAATTTGTTAGCATGAATGCTAATGATACTACTTTAGAGGAGTATCGTAAGCATTGGAGAGTGTTGACATGTTGCATTCATGACAATTTTTGTCATTGATGTTAACATAGTATGGTTTTTGTAAAGACTAGCTAAGTAAGAGACAAAGATCTTAGATCTTAGCCATATGGTAATGGTTTGATTGTCTACTGATGCACAATTATGGACATGTTTAGTACAGTGTCCTAATGATGTGGTTCAGTGTGTAGAGTCTAAGTCAAAGACATATGGAAGTTGTACCTGATTTACAAATAGCATTTTAGAGATAGAATATTGGAAAGTAGTTCCTAATGTTTATTTGCTATCATACATATGAGATGCAATAAGAAGATGTGCAATTAGGAAGTGATAGAAGACAATTTTTTGGTGATGTCAACAAGTGTGCAAGCCCTAGTATCACACGTGTGATGTTCTGTATAGACTATGAGCTGACAGTGCTATTGTAATTGCAATTAATTAATTATCTTATTATAATCAATTGGGAAAGCCTTAAGTCCAACTCAAGAAATTATTTTGAAGATATGGTATAAAGGAAAGATGGTTTCCTTATTTGTGACATGTTGTGATCGTTGTATGAAGTGAGAAGTGCAAAAAGGAGAAAAGTGGTTGAGGAATGCGTGTAAGCAATCCAAGGGATTATTGGATGCAAGTTTTGTGATCTAGTTACAAGATCAAAAGGAGTAGAGGTCTGGTTGATAGGACAAAAGAAGAGGAAGGAAGTACATTTTATATCTATTATTCTATAAGGAATAATACAAAAGTCATGTGGACAGTGAGTTCATTGGTCTTTCCCTTGATGTTATTTGGACAGTAGATCTAGCTATCTTCCACAACTTCTAACAGGGTTGGAATTTCCTAATAGGGACTCGTATGTATTGAATGTATTCATAGACTCCTAATAAGATTTATCCTGTAACAAGGATCATTTATATTAGTACATCATCTTGTGGGTACCATCCCTACCAGGGTTTTCCCTTTGATCAAGGGTTTCCCTAGTTAGCATATCTGGTGTTACTGTTTGTGAGTATCTTCTCGTAGTTTTTTATTATACTGCTCATATGGTTAAATTTTAATAAGGTTGATAATTTTGATATTAGTTGTATAACTAATTCACTCCCCCCCCCCCCCCCCAACTCTCAGTTATATTGGTAGACTATATATTCTAACAATTGGTATCAAAGCACTACTGTTAGATTGGATTGAATGTTGATGATCTATGTATGGAGGAGTATTTGTGATGAACTGAGTCATTGAGGACTCATAGTAATTGGTCTTGAACAATGTCTTTGAACACTTGAGCTGGTTGAAGAATTGGAACAATGTATTTACAATTGGTATTTAACAATTGGTTACTTGTTTTATTGAGGCCTTTGACATTAGTTTCAATGGGGGAGAAATATGCATGAAAAACATATCCTAAGAAACGGAGGATAAGAACTCCAAAGTATGAATAGAGATATTTAGAAAGATTCATGTAAGGAAGCAGAAATATGCACCTGATATATTGTGAGTTGTTTAGTGTGAAGTGAACAGTTGTTTTTTATCCTGAAGAAGAGAAAGAAGAAAAGAGCATTTCATTTAAGAAAAATTATGCACCTATTGTGTTGAGAATTATTTAGTTTGTGGAAAACTAATGTTGGTTAGCAACAATAGCAAAACATCATTTTGGTATTTTTGGAACTTAGATATTTTTTATCTATGTTGCCATCATGACAAAGGGGGAGATTTTTAACATGAATGTTGATGATACTACTCTGGGGGAGTATCCTAAGCATTGGAGAGTATTGGCATGTTGCACTCATGACTATGTTTGTCATTGATGTCAACATAGTATGGTTTCTATAAAGACTAGCTGAATAGTAGACAAAGATCTTAGTCGTATGGAAAATGGTTTGATTTCCTGGTGATGCACAAAGTCTAAGTCAAAGACTTACATAAGTTGCAACTAATTTACAGAGAGCAATTTAGAGACAAAGTATTGGAAAAGTAGTTCCTAATTTTTTTTGCTATCATACATCTAAGATGTAGTAAGAAGATGCGTAGTCAAGAAATGACAAAGGATAGTCTATCTATGATGTCAACAAGTGTGCAAGCCCTAGTATTGCATGTGTGAATTTTTGTATAGACTATGAGTTGACAGTGTTATTATAATTGTAATTAATTAATTATCTTATTGTAATTAATTGGGAAAGCCTCAAGGCTGACTCAAGGAATTATTTTGAAGATATGGTATAAAGGAAATATGTTTTCCTTGTTTGTAACATGTTGTGATCATCGTATAAAGTGAAAATTGTGAAAAGGAGCGGAGTGGTTGAGGAATGCGTGTAAGTGATCCAAGGGATTATTGGATGCAAGTTTTGTGATCTAGCTACAAGATCAAAAGGAGTAGAGGTCCAGTTGATAGGACAAAAAAGAGGAAGTACATTTCATTTCTAGTATTCTACAAGGAATAATATAGAGATCATTTGGATAGTGGGTGCATTGATCTTTCCCTTGAAGCTGTTTGGACAGTAGATCCAGCTATCTTCACAACTCCTAATGGGGTTGACACAACTCCTAACAGGGTTGAAATATCCTAACATGGATTCAAAGTCTCCTAACAGGGACTCATATGTACTGAATATATTCATAGACTCCTAACAAGGTCCATCCTCTAACAAGGAACATTGATTCTAGTACATCATCTTGTGGGTACCATCCCCATCGGGGTTTTCCCTCTGATCAAGGGTTTCCCTAGTTAACATATATGTTGTTATTGTGTATGAATATCTTGTTGTGGTTTTTGATTATACCACTCATATGGTTAAATTTTAATAAGGTTGATAATTTTGATATTAGTTGTATAAC
Source organism: Cupressus sempervirens (assembly GCA_028749045.1). Lineage (NCBI taxonomy): Eukaryota > Viridiplantae > Streptophyta > Pinopsida > Cupressales > Cupressaceae > Cupressus > Cupressus sempervirens. Next base: position 954,713,915 of record CM053792.1, on the reverse strand, counting down.
TGATTCAGCCCCCCTCTTAGTTATATTGGTGGACTATATATTCTAACAGAAATATCTTTCCTTTATATGAAGTCCTTATAACTAATTGATTCAGCCTTGAGGATTCCCCAATGTATGATGAATAATATAGGACCATCATAAGATATTACATTTAAGTTCCATATGCTACAATACAAGTTGCATCAATAATATAACTTAGTAGGCCTTCAAGGAATAACCTTCATGCTATCCTTCACAAGTATTCACAAACTACAAAAAAAATTATGTCATCTTGAACATAACATCGTGAACATGTCTCTAACCAAAAACCAAGCCCACTGTAAAATCTTTAACTCTAGAAAAAGAATACAACATGAACAACACCATATAGTTTCATGTACATTAGCCTATAACCAGTCCCAAGAAAAACTTATGTAACTCTCACAAAACTTCATAACTCTTTCTCTAAACATAGACATAGCATTTATAGACATATATGAACATATTGCTAATCATTTTTTATATAACTCATCAACCAAAAACCTCATCAAAAAAAATTGTCTCTATAACTTTGCCTAAACTATCCAAAAAGATGATATATTGACATCAATGACAAACCTAGTCATGAATGCAACACATAAGAACTCAATCATATGGAAATCTCCATAAAGCATTCATGCCAACAATTTCACCTTAATAAATATGATATAACAAGTTCTTGTGATAAATTTCATAAGGTCATACGATAGGTGGGTGTGTGTCATACAATGGTCTAGAGATAGGCCATTTAATAAACTATAAATATGTGATATATGTGATGGACTTTGTAAGTGCATACAATAAACTTGACCATCATACAATGAAATGGGTTTCTAGCCTAAAAATTGGAGAGATCTAACAAAAGGAAGTGAAATTTGGATGCTTCTCAATTAATTACTAATTCATCATAGTCTCAAGGCAAGTTATGCCTCCTACTCAACTAAAATTGGTGAGATCACACTGGAACCTACATCTTTGTTCTCAAAGACTCTTGACTTCACTAAAGGAAAAATGGACAAATGATTTAAAATTGACCCTTTTGGGATCCTTCTATAACTTTTTGACCTAATTTTCAAATATTTTTTTATTTTTACAAAAAATTTACCCAAACTTAATTTTGATGTCCTAGATTCATTTTCAGGATTGAAATCAAAATTTGGATTCATCTTGCTAATCAAAATGTGATTTAAAAACCTTTTTTGCTCTAATGTAGTTGACCATCTTGTAAGGTTTATTTTTTTATCCAGTGAGGAAAACTTAGTTTAACATCATCAAAATCATGTTTCTAGACTTATCATCACTTCTATTACATTTTGGTCAAACCTACTCATATAGGGGCAATTCTTAATCATATAGTGGTAAAACTTGGTCCAATGCTCTTCCAAATCTTTCTGAATCAATCATCACCATTTTGGACCTTATGGTATCTTGATGTGATCAAGTCTATCTCACTTATGATTCTCCTCCATATCATTTAGATTTTGATCTTGAGGGGGCATGAATATCCTTTCAAAACTATAAATTGACTATGGAATCATCACTAGGGGCATCTCATCTTCATTGCTTCACATCAAGTTGAGATTCTTCAAAATTGTCTATACTTGGGCCAGATCCTCTTAGACATTATTTCTCATCGCATTACATCAATTCTAGTATTGCCTTATCAATCTCTTCCTGATGTTCAATTTCATCACTTCATGCATTAAACTATGAATTTAGGATTTTCTCTCTGATTCTTCTTCAATTGGGTTCAAAATCAACCTAGATACTCTTTGTTCAATCAAGTTTGGAGTTATTTAGCTCACTACACTTTGTTCAACCAGGTTTGAATTCATATCAGTTATCAGTTGTTTAACATCATCATCATTCTTTGACTCAATGTTCTCACTCATACACTAATTCAAAGAGGGTAAATGTAATCACCCAAGTTTGGTCTAATAAACTATAAGCCCTCTTTTGATTATTTCTAGTTTATATGGTAGACCACATTATGTTATTAATCAATTTTTCAAATCCTTGATAAAATCATCGCATAATCATTTATTTGATTTTATCCTAAAGTTTGACCACCTTATCCTAAGTTTATTTGATTAAAATAATGTGCCCCCCTTTAATTAAAAAAATAAATCCCCTTTATTCCTATGTGCACATGTAAAGACATTTTCTAATTCAAAAAGAAAAAGAAAAATAAATTATCCACAACTTGAAATTGCAATTTCCAAGGTGAATAAATGTTTTGACTCTTCAAGAGAGATTTTGCCTCTTTATCTCAACTACTCCTTTGCATCTTAAGACATGAGCACATGGATCAACCAAGATTTAATCTCCACCATTTCTCATTATTTTATCTCTTAATCTTAATTATATGCTCATTGCCAAATCTCTTTAAAATAAGGCTCTCTCCTCACTCTTTCATCATTCTAGAGTTCATGCTACTATTATGTTGTCATTTTGATTCCTAAGTTCTAAATTACTCGCATCCTTGCATTCTCATATAGTTTAACATTTCCTTTTATTGAAATTAGCTTAGCTCATCTTATAGCTTACCTAGGATGGAGTTATATTTCATCTTCTTAGATTAGCTTTACTTTTCTTATTCTTATATATCATTCTAGATTAATCTCGCATTCTTGCATCTCATCCTTATCTTAGCTTTTTTAGTCACATATCATGTGAGGATCTTGGATACTTTCACTCTCATTACTTATTATCTTTGAATCTTCCATTCTATGGTGTAACTTCCAAGGGTCTCCTATCTTAGGTTCATTTCAGAACCACCATGCTTATCTCTTTGATTATTTCATGTCATAGATAGGAACTTATAAGCCTCCTCTCAAAACTCCTAATCCATGGAATCATTAGATAACTAAGAGGGGGAGTGAATTATTTATAACCAATTATCATATAGGCTTTAAAAACACTTTTGTACCTACTTAATCTTCATAAAATTTCAGATCATTAACTTGGTAGATAGGTCCAAAATAACAATTCAAACTTATAAAAAACTTGCATCAAACTATCAACTTTATGTTCCTTATCGAAGTAATCATCTAACTTATACCGACTTGCAACATTAAAAATTGAATTGAGATAAGCATGCAATACAATAATAATTTACACATTTGACACAAGTATTTAGCATAGAAACTTTGTAAAGGAAAAAACCACATGGGAACTAGAAACCCAAATATTTTCACTCTTATGAAATGAGCTCTTATAGGAGCCAACCTTGCTAAATGTTACAAACATATTTTTAATGTGACCTTGTTGGAGGATATACATCAAAGATCATCTAGAAATGTTAAAATAGACCATAAAAATATAAAAACCTGTTTCAATATGAAGAACAGGGAAAAAATAAAGCAAAAAATAGAGATATATAATTGATAAAATACAATATATTAATTCAACTTGTGCATCTAGATTTGATCTAACAATGCACTATTGATTTGTGCATAGTACATATTTATAGAGGAAATACTAAAATCTGAAAACTCCTCTTCTAGAGTATTATGTATCCTAGAATTTTCTACCTACAATCTAAAGTGTTTTAATGGAAGACTATATAAAAATCTCTTTTGTGCTCTCTTCTAGATAATATTACTCTTCCTAACCCCCCACCCTTAAGATTGGATAGAAGAACGCAAAGAAAATACAAAAGAGAAGGGGAACATTACATGACTTTCCCTCCTTAATGTTCACCTCAATCATACAGAGCATATTGTCTAGATTTAGAAATTTAGCCTCAAGCATACTCTTAGTAAATATATTTGTTGTTTGATCTTCACTCTAACAAAATTAGATATTAACAATGTTTTCTTGAACAAGATCTCTGATATAGTGAACATCAATATCAATATGTGTTTTCTTAGCATGAAAAATAGGATTGCTTGTAACTTGTATAGAACTTTGGTTGTCAAAATAAAAAGTAGTAGTTGAACTTTGTGCAGAACCAAGCTCACATAAAAGATTTGGAATCCAAACTAATTATTTTTTTGCTTCCTTTTCTACTCTATATTCTACTTCACATGAGAATAGTGATGCAGTTTCTCATTTTTTGTTGCTCCATGTAATTGGACTTGATCCTAGCTGAAAAATATAGCTTCCAGTAGATTTTATATCATCAATATCACCACCCCAATCTGAATTTGAAAAAATGCAAGCAAAGAAATTGGGGACTTGTAACTTTAATGTATGCCATAATAAATTATTCCATGAATATATCATAAAATCCTCTTGGTAACCATCCAATTACTTTCTTTGGGTTCCTACATAAATTAAGATACCATATTGACTGCAAAACATATGTCTAGTCTAGAATGAGTTAGATAAACCAAGCTACCAAAAAAAATTCTATATAAAGTAGGATCTAGATTCTTAGAGGTACATTCTTTAGTAAGCTTGGCACCAGATTGGAAAGGAGTAGGGGTTGGCTTGCATTCAAGCATTTTGAATTTCTCTAAATAATTCATTGTACATTTTGTTTCAAAGATAATCAACCCATCATGAAGCCTACTAATTTGCAAGCCAATAAAATAACTTAGTTCACCCAAATCACTCATAAAGAATAGCCCTTTAACATCTCATTTTAAATGATTAATTAACTCAATATTTGGTCCAGCTATGAATAAATTGTCTACATAAACAATAACAATAATAATTTCATTTTGTACTTTATGCACATAAAGATTTCGATTTGATTTACATTTCTTAAATCTGTGAAGTTGAAAATACTTGCCAATCTTCTCATTCCATTCTCTTGGGGCTTGATTAAGTCCATAAAGTGAATTCTTTAATTTGCAAACATGTGCACGTCTGTAAGGCCTCCTAAGTTATAGCCAAATATATCAACAATTATGATAACAATTCAACAAGATCTCGCAAGATCCAATTGCCTAGCTAGCCCAGATCCATAATCTAGTAGAGAACTCCAAGAAGAATCTAAATTTGTTCTCACAAGCCACCAAGCAACCTTTTTATTTCCAAATCCCACACTTGCTAATAGCTCTGCTAAACTTTGCTCCTCCCAGCTACTCCATCTTCTCCATGTTGAATGAATAGTGACTATTGGCTCCACAAGATCCTTAACTTATACTAAACCAAGCCATGAGTTGGTCTAGCAAGTTACATTAAATAAACCCTCAAGCCATAAGTTGGCTTGGCAATACACATTAAATACATGAAATAATTAAATACTTAGGACAAGCCCCAAGTTTTATAATGTATAACTAACTTAATGAAAATAAAAATATGCACCCTTAGGCATAGGTCCATGTGTCATCCAACTATCAAAATCCAAGAGCACACACACCAACTCCCTCGAACCAAAGTTTTTGAATAAAATCTCTAATGTCTACCATTAAAACAAGAGCACATGACCACCAGTCACCAAAATAGCTCTAACTCCAAGACAATAGCTCTAAACTCTATGTGCACTTAGGGAAAGGAACTTTTGTTAGCATGAATTTTGATAGTATTCATTTGGGGGAGTATCCTAATCATTGGAGCGACCATTTACATGATTGAAATGTTGCATTCATGTCTTTATTTGTCATTGATGTCAACATAGTATTATTTTTGTGAAGACGGGTAGAGTAGCAGAGAGAGAATAAGGTCATAGGGACTATGTATTAATGATGAGGTCAAGTGTAGTTAATGATGTATTCTATATTGTGTCCTATTTCTATGGAAAAGTGTGTGTGTGTGTGTGTGTGTGTGTGTGTGTGTGTGTGTGTGTGTGTGTGTGTGTAGAGATTTGAAGACATGCAAAAGATATTAATGAATTCTAGAAGATAGTAAGAAGATGGAGTACCTGATAAGTGATTTCTGATGATTGATTTGTATCTCTTTACAGGGATAGAATCATGACAAGTGCTGTTAGATATTGATAGTAGAAAGTCTGATGATGATGTCAACAAGTGCATAATGTCAGTAATCACACATGTGAAAAATTGTAAAGATTGTGAGCCGACAGTGTTGTGTAATTATAAAATTATTGTAATATCTTAGTGAGGTCCTATTATAATTGATTGGGAAAGTCTCAAGGGTGACTCAAGGAATTATTTTGAGGATATGGTATTAAGGAAGGTTATTTTCCTTTTTGTGAAGTATGCATTTCAAGTGTAATTTACAAAGTATTTGGTAAATGTGAGTAAGTGATCTAAGGGATTATTGGATGTGAAGTTGGTGATCTCATATCGAGATCAGAAGAGGTTTGGTATGATCAAGAGGATAGAGAAGGAGATGAGGTTATTTTATTTCTATTATTCTGCAAGGAATAATACAAAGATCAGTTGGACGGTGAGCTCAATGATCTTGCCCCTGAATTTGTTTGGACAATGGGTTCATCTGCCTTCTACAACTCCTAACAAGATTGGCATAACTCCTAACAGGGTTGGAATCTCCTAATAGATATTCAAGGTCTCCTAATAGGGACTAATATGTATTGAATGTATTTCATTGGCTCCTAAAAAATTCCATCCTCTTACAAGAAATTTTTATATTAGTACATCATTTTGTGGGTACCATCCCCACCTGAGTTTTCCCTTTAATCAAGGGTTTCCCTAGTTAACATATCTAGCTTTATTGTGTATGTATATCTTTTTATGGTTGATGATTATATCATTCAAATGGTTAAGGTTTAATAAGGTTGATAAGTGATTTAATAGTTTGATAATTGATTAACCCCCCACCCCCACTTCTCAATTATCTTGGTGGACTCTACAACAATTCCAAGGTTCCTCAAACATATCCCCAATTACACAAACCATAATTCCATAAATTTGAGCTCAATGCTCTTGCTTATAGGATTGTTGACTACCCTAGGATGATCCTGCATCACAAGAGATGGTGCAATGGTTTTGAGGAATAGGGAGTAGAGATTATAGAGGCTAATATACATTTGATACATAACATACAGAGGAATGCAGAGAGTGTAGTGCCCACCCATGGTTTGCCTTTCTGTTTTATGTCCTAAACTATTTTACCCATATTTTCATGCATATGATAGTTTTAGATATATTTGATTTACTATTATATGACATTATTCCATGACTTAATTTTATGTCTAGATTGAATACTTTCATAGTGATGATGATTTAAGGACTTCTAGTTCGTAATTGTAATTGCTTTCATGATGATGTCTTACAATGTGTCTTTAAATAATGATGATTGTGTATTCATGAATATGGATATTTATATAGAAATATTGTGTTCCTTGTACTCATGATTAATTATGGTACTTACCCCATACTTGCATGTGTATGGTGTGCATGTTTGGTTTATTTTCTTTCTAACATGTCTGATGTGGTTAAGGGAGGGAATCATACCCACTTGTTAGTCAAGATCTACACAATGTACCACTCCCTGTCATTAGACGTTTAACTTAGATATATATGCATGTGTACATGCTCGTATTTTATTAAAAAAATCAAGTATCAGGCATCAACTTCCCTGAATTGTCAGGATGAGCATGCCCTATCACAATAACTCAATGGTAAGAATGGGGGGACAATGTTTAGGTCCAATCCTAGCCATAATCTAATTACTTGTCCTGGGAAGGAGGACATGTATCTAACCTTCCACCTTTTAAACCCATGATTTTATCTTTGTCTGTGTGGTTTACTTTTGAGTTTTGGTCAATTTTGGTAATGTCTTTTTTGTGGATTTGACTTTGTGATTTTTTTGGTAAGAGATTTAGTTATAATATATGGGTTAATCATATAATATTGAGAATTATTAAATATTATTTAATTAAAAAATATTAAAATATGAGAATATTTAATTAATTAAAAACTAATTAAATATATGTTTTAATTTAAAAGACTTAATTTAGAAGTCTAATTTAGAAAATTGGTTCAAGAGAAATTAGAATATGATGATATTTAATTAATTAGAAATTAATTAATATGTGCTTTAGTTTAAAAGATTTAATCTAAAAGTCTAATTTAAGAAGTTGGATCAAAAGAGAATCAAAATATTAAAATATTATAGATTTAATATTTTTTATTATAAATATTTAATTAATAATAATTAAATTAGACTTGCACTTAAATAATGAGCTTTAATTGTTATTATTAATTTAAATAATAAACTATGCTTTAAATAGTGCTTGCAATGATTAATAAAGTGGAGGAAAAGAAAATAAAAAAATATTTTAATTAAAAATTTCTTTAAGTGTGCATGAAAGGATTAAATAATAAAAGTTAGGTAGAGTTAAACTCTTTATTAAGGGATTTGAGCTCATTTCTACACACACAACTTTTGGAGAGCAAAATTCACAATTGGATCAAAAGAATTGTTGAAAATTTTAGAGGGTTTGGATTTGCATGTGTTCACAGATTGTCTCATATTTTAGCTGTGGTTTTGAGGTAGGGTTTAAAAACCCATTGTAGAATTTTATGAAAAGATCTATCTACTTCGTGTCTTCCTAGGTACTTGCATAATGCTTTTTAATTTATTATATTGATTTTGGATAAAGAATTATTTTGTAGATTTTGAAAAGAAAAACTTATTAATAAAGAAAATTTGACTGAGGAAAATTATAGAAAATTCTAGAAGATTATTATGACTATATTCTTTTAAAACCCTTTTTAATATAAAGAAAATTTGATTATAGAAAATTGGAAAAAAACAACAAATTGAATAACTAGGGTTTCAACTTCAAATTTTCCATTAGAACCATGTGATTATCATGAATTTTACAAATAAAGATGAATATTATTATTATATATAGAATAATTTGTTTGCAAAAATTATAGGAAAAAATAAAAGATTAATTGAAAGGAAAGCATGTTGTAACTAAACTTATACATGCATGTGAAAATAAATATATTAAAGATGGAAAACTAAGTATATTATAGGTGCATGATTTGAGAGATCAAAGGCATGCAAAAATACTAATTGCGTGTTTATTTATTTTTTATAAAAATATAATAAAATTTATTTTTTAGATTTCTTTATTTTAAAAAAATCTTTTTTATTATTAATTATTAATTTCAGAAGAAGAAAATTAAAAATATTATTTATTTATTTTTAAAATTAAAAAGATAAATATTATGTATTTTCTTAAGTGGGTTTTAATATAAATTGCATTTAAAACTGTTAGTGGGATATAAGTTATTAGCCGATAGGCTTTCCCATTGGAGTTCACTCCAATCAGAATTTGGCTCACGCCGAGAAGTCACGTCGAAAAATGCTTTTTAGATCATGGTTTCATATTATTACTGGTTTCACATTAGTAAACAACTATAATAACGTCGTTACGTGTTTCAGATTATTACTGGTCTCCATGTTAACATTGCAAATAATCTGTCGCCTCTACTCTATGTTGGAAGGTGGAGATGAGGGGAGAAGAAAACATGTAATGACTACAGAGTCTGTTGGGAATGATCTAATTTAGTTGTACTGTACAGTTCATCCAATCGAATTTATCAATGCCGTTGAAGCCCTTGATTGCAGGAAACCCTTGTTCGCTCTTTGTCTGCTTCACTTTGCTCCACCATGATTGTCAAGCTCTTCTTCTTCTACTCACCTATGTGTCACGGCCTATTTTTCCAAACCCTAACCCGGTCGCTCACTAAGTTCTTTGTGCTTGCAGATTGCAATAATGATGTTAATAGCAACAATGCCCCTTCATGAAATCTCTTCTTGCACTTCATTACCACTAGATTCAACATCTCTTCAGTTGATGCCGCAAAAATACTGGAACAGAGGCCCTCATTGTTGCGACTAAAATCCCTGGATAATGTTGGAGAGGTCGTGTCCATACTCAATGGATTTGGTTGCACTAAACATCAAATTGCAAGCATAATCAGATCTCACCCCTCATTTTTGGTGACAAATACGAAAATATTGTTGGAGCCTGAGCTTCAACTGATTAAAGATTTCGGTATTGGGGGCAAAAATATGAGCAAAATTGTAACTAAGTTGCTATGGATCTTGATGGCTAAGCTAGAGATGCTCTGCTCCAACCTTGAGCTTCTCAAGACTATATTCCCCACATAGGATTTTCTGATCAGAGCTATTAGGAGTAACCCCCTTATTCTTATGAAGAGCTTACAGGAAACAATTCACATTTTGGGAGGATTTTAGCTTTTGTGGAACAGAGCTCACCATGTTTTTGCTCATAAATCCCTGGGTTTTGACTCACACTTCTCTCACACCTAAGCAACTTGATCTCATTTGTAGGATTGACATTCCCAAGGAAAGCAAAATGTAAAAACACGTTGTGAGCACAGTGGCTATGATCCGCATCAAAGTTTGAATCAAAAAGATGGACTTTGTGCTCAATCACATGGAACTCTCTATAGACTTTATGTCAAAGTATCCCTACCTATTATCAATGAGTTTGGAAAAGGTAATGAGGCCCAAATTTTTCATTTTGCAAAATAAGAGAGCAATGGATGGAGCAAGGGAGGATAATCCAACACAAAAAAATTCAATGTTGATGATGCCCAAGGTTAATTTTTTTGCCAAGATCATTCAAGGGCATCCTGAAGCTGCTACCCTGTGGACTGTTTATAAAGATGCCATTGCTAATGTCTTAGAAAGATAAAGAAGGAAGGAGCTTTCAATTTGTTAGCATTTTCTAGGCCTCTAATTCTTGTTGAGAAGCCACCTCAATGTTCAGGAAAGCGATCCTACCCCTGTTCTAAGAAAATTTTGGTATGCATTACTTTGATTCACAAACTACTGCCCATGTTTTTTGGATTGCAGTTGCTCTGGAATTCAAGGTATGCTTTTAGATTTCTATAATGACCATCTAATTACTTGCATTAAGTGATTTTATTTGTGAGCTTCCAGCGAATAGAAGTATACAGATGTTTAGCTACTCTATTGTTATGGCATTTTGTATGGATATTACAACAGCATTCATGTGGATGCTTATTCTATAGTGCCATTTTTTTCAATTCATGCTTTCAATATTTGTAGAAGGCAAGGCATTTTTGCATGATATGAAATGAATAATGGAGAGGGGAAGGCCAATCTCATTCAACTTTAACCTATTTTGATTATGAGCGAGACCAAGTTTGTTGCCTGGATTATACAAGGGCACCCTGAATCTGCTACTCTGTAGTCTCTTTATAAAAATGCCATTGTTAATATTTGAAATAGATAAAAGGGTTTCATTTTCTTAACATTTGATGTTTCAGTAACTACTGAAAGCCCATGCCATGTCTCAAATTCCATTGCCAGGGAATTGGTATTGCAATTGCAATTCCATGAAAGTTCATCTCTTTGTGTTTGTCTCATGTCCCCCACTTCCTCTTCTTGTGGGGACCTTTTGTTATGGGCTAAAAAAACTATTTTAACAAATTTTCAAATGATAAAGGACTTGCACTTATGGAAATTGAGTTCTTTATTTCCATTTGGCTCACCAGTTCAGCCAGACTCTAGGTGGACTCCTCCCTGCAAAAGTTTTCCCATTCAATGCCTTATTAATGACATGATTTTGGATGTTTCCAATCAAATCAATTTATTGATATAATCTCTCTATAAAAGCATAGCAAACACACCTCTACTGCTTTAATTTCCTTTAATAGAATCTCAATGATTTTGTATTGCAGGTGAAGATGATTTTAGCCGATAGGGGTTGCTTTCAACCTGAAATTGGCTACCACCAGAAAATGGGTTCAAACTATTATTAAGTAGTTTTTTTTATCTCACTTTACCATCAAGCACTTTCTAATCATGCAGCCCACTTAATGGTCCAAAGAACTCAGCCTAATACAATTCCACTCAGTCATCCAATATACAGTCCTCTATAGCTGCAAAATCCTTCTCCCCTTTGTAGAAAACTTCAAGATCATCACCTGATGCATCCATAAAAATACATCAGCTACATCCAATGAAGAGCTCAAAGAAATATGGTGTCCTTAATATAAATTAATTTCATTGGATTTAGACTTTGGGGGCTTGCTTGAAATCAGTCTAATCCGGATTTATATTTTTGTGGTTTGTTCAAATTTAGTTTAAATCACACCATTCTTTATGTTTTTTTTCTGCAGGAATCACAGAGTTCTATTCAACAGCCCAAAAAGCACTAAACTCATGCATTTTCCCTCTTCTTCCAGAGAGAAAAGAGGGTTTTGACACCAAACCATCGAGGGATTCCAAGAAGAGAAACAGAAAGGAACTTGGAAACAGGGGCAGGCTAAATTTATCAGTAGGGCAAAGCATCGAAGATTTGGTAGACAAGAATGAGAACATGAAAGAGATTCTTGGAATAATATCAAAAGAATTGTCCAGTGGGCCATCAACCCTATCAGATAAGTACAATCTTTTCTCAGCTTTAATTGAGTACAAAAGATCAACTGGAGAAGAAAGATGGAGAAACAAAGAAATGAAATCTACCATTGAAGCAGTGAAAGCACTATTATCAGGGTATGGATCTCCAACTCATAGAATCAGATTGGATGAGGGTATGGAGCCTCAAAGAGAGGTTTAGGAATTGGCCTTGAATGCCAACTCAATCAATACCTTATTTAACACGGTGCTTCCCAAATTGGTGGCCTCTGAACCAGATGAAATTAGTCATGCAGCCCCAAGCTCAAAGAGAATTTTTTGTCATAACATCGATTCTTAATTTCTGTCATATCATTGATTCTTTGCATTTCATTCCAATTTCATAGCAAATTTGTAAAGAATAGAAGATGTAAAACTTGGCTATGGAATGTCCATTCACTGGATTGATTCTTTACATTTGATTCTAGTTGCATTACAAATTTGTAAATCATAAAAGATACCAATGGTATAGGAGTGTATGTTTGATTTCATTTACATTATCCATCATATCACCAAGATGAGGAAAACATATACTTGACCATATTCGTTTGTGGTTGTCAATTATGTGAAAAGACTGATTGCTCAAATTTAATATCTTCTACATGGCAGGGTTGTACTGTGTAAATGTTGTTGTGTTTCTTTCAGTGACTAAACAAAGTAGTCATATATCTTTGCAACTCCATAGATTAACTAAAAGAATTATATAATATTTTATTTTAGAAATGTGATAAAAAGGGACATTAGTAAAATTGGAGTCATTCATTATTGATTATTTTTGACAAATTTATTGATGTTCATGATTTTTTCTTCACATTTGAAAGTCTAATAGATTTATTTTATGAACTTTTTTATTAGTTTGAAAATCTTTGAATTCAATGATATTAATGGGACTCATTTATTTATAAACTTCTTTTTATTAGTTTGAAAGTTTGAACTCAATGATATTCATGGGATTTCTTTCAACAGTTTTGGATGAACTCATTGATTTCATAGATTTCTTTTAATAATTTCAAAGTTTAAGAATCCATTGATATTATTGGACTTCAAATATTTTTAATATCTAAGAACTTATTAAAATTTATGAACCTCTTTTAACATTTTTTGAGTCTAAGAATTCATTGATTCATTGAGACTCTTTTTTAACAGCTTCAAAGTCTAAAGTACTCATTGATATTTATGAACTTCTTTCAACATTTTGAAAGTCTATGAAATTATTGTTACTCATGGTCTCCTTTTAAAATTTTAAAAGGTCTTCAATATTCATGGACACCTAATAGTTTGAAAGTCAAAGAACTATTTGATATTGTTGAACTTCTTTTAATAGTTTGAAAGTCTAAAATCTCATTGATATTCATGAATTTCTTTGAACAAATTGAAAGTTGTAGAACTCATTAATATTTATGGTCTCCTTCCAAAATTTTGAAAATCTAAGGACTTATTGATATTGATGGACTCCTTTTAACATTTTAAAAGGTCTTAAGATCTCATTGATATTCATGGACTCCTAATAGTTTGAAAGTCTAAGAACTTATTGATATTGATGGACTCCATTTAACATTTCAAAAGGTCTTGAGATCTCATTGATATTCATGGATTCCTAATAGTTATAAAATCTAAGAACTCTTTGATATTGATGGACTCCTTTTAACATTTCAAAAGGTCTTGAAATCTCATTGATATTCATCGATTCCTAATAGTTTGAAAGTCTAAGAACTCTTTGATATTGATGGACTCCTTTTAAAAATCTCATTACTATACATGAATTTCTTTCAACAAATTGAAAGTCATAGAACTCATTGATATATATGGTCTCCTTTCAACATTTTGAAAGTTAAAGAACTTACTGATATTCATGGACTTCTTTTAACATTTGAAAAGGTCTTAAGATCTCATTGATATTGATGGACTCTTATTATTTTGTTGAAATATTTAACCATTATAATTTCAAAGGCCTTAACATCATTTGTAATCCTCTTTAACCTAATTTCCTTAATTATTGTTATCTCTCTCTTTTAATTTTTATCCTTAAAATAATATGTTTGTTTGAGTTTCTAATAATCTTCATAAAGGAATGATCTTACATTTTTTTGGAGACATTTTACATTCCCTATAACATAGATAGGATTAAGCGAAAGTTTCAACATCTTCCAACTCCTTGTACAAATGAGATTCCTTTCTTTTCCTACTAGCTCTATGAATGACACCTCCAAAATTTATGTTGATCCCACTTTTTGACAATGTGATAAGTTAAGGTTGAAAGCTCGTAAACATTAAACCTTCTTATATTGGGCCTTAGAATCATATGATAAGAATATTGCTTTAAAATGAAAACTCTCATCTAACAAGTTAGTAGTAATAACTTCTTTTAAACCACATCCATATGAAATTTCTTTTGATAAATATTATATCATTTTTTTCCTTATTTCTCTAGAGCTTAACATGTGCCTTATTGACTAGGTATTTTGTTAAAGCAATCTAGTTGATGATACTTCATGCAAACAACACTAGAATAATCATGCTCATTTTTTTCACCCAATTATAATGTTAGAGATAAGATGAAAAAGAATGAAGATATTCATTCACAACAACATTTATCAAAATTTTCATAAATATTCTATATTGAGGAGTTAGTTTCCTTAAAATAGATGAAACATTCTATATATTCTATATTGAGGAGTTACTTTTTGCTAAAATATTTATGAAATATTCTATATATTATGATATTGCGACAATAGTGAAATATGCTTTTAAATTTAAAAGTAAATAAGAGAGAAAAGGTTGCCCATATTAATTATAAAAATATAAAGAGGTTTTATAGGCATAGTTATTTTGATGATTAGTGTTATTGTGCTCTAGTTTTGTTTCAAGTTGTGGATGTTTTCAAATGTTAATAAATATGTAAAAGTATGAGGTGAGTATATGTTGTTATAAGTAAAATGATGATATTAAGAATTTTGAAACTAAATGTGTTATATTATTTATACAATATAATATTATAGTTTATGAAGTTACTAATATTTATTTTTTTCTCAAATCCAGCAGAAACAACTCTCAATGGTTGACATCTCAGGACTACCCACAAAACCCCAATCCACAAAGCCTATGGAAGCCAAGTCAAATTCATGGTGGGAAAAGAACTTGAATATTATTCACTGTCTCCACTCAACTACACTTAGCATTCAGCTAGTCCACTGACTATAATCCACAAATGCCCATGCTACAAGTACCTACTTTCAAAATCTTCACTACTATTTTAAACTCAGACTATCACGCTTGTGTTTGCAGACAGTTGTAAACTGAGATGTTGTAAGCTTTGTCTGCCTATTTAGAATTTTGAGTTTGGCAAATATGGAGAGAGAAATCCATACAATTTAACTCTTGAAAGCTATTGCTTATGGTCTTAATTTATGTTTCACAAGTTTATGCGATCAATTTTGGTATGCATTGTATGGTTTTAAGATTCATCTTGTGTTCCTATTGATTTTATATTTTATATTTATTTAAATGCTTTTTTGGCACCAAGAGAATAAGCTACACACCCACTTTTAAAGAACTTGTTGTTAAATTACTCTCCTTCCTCAATTCATGATAATTGTCACTTATGAATTATAACATTACACCTTCTAAAGAAACATAAAAGATTTGTAAGTAGCAATAATATAATTTTTTGTCTTTTCATGCAGTTCATGCTATGGTTTTTTAGA
The DNA here is from genome assembly GCA_028749045.1 of Cupressus sempervirens. Taxonomy (NCBI): domain Eukaryota; kingdom Viridiplantae; phylum Streptophyta; class Pinopsida; order Cupressales; family Cupressaceae; genus Cupressus; species Cupressus sempervirens. The sequence goes on along the minus strand of CM053792.1, from coordinate 954,697,908 downwards.
ACCTACAAAAGCTACAAACACAATTTGATGCTACTACTTAATAGATTACTTTCTACAACAATACATATTTGTAGACCTACACTTTTGTAAACTTACTTTTATTATGCAGACCTTTAATTATACTTTGAAATCAAATACCTATCGGCGTACCCCTTACACCTCCTTCTGGTGCAAGTGCTAGTTATATATTTATTAATGCAAGTGGAGTTACAAATTAGTAAATATATGAATGTGATTTAGTTATATTCTAAGAGAAGTTATAGTGGAGTTCACTATATAATCATCTAGTTATGAATATTTAATATTATAAGACAAATTGCAGATAACTTAATTAAAATTATAATTTCAAGTTTGAGTTATCTCTAGTTGCATTATGAATTAAAAGAAAAGTAAATATTAGTATGGGACTTAAATAGAAGTCAAATTAATATTTTAGAAATGATATTGATATTAATATCTAATCTAATAATATACATTTATGTTATTAATTAAATCATTTACAATTTAAGATTATTTAAATTAATAACATGATAATATTGCATGATAAGTTTATATGCACAAAGAGATTTGGCATTTAAATAAGTATATTAACATAACAATTTATATTAATATGTATATTTTTACTTTATTTTTAAACACATCCTTATGACCCAAACTAAACAAGAGAAATTCATGGAATTAAATCATATGGTTGAAAACTATATGTTTTCTAATATTCTATTTGTAATCTTGTGATGCTTATTTTCGTCATGGTTTTCTTTGTGGGTTGTTTAGTTGGCCAACTTAGGATGTGCACTAGAGGTGTATTTTATGATTATTTGGCTTCATGTCATGATGTATTTTATGATTCATATTGAGATTTATTTTATGAGATATCTTTTGATGAGCATTTATGAGAACTTAGGTTTTGAGAATCAATGTTATTTTTGGGTTATCTATTAAGAAACTAAATTTTATCAGTATTACTTTTGTGGTATGGGACACAATTGTGGTTCGTGAGTTTTGGGAAGGTAGTCTAGGTGTTTGTCTATGAGAGTGGCTTTCAATGGGGGCCAGGGCCCAAAATAGTTGCTAGGGTAACTCATTGTAAGTTGTGTAATAAGTGATAATGTAGTAATTTAAAATATTTAGACACACATTAAAAATATAAATTAGAGCTATTGCCTCGCCCATGCCTTGAGTACTTGTATAGGATAAGGATGGGAATGGGATGATGAATTGTGAGAGGTATGACTAGTTTGTATTGTCTTCATGAGAGTGTATTCTAGTTTTGTATGGGTCACGTTGAGGGTTTGGGGTCTAGAGTGAATAGTCCAAGGTAACTCAATGCTTGAGGCTCTAGGTTCTAATGAGAGACCATTCTAGGGTAACTCAAGTAGTTTGACTATGTGATAACACTTCCTAGTATGTAGCATGAGTCTCCTTCATATTTTTTTAATATTTTCCTCTAGTTTTGTACTTGTTGGATATTACTTTTGATGGTGTATTTATTGTGAGTTATTGCTTATTGATTGGATGCCATTTATTGTTGATAGATGACTTTCATTGATGAGTGCTAGCTATTTACTGGTGGTGTACTTATTGTTGGATGTTCTTACTATTGGTGATTTAATTTTATTGATGAGGGTTGTTATTTGTTGATTATTGTTCTTGGACATGTGACCTTTGACTTAAGGTGGATACATTTCATTGAATTTATCTTGATTTGATATTGTATTGTATTTGGTATCTGGATATTGACTTGGTGTGTGATGTTGGTATGGGAATGAGTGTCCTTTCGATTTTGATTATCTCTTCTTCTTGAGTAGTTTGTGTTATCCTTGAGGTAGTTTTGGCTATTAGGATTCCTTTCCTAGGAATGTTTTATGATTGATTATTTGTTTGTGTGTTGTTCATTATCTTCCCTACATGATGGGAGTGGGAACCTAACTGGGTGACCATGCGATTGGGAGGTAGTGTCTTCTTACCATTTGGGTCCCCCTCACATTGCTAGTTGTTGGATTTTCGATGATGCAATTGTATCTTTATCATTCTTATCTTGGAGACCTCTATTTAGTTAATGTATGTGTGTTCTCATCTATCTTGTATTTTGATGTTCTTGTATCTATTCTTACATACCCTACAACATGTGTAGTGGATGTTATTCATTAGATATATTTCATTATATCAGTTGTTTTTATTCATTTTCTTATAAGATGATGTATCTATTATTTCTTTATGATCATGAAAGATTGTACTTGATAGTTAAAATAATTAATGTAAACTTATTAAATGTACAATGTGAAGGAACCCTTGAGGAATGGAAAATTGTATTTGTAATTACTTATGTGTATTTGATGTGTATGTGTATATTGCTTCTGCATTGTTATCTTGTGTTTTTTAAACTTTTTTTTAAAAATAGTTCAGTAAAATTTGAATCATGATAAGTCATTTCTCTTGGGTTCCTGATAGGGTGTTATAGAGAGTCTTGTGATAGTGGTCAACCATGATTTTGGGATAATGGATGAAGTGTCCACCTAGACAAATGACCTAGAAGCACTATAGATAATAAAAAGTCAAAGATATCAGATGTTACTGAATTTTCATATAGGGGAAGAGCTAGATAAGATTGATAGATGGATTGATAAAATACAATCAGAGAATAATGCCATGTTGGCCTTATATGAGAACATCCAAGAAATGCAAGCAAAAACTTAGGCCCAAATTTTGGAAGCAGATAAGCATTAAAGTGTACCCACTTTAGAGATTATTTATGATAACTCTAAGACCCATCTATGCTCTGTGGAAGTGTAGGTACTATAATTTTGGGCATCTTTTGAAGAATTTTTCTCTGAGGATGATGTGTGACACATATTCAAAAATAAAGAGACACTAAAAGAGTTAGACTTCAAGATGGATGATTATGTTGAAGTGAGGCAAGAGGTCCAAAATTTTCTCAAAGAAGTAAGAGGAAAGTATCAAGCCTTGGACTTATTAGAGCCTCAAGTGATTGCTACCACCATTGAGAAGTTCAAGGTGGAACATCCAAATATTATTTTGGTAGATGTTCAACAAGACCCAAATGCTAGAAACTTAGATTTTGGGACTTAGAAAAATCTTGCCAGTTGTGGTACCTTAAGGTGCGTATATGTACAAGTGCACAATTTTCCAAGTTGTGCAAGTGTGTCAATATTTTGATCATTTGTGGTGATGTTGATAACTAACTATGAGTTCCATTTTTTTATCATTTAAATTACTCAAAATGCATTTTTGTAGTAGTTTAATTGGTAGAGACACATAGAGAAGGTCAAGTTTGCAATTTTAGAAGTCCTAGAAACTCTTAGACAATCCAAAGTCTTCTCTCTTTTTATCTCTTTAGTTTTTTCTAGCTTTGGATTCATGTAAAGGTCCATGTACCATGTAATTAATAAAATAAATATTGCAGGCCTACTTAGCACCTAGCTAGGAGTCTGTTTGTACATAATTTGCTTAAAATTAATGATTTTAGGAAAAAAATTGCAAGGAAAAAGCCCTAGAACCAAAAATTGCATGAAGGATGGGGTTTATTATAAATATTGAGATGTAATGTGTATTCAAGGTTAGTATTTTGATGCAATAAATTATGCTAATTTTTATCTCATTCTATGCATAGTATTTTTGGCTAGAATTTTTGTTTCCTTTATGAATTTTATGTTCATGAATAGTGATGGAGCCAATAGTTTTGTTGATATTAATGCTCATGAAATCAATTAGTTCTAGTGTTTGTCATATTTGCTAAAAAATTCCTCTATTGTGAAGAATTGGAGAAAGGATTATTCTAAAAAAAATTCATAGTGTTTTGTCTCATGTGCGTGCACTTTCTGTGGCTATATGATTTGATGAATCATGAAACATCTTTCATTTTTAATTAATTCCTTTGATGATTGCATTGGTGGAGTTAAGGATGTGTTGCACCTAATTTCATTGGTTTTCTACTTTATCCTTTTGAAGCTTTGATTCACAAACACGTTGTTGTTATAACTTATGTCCGTTAGAAATTTACTTTTCAAGCAATTTATTTTAATCCATTGTTGCCCTATCTCTATAATTTAATTTTGAATGTGTGGTTAGAATAAGAATTCATATAGTTGCATTGTTAGAAACTTGCATTCATCATCAAATTAAAAAATACAAAAAAAATGCATTGGTTTGTGGTCATGTTCTTTCCAATTTCTACAGAATTTACAGGTACTAGAAAAGGACTCCTTGTGAACATACACATTTATCTTCAATTGAGCTACCTAGTAAATTGAAAATAAACCATTTGGAATCTTAGAGTTGGTTAATTTGATCAAAGTTTCAAGAGATAAATTTGTAAGGGTTTCTATCATTGTCATCATGCAAAATAACTACTGAATAGAAGTGTTGCTAGAAGGAGGGCCTTAGTTCTACAATTTTACAACTTTGAAATTTCACAGTTATGAAGGTGTGCAAGTGTGTAGCTCTAGAGGTGCACAAACTAGAAAACCTTTATCCATTGTCTCCCTTTTAGTGATAATTAAGGTCTTCACTCAAAAAATGTGAGTCCTAGAGCTAAACCATTTACATAAGCCTCACAACAATAAAGGCATACATAAACTCTACCCATTCATGCCACAAGTTCCATCATCATCATCATCCATCTCATACTATACTACCTCCATCCACACCATTTTACACAACTCTCTACAACAAAAAAGTCAGCCACCACCACTTCCACCCATGGCTTTCTTTGCAAATGCACAATAATCACTAATTAATTTTCAAGGGTCCATTTCATGAACTCCCCAAGAATACTAAAAACAATTCCCAAATTTCACATATGATGAAATAGAAATAGTGGAAGATTACATCAAGGTTTTCAAAGAAATATGCAGCAGGAAGAAAATTTAGCATGAAGATGTGGTTCTTTGTCTATTCCCATACACTTTGGGAGAAGTTACATTCAACTGGTATATAAATCTATTGTGTGACTTAATCACAAATTGGATAGCTTTCAAGAATTTGTTCTTGGATGAGTTTAAGACATTCATCAACCTGGCTATCTTGCACCACCAATTTTTATCTATCAAAAGGGACCCAACAGAAACCATCTCTTAATTTAACCATCATTTTCATATGATGTATCGAAGGTTGGAATCCCCTTATATAGTACCACTAGGAGTTGTGACATAAATTTACTTAAACTCTATGGATCATCTCATGTCTATTTTTCTATAAAAACTTCCTACTACAGACACTGACACATTAGAAAAATTCTTCAAAGAGGAGGTTACCTTCACAAAGCAAGATAATCCTAATGGTGGAGGAAGCATGGTGATTCCCTCTAGAACTGCCCCAATGATCCTATTGTACCCTACAGGTGCACAAGTAATGCCTAATTGATTCCCTATGTTGAATTTTGTGCCAGTGCAACAAGTGCCTACTATCTTGGCCCCTCCCATAACTTATCCAAGATATGAGCCTCCAAAAGTAGCATTTTTTGAGCAAAAGGTTACACCACCTACTAAGATAGAAAATTGCATGATAGCTGAATTGGAACAAATGAAGAAGACCATGTCCCAAATAAAAATTGAGCTCGCCCATATTTGGTTATCACAAGGACTAAAACCACAATTTTCATCGATCTAAGGCAGCCCCAAAATAAAAATAGTTATTGGAAAAACCATACAAAGAACTTCAAGTATTATGGGAATAACACCACACAAAGTAATTTCAACATGTTATATCATAACAAAATTAGTAGTGGAATACTCACCCAAACAATGGAAGCATCCCATCTAAAAACAACAACAAGGTTCAATTTGTTGAAATCAATCAAATGGAATGAGCCAAAATGTCCCCAATAATAGAAACAACATATTTTTCAGAGGAAATAGAGACATGAGCTAGAATTCACATGATTCTAATAACATGCATCCCCTTCAATTATACACAATGTTATTGGAATCTTATGATACTCTACCACATACCAAGGGAGAAGACTTAGCCAAAAAAGAATTTATGTTCCTATTTAACCTCGAATTTGAGTTTAAGCTAGCCAAAATATTTTCCATTTGCAATGATAATCGAAACACTTACATCTTGCACAATAGGAAGGAACCTTTGACCAATACAATTCCTCTAGGGCTATAACCTACTCTTCCAAATTTGTGGGAAAGCAACAACCCTATGCAAATGCAAGTTCCCATCCAAATACAAGAACCTCAAGCGCTAAGTAATACCCCCATCATTATGAAGAATCGAGTCAACATAAAAGTATAGTGCAATAGAAGAGATAAAAAATACTAAGGCAAATACCTCGATGTATGATATGTTACAAAGTTTTCCTAGCCAAATGGAAGCATTGTTAAAGATACTTGATCACGCTAAGGTTTTCATTGGAAAAAATGTTCAAAAGGCATTGACTCCTCATATCGACATTGTTAAAGCCATGCATACTATGTTCAGAGATAAAGCATAGGTTCCAACTTTCTTACTCAGCATTAGAATCTTTGGAAAAAATCTTCATAATTGCTTCATTGATTCTAACACTTCACGTAACATCATGACACTCTCAATATCTCAAAGACTACGAGTTACTCCACAACCTACCAACCAAGTGGTGATCCAACTTGATAAAACAGAGGTCAAGGTCATTGGAGTGTTGAAATATTTCCACATCTAATTAACTAAAGACCCTAGGATCTAGGATATCATGTATATCCATGTAGTGCATATCCTTGAAACATACGGCATGCTCCTTAACATGGAATAGACTAGGTGTTTGAGGGGATGGTTTTCTATGGATTTTACTCAATTATGGTTTCCTTGGAAGGGAATGAACAACCAAATCAAGATTGATGTTGAGACTAAGATGAAGAAGATGATCACAAAATATAACACCCCTAATGAAATATTATTTCTTCAGTCAAACTTGGGCTCCTACAAAATTATGGAACTTGATGTGCTTCAGTTAGAGATGTCCAATAGAAGCCCCTTTATGGGATTACAAGGATTTTTTCCACAAGATGAACTTTTTCCTCATTTTATGAACAACATAGTTTCCAACTTACAATATCTTAGAGAAGACACAAATCCAAATATCGTACTACTCCCAAAAAAATTTAGATTCCATTGTGCTAGTATTCTGAGTTCAAATGTGCAAGTTTCTAAGACATTTTTCCTAAGTATTGTTCCACTTGTCTCCATCTATAGATACAAAGCCTGACCACCTTTAGGTGATAAACAACGAGAAAAAAAATTGTGTCCCTGATAATGTCACAAGTAGAAACAATATTTTGATCCACCAAGAAGATTCCTCCTTGGAAAATGGCGTCCTTATAGAAGAAACTGAAGAAGATATTGATGCAACATGCAGTGATACATATTTAGATGGTAGGGCCTTATCCTCTCCTCCAAAGGGAATAATCACAGTTCATAGGAAACAATACTCTATAAAAGGATAAGGTTGGGTCTTAGTGGTTGTGCACACTATTAGGGTTAACCTCAGACAGAAATAACAGTTACATGCAAATATAACCAATACCATAAAATAGTAGATTGCATAAAAGAGAACACAAGACACCAAGATTTAATGTGGTTCACCCAATCCTTGGGCTATGTCCACCAACAGCAAGTCCAATATTATTATTATCAAGTGATTACAATCTACAATCCCTTATAGCTCAATAGCACCGAAAGAAGCTACAATATTACCATTAAATTATGAAATCCCTAACCCTAAGCCTTTTTATACAATTTTTTGTCACTTACAAAATTAGGGCTAGAATAAGTCATCCAATAGGAAAAAATAGTAGCCGACACCTTTTAATATATAAGGGAATTTTTGGCTTCAGGGGCGCTGCCCCTGAAAACCCTTGCGGGGGTGTTGCCCCTTGACCCCACCCTATACTATGACAAGGAGCACACCTGGGGCACTGCCCTAAGACTTCGTAGGGGTGTTGCCCCTTGATCCCATCTTGGAGGCACTGCCCCCAAAACCCCATAGAAATAATTTGGGGAGAAAATCACACCAAATAAACCTCTAAGTCTAATTAGGCTCCACATCACAATAATCTCCCACTTGGAGACTGATCAGACTCCACAACAATAACCTCCCATTTGGAGACTAATCGTAGCACTAGTAAACCTGTAGCTCTTGTTGGAATATCAAACCACCCTGGACTCTACTATTCTTTTATGCTATTTAGTCTAGAAGACCAACTAAAGTTGAAGAGGAGTTCAATTTCTCCCTTGTCACTACCTTTGTAAACATATCCATTAGATTATCATATGTATGTATCTTCTCCAGCTTTAACTATCCATCATCCAAAACTAATTGAATGAAATGGTACCACAACTGTATGTATTTTTTCTTTGAATGCAGAGTTGAATTCTTTGCAAGATGAATGGAACTCTAGCTATATGTGAATAAATAAGTATCCCTCTGTGGGTGTCCCAATTCTCCCATGAAGAACTAAATCCATATCATCTCCTTGGCTACCTTTGTAGTGGCAACATACTATGCCTTTGTGGTGGATAAAGCATTAACCTTCTGTAACCCAACTCACTGCTATCCAACCAATAGTAAATACAGAACCTGTAGTACTATGTCTGGTATTAATATCCTCTGCCAAATTTGAGTCAACATAGCCATGTAAATCAGTAGTAGAGCCCCAAAATGTAAACACTTACTGGATGTTCCTCTCAAATATTTGAGAATCCATTTAACTACATTCCAATGCTCAATTCTTCGATGACTCATATGTCTTCTAAAAACTCTCACTACATGTGCAATATCTAGCCTAGTGCACACCATAGCATATATCAAGCTTCCTAAAACTAAAGCATAAGGTACCTTAGACATCTTATCCTCCTCTTCTTGTATCTTGGGACACATCTCCTTAGTCAACTTCAAATGACCAGGTAAAGGTGTGCTGACAGCTTTAGCATTTTCCATAGAGAAATGTTGCAACACCTTCACAATATAATCAACCTAAGATAATGTCAATTTCTTGTTCTTCCTATCTCTACAAATCTTCATACCAAGGATTTATTTTTATTCCCCCAAATCCTTCATAGAAAATGAATGTGCTAAATATTATTTTAACCCCTTAATGTGATCCATGTTAGACCCAACTACAAGTATATCATCAACATATAAACATAAAATAATTTAGCTATCATAAACCAACCTCTTAAAATAAACACGATGATCTAGATGGCACCTACTATATCCATGCTCATGCATAAAATTGTCAAATTTCAGATACCATTGTCGAGGTGCTTACTTTAAGCCATATAATGTTTTCTTCAATTTTCACACTAAGTTCTCCTTACCTTTGACCTCAAATCCATGTGGTTGTGCCATATAGATCTCTTCATCCACATCACCATGAAGAAAGGTTTTTTTAACATCAAGTTGCTCTAAATGCAAATCTTCAGTAGCCACAATACTTAAAACAGTGTGAATAGAAGTCATTTTAACAAAAGGAGAAAATATCTCATCAAAATCAATGCCTTTTTTCTGTGAAAATCCTTTTACCACTAACCTAGCTTTAAATATTTTCTTACCACCATCCTCTTCTTTCAACTTGTAAATCCACTTATTCTGTAAAGCCCGTTTACTTACAAGCAACTTGCATAAATCCCAAGTCTTATTTTTCAGCAAAGAGTCCATTTTGTCTTTTGTTGCAAATTGCCACTGAATCTTAGTGTCCATCTGCACAACTTCATTATAACATTCAGGTTCACCAACATCAGTAACTAAAATAGAATATAAAGAAGGAGAAAATCTTTCTAGAGGTCTACTTAGCCTTGTTGATTATCTAACATTCATTGGTGTGTGTGGTATTTGTTGTTTTGGTTGTTGCACATCATGAGGAATTGTTGGAACATCATCTTTTGGAGTATCATCTAGCACTACATAATCATCTTCTTTCTTCTTATGTTTCTATAACAAATCTTTGTACAACACTTTCTAATTGAATATGACATCTTGATTTCTTACAATTTTACAATTTTCAAAATCCCAAAGCCCATAACCAAATTCATCAATGCCATGTCTAAAAAATACACATTTCTTTGACTTAGCTTCCAACTTGGTTCTATTTTCAGAATCTACATGAGCAAATGCTTTACAGCCGAAGGTTTTGAGAAAAGAATAACTCACCTTCTTACCAGTCCATGCTTCCTCTAGAATACCACAGCCCAAAGGAGTAGAGGGACCTCTATTAATCAAATATATAGTAGTATTGATAGCCTTTTCCCACGTGTTTAAGGGCAACCCTGCATGCAACCTCATGCTTCTTTCATGCTCCATTATAGTATTGTTCATTTGTTCAGCCACTCCATTTTCCTATGGAGTCCTTGGAATAGTTTTCTATCTATGAATACCATTAGTGGAGCAATTTTCTTCAAATTCATGACTGCATACTCACCACCATTATCAAATCTGAGGCATTTTAATTTCTTACCAGTCTCATTTTCAACCAAGCATTTCCATTTCTTAAAAGTTTGAAATACATCAAATTTTTGTCTAAGAAAATAATCCCATACTTTTCTAGTTGCATCATTAATAAATGTAACATAATAATGAAAGCCACCAAGGGAAGATAGTTGAGCTAGTCCCCATACATCTGTATGCATGAGCTCTAATTTCTCACTATTCTTTTCCTTCCTAGTCTTCACAAAACTCACTTTCTTTTGTTTTCCATACACACAACTTTCATAGAAATCCATATTAACACATTTTAGACCTAGTAAAACTTTTTTTGAATGAATTACTTTCATACATTTCTCACTTATGTCCCCAAGTTTGTTTTTCCATAGTGTTGTATCAGAATCTACAACATTTGTTTGTTCTCCTTGCTCAACTACAACAATTGTTCCTGACCATTCATTTTTCTTTGAAACAATAAAAGTAGAAGGAACAATACGACCTATACAAAGATATAAGATGCCTACTTTCACACCTTTTCTACTACAAGGAAACCTTTTGAAACTTTCCAATTTTTATCATTAAAAGTAACTACACAATCCTCGTCACTAAGTTGCCCTGCTAAAATTAAATTCCTACTCAATCTTGGAACATGTCTTACCTTATGTAGTAGCCAATGATTCCCATTCTAAAACTTAATCTTAACTTTTCATTTTCCAAAAATATGACAAATAAACAAGCCCAAAATCCCCTTGGACATAATCAATGAAATAACTTCTATGAGGTGTATCATGAAATGAAGCACCAAAATCTAAAACCCATGAATCATCAATACTTTCTAAAGAAATAAGCAAAGCATCCTTTTTGAATTTGTTGCTTACCACATTTTCCTTCTTGTTCCCTTTTGGTTTATCTCCTTCATTATTCTTTTGAGTCTAGCAATCTTTCTTCTTATGCCCTAGTTTACCACAGTACCATTAATTTCTCAGTCCTCTAGATTGAGACCTCTTCCCCTTTGACTTTCCTCTTGATTTCCCATGATTTCTGGAATTATTTCCTCTCTCAGTCATTCTACCTCTTCTTTGTGCATTCAAAGCACCTCCTGATGTAGATCCACCTAAAGTCTTTGTATGAGTTTCCTCACTCAAAATAACATCAATCACATCATCAAATTTTAGGGTATTATATCTAGAAACAAAATTACTCACAACCATTACCAAGTCATTCCATCTTTTAGACAAAGAACACAAGATCAAGAGAGCCCTAATTTCTAGATCAAGATTAATACCCACAGAAGATAACTAACTAATAATAGTATTAAACTCATTTAAATGATCTAAAATAGATCCACCTTCTGTCATCTTCATATTAAATAAACGCTTCATGAGAAATACCTTGTTTGAAGTAGAGGGATTTGCATATAGGTTTGCTAGGGTTTGCATCAACTCTTATGTCATCTTTTCTTTTGTAATGTTAAATGTCACCAATGGTGCTAGGCATAATTGAATTCTTCTAAGTGCATTTCTATCTCAAATCTCCTAGTACTCATTTGTCACAATTCCCTAATTCTTGGTTTTTCCTTCCAATGGTTTTCATAAATCCTTTTGATAAAGATAATCCTCCATTTGCATCTTCCATAACTAAAATTTCTACCCATTAAACTTGTCAACTCTCATCTTACCCTCATCTACCATCGCTCCCACTCAACTGTGAGACTCTCACTCAACCATGAGACCTTCCGACAGAGAATTACTAAAAAAAAAGATGATGGTCTAGCTAAAAAAATGGCGATGGTCTGGCTTAAAAAAAACTATGACTGTTTGGCTTTGATACCTCTTGTTAGGGTTAACCTTAGATAGAAATAATAGTTACATGCAAATATAACCAATACCATAGAATAGTAGATCATATAAAAGAGAACACAAGACACCAAGATTTAACATGGTTCACCCAATCTCTGGGCTACATCCACCAATAGCAAGTCCAATATTATATTATCTAATGATTGTAATTTGTAATCCCTTATAGCACAATACTACCACAAGAAGATACAATATCACCATTACATTATGAAATCCCTAACACTAAGCCTTTTTATACAAGCTTTTTCCACTTACAAAATTAGGGCTAGAATAAGTCATCCAATAGTAAAAAATAGTAGTCAATGTCTTTTACAATAATAGTGCCCCAAGACCCTACAAGGGCACTACCCCCAAACCCCTATAGAAATAATATGAGGAGAAAACCACATCAAATAAACCTCTGAGTCTAATTAAGCTCCACATCACAACACACCCTGAACCCCAGACTTCCAAGATCACTAAGTTGATTGGAGAAATTTAGGATAAACAATGGGAACAAGCTATCCATGTATTAGAGGCAACTACTGTTAGAAATAGATAATAGAAATATCTACAAACTTTTTCCCACAACTAGATATTATTATTACTCTATAAGATGCATAAGAAAGTAAACCAATAATTTTGAACAATAAATATAACCATACATAAAGAGAACTCATGACACCATTATTTTTTAACTAGGGAAACCCTGGCCAAGGGAAAACCCCGGTAGGGATGGTACTCACAAGATGATTCACTAAACAAAAGAATATTGTTAAATATATTGACCCTATTAGGGTTCTATTAAGTATAGATAGTGTCTTGAGTCCTTATTAAATAATTAGTCCCTATTAAAAGCCTCAACCCTTTTAGGAGTTTCTTCAACTCAATCTTTTGTCATGCTTTATTCTACCTTGCTAATTACCTATACTAGTAAACCCTTTTTAACTATTCTCATACTATTTGTACACATTTTTGAACTAGCACACATCATCATGACTCAATCAACTATCCTTCCTCATTATGCATGAGTCAACTTTGACTTTTTCATCCATACTCACAGAATCTATCTTGGTGCTGATGTAAACTGTCTAACACGTAGATAATTTTTTGTCTTTGATCACACAATGAAGTACCAAAATATATGTTGCCATGAATGAAAATACCAAATCAACTAATTAATCAACACACTTAACCATATTTCCAACAATCTCACCCTTTGGCATTGATGGTAACATATGGGAAAATTGGCTAAGTTCCAAAATGTTGAATCAAAAACTATGACTTTAACAAAATTTCAAAAATGTTATTCAAAAACTTGGATCATTACATATTACCATCTTCCCTCATCTCTCCTATTACAATGATTTCCTATATACATAGATAAGCTCCCCCTTATACAATTTTCCTTTACATTCTTCCCCCCCTTTGACATCAATGACAAAGGTGTCCAAAAAGACAAAATTGTGTTACCTTTCTCTATTCCAATATGAGATTCTTGATATGCAATCTACAAAATTGAGTTTTAGCCTCTCAATCTCCTTCTATTTATGTTTTACTGCATCCAATATGTTGATAAGTGTGCATAATACATATGATGCCACTTCCACTATGCTCAAATCTATGTAGGCAAATTTGTCATGGGATGCCTTTTTTGTAAGACACTCCTTCAATTGCCTCTACAAAATGATAACCTTAGGAGATAAATATTATCTAAGGACAAAGAATCTCTTTTTTACCTTCTCCTTTTCAAATTCAATGCCTCTGATAGCATTTTGAACTACCCCTATTTTTTATTTAATGTCTTCAATGCTCACATCTAGTTGTTGTAATCTAATAGTAAGTGTTTTAAGCTCACTCATTCTTCCTTTGATCTAGTCATCAAATTTTGTTAAGTGATTGTATAAAATTATGCATTGTCCATACAATTTCTTCATCTATGCTCTTCCTTAATTCATTGATGCAAATATTCAAGGTCTGCAAAACATTTCTGATATTTGTGCATATTATATCAAATAGTGATGTTCTTAGTTTGAGTTTGTACTAAAGAAATATAAGACAAAGTGGTGAACTCTACATCAAATTTTCTAATCATTTCCTTAGCCTTATTTTGAATTTCTAGCTCATCAATATTAGACTATACTAACTTTTCATCCTCTCCAAAAAAGCTGCCAAAGTTCTTTCTAAAGTCTTGACAGTCTTGTTCTTTTCCAATAATTTACTCAATGAAGTCATCAAACCCTTCTACTCATCATCATCATCAAATACTATAGGAAATTTAGTAACTATTTTTGTTGGGGTAACTATTGGAATAAGGTATTTCAACCTCATGTTGGAATTCTACCTTAACAAATTCTATCTCCACATGTTTCAGGTTAGGTAAAAATTTTGATTCTTGCATCACAATTTTCCAAGCATTATTCAATTTGTTTTCTTCTGCATTTACTAAAGCTATCTTTTCTTCTTCTTCCTTCTTTTTATCTTTCTCTTCTTTCTTTTATTTCTCTTCTTCTTTTGCAATCTTCATTTTTCCTTCATTGGTGTAGGGGCGCTTAGGAATAACAAGCAAGTACATGGGAACAACAAGCAAACTATGAAGACTATGAAGAAATGGAAGACACTTAATGAAAATAAGAGGTCCAAGGAGGTAAAATGAATACTAAATGATGAAAATCATATCAATTATGATTTATTGGATCCTATAATGGTTTGAATACAATGAAATGGCTTTGAATGAAATAATATCCTTGAGAGGATTAAATAAATGTAATTTGGACCATTAGTGTCCCAATGTGTCTAGGAGGATTTAGGAGGTTACTAGGGTTTTAAATAAGTATCCTAAGTGTTGGAAACACCTTAATGAGAAAATTCAATAAATTTTAATGCATTTTCATAGTTTAAAAGTTCAAATGTTCAAGGCATAATGATTAGTAGCCATTTAGGAGGGAAATGGAGTTTTGATGGTTAAAACACTTAACTACTCCCTCAAACTGATTGGAAGTGGTTGGGAAAGTTAAGATTTGATCTTTATTTGTTTTTGAGACTCCATTATATGGCAAGAAAAGCTTGGAGTGGACAGACAACACAAAGATTTAATGAAACTCATGTTTTGGATCAACAAAATCCATTATTTTACATTAATATACCTTATTTTTCTTTGAGATATAACCTAGAATAGTTATGTAAGGTTTCAAATGGATTTTTGAAGGATTTTTTACATGATTTAGAGGGTTTGGGAGTCATTTTCCATGACTATACTTTAATGATCAACAAAGTAGTTTGAATTTTTGAGTTTTCCTTTCATTGTTTTGAAGCTTTCTTGGTAACTGATAGCCATCCCATGGACTCAAAGACCTAGAATACAGGGAATGATATATACTAACCTTGTATCATATGAATCTAACCTGATACACATATAAAATTGATTGGAAAGTGCGATCATAGCTTGGAACTAGGAGTCTTCCCTTTGAAAATGATGGCACAAGTGCAGCAGTAGGAGTTTGGGTTGAATTTCATGGTCTTTTTACAATTGGAATAGTTTTATATGGTATATTTAATGATGATTCAATCACCAACTGATATTGGAAAGGTTTGGAAGAGTGAGATTGGAGAAACCCTCAAAACAAGGTTTTGAAGCAACCAAATCGGGGCTTTTGGTGTTCTACATATTTTGAGTCTAATTCCTTTTATATTTAGAGGTTTTGGAACATTTCTTAATACTTTCCAAGAGTTGATACCTTCAGAATAAGTTTAAATGGTAGTTTCTTTGTAAAATCACCAACTTTTGAGTGTATTTATAGGGGTACAGGATGAAAACTCTTATTTCATCCAAAATACCAATACCTAATCTTAAGGTATGTTATAGAATGGTCAAATGGGTATTTTAATATGGTTTTATTTTTCAATGTTTTTTGGGAAAGTTTTGTCTTTGAAGACAAAAAGTACTAAACATTGATTTCTAGGCCTTATTAGGCTATTTTTTAATCTTTTTACCTTTGTGAGTGGAAGATAGGTCAAGAAACCTGAAATAACTTTGATCTATCCTTATATACCTCAAATTACTCAAATCCATAATTATTTTGTGTTCAGAGTCACCTTGGTTGGGTTGAGTCTCTTAAAACCATTTAAGCACTTTATGAAGTTGTGGGTTTGTAAGCCAAATTTGAATAACCTATCTTGTGTAAAAGGTCCATCACCCTTTCCTCTACATCAAGTGGTATCATAGCAAGGGAAAGGTCTTGTATAATTTTTTTTGTGGTCTTGAGAAAGTTGGTTCTTGGATCCTTAGTTAAGCCCTTAAAGTAGAAACATCGTTTGAGTTGATTCATTTGCCAAATTGATCAAAGAACCATGGCTAAAGGAGAGGAAGGAGATTTACCTACAAGGATGAAAAACATGGAGTTGGCAAAGATTGTTTAAAAACAATTGGCAGATAACAAGAAGCTAAAGGAAGCTCTTGAACAAGAGAAGAAGGAAAAAGCTGAAAAAGATAAAGAGATGAGAATCATGATGGAAAGAATATTGGCCTTAGAGAAAAGGGATGAGAGAATTAGAAAGGATGAAGGAGTTTTAATAAAGAATAAGATGAAGAAGAAGAGGAACTATAAGAGGAAGAAGAGTTAGATCCTAATGAACTAAAGATGGTTAAGTTTTCTAAAGTCATCAAGAGTGGTGATATAAGGGCAAGAGTTGATTTGCCTATGTATGGAGGGAAGATGGATGATGAGGAACTAATAGATTCATGTAGTGCCATGGAGAATTTCTTTGAATGTGAGGATAATGAGAGAATTAGAAGTTGAAGATAGTAAATTCCAAACTAAAAGGACATGATTTACTTTGGTAGGACTATGTTCAAGTAGAGAGATGGAGGAATAGAAAGCCAAAGATTATATCTTGGTATATAATGATGAACAAGATTAAGGCTAAGAAAATTCCAAATGACTATATGGTTTAGTTATACAAAAAGATGCAAGGTCTTAAGCAAAAAGACATGGATGTCCAAAGGTATATGGAAGAGTTTCACAAACTTGACATAAGGGTGAGTCGTGATGAAGATGTGGAAGAGAAAATTGCTAGGTACATGGGGGGACTTAAGTTTAACATAAAAGATGAACTTAGTCTTGCTACCCCTAGATTAGTGGAAGAGTTCTATAAGTTGGCCATTAAAGGTGAAGAAAATATTAGGATGAGACAAGAGAGACAAAGTAGCACAAGAGGAGGATCTTCTATGGGAGAAAGAGGAAGTAAAGGAAGTACTAATTTTTAGAGCAGCAATGAGAAAGACAAGGACAAGCCCTACTCATCTAGTACAAGAGGTGGGTATAGAGGTGGAAGAAGTGGAGGAAGAGGCAATAGAGTGTTCACAGGAAAAAAATTTACTTGTAATGAATTAGGCCATCATTCCTACAAGTGTCCTAAGTGGATTGAAGACAAAGAAAAAGATAGAAGAGTTACATTAACCCAAGAAGAATCAAAAGTTGAAGAAGGATCTAGAAACATCAAAATATTACCTAAAGAAGGAGAATATTTTCTACTGGAACGAGGGCAACCATACAATCCAAGCATTTCTGGTCCAATTGTTTGATTCAAGGTAAAGTATGTAGACTTATTATAGACTCGAGTGCAAGTCGTAATGTTGTTTCTTATGAGATTGTTAGGAAGTTGAATTTGAAAACATTTGTACATCCTAAGCCTTATTATGCTACTTAGGTGACTAAAAATTAGAATTTTTTTTTGATAAGGTAAACAGGTTTTAAGGGGTCCTGAAACCCATAAGTTTAACAACAAGAAAGGTTGAAAATAAGAGAAAAAATGCCCAGCCAAAACATAAGCCTTACGGCTGAAAATAAGCCCAAAGGCCCAGCTCGAAACAACTGCCCACTAAAAAGGCCAGAGAACCAACCAGAAAAACAGAGACCAGACAAAAAGCCAAAGCCAGGAGAAACAAAAACCAAAGGACAGAGACCCAACCTAGCAGACTACTTCTCCATCTCGAGCATGGTCTAGGCAGCTTCAGCGCACTCTTGTTGCTCTTCTGCCTTATGATCCTGGGCGTTCGTCAAATCTTGCTCCATAGTGTTGTCCTTGGCTTTATCCACATCCAGCCTATCTTTGTCTCTATTCTGTTTATCATTTTCCTCCATCTGGTTCCTGTCTTTGAGATTTTCCAAGAGAGAGAGGATGTTGTCGTTGATCAAAGCGAGGAGGGAGATCATTTGACTTGCCAGGTTGTGATTGTAGTTCTCAATATTTTTTACTCTCCTCTCCATCAGAGTCTCCCAACTGTTTCGGTCGCCTTGGCTTTCTGCACCTATCTTGCTCTTGATTTTTTCCATTTGGGAAACCCTATCTCTGACATCCTCAAGCTCATGGAAAAGCCATTTAATTGATTTGAATTTGTCAATCATGCTATTGCGGGCATTGTTCAACAAATTCATGCCCGTTTCTCTTGCATTATCAGAAATAGCCACCATAGCCGGGTCAATTAGCTCATTGAGTCTAGGCTTCTCGAGGTCATCCACCAGGAGTTGGGGGTTCATCGCCTCTCTGTAGATTCCCATAGTGGCCGTTCTCACATTGAAGTTCTTCCAAGCCTTCCTTCTGTTATTAACTTGCACTTCCCCCTCAATCTGTCCAGAGTTGTCATTTTCCTCCAAAGGAGGCTGAGGATGTATAGGGGAGAGGGGAATGGGAAGAGAAACCTTTCCCTGACTACTGGAGCGCTCCATGCTCTCTCCCTCCCTCTTCTATCTTTTTCTTAGTTTCTCCTCATCCAGCTCCTCCTTCGAAACCTTGTCAGAATCATCAGTATCCATTTCCTCCTCCACCTCAGCAGAGCCAGTTTTAGCTGGGGTATGACCTCTAGGGCTCTTTCTGCTGGGTAATTTGATAGAGGGGTAATCCTTCTTATGGCTTTTAGTCTTCTTACCTGAATGCTCAAAAACCTCATCAGAGCTGATGCTCTCGACATCATCAAAATCTGAGGAAAAACTGGAGCTGCTCTTGTCAACATCCGCCCCCTGGATAGGGTTTTTGCTAATGGTTTGAGCATGGAAATGCTCATGAATCAGGAGCAGAAGACCCTCATGCAGTGTCGGGTTGATGGTAGCTTTCTTTTTAAAACTAGAAATGGCCTTATTCATCGAGTTAAAAAGAAAATACGGGAAGGAGATCTTACTACCATGGCGAAAATGATTCAGAATCACAAAATGGTGAGTCCTAACCCTATCAAACCTGGGGTCTAGGGTTATATATTCAATGACAGCGTAGAGAACATACCTCCAGAGCTTCTTTATAGTATCCGTTACAAAAAACGTCTCTTTCTTGCCCAGCTTGTTTAGCTCTTCAGTGTTTTTCACAAAATCCTTGATTGCATTAGAAGACATCTTCTTGTCTCTGAAGAATTTATGCCCCTCCATCAGAATCCCCGTGACTTCAGCAACCACATCCTCAGTAATTTGAAAGTATACCCCGTTCACCTTAACCTTACCATTATTCCACAAATTCACCATGTTGTTAGTGATCTCAGGATCCGAGCCATGAAGTTTCTCGAAGAAATTAGTAACCCCACCCTTTTCCAGCTCTCTCCAAACTTTGGCCTTGTTCTTCCACTTCTGAACTTCCCCCACCGGCTCCTTTCTGCTCCTCTCACCCATCATGTTTACCTGATCAACTTCCACAATTCTCATGAACTCTGAACTGTGCAAGTTATTTGCATTCGAAAAAATGGTGATGTTTCTTTTATGATACCCGTGAATATACCCCTTTCTGAAAATAATGGTATCATCCTTTTGAACGTGTCGAAATGTCAGAGGAAACCCCTTTTGCTGGTGAAAATCACGATGCCAATAATGGCACTTACCATTTATTAAGCAATCTTTATTATCCATAATTGCATTGGATTTGAGTCGTCCTTCCCAAGATTTTATCTTGGTCGATAAGCAACTTTGCCTCCGCCGAAAAATCTTTTCCGGCATGCCAGGTCAGATTATTGGTGGCGTTAACCCCTTTATTAGCAAACCAATCAGCGATTGGGTTTGCCTCTCTATAAAAATGAGTGACGTGGACCTTATCAAACTTTGTGAGAGTGGCGCAAGTCTCAGTAATCTCGGCTTCAAAAGCCAACTTGACCACCTTACTCGCAGCTCTTGCTTCAGCCAGATGAATAGTCTGGATTCCCAGCGGGGAAGCAAAGGTAGCTATTCCCTCCCCATAGCTATTTCTTATGATTCCACCACAACCTGAAGGGCCTGGGTTACCCTTAGAAGCCCCATAAAAGTTGGCTTTTGACCAACCATCTGGGGGGAGAAGCCAGCTAGCATCCTGCCTTTTGAGGTTCATGTCTTTTTCTTTAGCTATCTTTCTGTCCCCTTCTTCTTCTTCTTCCTCCTTCAGCACTTGGAGATTTTCCTTTATATTCTTCGAGACCTTCCTGCCAAGGATTATAGCCGGCTCCTCTCTGTCTCTAAATATTCTATTATTCCTTTCCTTCCAAATTCCCCAGCAAAAATGGGGTAAAATCCAGTCCGCGTGATCCTGTCGACCAGCAATCTTACAAAGACCTTTCCACTGATGGAAAAAATCCATGAGATTATCCGGTTTGCACCAGAGGGTTTCATTATCATGTGTGATGACATTCCACACCTCCCTGGCATAATCACATAAGATGAAAATGTGATTTTCGGTCTCAGCCTGATTCTTACACAAGGGACATCTACTGGGCATAACATGTCCTCGCTTCATGAGATTGTCATGAGTAAGGATTTTGTTCTGAAGAGCCAGCTAGTAAAAAATGTTGATCTTTGGAGTGAGACCCGAAATCCAAGCCTCCGCCCAAGGGGCCTTCTCTTTTAAGCTCCAAAGGGAATTATAGCCTGAGGCAATAGAGTATCTTCCATTGGGATTATCCCTCCAGACCAGCTCATCCCCCAAATTGATAGGAATCATGGAATTGAGCATAAGCATTATAGGAGTCAAGTCCTCAGAGATGAGGGATAGGTCACTCCATTCCTGGCCATTCCAATAATCACAAACTTTGGACCCAATTTGATCAGTACAAGCTTGCATCCATCTCTCAAAAATAGGGTTATTGATAAGTGGATCTTGGGAAAGCCATCTATCCGACCAGAACTGGATGTCCTTCCCATTTCCCAATTTCCATGATATCCTGGCCTTAGCCAGGTCCCTGGCTTTCATGATCCCATTCCAAATGTTCGATCCTTTTGGGATATCTTCATTAAAAAGGGTGAAAAGAAGAGTGGGTCTTCTAAGGTACTTGTTTACTAGGGTGTCCCTCCATTCACCGGTGCTACTGAAGATCCGCCATATTTGTTTAGCTAGGAGAGCCTTATTGAGGTGGGTGATCTTTCTAATGCCCAGACCTCCGTACCTCTTAGGGAGGCAAACCTTCTCCCAAGCAACAAGAGGGTATCTTTTCTTCCCTTCATTACCATTCCAAAGGAAGTCTCTCTAGATTTTCTCCATTCTTTCAGCTATTTTCCCCGGAATTCCAAAGAGGCTCAGGGCGTAGATTGGCAGATTTTGAAGAGAAGATTTGACTAAGAGGCATTTCCCCGCTTGACTAAGAGAGACCCCTTTCCAACCAGCCATCTTCCTATTGAATCTATCCAAAATACCATTCTAAAAAGACTCTGGGGGTGAGGATCCCAAAGGGAGACCAAGATAGGTAGAGGGGAAAGAGCCTACCCCACAACCCAGAATCCTGGCGATTTTTCTTTGTCTAAACTCAAAGGTGTTGATGAAAAAGAGCGAGCTTTTGTTCCAATTAATCAGCTGACCCGTCCCACTGGAGTAAGTATCAAGAATCTTCTTCAGGGCTCTGGCCTCTTTGACAGAAGCTTCCCCCCCCCCAAGATAGTATCGTCAACAAATTGCTGATGAGTGAAGGGAACGCAATTAGAGGAGGGAAGGATCCCTTTGATACAAGCCTCACGCTTTCTACAGTCTATAATCCTTCCTAAGCATTCAGCTAAGATGATAAACAAAATGGGCAAAAGGGGGTCTCCTTGTCTGAGGCCTCTGGAAGGTTTGAAAAAATTAGAAGGGACTCCATTAACCAGAACAGCCAAGGAGGAGGTGGACACCAATTGAGAGATAATTTTGCAAACTTTACTGTCAAAGCCAAAAGTCGAGAGGACCTTCCCAAGGAGAGACCAGTCCACCCTGTCATAAGCTTTAGAAAGATCCAGTTTGAGAAACATACCTTCCCGTTTGGATGCCTCAAGAGAGTGGATGACTTCGTGCACCATCTGGACAAAATTCAAAATTTGTCTCCCTGGAACAAAACCCGATTGACGCTGCGAGATTATCATGGGCAAGATCTTGAGCATTCTTAAAGTAAGAACTTTAGAGATGATCTTGTAGAGTGAGTTGCACAGACTAATAGGTCTAAAGTTGTCCAACGAGTCCGCCCCAGGGGATTTAGGAATGAGAACCACAAAAGTCGAGTTTAGCTCCTTGAGAATAGATTTGGCTCCAAAGAATTCCTGGACAGCCTAAACAACCTCTCCCATGATCATCGGCCAGAACTTTTGGAAGAAAAAAGTGGGAAAACCGTCTAGGCCTGGAGCCTTGTCAGCAGGCAGAGAAAAGAGAGCCTCTCTAACTTCCGAAGCATTAGGAATAGCACAGAGCTATTTATTATGGATAGGTTGAATGAGCTGAGGGATACAGTGTAACAAATCCTCCTGGTCCAAATTGGAAAGCATTGGGTCCTCAGAGAGAAGGCTAGAGAAAAAGGAAACAGCTTCTTCCGAGATGGCAGATTCTTCAGTTAACAGCTCCTGCCCCTTTTTGATACCATAGATCCTGTTACTAGCACGGTGCTTGAGGGTGGTTAGGTGAAAAAACTTAGTGTTTCGATCTCCTTCCTTTAGCCAGGTGATCCTCGATCTTTGCCTCCAAAATTTTTCTTCCTTATTAATAATGTTATGAATTTTAGACAGGGTCTTGAGCTCCGAAACCCTGTTGGTCTCAGTGTAACCTTCCTTCTGAATGCAATCTTGGATAATAGTTAGATTATCAAATAACTCTTTCTTTTCATGGAAGATATGACCAAAATCAAACTTGTTCCAAATTTTAATCATCCTCTTCACATTGCTAAGTTTTCTGGTGACTCTGAACATGGCTGAGCCCTCCACCTCTATCCCCCACCATTTCTTGATATTATCCAGGAGGTCAGGGTGAGAGGTCCAAATTTTCTCAAACCTGAAAGGATGGTATCTCCTGTGTACCAGAGGGGAAACTAAAAGAGAAATGGAAGAGTGGTCCGAACCAATTCTGGGAAGTAGAGATAGTCTGCAGCTGAAGGATTGAAGCCAGTCCGAAGATATAAGAGCTCTATCTAGCCTAACCTGAATGCAATCATGGCCTTTTCTCTTGTTTGACCAGGTAAAGGATCCGCCCTTAAGCTCTACGTCCATAAGGGCCAGATTATTTATGAAGTTAGAAAGATCCTATTTACTTTCCCAATCCAGGGGCATACCTCCCTTTTTCTCTTTATCTTCTAGCGGTGTGTTAAAGTCTCCCATGATTATACCTTTCTTAATGTCACAATCTTGCACCATATTACCAACTTTGGTCCAGAAATTTTTTCTATCTCTCTTATTATTGGGGACATAAATAATCACTAAAAACCAGGAATCATTGGTGTGAAAATGTTGAACTCTGCAGAAAAAAATGTTATCTTCATCATACTCAGCTACTATATTGAAATACTTATCATTGAAAAGTAACAGCAGTCCTCCAGACGCTCCTTCAGAGTTAGAGGCTATGCCCTTCATGCTATTGTTGAACTTAATATTTTCCATCCTTTCCTTCTTCATTTTAGTTTCTTGGATTAGAAACACATCAGGCCTTTGGTCCCTTATCATATTTCTAATAACTTCTTGCTTGTGGATTCCATTGAGTCCACGAATATTCCAATATAAGATCTTCATGATTTAACTACTGAACATGCTTCCTGGATGGTGCGCTACGTACCATCCTTAATGTTTCTTCTGGCTTCCTCTTTCTTGATTTCATTCTTGTTTTTCCTTCCCACTAGGTTAGATTTGTGGCCGAGATCAGCCTTGGCCATGCTTCTAGTAGAAGGGGGAGATATCGGAGAAGGGTCCCTGCTATTCTTCTTCTTTCTACTCCTGACTTCTGTCCAGGGATTCTCTTCTCCCTCTAGTCCTTTGTCCAGCCAAGCATCAATTCTCGCCAAATCTTCCATTGTCGATGCAGACAGCCTCTCTATGATTCTGTTTACTGTTGAAGGGGGGGGACAACACATCGAGTTAGGGTCCTGGGACATGGGTTCCCCCTCCTTTAGTTCTTCCATGGAGTTCGGGACAAAGGATAGTTTCAAGTCATCCTCCTGAGAATCCAGAGGGGGAAGAGTCATATTTTCACCTATCTCCTCAGGTTTCTTCTCAGATTCCTTCGCATTGGGGAGAGGTGTTGAATCGTCTTTCACTCCTTTCTCTTCTCCCCCTCCTACGTTTCTAGTCACCCGAGGAGGCCCTGATTCCTCTTGGGGCGCATTAGGAGTAGTATTTGTTTTTCCTTCTGCCTCTCCATTTGCCTTGACTTGCGATGCTTTTTTCCTCCATTCTTTTTTGGGATCTAGAGAATCTTTTATCCCCCCTTGTGGACGAACCTTTCCCACCGTACTCTTCCCTTTGAAAAGTGGGCATGATCCAGCCTTGTGGCCATCCTTCTTACAATGGAAACAAGCAAAAGGCACACTTTCATAGTCAATCTTTTGAGATCTGTTTCCCAGACGAGATTGTAGTTCTAAAACTTGAGGCATGTCCTAGCCTTCGATGACTCCTACACAGATTCTTGCGTAGTTCAATCTTTTCTTAGCTGCTGTGACAGGGTCAATGGAGAGGAGCTCTCCAAAGGTCCTGGCTATGCCATCAAAGACATCCTCATGCCAATATTCCAAAGGAAGTTCTGGAAGTCTTAACCAAACTGGAACCTGAGATTGGAAATCATTGTTCAAATCCAAGTTGGATGTCCATTTTTGCAATATTAGGTTGGATCTGCCCAAAGACCAGTTCCCAGCACATAGTATACGAGAAAAATCTTCCGAGCAAGAGAACTCGAAAGACATGAAGCCTTTGGCCATAGCAGTCACTTCTACATGCCCTTTAAGGTCCCATTTTCTCCTGGTAAATGTCCTCACTACATCAATATTAGGTCTTGGCCCTACAAATTTTCCTACCAGAGTGTTCGCCATGCTTAGGATATTGTGGTCAATAATTTCCCTAGGGATTTCCAGAGAAAAAATACCTTTCTCCTTATCAGATTTGTCAATGACTTTTGGGAAAGACGATTTACCTGATGGTTTTATCCTGAATAGATTCGACCAGCGTCCCCATGCCCCAGACGGCCCAGGAATCTTCTCTCCTAGATGGGGCATCATAACCCGTGGGTCCCCATCCTTTGAGGCATCCTCATCTTTCCCCTCTGTTTCCTGCCCTGCGCTTGCTGCATGCCCTCCTGCAGACGTGCTCTCCTGTCTCTCGCCTTTCTCCAGATTCAAAACAATGTGATTCAAATTACAGTTCCTACCCGCTCCATCCCTCTCTCTCACCGTGCCCATCCCTCGCTCGAATTCTTTGAGTATTTTGTTAATATGAAAAAAATTAGAATTTGTTGGTAAGTACTCAAGTTGTGATTGAATTTTCAATTAGTAAATACAGAGATAAAGTGTAATGTCACGTTAATGGACATGAGTTGAGGACATTTTATCTTAGGAAAATCTTGGAAATGGTCAAGAAAGGTAATTCATGATGGTTTCACCAATAAGTATTTGGTTCACCATAAAGGAAAGAAGTATGAGTTACAGCCCTCAGTGAGGAATCAAGAAGATATACTTCTTATGTGTTTTGGGAAGGAGATAGCAAAGACATATCAATATGATAATGAATGGAAGAAAGGTGCACAAATTTAGTCAAGAGTCTACTACAACAGTCCTAAGGATGGAAAAACATTGGTGTTGATCTCAGATTGGTTTTGATAGTTGAGTGTCAACACACTTAAGAAACTTTCTAAGTTGATGTCAAGTATAATATAGATGTTGAGTTACAATATGTATAGAGCCAAAAATTCAATATGTGTTGAGTCATTTAGATGTCAAGTAGATAGAAAATGTCAAGCAAGTTTCAACTACCAAGTGACTAATAGATTTCAAGCCAGTATATGTGCTGAGTAAACTATAGGTTCTAAGCAAGATAGAATTTCTATATGTTTCATACATCAATAATCAATAAGTGTGAAGTAACATAGAATTAGCATAAGAATTTGTGCCCTCACAAACTAAGATGTAAACCATTTTTGAGCTAACATATGATAAATCTTGAAGGATTAAAAGATAATATTGAATCTATTTGATTCCCTATGAAATCAACATGCAACCAATCAAAAAAATAGAAATAATTAAGTAGAAAAGATGTATGAATCTCAATCATAGATTCATACCTAATCCTAAGTCATGAAATCTTTTTAAGGAGGTCAAAACCCCATAATACAGTAATGTATGAGAGAGTGTGCAAGAAGAGAATGCATGCAAGGAGAGAATACTAGCGAAGTTTGAAGGAAGTGAAAGGGGTGAAATGACGTAGAAGGACAGTATTGTAGTATCAGTTAGTAGAACAGTGAATCAAGATCATACCAAATCATATTAGATCAAAGAGGATCAAATAAAAATGGACTGAACATCAATCTAAAATCAGCAATTGAAGATTGTAAGTGAGCAGGTCAACACATTCTACTATACTTTCTAGCTACTAAATTAGGAGAATGAAAATCCTATGAAGATAGCTTGGTTTAATAGCCATTTTTTAAATCCTTTAATCGATTGGCATTCCAAGTGAATGTTTTGTGAATCCTTTAGAAAGGTACACTTTTAATAGGGTGTTGGAGCCTTTAATAGGGTAGACCTTTCATAGGGTAGACCATTGTTAATAGCCAAACTTTGTAACCTTGACAAGTTACATATTGCTATAGTGATAAGTTGTGGGTGTCATCCCCACCCCAATTTTACCTTCTCATTTTGGAGGGTTTCTAAGTGATCAAATATTGTGTTATCTATTTTCATGCATGCCTTTCCTTTTATATTAATTAGAAATTTTGCATGCATGCATTGATTTTAGTTAAAATTTTTATAGCTTAAAGTTTGGTACTTTTGATTCGCACCCCCCCCCCCCCCCCCACCCCCAAGAATTACTCTTCCAAATTGTAAATTCCAACAATTGGTATCAGAGCCAAGTTCTTATAAGGAGAAGCCTTACAGCTTGAAGAAAAGATCTAGAAATGGAAGTCTACAAGCCTGGGAAGATTATAGAGAATCAGGAGATTGAAATACATCTCATTCTACATTCTCTGGAAGAAGCTAGGGAAGAATTGAGAAAATCCCTAAAGAGAATAAAAGACATCATCATAGCTGAGAATGATACACAGTACAAGGAGATTGACACCTCAAAAAAAATTTCCAATGGAGATTCTAAGGAGTATTATGTAACAATTGCAAACCTAATGGAGAAGAATAGAGCTCAAGCAGAAGAGATTGGAACTCTCAAGATTGAACAAGAGTCATAAGCCATGATGCTTTGTGAAGTGACTGAGTAGAAGAAGAGAGCCATTCAAGATAAATATATGATAGAAGATGACAAGAGAAACCTTTTCAATAGACTAGAGGAAAATTCAAGTGAGCTTGCAAGAGTTTCCAACATGCGGCTAGACATCCTAAGCCAAATGATGAATGCCCATCATGAGCTAAATGTCAAGGACATTAAGATCTCCACACTGAAGATGCAGACACTAATACATTTGGTACCAAATTACAATGGTAGTGTCATTGCAATTTTTCTATCACAACCTTGTCATCATCGCAATTGCGACAGTCTACCATCGCAATTATGATGACAACAAGGTTGTGACAGAAAAATTGCAACGGCACTGCCGTTGCAATTTGGTACCAAATGTATTAGTGAGAATGAACAACTACAAAATGACTTGAGAAGAGAAAAAGAAATTGCATAAATCTTCAAAAAACTTAATAAAGCCATCAAGTACTTTGAACAACTACTAAAATCACCAAGATCAAGTAATGGCACTTCAGGACTAGGATACACTAGCACTGAAGAAGGAGAGTCATCTAAGACTACAAAAGAAAGAAGTCACAAATGTAAGAACACAAAATCCACTTGTCATTTTTGTGGTAAAAAGGGACATACCTCTAATGTGTGCAAGAGAAATAATGCCAATCAACATGACAAACCTAAAAACATGGGTCACTATCACAAGTGCAACAAGCAAGGTCATCAGGCACATGACTACAGGACTAGAACCATCAGGACACCAAGATTTGAAGGTCAATGCTACAATTGTAAGAAGGATGGACATAGAACCTTTGAATGTAGATCCAAGCCTATGTGGACACCAAACCAACCAGCAAAGACAAATAGTCATGACATCACTACAATTGGGACTACAACACTAGGCGGAGCTGTCACTACTACCAAGAATATGGACACATTCTTGAGAACAACATAAGAACACACTTTAGTGGCAACTACAATAGGTGGTTGAGTCAAACCACTTGTTTCAGCTACCTAAAGATAGGACACATTAGCAAGTATTGTCCAACAAGATCAAAGGCACCCAACTCTGAGTTCAACAAAGGAAAAGGGAAAGTTGATGTTGAAAACATTAGAGAGATGAATAATATATGGAAGAAAAAAGATGGAAGTAGCACATCCAATGGAGATCACTTCACCTAAAAGGTCAAGTGGTCACACTTCATCCAACTAAGCAAAATAAGGTATGAGGAATTGATATACAATGCTTTATCATACATCAGTTCCAAGACAAATCAGTACTGCAAAGGATATAAATAGCATGAATAAAGATGCAAGTTTATCCTCAAAAGCTTTCATATTGTTTCCAAGTATGAAAATTTACCTTCAATTGCTCAGTGAAATCATAGTATGTGCCGAGTTATTGGATAGAACTAGTGTAAGCCAAGTGATTAGTTGTTGGGGAAAATTGCATTGATGTCGAGTAATGCAAGAAAATGCATACAAGCTAAGTTAACAATTGTATGAGCACTAAGAATTTAATGCTAGGTATTGAAAGGTATTTATTTGATTTTTTAATCATTTTTTTTCATTCGAACATAGAGCAAAGACTGAGTAGAGTGAAGAAGTGATTTCAAGTGAAGAAAAAACATTCAAAAAAATTTGAGCAAAGATTCAAAGAGATTTCATCGATCTAAAGGTATTTGTTTGAGTATCGAGCTACATGGTGTTTGAATTTGTTAAACCCTAGTTTTTGAAAATGGAATCTAGCTCTAGAAACCCCAAGGATAAGGAGTAGTTTGAAGTTCAATTGGTTAGTAGGGATGTAAAACAACCAAAATTCAAACCAATCCATGAGGTAGCCTACAAGAACGATCCAGTTGATGCCCTATCCATCATTACCCCTAAAGTAGTCATGGTTCAAGATGTTTGAAAATGATATAATTGAAAATTAGGTGCAATAGGAGTCATGGAAATTAGGGAAGCGTATAATAAACTATGTGACAATGGAGCATTGAAGGAAGAATATAGCATAGTTGAGAAAAAGGGACTTACCTGTGCCCTAGACTTCCCTATAGTCTTTAAAATGGAATGGATCAAACTTATTCTAAGTAGAATTCATGATGACTACTTATGGTTAGAAGGAGGACCAATAAAGATAACCAAGAGAATCATTCACCGAGTCACAGGGTATCCAACCCTAGATTGGCCTAAAACCTTAAGAAGTGACTCGAAGGAGGTCATTGAAAAGAACACTTGTACTCAATGGAATAAGAGGGGTATGAAAATTGAAACAATTAAGGACCCTCTCATAGAATTTATTGTTAGAGTTATCTCTCACAAATTCTATCAATCAAGTAGATTGAACAGTGTGCCCTGCATTGCAGTTGATGTAGAATATAAGATTATGAAGAAGGATCATACATATGACCTAGCTGAGCTGCAATTGCAACAAATCATGGAGAAATTGGGAGCCATAAGAAGGTCCAAGAGTGCCCAATACAAATTTGGAGCAATTTTGATATGCATATTCTTTTATTTTTAGAATGAATTCCCTTCCTTTGGCATGATAGGCTAGAAAACAAATATATCAGCTACTGTACAGATCAATGAATACATAGAGCAGATGGGGGAAATTTTGAAACTATTTTGACAAGCTATTTTGAAGACTTTAAGAATTCTATGAAATAGAGGCTTAGGATACCTATTTCCTTAGTTGAGCAGTGCATCAATGACATGTGTTTCCTAGTTGACATTGATTATACATATATTCAAGTTGTAGTGCCAAGAGTTAGATGGCTAAGTTCACTTGGCTATGAAATAAATATTGATGAAGCTTAAGTGGCAATAATAGCTTTACTTGCACTTATGATGTGTTCAAATCCAAGGTGGAGATGGAACTAAAAATAGCATCAGTTTTGAAAAAGAAAGATAGATTAGTAAAGAAGCTAAAGGCTAGATTTGGTGAAGGAATAGCAAAAGGTGAAGAGGATGATGAAGAAGAAGATGAGGAAGAAGGAGAGTAGGATCAAGAGCCACTTGCCTTGACACAAGGCATGGGAGAAGACATAGAAGAAGGTGTCGAGGAAGAGGAAGCTAAGGAAGCACCTACTAAACCTCAGCCAAAGAAAATAAAAGATACCACCAAACTAGTTGCAAAGCCCAAGAAAGTTTCCAAGCCAAGCTTTGCCAAGCCCACAACAAGAGCAATCACTAGGGCAACCACTTAGCAAATCAAAGAATAGGCCAAAGAAAAGAAGAAGGCAATAGAGCAACAAGAGCCAACAAAGAAAAAGTTGAGAAGAAAATATGGTTCTCAACCTGACTCTGATAAAGAGAAGACTGAGTTAGAGGACATAAGCCAATTCACAATGGTAAGTCATGCATCTAATCCAATTTAGAGAACATTTGTGATAATATTAAGGATAATGCTGACTTGATTGGCTTGAAAAGTGTTGATTTTGGTAAGTTGAGTAGAGAAGAGCAAAAAATGGTAGAAGAATCTGTCTACACCATGATATCCATGTTCAAGACAACTCCACTTTTACTTGACAACTCAATACCAAAATATTTGTATTTAATTATTGAAAATAAATGGCATTACTACCTAAACATGGAAAAGGAAATAAGAGAATCTACCTTATCCAGGGTAATGCCTAAGCTAATGAACGGTCAAATCACTAAGGCAAGCAAAAATCATGGGAGTAAGTTCTATCCCAAGTATAGAGCCTTCAACATTCTTCAGAATAACATTGAAGATGTTGTAAATAAATCAACAAAAATATGGAAGTTGATATATGGATTGACAACATTGAAACCAAGAGAAGAGGATCCCTTGAAGATAAAGACAATGAAGAAGAAGAAGAGAATAACAAGGAGGAGGAAGAAAAGAAAGAGTCAAGGGAAAACATAGTGGAGGAGACACAACAAAGGATAGATAAAGTGGCAACTGTTGAAGAGCAGCAACAAGAACAGAGTATGCAAGACACACAACTACCACCCTTGAGCCCTCCACATGATACCACCACACTTCCAGATACAATAGCTATAAAGGATGTCCCTAACAACTCTAGTCAGAACATCAATCCATTGACTATAGAGGATCTCAAAAAGATTCTTGACCAAACTACATTGCAAGCACAATTGTGTACAAATCCAGTTTTGGTCAGTGTGGAAGAACTGCAAAAGGCTGTTGCAGATATAACAAGGGATAAGATGAATCCACAAGAACCACCTTCTCACATCCCTATAGCCACAAGTGGACAACCAATAGTGAAAATAGTAGTAGACACATCTGCAAAGGTTGACTCCACATTTCAAGTCTTGATGATTGAACAAAAGACACAGAGTGTAGAGGAGAAAGAGCCTACAAGGGAGCAAATATATCATATTAAGGGAGATACATCTATCTCTATAGCACAAGTACAAGGTGAAGCCCCACAGATCATATTAATTGATAAGGAAAGATCTAAATAGGACAAGGAAAGTCCTAAGGAGAAGGATCAAGAGGCAATACAAACATTGGTAAATTTTCCTACAACAAGGACTCCAAAAATGCTTCAAAAGCTGAGCACTATTGCCATGCCACTAAAAATATCTACACCAAGATTGAGCTCAACAAGAGTAGCAAGGGTACTTCACTATGGAGACCCTACATTAGATGAGGACATAGTCATCCCCAAGTATGACTATGAAACTATGAATATTGATCAAATCAATGAAGTGCAAGAGGCACTAGAGAGGAAAAAATAGTAGGAGATACTCAGGAGTGAGTATAAATAGAGGCAAGCATTGATTGAAATAAAGGACATCTTTCTAGATTCCTTCAACTTGAAAACACCTAATGAAACAAGGCCAATTATGGAACAACTTTCAAATATAGTGGACTAGGTGCATAATGAAGACCTTGATACAAATGCCAAACTACTGGAATGGTTAGAAAGGAAATTTCAGAAAAAGTTAAATGAGAAAATCTCTACTAAAATTGCACTTTCACAAGTTGAACTGGCTAAGAAATTTGAAAAAGTAAAGGAAATACTTGAGAACATTTTCTCATTGTACACAAAGCTATGTGATTCGTCCATCTTCACATAAGAAACTAGCCAAAGCATTATGAGCTTGGAAAGAGACTTGAAGTTATTTTCTATGCAACTACCAAGAGATCCAACTCAGAGTGAGAAGAATTTTCACACTATGCTTCACACTCAGAAGGAAT
Source organism: Cupressus sempervirens (assembly GCA_028749045.1). Taxonomy (NCBI): domain Eukaryota; kingdom Viridiplantae; phylum Streptophyta; class Pinopsida; order Cupressales; family Cupressaceae; genus Cupressus; species Cupressus sempervirens. The sequence goes on along the minus strand of CM053792.1, from coordinate 954,664,845 downwards.
TAACTATATTAAAAGTAGATGAAGCAAATACAAAGGCCAAACTAATCCAGATACAATCTGCCATAACCCCACACATGGAAATTTTGCAAAATGAACTAGCCTATGTTTAAAATGTATTAAAGAAATACCCTAATCTTTCCACATTAGATGGCTTAGTTCACATTGCAACAAAGTCAGCCATCCAAATAAAATCACTGGAAATTGTACTACAAAATTGGGATTCTACTATGAGGATAGTAATGGAGGTAAATAGATCCTTTTTGGAAAAATACTCAGTTAATGTATAGACCCCTTTAACATAAGTGTCAAAAAAGGGGAGATAAATTTTGAGGGGGAGATATAGAAAAGCCAAAAGGAAACTATAACTGCAAGGAAAGATATGTGAAAGGGGGAGTTACAAATTTTGAAGAGTTAGAACAGAGTAGATAGAGAAAGAAAGATAATGATATGGCAAGGCATAGATAAAGAGTATTAGAATCAGCATGAGACAAATCTAGCATGAGAAATTTTGGATACAACAAAGGCACATCAACTCAGGGGGAGTTATAAATTTTGAGGTATAAAGTCCTTCACAAAATTTTGAACAATTTATATATGCCAAACATAATGGATATTATACTCAAAAAGATTAGATTCATCATGTAGAGTTAAGTGTTTTTGACACTCATGTCAAAGGGGGAGATTGTTGATCTCAGATTGGTTTTGAAAATTGAGTGTCAACACACTTAAGAAAATTTCTAAGTTGATGTCAAGTATAATATACATGCTGAGTTACAATATGTGTCTAGCCAGAAATTCAATATGTATTGAGTCATTCAGATGTCAAACAGATAGACAGTGTGTTGGAATTAACAAGTAGGGAGATTTACTTTTGAGAGGGAGGGGTGAATCAGAAGTAACTAACTTCAACCTTTTCAAATCCTTTTAGCTGATAAAATCCACATGCATCTAATTCATCTAATAAACATGAAAGTAAAGACATGCATGAAAATAGACAACACACAAATTTGGTAACCCATAAACCCTCCAAAATGAGAAGGTAAAACTGGGGTGGGGATGACACCCTCAAAATATCACTACAGCAATGTGTAACTATTCAAGGTTACAATGTTTGACCACTTGCAATGGTCTGCCCTATGAATGGTCTATCATGTTAAAGACTTTACACTGTTAAAAGTGACCTAGTTAAAGGATTTCACTACCGTGCTAAAAGTAGGCCTGGTTAAAGGACTTTACTACATTCAATTGGAAGGCCACCCTATTAAAGGATTTACAAATGACTACTAGGCCAACCTAAGTCCATAGGATTTCCATATCTAATACAATTGCTACAGAGTATTAGAAAGTCTTTGACCTTATAACTTTGAAATCTTCAATTACTGATTCCAAATCCTTGTTCTTCTTTGACTGATCTGATCCTTGCTTGATTTGATATGTCACTCTATGAGGTTTTGATACTCTATTCTTCAATAACTTGATTCTACAATATTGCTTTGTTCTTCACTAAGTCTTTTACCGTTCTGCATTTTTCTTTAATTCACCCATACACTTCTATCTTGCATATCCTCTCTCTTACATAATGGGGCTTTGTTCTCCTTTTTACGAATTTTGAAGACTTAGGGTTAGGTATGAATCTATGATCAATATTAAATCTTCATTTCTCACTCATTTCTTGCACTTTCCCTATTTGTTGCATGCCTTCTTCATTTTTCTTATTGGTTGTATGTTGATTGCATAGGTAATGCAAAAGATTTGATCTTATCTTCAAGATCCTTTGAGATTCATCCCATGTCAGCTCCAAAAATGGTTTACATTTGAGTTTGTGAAGGCACAAACTCATATGTTGATTCTGTGTTACTCGGCACATACTAGTTGCTAATGCTCAGCACATATAGGAAAACTAGCTCACTCGACTCCTATAGCAATTTTGTTTCACTTGGCATCTATAGTGACTCGACATCTATACTTTGCTCGGCACTTGAACTTTGCTCGAAACCTAAAGATTGCTTGGCACCTATTGAATTTACTGGCTCAGCATACATTGTATCTCGGCTTCTATATTATACTTGGCATCAACTGAAGAATTGGTTAAGTGTGTTGACACTCAATTATCAAAACCAATCTAAGACCAACAATCTCCCCCTTTGACATGAGTGGAAAAAACACTATTAAACATTATAAATCTTATCCCTATGAGTATACTACATTTTTTTTTTGAGATATGTACAAAACTTCAAAAACTTATTCACAATTTTGTATACCTCAAAATCTTGTAACTCCTCCTGAGCTGATATGCTATTTCCATTCTTGTAACCAAAATTATTGTGTTGAATGTGTCTCATGCTGATATATCTGATACTCTTTGCCTTATCTGCCTTTATTTGTACTGTGTACCCTATTTCTGCTTCCTGTAAATTTGTATCTGTTTCCTATCACATCTTCTTGCAATTTTGCATCCTTTTGGCTTTATTACTTCCTCAAAATGTGAATTTTGAATATCTCCCCATTTGGATATTCTTTATTACTTCCATCAAAGAATGTATTATGTAACCATTCTTATTCATATCTCCCATGAATATATTCTCCCCCTTTTTGACACTTATGTCAAAGGGTCCTAAGGATAAATAGAATATTTTGCCAAAATTATTTTATTTACCTCCATAATCATCTTGAGAGAAGCATCCCAATTATCTAATCTCCAATGACTTGTATTGGATGGTCATCTCTACTGCAATATGTACAAGGCCTTCTAGAGTAGAGAGATTAGGATCTTTCTTTAGAACATTTTATGCATAGGCTTGTTCCTTATGGAGTACTTCCAGATTTGGGGTAATGGAAGATTGAATTTGCATCAATTTGGCCTTAATACTAGCCTCTTTAGCTATCAACACACTAACTCTTTTTGTGTGTAAAGCATAGTTGCAAAATGCTTCTCACTCTAAGAAAGATCTTTGGGTAGCTCAGTGTTATAAATCTTTAGATTTTGTTCCAAGCTTAGTATCCTTTGGCTAGTTTCTTGTGTGAAATATGATGAATCACACAACTTGGTGTACAATGAGAATACATTCTCTAAGAAATTTCTTCACTTTTTCAATCTTCTTTGCTAATTCAACTTGTGAAAGTGTTATTTCACTTGATATTTTCTCATTCACTTTCATTTGATACTTCTTGTCTGACCATTCTAATAATTTAACATTAGTTCCTAGGTCCTCATTCTGTACCTGGTCCACAATATTGGTCAGTTGCTCCATGATGGGCTTGGTTTCATCAGGTACTTGCAAGCTGAATGCATCAAGAAATATTTCTTTGATTTCTACCAATGCTTGCTTCTACCTATACTCATTTTTTATTATTTCTTGTCTCTTCCTTCTCTCAAGTGCCTCTTGTACTTCATTTATTTGTGCTAAATTCATAGTCCTTGAGTCATAACTGGGTATGACTATTTCTTCATCAAGTGCAGGGTCTCCATGGTGAAGTACCCTTGCAACCTTGGTGGAGCTTGAGCCTAGTGCTAAAATCTACAATGGTACTACACCAGTGCTCGGCTTCTTATTAGGTGTCCCCGAGGTAGGCAAGTTAACAAATGTTTATATTTCCTCCTGCTCCTTAGGGGTTTTCTCTTCCTTTTCTCCTCTTCTCTACCACCTTGATCAATAATGATAATTTGAGGAGGTGCACCTTGATTTTGTGTAGTAGGAACATCTTGCCCTATTAGTTCCTTTTCTTGCTCCTTGGTAGTTTTTGCTATTATAACTATACTATCAACCTTAGCAATTTTGTCTTGTTCTTCTTGCTCTTTTGGTTGATCTACTATAATTGTGGGAGATAGTGTAGATTGTTCTTGTGTGCTTTATTTCTCCCTTGTTATCTCTATTACAGCTCTCTGTAGCTCATCAACACTCACCAAAACTAGATTTATACAAAGTTGTGCTTGCAATGTAGGTTGGTGAAGGATCTTTTTAAGATCCTCTATAGTTAAAGGATTTATGTTCTGACCTGAGGTGTCAGGAACATCCTTTACAATTATTGTTTCTATAGGTGTTGTGTGTGGAGGACTTGGTGGTGGTAGTTGGGTGTCTTGGACACTCTCTTTAGTCTGCTTCTCTTTAGTTGTTGCCTCTTCACCATGTGTCTTCTCCACTGTCTCTTTTTCCTGTACCTTATCTCTTTCTTTCTCTCTTTCTTTATCTTTCTCATTCTCTTCTTCTTCATCATCATTTCTACCCTCAAATGGGTCTTCCTACCCTTCTTTCATAGTTGTCAATCCATATATTAATTTCCACATTTGTGTGGACTTTTGGACAACATCTTTTATTTGGTTCTGCAAAATTTTGAAGGCTCTATATTTGGGTGCAAATTTGCTCCCATGCTTTTTACTAGCCTTTTTTATTTGACCTTTAGTAAGGTCTGGCATTACATGAGCCAATGTAGACTCTCTTATTTCTTTCTCCATTTTAAGATAGTAATGCCATTTATTATCAACTAATGAGCTTAGCTCCTTAGGCATTGAGTTGTCTAGTTCAAGTGGAGCGGTCTTGAACTTAGCCATCATAGTGTAAATGGACTCTTCCACTATGTTATATTGTTCCTTTGACAACTTATTGAAATCTATGGTCTTTAGACTAGTTAAATCAGCATTATCTCTAATATTATTACAAATGCTTTCCAATTTAGATGTGGTAGAATGGCTTACCAATCTAAATTGATCTTCATCAAACTTTATCCTTTCCTCATCTAATTCTAGAGGTGCAACATATCTTCTCCTTTTCTCTTGCTCTACAGATCCTTCGTGTTCTGTTGCCTTCTATTTTTCCTTCTCCTTTTCCCCTTGTGTTGTAGCCCTGGTGTGAACCCTTGTAGTTGGCTTGGCTAGGCTTGGTTTTGTAACCTTCTTCTTTCCCTTGGGCTATGCAGCTAGCTATTTTTGAGCTTTTCTTTTCTTTAGCTCAACCTTTGGTGCTTCTTGCTTGGCACCTTTCGCTTCAACTACATCTTCCCCCATTCCTTGGGTTAAGGCTTGATCTTGTTCTTCTTCATCACCCTCGGCATCTTCACATTCTTCTTTTGCTTCTTCTGCAGTGCCTTCCCGAAATTTAGCTTTTATTTTCTTAACAAGCTTATCCTTCTTTTTCAAAGTGGAGGCAATCTTCAACTCCATATCCACTTTTGATCTCACCACATCATAAGTTCCAAAATGTGGTGCATCCTTGTCAACTTCCTCTACCAATAATGCAATTATTGTTGTTGATGCTTCATTTATGTTTATTTCATACCCAAGAGATCTCAGCCATCTAACTCTTGGTATAGTAGCTTGTATGTATGTATAGTCTATACCTACAAGAAAACATACATCATTTACATATTTCTCTACTAAGGAAACTAGAATTATGATCCTATGCTTCATTTTCTTCTTCAAGTCCTCAAAATAACTAGTCATCAAGGTCTCAAAATTAGCTCCCATCTGCTCTATGTATTCGTTGACTTGAGCTATAATTGACCTATCAGTTTTCCATGCAACTTTGCCAAAAGAAGGAAATTCATTCTAAACATAAAAGAAAATACCTATCAAAATGGCACCAAATTTGCATTGGGCTCCCTTGGTTCTCCTTATTGTTGCTAGATTTTCATTGATCTATTGCAGTTGCAGCTCTACAAGATCATATGTATGATCCTTCTTCACCAATTTATATCCTACGTCCACTGCAATGCAGAGCACACTGTTGAGTCTATTGGATTGGTAAAATTTGTGTGTTATAACCCTAGTAGAAAAATCAAAAAGAGGGTCTTGGATGGTATCAATTGTCATCCCTCTCTTATTCTACTTTGCACCAGTATTCTTCTCAATTGCTTCCTTGGCATCACTCCTAAGAGTCTCGGTTGATCTAGGGTTGGATACCTTATCACTCTATGCACAATTCACTTCATGATTTTTATGTGGCCATCCTCCAACCATAAGCTACCATCATGCATTCTACTCAGCACTAGCCTAATCCATTCCATCTTGAACATTGTAGGGAATTCTAGGGCATGCGTTAAACCCTTGTTTTCAACAATTTTGTACTCTTCTTTTAACACTCCATTCTCACACAATTTCTCATATGCCTCCCTCATCTCCATGTCACCTATACCTCCAATTTTTCAATTATAGTATTTCCTTACATCTTGAACCATTACAACCTTAGGGGGTATGATGGATAGGGCTCCAGCTAGATCATTCTTGTATGTAGCTTAAAGTGTTGGACAAAAATTGGTTTGTCTAACCTCTTTGGATACTAATTGGACTTCAAATGCTTCCTTCTCCTGAGTTTTTCTAGAACTAGAAGCCATTTTATACAATCTAGGGTTTTAACATGAAGAAAACATGAAATTGCATAGCTTGGCATAGTCGTAAATACCTTAAAATTGATGGAATCATGTTAGAATGTAGTTAAAATCTTCTTGTACATTGGATTCTCTACTTTGGATTCACTCTGTGCTCTTTCTCATCTTTGCTCTTCATTCTCGATGAAGCAAAATGATTGAAAATACAATAATGTACCCTATTTTCATTGCATTTAATGCTCAATACATTTATAGCTATCCACATAGCTTTTGAAGGATTCTATATTACTTGGCTTCCATTGTCTTTTCACCACTCAGCTTCCATAAGAGTATTACTTAATCGGCTTCAACTAAGATTTATTCTTCACTTAGCTTCCTCTACCAACTCAGATCCTACTAATCATTTGGCTCCTATAGTCTTGACAATCAACTTGGCTTGTACTAGATTTTTACTCGGCATCTAAGGGAGACTCAGCAATAGTTGTGAAATCTTGAATTTTTAACTTTGCATCTTTGTTCATGCTAATCTATTTTTTTCAGTACTTTCTTGTCTAGGAACTAATGTATGATAAAACTTTTTAAATTAGTCCCTTATGCCTTTTATTTGCTTAGTTTGATAAAGTGTGATCACTTGACCTATTAGGTGAAGTGATCCCTTCATTTGATGTGCTACACCCATCTTTCTTCTTCCATGTCTTGTTCATTTCTCGTTTGACGTGTTCAACATCTACCTTCTCTTTACTTTTGTCATTCTTTGAGTTGGATGCCTTTGACCTTGTTGGGCAATTCCTACTGATATGACCAGTCTTCAAGCAACTGAAACATGTGATTCGGCTCAACCATCTACTATAGTTCCCTTTGAAATGTGTCCTTATGCAGTTTTTAGGAATGTGTTCATACTCCTGATAGTAATGACAGCTATACCTGGTGTTGTAGTGCCAATTGTAGTGATGTCCATGGTTACCTTCCTGTGCTACCTAATGTGATGTCCACGTAGGCTTTGATCTGCACTCAAAAGCTCTATGCCCATACTTCTTGCAATTGTAGTAGTGACTTTCAAATCTAGGTGTTATGATAGTCCTAGTCTTTTAGTTATGTGCTTGATGTCCTTGCTTTTTGCACTTATGACAATAACTTGCATTCTTAGGCTTGTCATGATGATGGGTATTCTTTTTCCTACACACATTAGAGGTATGTCCCTTTTTACCATAGAAATGACAAGTAGGTTTAGTGTTATTACCTTTGTTACTCCTTTCTTCTACAATCTTGGATGATTCTCCTTGTTCAGTGTTGATGTAACCTAGTCCTAAAGTGTCATTGCTTGCCCTTGGTGATTTTAGTAGGTACTCAAAGTACTTGATTGCCTCATTAGGTTTTTTGAAGCTTTCTATAATCTCCTTCTCTCTTTTCAAGTCATTTTGTAGTTGTCCATTTTGTATTTTCAGTGTATCAAGTTGCATGTTTAAAATTCTTGCTAGCTCGATTGAATTTTCTTCTAGTCTATTGCCAAGGTTTCTCTTGTCTTCTTCTAGCATAGTCTTGTCTTCAATGGCTCTTTTCATTTGTTCAGTTACCTCACAAAGCATCATGGCTTGTGATTCTTGCTCAAGCTTGAGTGTTCTAATTTCTTCTACTTGAGCTCTATTCTTCTCCATCAGGTCTGTTATTGTTGCATCATACTCCTTGGAATCTCCATTTGAAAATAGATTTGAGGTGTCAATCTCCTTGTACTATGTGTCATTCTTAGCTATGGCAATCTCTTTTCTTCTTTTTAAGGATTTTCTTAGTTCCTCTCTAGCTTCTTCTAGTGCATGTAAAGCAAGTTGAATATCAATTACTTGATTCTCTATGATCTTCTCAAGATTTTAGACTTCCATTTCCAGATCTTTTCTTCAAGCTATAAGGCTCCTTCTTCTGAAAACTGAGCTCTGATACCAATTTTTGGAATTAACAAGTGGGAAGATTTACTTCTGAGAGGAGGGGTGAATCAAAAGTAACTAACTTTAACCTTTTCAAATCCTTTTAACTGATATCATCCACATTTGTCTAATTCATCTAATAAACATGAAAGTAAAGACATGCATGAAAATAGACAACACGTAAATTTGGTAACCTAGAAACCCTTCAAAATGAGAAGGTAAAACTAGGGTGGGGATGATACCCACAAAATATCACTGCAACAATGTGTAATTGTTCAAGGTTACAATGTTTGACCACTTCCAATGGTCTACCCTATGAAAGGCCTATCCTGTTAAAGACTTAACACACTGTTAAAAGTGACCTGGTTAAAGGTTTTCACTACCCTACTAAAAGTAGGCCTGGTTAAAGGACTTTAGTACATTCACTTGGAATGCCACCCTGTTAAAGGATTAACAAATGGTTGCTAGGCCAACCTAAGTCCATAGGATTTCCATATCTAATACAATTGCTAGAGAGTATTAGAAATTCTTTGACCTGATAGCTTTGCAATCTTCAATTATTGATTCCAGATCCTTGTTCTACTTTGACTGATCTGATCCTTGATTGATCTAATATTTCACTCTACAAGGTTTTGATACTCTATTCTTCAATAACTTGATTCTGCAATGCTACTCTGTTCACTAAATCTTTTACCCTTCTTCACTTTTCTATAATTCACACATACACTTCTATATCACATATCCTCTCTCTTACATAATGGGGCTTTGTTCTCCTTTTTAAGGATTTCAAAGAATTAGGGTTAGGTATGAATCTATGATCAATATTAAACCTTCATTTCCCACTCATTTCTTATACTTTTCTTATTGGTTGCATGTTGATTGCATAAGTAATGCAAAAGATTCGATCTTATCTTCAAGATCCTTCAAGATTCATTCCATGTCGGCTCCAAAAATGGTTTACATTTGAGTTTGTCAAGGCACAAACTCATATGTTGATTCTATGTTACTTAGCACATACTAGTTGTTGATGCTTGGCACATATAGGAAAACTATCTCACTCAGCTCCTATAGCAATTCTATTTCACTTGACATCTATAGTGACTCAGCATCTATACTTTGCTTGGCACTTGAACTTTGCTTGGCACCTAAAGATTGCTTGGCAACTATTGAATTTACTGGCTCGACATACATTGTAGCTCAGCTTCTATATTGTAATTAGCATCAACTAAAGAATTGGTTAAGTGTCTTGACACTCAATTGTCAAAACCAATCTGAGACCAACATAGTGTTGAACAAGTTTCAACTATTGAGTGACTAATAGATGTCAAGCTAGTATATGTGCCAAGTAAACTATAGGTGCTGAGCAAGACAAAATTTCTATATGTGTTGAGTATTAGTAATCAGTAAGTGTCGAGTAACACAGAATTAGCATAAGATTTTATGCCCTCACAAACTAAGATGTAAACCATTTTTGAGTTGACATATGATAAATCTTGAAGGATTAAAAGATAAGATCGAATCTATTTGATTCCCTATGAAATAAAAATGCAACCAATCAGAAAAATGGAGTGGGAAAGATGGATGAATCTCAATCGTAGATTCATACCTAATCCTAAGTCATGAAACCTTTTTAAGGAGGTCAAAACCCCATAATTTAGTAATGTATGAGAGAGTATGCAAGAAAAGAATGCATGCAAGGAGAGAATACTAGTGAAGTTTGAAGGAAGTGAAAGGGGTGAAATGACTTAGAAGAAGGATAGTATTGTAGTATCAGTTAGCAGAACAATGAATCAAGATCATATAGAATCATATTAGATCAAAGAGGATCAAATCTAAATGGACTGAACATCAATCTACACTTTCTACTATACTTTCTAGCTATTATATTAGGAGAATGAAAATCCTATGAAGATAGATTAGTTTAATAACCATTTTGTAAATACTTTAACAAGGTGACATTCCAAGTGAATGTTTTGTAAATCCTTTAGAAAGATACACTTTTAATAGGGTAGGCTTCTCATAGGGTAGACTATTGTTGATAGTCAAACTTTGTAACCTTGACAAGTTGCATAATGTTGCAGTGATAAGTTGTGGGTTTCATCCCCACCCCAGTTTTACCTTCTCATTTTGGAGGGTTTCTGGGTGATCAAATATTGTGTTATTTATTTTCATGCATGCCTTTACTTTCATATTAATTAAAAATGTTACGTGCATGTATTTATTTTAGTTAAAAAAATTATAGCTTAAAGTTTGGTACTTCTGATTTACCCCCCCTCTCAAAAGAACTCTTCCCAATTGTAAATTTCAACATTTGGGACCTAGCCTTTGTACAAGTTGGAACCATTAAATGTCTTTTGCTAAAATTAGAGAACAAAAAGAGGTTAGAGATGCTAAAGCAAGGATTTTATCCAAACAAAAAATTACAGATGAATGACTTACAGCCTTCTCATTGTCCTTCACAAGGACAATCAGCAATTTCAAGTTTTTCTTTTGACAAGTTGTGTGTGAATACAAGTTGGCATGGTGTGAGAAAGAAATTTCCATTGGGGGATTACTTCATCCCTACATTGTAGAGATCCTTTCAGCCACACAACTCTTGGGATAAGATTTTCTTTGGTGGTGGGGAGTATGGTGCAGGGGCACTAGGAATAACAAGCAAGCATGTGGGAACAACAAGCAAACTATGAAGACTATGAAGGAATGGAAGACACTTAATGAAAATCAAAGGTCCAAGGAGGTCAAAGGAATATTAAATGATGAAAAATAATATCAACTATCATGTATTGGCTCCTATAATGATTTAAATACCATGAAATGGCTTTGAATGAAATAATATCCTTGAGAGGATAAAATAAAAGTAATTTGGACCATTAGTGTCCCAATGTATCTAGGAGGGGTTAGGAGTTTAGTAGGGTTTTAAATAAGTATCCTAAGTGTTGGAAGCACTTTAGTGAAAAAATTTAATAAGTTTTAATGTATTTTCATAGTTTAAAAGTTCAAATGTTCAAGGCATAATGACTAGTAGCCATTTAGGAGGGAAATGGATTTTTGATGGTTAAAAGACTTAAATAATCCCTCAAACCAGTTGGAAGTGGTTGGGGAATTTAATCTTTGATCTTTATTTATTTTTGAGACTTCATTGTATAGCAAGAAAAGCCTGGAGTGGAGAGACAACACAAAGATTTAATGAAATTCTTGTTTTGGATCAACAAATCCATTGATTTATATTATTTCTTGTTTTTCTTTGAGATCTAACCTAGAATAATTTTTTAAGGTTTCAATAGGATCTTTGAAGGCTTTTTTACACGTTTTAGAGGGTTTGAGAGTCATTTTCCATGACTGTACTTTCATGATACAGCAAAGTAGTTTGAATTTCTGAGTTTTCCTTTCATTGTTTTGAAGCTTTCTTGGTAACTAATAGCCATCACATGGACTCAAAGGCATAGAATTCATGGAATGATGTATATTAACCTTTTGGCATATTAATCTAACCTGATACGCACAACAAATTGATTGGAAAGTGTGATCACGGGCTAGAACTAAGAGTGTTCCCTTTGAAAATGATGGCACAAGTGTAGCAGGACGAGTTTGGGTTAAATGACATAGTATTTTTATGATTGGAATAGTTTTATATGGTTTATTTAATGGTGAATCAATCACCAATTGATCTTGGAAAGGTTTGGAAGAGTGTGAATGGAGAAACCCTCAAAACAAGGGTTTGAAGCAACCAAATTGGGGCTTTTGGTGTTCTACATGTTTTGAGTCTAATTCCTTTTATATTTAGAGGTTTTGGAATATTTCTTGATACTTTCCAAGATTTGAGAGCTTGGGGATACATTTAAATTGTAGTTCCTTTGTAAAATCACCAACTATTTAGTGTATTTGTAGGGGTACAGGCTAAAGATTGTTAGTTCATCTAAAAGACCAATACCTAATCTGAAGGTATGTTATAAAATGGCCAAAAGGGTATCTAAATATATTTCCAACAATTTTATATTTTCATTCTCCTCATCTAAGCTAGAGTACTCAATTATATTGCCAACAATTTTTGCGCCAAGATCCTTGAAAGGATCTTCTTTATTTTCATCAACTATTATATAAATGTTATCCACTTGCATGGATTGAGTATCAATCACTATATGTGGAGGTGAATCAATTTTTTGAGTTTCCTCGACCTCTTCTTCACCAACACTAGGTGTATTAGCCTCAGCATAAATAGAACTTGCTCCCTTAGACTATGCACTCTCCTTAGTGGCTTTAAGCATAGAAGTCATGTAACTAACTATGGTTTCTTATGTCTCTTTGTTTACTTCCTCATAGTTTCCTCCCATCAAAATAATGTGTCTTATTTTATTCCTTAGCAAGGGCTCATTTCCCTTCAATATATTTTGCAAGTCTTCATCATTTTTGACTTCACAAAATTTCTTGACCATGTTTTCTTTGATTTTCTTATCTTCTCCAATCACTCTTACTTTCCTATTTATCAATATATTGTATATATCCTCTAGAATGTGTCTTTGAATATTTTTAGATCTCTTGTTCCTTAATATCATATTTCTTACTACTACATTTTCTAACTGGATTCTATCCATATTACTATAAAAATTATAAAATTTATTCAACTAAACACAATTTCCATTCTCAATGAGTTGTACATTTAAATTTTCTACTTTGGGTTTCCAAGATTTCTTACCAGTTGATGTTCTACCCTCACATACTACATGTCCTACTATCCTCTCTTTAGTCTCTTCTATGGACTCATCAACTTCATTGATCTACAGTAGTTTTCTTCTCTTTCCTGAACCACTAGTAGTCTACTTGGTTCTCCTTTTAGGGGATAGTGTAGGTTCTTTCTTAACCTTCACCAATATTTCTAATTTTCTCTATGTAGATGATATTACTATCACATCTTCATCAATTTTCTCCTTCTATCCAGTGTGTACTTTAATAGGTTGCACTTGTGCAACTGTGACATAGGGTACACTTGGGATTTGTGTTGATGATCTAGCAATAGTAATTCCTTTATCAGGTTTAGCTACATCAAGAAGTGTAGCTACCAATAGTTATGTCTCACCTCTAGTCCTCATCTCCTTGGAAATACCCAAGGCTTCATTATACTCTTCTCTGGTCATGTCAATTTCTTTAAGAATAGTCTCTACCTTCTTTTGAACATTCTTCTTAATTTCTTGGTTATGAAGTTCAGAGTGAACTTCCTTTATCTTTTCTTCATATGTCCCCCATCTAGGACATTTAGTATCTCTTTCTAACTGAAATATTATCTTTTCATATCTCTCAATGAGTTCTTCACTCATTTCATAACCCATAGGTTCTATGAATTTTACCCTAGGTTCTGCTACTTCCATACAAGTTGTGTCTATTTCTACCATAAACACATCTTATCCTTGTACTTTTCTACCATAATAGGAGGAATTATGTAGCTCGATTTCATTTCCAACTAAAAAATCTTCATCATTCTATCAATATCTTTGTCTCTAACATCTTCAAGTTTGGCCCTGTAACACTAAGTGATCAGCTTCATGGTGCATTCATTACTATTCCAACTTGTCATGCCAGGGAATTGTTTGGTTGCATGGAAAAATAAATAGATTAGTAAATATTCAAATCTAAAAACTGTATTCTTAGATTTCTTCATCTTTTCTATGTTGTCCAACAACTACACTCTAACAATCTCACACATGTTTTTTCTTTTCAACAACCATCACATATGTTGCATGTAAAAATCCTACTGGAATAGAATTTACTCTTGAATTGCGATTGAGTTTATATCCAAAACTCTTAACTCTAGTATCCTTAATTAGGTCAACTTTAATATTTTTTCCATCAAATTTAGTGTTTAGATTAGTTTCAAGAATTTTCTTGATGTATTTTTCATTGACTAGGTCACAACCTTCATTGCTCAGTCTTGTGACCTCATGAATTAGGTTATTATCAATTACGATAGGTATATCTCATACCCAAAACATCTATTCATGTACTCTTCTCAAGATAATCCTACTCCATTCATGATTATCAAATTATGTATAGAACATATACTTTATCAAGTTCAACTCATTAAAGTATGAGAATTTGGGTTTCAAGGTTAGGTTTCCATTACACGTAATACCTAAATCCTTATGAATTTCTTCATCTCCAATACTTTCAAATTAACAGTGAACGTAGCTCCTAACATATTCTACATCAAGCACATTTGCTGGAATTTTTGAAAATGCTCCCAAGGGGTCATCAATTAGAGAAACAAATGGGTGCTTCTTGAATTTATACCTTGGTCTCTCACTAACATCACACATAGACTGGCTTTCCATTATGCTAACAAATTATATTGACAACTCAATTGAAAGCTTCGTAAAATACCTTAATTATCACATATTAGGGCTTCTTCAACTTCACACTTTCAAATTCTTCAATCCACTCTTAATTCGCTATCAAATTGCTCAAAAATGCTCTAGGACTCTTCACATGATCAAATGGTACTTAAAATCTTGTTCGCAATCCTTAAATCATTTCAAAATGAATTTTGCATTAAATGTGCATCTACTTCATTAGTAAAAGTTGTTTTTGATTATTAGTAAGATTATTTTCTTATGTATGACTTACTGTGATCATGAAAATGTTTGGGCACTTAACCATAACTTTCTCATTATGTCTTCTACTTTTGCTGATTGTGCAAATTCTAATTTGACCTCTAACTTTAGTTATGACCAACTAATGCTCTATCTTTTCTAGAAATGCTTAATTCAAATATGATGAGTCACGAATAATTTTTGATTTAAATCTTCCATCAAGTGCATCAAGGAATTATTCATCTAATATTGTATGTGAACTTGATGGTTCCTTTTCTTTGACAAATACTTCCTTGAATTCTTCTACATTCTCTTTAAGTGTTTCCTTCTATCTATCATTGTTGCCATTATCATTTCTTCATTCATTTCTATTATTGTTTCTTTTGTAATTAGGATTCCTATTAAATTTCTTCTATTCATTCTATAAAATATCATTGTGTGTCCAAATTTATTGCACAACTAGCATATAGGTGCATTCCTTCTTTGATTGGTTACATTTTGATCATCTGGTGCTCTGCAATTTCTTGTAATATGTCCAGGGTTGTTATATTTGTAACATAGGATCTGGTTCCTTTCTCCATTAGATCTTTCTCCATTATTGGATATGCTTTGTGATCTCCTTCTTTCATTTCCTGCAAGGTTAGTAATCATTAACATTCTATTATTTCCATTATTATTATTAAACTTAGGTTTCTTGCAATTTACTACTTTATGTCCAAAGATATGACAATTATAACAATAGAAATTAGTGATAGGTTTGAAAGACTTACCTATGCAATATCTCTTCATATGACCAACTTCATTGCATATAAAACATCTACCTCTAAATTTATGTCTAGCCTCTTTAGGTGATTCAACTTTCTTTTTTTTTCTCAAGTTCATCATGTTTCTCAGATAGATCAACTTGCTCAACTTCTTTAGATACTTCTATAGATATGTGTACATGATATAAACGCGTATTCATGAAACTTTAATTTAGAATGCAGATAGACTGACAACAAACTAGACTAAACCCAAGAAATTTTTATCAAAATGTAAATTCTACGAGTATCTCATGTTTCCCTAACTACAAATGCTAAAAAATCTCTCATTGATAGTTCTAGAATGGAAGTATGCTTAGAATGTAGATCTACAAGAATACATGCAAGATCTATGACTACAATGCAAATTATATGAAGATAACAACCCTTAGAATGCTATGACAATGGACATACAATTAGCTAATATGTACATGAAATAAAAACAATGCTAAAATGCTATGAATTTTCTAGAATGATAATGCTAAAATGGTAACTCAAAGTGTGCTTGTAGTTCAAATGCCTAAAACTTGGGTACTTTGGCTCTTGGATATCCCTCCTATTTATAGGATTTCAGAAGGGGTTGGGGTAAGAATCAAGATTTTCACCATTGATTGGTGGATGAAAGTGAAACTAAAAATATCTCATAAGAGACTAGAAGGAAGAATCCAACAGACTTGGTTTTGAGGATAAATGGGGATATTTCTAATTCTTTTAAAAGAAAAAGGGAGATTTTCTCTTTTGTAAGGATAATTGATTTAATAAATGTTTATTTATTTCCAATACCTTGTCCTTTTCTTCCTTCCTTTTTGAATTTCATTTTATGAATTTGAATTGTTTTTCTCCTCTTTTAAAGTTGATTTAGGTCTTGTCGATTTGATAGATAATTAATGACTTGATGTGATTTTGAATTGAAAGTTTTTCATATACTTCTGATTTTCTCCTCGATATGCATTGATTGATCAGAACTACATAATTCAAGTCTTTGCCAATTTTTGGGTGTCTACAATATGTTTGATTCAATCCTACTCTAATTAGTTTCTTTAGGCTTGGGGGTTTCAACGACTAGATCTAATTCCTTCCTAACTTTAGTTTTCTTGGCTAATTTCTCTCCAATAAGTTATCCAAAGACCTTTCTTATCATAAGAAGATCTCTGGAAAAGTAATTTTTCATCAATTTTCTCACTACTAGAATAAAGATTCTCTAATTTTTATTTAGCTTCTGTTAATTCTCCTTTCATAATGATATTGTACTTCTCTAATTTTGCATGCTCTATCCTTATTGCATCTAATTCAAATGTTACTTGAGTCAGATGGATCTTAGGTCTGCATTCTCAGATTTTAGATCTGGTTTAGCCTTACTATCATCCTTCTTAAGAATTAACTTTAGTTCAACAATTTTCAACTCATGTTTCAAGATCTCATTTTATTTCTTGAGGGTTCCTACTTCATCAGTATCACTAATCTTCACTTTTTATTCCTTTCTATATTTCAAATGATCAATCTTATCTTTTAGTTTACCAATGTAATCTTTTGCACCTTTATACCTATCTCTCAAGTTGTCTCTTTCTTTTGTAAGAAGATTGATTTTTTCAAGAGCTTCTTAAAGATTTCTCTTTATTTGTTCCATATCCATAGGGATATTACTCAAGTTTTTAAGCCTCTATTGAGTAACTGGGCTCTGATACCAATTATTAGATATAGATAATACTAAGAGGGGGATGAATCAATATTCTACAAATTTTTGCCCACAATTGGATATTATTAATTACTTTGCACCATGCATAAGAAAGTAAACCAATAATGTTGAATAGTAAATATAACCATACACAAAGAGAACTCATAACATCATTATTTTTTAACTCATAAAATCTTGGCCAAGGGAATACCTCGAAGGGGATGGTACTCACAAGATGATCCACTAAACAAAAAAAATATGGTTAAGGATATTGACCCTATTAGGAGTTTATTAAGTACATATAGTGTCTCAAGTCCTTGTTAGATGACTAGGACCTATTAAAAGCTTCAACCTTGTTAGGATTTGGTAGAACAATTACAATGTATGCAAGATGAGCCCACCACCCAAACATGCAATATACAATTAAGCTTCTTTACAAAAATAGATATATATACAATATTATCTCACTATTGTAATTCACAATTCCTTTGATCATACACTCAATCTCACATCATAAAAGGCTCACAAATCACATATACATCCTTCACATTAGCTCACATGTCATTATCTCTCACACTTAGTTGCGCAAGATATGATCTTTACTTATACCTTGCATGTAGCAAAAACTTTGTCTTGTTGGCCTTGATGCTTTCACATGTTTGGCTAATTATAAAATTAACTCATGGTTAACATCTAAGATGTTGTCCCATCATATTTAAGTAATTATTTTATTACCAAAATAATTCCTTAAGTTGTAATACTCAATCTTTTGTTGTGTTCTATTCTACCTTTCTAATTACTTGTACTGGTAAATCCTTTGTAACTATCATCATATTGTCCATACATATCTGCACATTGGCACATGTCATCATGACACTGTCAACAATCCTTCCTCAATTATGCACAATTTAACTCTGACTCTGTCATCCATTCTCACAAAATCTATATCTATGCTAATACAAATTGTCTATGATTTGAATTATGATTCCTAATTACAACACCTGGGATGATACCTGTGGTATTGTTAATTCTAATGCAAATAAAATGATTTTTGGAAAACAGATTATGCAAGCCAAAAAAGTAGTTTAGTTCATTCAAAATTCAAGTTTATACAAGGTATGATGAATATGAAGGGCCACCAACATCCCTTTGAAAATAAATGAACAGTCCACATAATTTTAATTACAAAATAAAATATCAAAACTATGAAAACTATTTTAAATTTATTTTACATTTTAAGTCTACTTGTAGAAGTCATAACTTTCAGCACGTGATTTGAAAATGTATGTCGCTTACACTATTGGAAAGGTAATCCAATTATCTATCTCCAAATTTTAATAGTCAAGCTTGTTGGAAGCTTTTAGGGCCCAAAAATGCCCTAAAGACCTCTAAAAATGCAAATTACTAAAATATAGAAAATATTGATAATCCAGATTTTGATATTTTCCCTTTTTTGCTTCTAGCAGCCTCCTCTAGATCATCATGGACCATGTTTTGATCATTCCTCCCACCTTAAGAGGAAATGGGGCCCATTGTATCCACACTCTATAGTAGGTGTGAAAAATAAGTCTGAATATGTTCACATGTAAGCCACTTCCCCTAATGAGAAAATTGACCTGCTTGCACCAAACGATATAGGTGAATAGTCTGGTTCTTCAATTTCTTTTTAGACTTCTTCATAACTTGATCTATTTGGAGTAGATTAGCCACTATTGGATTTAATTTTGTATGATTGATCTCCTCAAAAACATCTGCAATGTCTAGTAATGGAGGAAAGTAAGGCTTCAAAAGTTCAACATTGAAGATTGGGTGAATACCCAAGAATGGTGGAAAATTAAGTTAAAATGCATTTTCACCAATTTGTTTGATAATCTTATATGGACCATAACAAAGGGGGCGAAGCTTTCTATGAGGTCCTTGTAATCTCTCCTTCTAAAATGCAACCATGCCTTATCCCAACCTAAAATTATGAGTTCAATGCTCATCATGCCTTTGTTTATACTTCTTAGTGGTATACTCCAAATTTTCATGAACCTGTTGTTGCAAATGGTGAATTCTGTCAATGAACTTCATTGTTTTTTCCTTCTCCTTATCCAATTATGGTGTCAAATCAGGCTTCGTAGATGGAATAGAAATATTTATTGGTGCCAATGGTTGATATCCAGGACAAACTTCAAAGGGGCTATGGCCAGTTGAACCGTGAATTGCCATGTTGTAGCTATGTTGTACATAGGGAAGACTTTCATCCCATGTACGAGGATGTTTTGAGTGATACATACCCAATATTTGAATGATCATGTGATTGAGAACCTCAGTTTGACTGTCTGTTTGAGGATGAAATGCAGTAGACTTTGTTAGTTTTGTGTCCATCATTGCCCATAATGCAAACCAAAATTTACTTAGAAACCTACTATCCCTGTCTGAAATAATGTTTCTTGGTAGACCAAAGTGAACACAAACATGCTAAAAGAAGAGCTTTGTGGTGTCTTTTGTAGAAATTTTCTTTCTATAGGCTACCAAGATTTTCATTTTTTAAAATCTATCTACTACAACATATACACAATCATGCCCCCATCTAGTGGTAGGAAGGCCAAACATGAAATCCAGAGAAATTGAATGCCAAGGCTTTTCTAGAATGGGAAGTGGTAGATATAACCTATACTTATGATTTGTAGGCTTTGCAAAGGCATATGTTGTACATGCTTGAATGTATGCAATCATGTAATTTTTCATTTTTGGCCAATAAAAATATCTTTGAAGTATAGCAGTAGTTTTACCTATTCCAAAATGTCCTACAACCTTGTTGTAGTGAGCTTCCTATATTAATTTCTTGTGTTTTGCCTCAGGTACACAAATTTGGCCAATGTGGCAAAGCATTTCATCTTGTAGATAAAAATCATTCATTATCATGTTCATATAGTTGACTCCAATTTTCATTATCATGTTCATATAGTTCACTCCAATTTTCTATTTGGTGCCCACAAGATTGTAACACCATAATTATTCCTGCAATCAGGGGTCTACTCAAGCAATCTACTAGCTTATTAGAGCTTCACTTCTTATCAAAAATGTTGAGATGAAATTGTTGAAGATAGGTTGACCACCTTTGATGTCTATCATTCTAAAATTTTCCTTGTGTTTGTAAAAATTGAAGGGGTTTGTGATCTGTGTGGATGATAGTTTCCTTGCCTAGAATATAATGCTTCCATTGTTTGCAAGCTTGAATAATGGCATATAATTCCTTATCATATGTGGGATATCTACATACTGTATCAAAGAATGTTTCACTATGGTAGGAAACTAGATGTTCATGTTTCATGAGGACTACTCTTAGGGCATATTTCAATGCATCAGTTTGTATTTCAAAAGATTGTTGTAAATCAGAAGAGATAAAACTAGTGTAGAGCATAACCTTTATTTTGACTCCTCAAATTCTTGTTGATGAGTTCCTATCTATTTCATTTTTTCTTGCATTCCTCCTTGTAGTGACTGATTTAGAGGCCAAGACAAATGTGAAAACCCAAGCAGAAATCTACAATAAAAGTTAGCCAACCCCAAGAAGCTACGTAACTCAATGAGATTCCTTGGAGAAGGCTAGTCTTTATTTACTTGTATCTTTTTAGGATCAACATGAACACCCTCACTATCAATAACATAGCCCAAATATTTAATACTCTACATACCAAAAGAGCACTTTTCCTTGTTAGCATAGAGTCCATGGTCTTATAAAGCAAAAATTGCTTGTTCCACATGTTGCAGATGCTCTTCCCAAGTTTTTCTAAAAATGAGAATGTCATCTAGATACACCACCACAAAAGAACTAGTGAATGGCCTAAGTACATCATTCATCATCCTCATAAATGTGGCTAGAGAATTTATGAGGCCAAAATTCATCTCCAACCATTCAAAAAATCCCTCCTTAGATTTAAAAGAGTCTTCCATACATCTACTGGATCAATTGGCACTTGATGGTACCCTGATTTTAAACCAATTTTTGTGAAGAATTGTTTCCCTCTAAGTTGGTCCATTAGATCATCTATTTGAGGAATTGGATATCTATTTTTGATAGTGATCTTATTCAATGCTCTATAATCAATACAAAGCCTCCATGTTCCATCCTTTTTCTTTGCAAGTACAATTGGGCTACTGTAAGGAGGTGCACTTGGGTGAATATGCCCCTTTTGAATCAACTCTTGTATCTATCTTTTGATCTCATCATTTTCTAACATAGATCTCCTATATACTGGCTCATTAGGAAATGGTGTCCCTAGAATCAAATCAATAGAATTTCTAACTTGGTAGTGTGAGGGTACTCCTACTAGTAGCTCAAACACATTTTGATATTTTGTTAAAATCTGTTCCATTGGCCTTTGTTGTTTTGATGTGGTGGACATGGTGGTATGGGAATTACATACCATTTTTTTCTTCCTCGGGATGAATCATTAATAAAACAAATGTGCTAGTTTGGGAAATCAATCTTCTACATTATTTTACACTAATTAAAGATGTAGAGTGAATAGGACTTACCTTTAGTATCTAATACTTTTGTTCACCCAATTTGATTATGACACTTTGTGGCCTAGATTCGTACACCCCATGGTGTTGATACATGTAAGGTTGTTCCAATAAAATATCACACACATCAAGAGGAGCTACATCATAGATCACCTCATCTTTAAATGGTTTTATGGAATATGAAATACAACATTTCTTGTTTGCTCAAATGTCTCACCCTTGGCTTACTTAACCCATAGAATATGGTTGTGGGTGTGGTGTTATCTTCAAATTTAATCTCTTTACAGTTTCAATAGATATCAAATTATTTTGGCTACCACTATCAACAATAAAATGCAAACCTTTTCCTCCTACCCACATCTATGAATGAAATAATCTCTCTTCATCATCTCGAGAAAATACCATTGCAGTGGCCACTATGGCATATGGGTCAGCCTCGATGATTTTTTCATCCTTCTTTTGTTTTCCAAAATCTGTCACCTCATGTTCAATAGTTTCTTCATGGGTTCCCATCATTAAATTATTTATAGTTCTACAACCTTTAGTGCTATGAGAGGGACTTTTGTGGACTTCACACCATATACATGATTCTTGGCCTATTTTCTTCACACCCCATGTCTTCTTTGTTGGTAAGTTTGAAAATGTCTCCTTGGCTATTTGTTTCCCTATAGGTTTATTACCTTCACCTTTCCATTTTTTGTTCATTGGACTTTCCCTTCTACCTTTCTATTTGAACTTCTCTTCAATTTTTGATGTAGATTTGAAAGCAATCAAAAGTGTCTCTATATTCAAGAAATCCATTATAGTCTAGATGTATCTATGAAGGACACTCTTATATTTCAAGACTCGATGTTTTTCTGAGCCTTTGATACCAAGCTTCATAGAATGAGAATGAAATATGTTAGTGTACTCCTAAACTAATTGGTCCTTCTTCTATTGGATTAATTTTCATTGTATATATTTATGTTTATAGGTATCTGCAAGGTAATATTCTTATTTTATGTGATCCACAAAATCTTCCCATGTGGGTGTACTATCCAATAATACAGAAAATCCATGCTCAGCTTGTGCTACTTGGGGTTCTTTGGTTTCTACATAAACTTCCCATCCCAAATTCACATGATTCTCAGCTTTGAAGAGGGTGAAGGTGATTTTCTCAATATTTGAGAAATTATTAACACAAAATACCTCTCTAATTTTGACAACCAATCATCAAGAGTGTCTACATCAATTTTCCCTTGAAAATTTGGGATATCAAAATTTACTTGTACTTTAAATGGTGTTTGTCTGCCAAACATTGAATTCCTTGGATTGGCTTGTGACTCTTATTTTCCCAACATCTAGGAAAAGTGTTTCATCATTTCTTCATATTATTTATTCAATGCATCTTCCACTAGTGTTTTAAAGGATTCTTCCATCTTGTCAACCTATTTTTTTGCCATCTGCGACTATGCATGTCTCAAAGGAAGATAATTTAAAGGATCTTTCACAGCCAATCCCAACCTTTGGTAAGTTGACCACGTATGATGGGACACACAGGAGCGAACAAGCTTTGATACCACTAATCTAAATTATGATTCTAGATCACAACACCTGGTGTGATACCTATGGTATTGTTAATTCTAATGCAAATAAAACTATTTCTAAGCAATAGATTATGCAAGCCAAAAAGTAGTTTATTTCATTCAACATTCAAGTTTATACAAGGTATGATGAATCTAAAGTGCCACCAACATCCCTTTGAAAAGAAATGAATAGTCCACATAATCTTTATTGTAAAATAAAATATCAAAACTATGAAAACTATTTTAAAATTATTTTAAATTTTAAGCCTGCTTGTAGAAGTCATAACTTTCAGCACATAGCTTGAAAATGTACACCACTTACACTATTGGAAAGTTAATCCCATTATCTATCTCCAAATTTAAATAGCCAAGCTTTTTGGAAGCTTTTAGGGCCCAGAAATTCCCTAAAGGCCTCTAAAAATGAAAATAACTAAAACATAGAAAACAGCGATAATTCAGATTTTGATATTTTCCCTTTTCTGATTCTGCCAACCTCCTCTAGATCATCATGGACCATGTTCCTATCAATCTAATACTTAGAAAATTTTGCATCTCTGATCACACAATGAAGTACCAAAATATATGTTTCCATAAATGACAATACCAAATTGACTAAGTACTCAACAGACTTAACCATATAATTGCCAACAACTACTGGCAACATACCTAGGCCAACTCAAGGGAAGATGAAATGGGTTCCCAAGAAAATATCCTTCAAAGAACAGTTGAAAGAAAAGGTAAAAATGAATAAACATAAGTCAAAGGCACCCAAGGAAGAGGCAATTTGGAATCTTCAATTTTGTTGATACAAATGTAAATAAGGGGCTGGAGTCAGAATTGAGCTAATTAATCCTAGAAGAAAATCTTTCTATGTTCCCTAGCACCTAGAGTTTATATGCACTAATAATGTGGTAGAATATGAGGCCCTCATGTGCTGACTCCTTTTCACACTTGAGAAGAATGTTAAGGCACTTGTAGTAGAAGGAGATTCACAACTTGTAATTCAACAAGTTAAAGAAATTTACTCTTGCAATGACAAAATGGGTATGGTTTGTCGTAAGAGAGTTTGGGACTTGATGGATGTCTTTGTGGTGTTAAATGTAAAATCTATCCCAAGAAGGAGGAATGTGGTTATTGATGCTCGTGTTATCTCTGCTAGTGTATTGCAACCCATGGAGAAGACAAAACTTAACAGGTTCTTTGTTGATCTCATGGATGCCCCATCTATCCCAAATAATATTACCAAATTTACAGGTCTTCCACAATGACCAACATATCCTAGAGTTCATCATATGTAATGGCTTGTCTGAAGGACAAATAATTGATGACAAGCTCAAAGAAGACCCAAAAGAAGAAGAAGATCAAGACAACATCATAAATCTAAAAACCAACACTATCCCCAAAACAATGGTGGAATTAGAGGACATCTTGAAGAAAAGGGAAGTGATGAGTGTGAACCTAGGTACCAAAGATAATCCTAAAATAGTCAAGATTGGGAAAGCATGTAAAGCCCAAGAAAGATATGAAATGTTACATCTCCTCACATAATGTAGGGATGGTATTGCATGGAGTAATGAAGAACTCAAAGACTTGTGATCCCAACATCATTACACAAAATATTCCTCTAGATCCTGATACCAAACCTTTTTGGCAAAGGAAAAGACTCATAAATCCAATCATCAAACCTCTGATAATGAAAGAAGTTCAAAAAATATTGGATGCCAAGATCATTTTCCTTGTCTAGGATTCCACTTAGGTTGCTAATCGAGTAGTCATAAGAAAGAATAGCAAAAAAACTACTTGTAGACACCCAAAAATTGGGAAAGACCTAAATCACACAATTTTGATCAATCAGTGCAAATTAAAGAGAAAATCAGAAAAAACACAACAGACTTTTCAAATCAAAAATCAAATCAAGTCGTTAATCACCTATCAAATCGACAAGACCTAAATTAAATTTAAGAGAGGAAAAAATAATTCAAATTCATTAAAATGAAATTCAAAAAAGGAGGAAGAAAAAGACAAAGTGTTGAGAATAAATAAGAAATTTATTAAATCAATAAAATCATTTATCCTCACAAGATTGATAATCTCTCTTTTTCATTTTAAAAGAATTAGAAATATCCTCAATTATCCTCAAAATCAAGTCTGTTGGACTCTTCCTCCTGGTCTCTTATGAGATATTTTCAATTTCACTTTCACCCCCAGTCAAAGGTGAAAATCCTAATTCTTACCCCAACCCTTTTTGAAATCCTATAAATAGGAGGGAAATCTAAGAGGCAATGGACCCAAATTTTTATGCATCTACACTATAGGCACATTTGAACTCATCATTTTAGCATTTTCATTGTAACAAGTTCATAGCATTTTAGCATCATTTTGTGTCATTTAACATCATTTATTGTATATTAGTTCATGGCATGCTCATTTCAAGAGCATTTATACAAGTTGTATTTCACATATAATATGCATTTTAGTCATAGATCTTGCATGTTTTCATTGTAGATCTACATTTTTAGCATAATCTCATTCTAGAACTATCACTAAGATGCTGATCTAAGAGCTATTTTAGTAGTTGTAGTTAGGGAAACATAAGATGCTTGTAGAGATTACATTCTGGTGATGATATCTTAAGTCTAGTATAGTACATTGTTAGTCCATTTGTATTCTACACTAAAGTTTCATGAATACACATTCACACCATGTACAAAATTGTGCCCACTGTGGAGTTGAATTAAAAGCCTCTCTATTTTCAAGTTTTTTAGTATAATCTTTCATTTCTAGTATAGATCTATCTTTCTTGCTATTCTCTTGTTCAAATCTGATCAAATACAGGTTCTACAGCGTTCAGGAGACCTCATATCAGCAAGAACAGCATTCCAAAGTCTTCCCCAAGCATATAAGGGCCAAATATGAATCTTTTGATGGTTCTACGCTCTGTTTCAATGCTTTCAAGAGATATTCTAATGATTATGAACTCTATTTTTAATGCATTTAATCTTTCTGTAGCACATCTACATTGTTCTATAATGCATTTGCATAGTTCTGTAATGCATTTGTATCTTTTTATAGCACTTTTGAGAAGTTCTATGATGCATTTAATCATTTATGCAATGCATATGAAGCATTTTATAGTGCACTTGATTTTCTTATAGCGCATTTGCATGATAAAATAGCACATTTAAGGTGTATTGTAACACATATGAGCATTTCTATAGCACATTTGGTAAAAATTATAGTTTCCTAAATCTAACTTCCAAATCTGAAAATCATTTGCTTACAGGTCCCTTCCATGTTAATGAAAAACCCTTCAGATTACAAATAGCATGCAACAAGAATGAAGACTCTCATAAATGTGCCTAGCTTTTGCTAGCTTTGAATCAGGTAGGTGGACCTCAGCTCTCATTGATTAAAAGTGTGGCATTTCTAAGTTTTCAAACATAGTTTAATAGAAGCGTTCAATCTTGTTGATCTGATAAAGAAGTAGACCTATGCTCTCAACTCCTTCAAGTTGATCAGAATTCCTAACCTTCTATAAATATTGATCACAATTGAATGAGGAAAGAACCCACACATAGTCTAATTAGGAGCCCCTCTATCTTTAGTAGTATAAGGGTTGGTAATTAAACCTTTGTGTCTATCATGTTTGGGGAGCCAAAATAGTAGGGATATGCTCTCACTCTTCTCGAGTGATCAAATTACCAAACCTATTTGTGACTTCCATTTCTTGCTTTTCACTAGGTAGGATTATCTAGCCATAAAAGGGCTACCTCCTGAGTTGCCTTAGCAGGGCCAGTGAGAGGAATTGCCCACCAATCTTGTATTCCTAATCAAATGGAAGCCACCTATGTTTAGAACATAGTCTTCCTCTATTAGTCCTACAAGGGATTGTGCCAAACCTCCCTAGCATTGGTGGAAAGCTCTCTATCACAGGAGAGATAAATTCAAACACAGTTGGAACACTAAGACCTACTAGTCACTAGCTTTAGATAACCTTGATAGAAAGCCATTTTTCTTCCATTTTCTAGGTGTGTGCAATTTTTCATTTTGTTTTGGTCTTACTACTATTGTGCTTGGAAGTGCTTTAAAACTTAATAATGAACACCATTGCAGATCACAAACCTTCCAAAATGACAAACCTCAAACCGGTATCGAGAAACCAAGTCTAAGATAAAGACATTATTGAACAACCCTGAAAGTAGCAGATATACTACATAAAATAGTACTTTTGAATATTCCTGTGACACTTCTAATTTCTATTATGATGCATATACCTATCAAATAGTGCATCTAAGCCTTGAAACAATGCATCTAATTTAGGAAACAGTGCATATGACAGTTCAAATAGTGCACCTAAGTATTTAAATAGTGCATATGAACAATGAAACAAGGTCTTTGATTACTAAAACAGTGCATCTGACCATTCTTGTGACGCATCTGAGCAAAAACATAAAATAGAGACCTTCTGTGAGCATAATAATCACAAACAAATGATCAATTTGGATACCCTTTTCCTTGTTGGTATTTTACAAAGTCTAAGAAATTTTGTATTTGACCAAAAACATCCTTCCAAAACAAATAGGGCCACAAACATTATCATCAACCCAACAGTTATTATTGCTTCATTTCACACATCAAGTTAGATATGTTCAGAGACACATATCAATCTCTTACCTAACTTTGTGAAAGTGAAACTCATCCTATCTACATTTGTAAACACCTTGTCCAACCTAGCTTGTTGCCACGAATAGATCACAGTTAACGAGAACCCTTGCCTTTTCAAAAAATGCCTAAGAACTAAAGGAATCCAACTCACATTTCATGCCACCACATAAAACTGGTACAACTACAACACCAAAGGAATCACCTATATGAGTGAATGCTAGAATAGCCAATAGAACCACCAAATGAATGAGATCTCTAAATCTCCCTGAGGCTACTACAACAATAAATTTCCCACAGAATGTAGTTACTTACAAGTCACCCTTGTTCAATCAAAACTCAGAATTCGTGGCCATAATGGGTTCATCTATCATTATGGATGACAGAAGTATTGAAACTAAGTTTGAAGATTTCCAAAAAAATCCCAAGCTTGTCAACATCATGGAAACGATACTCAAAAAACATACGGAACATTATATACTAGTGTTAGCACAACAAGGTGTGAAATTATCATCTAATTTTGATGTGACCAACTTGAAACAAGAAGAAGAGTCACCCCTAGATGTTGTCATGCAAAAGTTACAAGACCTACAAATGGAAATGGAAAGAATGAAGAGAGGAAAAACACAACCCGCAGAATTTAGCCTTGAGAAGGTGTGCCCTCTCCCCTTTGATAAGAACATTACCTTCACACCTTTCCCACAAAATGTGCAAGTACCAAAATATGATAAATATTTTGACACATCAGATCTGCAAGACCACCTCGGACAATTCTATACCTTGAGTATGGAATTTGTCCATGAAACAATATACCTAATGTGACTATTTCCTAGAAGCCTTGGAGGGCAAGCCATGGAGTGGTTCTCTAAGCTACCCTCCAATATCAAAACCTTTAACCAACTAGCTTTTGTGTTCATCTCCCAATATTCTTAAAATATCAAAAGAGATGTTACAATGATCAACCTATGCAACATGAAACAACTCCTTGACAAGCCATTCAAAACTTTCTTACAATGATGGAGACACACTTTCGCTAAATACCAAAAAGACATACCTGATAAAGAGAAGACTAAAATTTTCATTAATAGCCTCTCCAAACCAATGAATTACTAGCTCCAACTCCAAGGGCCTAAGGATTTCAAAACTACCTTAGAAAATGCTATTGAGGTAGAAGAGAGCTTACTAAATAATGATATCATTAAACTATCAAAAGATGGTACGAGCTTTTCAAACAACTCCACATAGACTCATAATTCCTCTGATCAAGCCATCGATAAACAAAAGTCGTGGTGGTGAAACAACAAGAAGAACACTATTAATGATGGGATGGTTGAAGCTAACCATGTGAAACCTCAAAATGAATCCCATCTAAGCCAATCATATCCTATTGTCAACAACACTAACTTGAATGCACCCCAACAAGACAATTCCCACCCATTTTATCAATGCAATGTGAAAACCCCCTTGATGACAAATCAACAAGTTTCTTACAATCAAGCTCCTCCCCCCTATAAATACCAATCTTCTAATATACCCAAGGTATATACTCCTATCGGAGTGTCTACGAGAGTACCTTGCAAACCCTCTTGGTGGATGAGCTCATTGTACTTCTTGAGGTTAAACCCTATGAATCCCAAGTCAAACCAAAATGGTGGAATGAAAAACACATTTGTGCCTACCATCAAAATAGGGGGCATTTAACAAACAATTATTTTTCCCTCAAGGGGGCAATCCAAAAACTGATCAATGATGGGGTCATCAAAGTAAACAACCTTGGCAATAATGAAGATCATACGGCCTTCAAGAACCCCTTCATGAGTCATGAAAAGGATGAATCCTCCAAATTCAATTAGAATGCACCCCCTCAAACTAAGGTTAATTATGTGCATCATTACGACAACACCATTAACATGATTTCTGGCTTTGATGACACCATAAATGTCATAATAGTTAAGGATAAAAATGAATAACAATCCTCAAATGTCGTTACCCTAGGCCAAGCCTCTAAAGTTATCCTACCAAGACCTATGACAAATTCTGACCCTGTAGCTACAAGCTCCTCCTTGCCCAAGTACAACCTAGTCAACCAATTACTTAAAACTCTACACATATCTCCATTTTTGAACTCTTACAGATTTCCCTAGATCATAAAGAAATACTCACTAAAGCCTTAGTACCAAACAATCTAGATGTGAGTAGATTCCAAAACATGGTCAGCAATCTCATCACCCCTCACTGCATATCTTTCTCAACCCAAGATGACGTGTCCATCATCTAGCCCCAAAACTCTCATTTTCATATTGAAGTCTTTATCCATAGAAACAGAGTTAAGCAAGTACTAGTCTATGGTGGAGCAAGCCTCAATATTTTCACACTCAATTTAGTAAAAGCACTAGGGTATATAGAGGATGTTGTTGACCCAAGAAATAAAATTACCATCAAATCCTATGATAATGAGGAAAGATCCTCCAAAGGCATGGTTATTTTTCCAATTAGAGTAGGACTAGTTGTGAAACAAACTATTTGTTAGGTCTTAGATCTACAATTAACCTATAACATCCTATTGGGAAGACTGTGGATTCTTGACATGTAGGTTGTTCCCTCCACTTATCACCAGTGTCTTGAATTTCCTTACATGGGTCAAGAAGTGACCATACCTAGAGACCAGCATTTTGCACAGTATTGCAATTCCCTAGTTCCTCACAATAGGGAAGAAATTAATACACCAACAGATGACATTAGCCAGTCCACAACTATAGACACCTCATGCTCTACTAATCGAAATGACAACCACTCATCAACGTCAACTAAGGGTAAAGAGAAAGTGGGTTGTTTGAATCCTTTCATTTTTTCACCATCATCATCCAAAGACCCTAAACAGTCACACTATGAAGAAATGGATAGATTAATGAAAGAATTTGATAAAAAGTGTAAATTACATCACAAAGGGGTGGGTGAGTACTCAATTTTCTTATTTGATCCCTCACTTTCTCCAAGATCTCATGGAAAATCATCATCCACCAAGCCTTATCATGCCCATTTTATTAAAGCAAGTAGCACACCTCCAAAATCAGTGGCAAAAATTAGTCAAGAAAACATTGATATCTCTTCCCACCTGCATAGAAAAGGTTTTGACCTAATGAAAAAGATGGGATACACAGGAGATGGTCCTTTAGGAAAAGGGACAAGCATCATTGAACCTCTAACGGCACAATTCAAGTCCAACAAGTCTAAAATTGGGGTAGGATATGATGGACAAGATAAGACACAAGCCTCTTCCAACACTCGTCCCAAGCATAGTGATTCTTCCTCTTCCACCTTGGCATGGGTGCCCAAACAAAATAATGGTTATAGCCAAAAAATAATTGACATCATAAATGAGAACCTATCCCTCTCAGGTTCATATCCCATGAAAGAATCATCTATAAACACCTCTAATAATGAAGACAATGATGATTCCACTAAATGGGAATTTAAGTCATTATCTGAGGAGTCTCTTCATGATAAATAATGTGATGTAGTTCACATACCCACATTTGACATTCTAGCTACGCAAGGAACAACTCATAGTCCAAGACCCACTTTGCCAAGAATCAAGATACAATAGAGCAACTTAGAAGATGATGAACATGTCACAAGATTTCAATTTCAAACCCTATTCCCTAATTTATTTCTAGTAGAGGTTGAGGATGACTACTATGAGCCTATCGCAAGCTCTATTTTTTGTGACACTACAGAAAAAGCTCATGTCATAGATCTAATAGATATAGCATGTAAGCCATCCAATGAAATCATGTCTTTAAA
The DNA here is from genome assembly GCA_028749045.1 of Cupressus sempervirens. Taxonomy (NCBI): domain Eukaryota; kingdom Viridiplantae; phylum Streptophyta; class Pinopsida; order Cupressales; family Cupressaceae; genus Cupressus; species Cupressus sempervirens. Next base: position 954,633,003 of record CM053792.1, on the reverse strand, counting down.
CCCCACTGAACCTATTCCATATTCTAAATCATTACCCTTAGTCCATCATGAACTCATTAATTGGGATACAATCAAGCCTCACCACATCCCTCATTTTGACACTAACCATGAAATCTTCCTCTACCTTAATGTGGTTGAACCATCCCATCGACAAAGAATAGAAGAAAGGCATATAGTCGAGTCTAGTATCAATTATCTTAGACACATTAGAATAGGTCAAGCATTCCACAACCTCAATGATCACTACCAAGTTGTGGCTAACCTTGAGAAAAAAATGGATACAAACAAAAGTGATGCATCCAAAGGTGAAACCCCAAATGTGGCACCCATGGATGAGGTGATTGATACTTTACCCAAACACTCCGAGGAAAGATTTTCTATTCTGATTGAACCAACAAAACTAGTCAACATCAGCACAAAGCAAGAACCAAGGGTCATTTATTTAGCATAGTCCTTAAGCATAGAGGAAAGACAAGCATTCATCTACTTCTTTAAAGAAAGATAGATAAACTTTGCATGGTCTTACGCAAATATGCCCAACTTAGACCTAAATTTAATCATCCATTATCTCAATATTTCTCTAGAGGCCAAGCTAGTAAAACAAAACCGTAGAAAGATGCATCCCCATATAGCTATGTTGGTCAAGGTAGAGTTAGAAAAGTTAATCAACACCAATTTCATCTAACCCTTGGTGTATGCATCATGGATATCTCACATTTTCCCCATATCAAAGAAGAATGGCAGCATATGCATCTGCATTGATTTTTGAGATCTAAACAAAGCATGTCCCAAAGATGATTTCCCCCTCCCCAACATCGACACCATTGTCAATCTAACAGTGGATCATTCCATGTTTTCACTCATGCACGGGTTTTTAGGGTATAATTAGATCATAATAGCACTAGAAGATCAAGAGAAAATAGCTTTTACTTGTGCATGGGGCACGTTTTGTTGGAATGTAATGCCCTTTGGGTTAAAGAATGTCGGGGCACCTATCAATAGGTCATGACCACTATCTTTCATGATATGATGCATATCTTCATGGAAGATTAGGTGGATGACATTATTTCCAAATCTCATAGTCGAGAAGAACATCTTTCCATACTGGCCAAAATATTCACCCACCTAGAAGTGTTCAAAGTCAAGCTCAATCCCAAGAAATGCACTTTTGGCATCCAATCAGGCAAGCTCCTAGGGTACATTGTATTAGCCAAAGGGATAGAAGTTGACCCCAAAAAGGTACAAGCCATAATCAGTATGCAACCTCCAAAGAACCTAAGCTAGTAACACTCTCTTCAAGGAAAGCTTCAATTAGTTCATTGGTTCATTTCTCAGTTGGCAAAAAAGTGTATACCTTTCACACACTTTCTACACAGAGACATAAATTTTAAGTGGGATGACCAATGCAAAAGGCTTTTGACTTACTCAAAACCTACTTGATGAATCCACCCGTGTTGGTACCTCTTGTACCACACAAACCTTTGCTATTGTACATTTCTGTAATGGATAAATCTATCAAAGCCCTCCTAGCACAAGAAAATGACCAAGGCAAATAATAGGCGATCTATTACATTATTCATACCTTGGTCAATTATGAGCTCAATTACTCTTTTATTGAAAAGGCTTGCTTAGCCATAGTTTTCACTTCCCAAAAGCTACATCACTACCTTCTAACACACAAAGTCAAGATCATATCCAAAATTGACCCCCTCAAATATCTTCTTAGCAAAATAGCATTAACTAGTTGATTGGCTAAATGGGTGACAATCCTAAGTGAGTTTGACAATGAGTATGTTGATAGGAAGGCAATCAAAGGGTAGGCCATTGTCGATAAATTGGCAAATGCACCTATAGACAGTTCAAATTCTATCCTAGTAGATTTCCCAGACATGCACATTCTTTAGACAAAGCCAGTAACATGGAAATTCTATTTTGATGGCTCCTGCACACAGCATGGATCAAGCATCGATATCCTATTCATCACACCACTAGGTGTTACCATCCCTAAGTCTTACAAACTACTTTTCCCCTGCACTAACAACATGGCCAAATATGAAGCTTTGGTCTTGGGTCTCAAGCTAGCTTTGGAATGGAAACTGACAGCACTAGAAGTTTATGGAGAGTCTCAATTTATCATCAATCAAGTTATTGACACTTATCAAACCAAAGATGAAAAATTATTTCCTTATAAACATATGGTTGATACACTCAAGGCATGTTTTGTTCACATTAATTTTGAACAAATTCCCAGAGAGAAGAATAGAGTGGTAGATGCTATGGCCACCTTGGCCTCCTTACTTCAACTCTTAGAGCAGCACGAGCAATATGAGTTCCTAGTAGAAGAGGTGGTTCAACCCACATTTATTTAACCCGATTCCCTTATCATTTTCCACTTAGATGCTCTCAATTCCCTTTGGTATAGCCCCATCATCACTTACCTCTATAATAACACCATTCCATCTGGCCTCTCATGCAACCAAAAATGAAATTTCATTCAACAAACCTCCCATTACACCTTGGTGGCTGATACGATGTATAGGAAAGGTCTTGACAGTACTTTATTTAGATGTCTTGAAAAGGATGATTCTAGAGTCACTTTGCAAGAAGTCCATGTAGGGATTTGCGGGTCACACTCCAGTGGGTTCACACTAGCAAAGAAGATTCTTAGGATGGGCTATTTTTGGCCAACCATGGAAAAGGATTCTATCGACTATGTCAAAACCTGCAAGAAATGTCAGATCCATGGTAACCTTGTTCATGCACCAGCCCAAGAGCTCAACCATTTGGCCACACCATGGCCTTTTTATCAGTGGGGCTTTGATTTGATTGGAGCCATCCATCCACCCTCCTCTAGTGGGCATAAATGGATTATCACCGCCACTGAATACTTCACCAAGTGGGTCAAAGTGGTGCCACTTGCCGACTCTACGAGAAAATAGATCTCTTCTTTTATTCTCAAGCATATCATTTGTTAGTTTGGCATACCTCATGCCATTCTCATGGACAATGCCCTGTACTTTAAAAATCAAATAATTGATGAATTATGTGAAAAAATTCACATTATACACCACTCCTCATCAATTTATAATCCCCAAGGCAATGGCCAAGTAGAGGCCACCAACAAAACCATTATCAACATCCTCAAAAGAACCGTCAATGATAGTGGTAGAGATTGGCATTTATAGTTGAATCCCACCCTTTGGGCCTATAGGACAAGTGTCAGGATGCCTATAGGTGCAATACCCTTCTCCTTGGTTTATGGTTGTGAAGCTATTCTCCCTTTAGGGATTGAGAACCCATCCTTGAGAGTTACTCTTCAAGATGTCCTATCAAATGAGGATTATAGAGTGGCCCATCTAGAACAACTAGAGTTGTTAGAAGAATATCAATGTACAGCACATGAACATCTCAAAGTGTATTAGAATAGATTATCAAGACATTACAACAAAAAGGTCAAACCCCATGTTTTTTAGATTGGTGACCTATTGCTCCAAGAAAACCCTAAGAACCAAGAGGCTAGGGAAAAGAAAGGAAAATGGGAGGCCAATTGGATTGGTCCTTACCTTATCACAAAGTCCTTTGGGACTGGTACTTATAGACTTTCAGATTGTGATAGTACAGAACTAGTAGAATCCATTAACAGCATCCATCTCAAATGGTTTTATGTCTAAAGCTTCAAGAAATACATCCAAAATGCCAAAAAAAAAATTAAAAACATCAAAAATACCAACAAAAAAAAGGTACAAAGGAAGTGAGAATGCCATCTTTGGTTTGAGAAGGGGTGAGAGACAGCACTTTTGGACTTCCCTAAACAACACAAGTCCTTCAATGCTAAAAAATAGTCAAGATGGCCATCAAGCAACTATCTCCAAACAAATTTTTCATGTTTCAAGCATCATTGAGTTAATTCCACACATTCCCAATTGAGAAACACTTGTGGGTTCTAATTCCATGATCTTTTGGCATCAAATGTGGTTCACATCAATAGAAATAGTCAGTATGACAATAGCAGTAGAGCAAGGCAAATAGAGCTCATAATAACAATAACAATAATAATAACAAGAGAAAATCAAAGCCCTTTTCCTTGATTGAATGTACACCCACAACTCTTTATGTTCATGCAAAAACCCCTATCTATGCCACAAAGCAAAGACTGAACTAGAACTAGAAGTGGGAGTAGTAGGATTCAAGAAACACTTGTGGGTCACAATTCCATGTTTCTTTGGCATCAAATGTAGTTCACAGTAGTAGAGACAGCTAGTATGATAGCAACAATGGGGAGCACAACAAATTCAGCAAAATAGGGAGTCTAATTATGTATTGAGATACCATAGACATGAATTATAGGAAAATCAATGCACATCTCTGCTATCCACCTTGGCCAATGATCTCCAATGTTTATTTTACCCCTCAATCGACCCATTTGATGTCATGAACTCCCTTCATTGCCTCTTTAGGTACCTCACATGGTCCTGGTTACCCCCATATTCTAACAAATCTCACTCACATCCTCTATTTCACCCCCGCAAACCCAAAAATCATCTAAAATTTCCAAAAAAAATCAAAATTTCCCAAAATATTCAAAAAAAATCAAAAATTGCCAAAAAAAATCAAAAAAATTCAAAAATTGCCAAAAATTATCAAAAAAATTCAAATTTTGTCAAAAACTATCAAAAAATTCAAAATTTGCCAAAAATCATCAAAAAAAATTCAAAAATTGCCAAAATTTATCAAAAAAAATCAAAATTTGCCAAAAATCATCAAAAAAATTCAAAAATTGCCTAAAATTATCAAAAAAATTCACAAGGCATTCAAACGAGGGTCATAATTGCCAAACATGGTCATAAAAGCTCAAAACATCAACAACACCCCAAAATTCTTGTCAATTCCTACCTCACTTTAGCTCAATTAGGCTATACAATAGGACATCAGATATTTAAACCCCACATGCCTCATTGATATTAAGAAGCAGCATAGTAATGTCCTAAAACATTTCGTGGGACTTTGGAAAATCTGGCACAATGCAAATAGCACAAGAGGTGCCCCTGTTTGCTTCCTCTTGTCAAGAGCAACAATTCCCCATGGATCATTAGTCTTATTTAAGTTGCAATGGCCACGATTAGTCTAGCCCCCTTCAAAAAATATATCAATGCTATCTTGAAAGCCCAAATATCCATCAAACTCTTTCATCCTCACTCAACCAAGGGCACAGAATAAGTATGTGTAAGCATGAGAGCTTGGCTCCCCCTCCTCTAGTGCCTTTTTAGGCCCAAGCACCTCTTTCAGGCCCCCTTTACTGCCTTTTTAGGCCCAAGTGCCTCTTTCAGGCCCCCTCTAGTGCCATTTTAGGCCTAAGTGCCTCTTTAAGGCCCCCCTAGTGCCTTTTTAGGCCCTCAAATGCCTTTTTTAAGGCCCAAGCATCCTTTTTAGGCCCAAAATGCCTTTTTAGGCCACTCAAATGCCTTTATCAAGGCCCAAGCATCCTTTTTGGACCCCTCCAATGCCTTTTTAGGCCCAAAGCGCCTTTTTTAGGCCCCTCAAGTAGCTTTTTCAGCCTCAAACACCTTTTTTGGCCCCAACGCCTTTTCTCAATGCCCTGTTTCACCTTTTTCAAGCCTCGATGTCTTTTGGGCCCCCAAAACACCTTTTTCGGGTTAAAGCACCTTTTCAAGGCCCTATTTCACCTTCTTGAGACCCAAGTGTCCTCTTTTGGGCCCCAAACACCTTTTCATAGGCCTCACACACCTAGAGAAACATCCCCACATTGGCTTTATTATTGTCTGTAGTGGTTCTTAATATACACACCAACATTCTCGCTTACCAGTGATGGTTATCCTCACTACTTTTACAAGATTCAAACCATTCCAATATTTATCACAAAAACACAAAAACATTCAAATATCTACCAAACATCCCAAAAACATTTAAATATTTGAAAAAAACCACAAAAACATCCAAATATATTTCAAAAATACCAAAAATACACATGACAATGCATTACAATCAACATCAGTTGTCCCTTTGATTGCCACAACAACAAGCACAATTTTTTTTATTCTCCTACAATGGCAATGAAAGCATTACATTCAAACAATGTCTAGCAGATTATTTATTCTGGCCTCCCAAGGGAGGTGACACAACAGGGTGTCCAATCAATGGTGTCTCTTCTAGCCTACTCTAGATGAAGAAGCTCTTGGTGTGAACACCCTTCGTGTCCACACCGCATCCATAGGAATTGGAAACCTTCCATCATGTAATTGTGTGTTCAACAAATGTGTAAATTCCCTATCTATAAACTACGTCTCTCTCCAATCCTCATTCAGGAATGCCTAATAGTAATGTCACATCCAATAAGTAGCTTCCCAATGTACCTTTTTCATCCAATGCATTTCCACAAACACATTCTCCACCAACTTTCTTACCCCCATGTGTAGTGATCACTCGTTGGGTCACATCCCAGTCCTATTGCATTTGATCAGTCATCATTTGCCAATGCTCCATGTATACTTTTGCCTCACCCAAATGTTGCTTCAATTGCCTCACCTTCCCCTTACTTAATGCTAACCACTCCTACAACTTCAATGCTAAGGAATTCACCTTTGCAATTGCCTCCCTAAACAACTCAGACTGTGACTGCAATAACACTAGCTCATTATAAGTATTGTCTAAACCCACCTGTGCCAGTTTCATGATTCTTGCAACTGTTGAGTCTGCGACTATTTGGCATGCATTCCTGCATCACTTCCCTCCACTCGTGCATGTTCCACACGTGTCTCTATCTCTAGTGATTGCACCCTCACTTGCTCTACATCTACCACTGCCTATAGTCATCTTGCCTCTATTTGTACCCCATCCTCTTGCACCTTCTCCATCAATCCCAGAAAAATGTGACCTCCTATTCTACATTCTACACTCGAACTCTCTCTATAGCTAATAGTCTCCATAATCCCTCCACATCCCATGATGATTGATCTCTATCTCCCACCTCTAGCTGTGGCTCCCCCACATTTACACCGCTTGTTCCCCCTTTTTGCAACCCTCATCCCAGCGTCTCGAGGCTAAGCCACTGACATGTCTCACTCATTACTTCACCACCACTAACACCTCTCACCTCCTTTGAAGTTTCTCCCATAGGCTTTTCAAAAGATTTTATTTCCCCTACCTCCTCCTCCACTCTTGACATACTCTTTGTCTTCTTAGGCACACTATCCTCCACCTACGTCCTTAGCTCATCATCTACTACCACCTGCAATGCCTGTTGCACTACGATCCCTGATAACATCGTTAAACTTGACAAGGGCATTTCTTTTGCCTCCATCCCCACCTCTTTGAGTTGTGTTGGCCCTTGTCCTAGATGACTTGCTTCACCTGGACCCAAAATTAACACTTGGAGTTACGACTAATCCACCCACTCCTTAAAGGTTCACCAAACACACTTTGCTCTTTGCCCTTGCCTCATCCACCTTCCCTAGCTAGTATCGCCCTCCTACTGTGACTAATTTGGTAAGCCCAACATACTTTCACTTGCACAATTCCTACAACATCTCAATACATCCAATAATCACATTCTACTCCTCACTTCACCTTGATTCATTCCAATGTTATTCGCCTCCTTATAGCTATCGCTCACCTGAGACTTGTTTTGTACTAGTCTTCCACATATCCACTCTTCGCATCCTGCCACACTAGTACCTAGTACACTTGACCCTTGGCTCCGACATTTAGTCACCCAATTTTTTGTCGATGCACACTGACCATCAAATTCTGCTACTAAATTACTACTGACACATCCCACACCTTCTCATCCGCCTAGAACAATAGTTACTCCCTCGTAGAACTGGACAAACTCAACACGATTACACACAACTAGAAGCATGCTTAGTTCACAAATAATGGTTTTTTATGCTATCATGTGCTTTTAGTACCTCGATGATGTGTTTGACTAGAGGTACCAAGATGAAGTCATGATATTTTCATTGGTTCTTCACTATTTAACTCATGTGTTCCTTTAGTTTTGCAAATTATTGTATAAGTGCCTCCTCTCGTATGGAATGCCATGTGTACCTCGACCAATTTTGTGCACTACCTTAAGTGAGGTCTTTTATCTGGCATGTGACTATTTGCATGCTTGTTTTTATTATCCTATGGCTATAGCTTTTGTTTCTTAGTGGTTGTCATGTTTTCTTGTACATTGTTCCTCTTTGTTGATACTTCTCGATGTGACATAGTATTCATATCACTGTAGCTGAGCTAGTGGTGGTTGTACTTATTCACTTTTTATCACATGCTCTATGATGACAATTAGTTTGCATCTCTTTAAAAAAGTGACAGTTAGTTGCATTCATCTAGTTTGCATTTTTCATCTTGGGTTCCTTGAAAACAAATGGTTAGCACATAAATTAGGATGCAATTCACCAACATTAATCAGCAACTTCATGACTAGTTATTGACAAAATGGACAACAACATCAACATCAACCTCAAGACACACTTCTAAGCACTCAACTATCATGGACTTTAACTCTTCATCCCATCCACACCAGTTCCACTTCATGAATTCACCTTTCCACTCCACTCATTGTGTTATGTGGCCTTCGAATCTCAGACCATTCTAGCCACTACCAAATTTCACCACCTCATTGGCTACCTTGTGTTGCCTTTGAATCTTAAAAAATCTCATTTAACCACCTCCCATTTCATATGATTCATGCATCATCTTTTCTCATCCTTCATTTCACCATTTCATCCATTCATTTCGTGGCTTTTGAATCTCAAAAATTGACACTCCACCTCATAGCCTTTGAATCTCAAACAATTTCATTTCCTTCCATTTTTCACCTTCACCCCCCCCCCCCCCCCCCCATTCATCATGTCCCATTTTATCACATTTCCATTTATCTTTTCATCTCCTTTAATCCCATTCCCGCACTTAGATGCTTTATTTCACTCCATTATTTCATAACATCCTACCATGTAACACTTTGTTCATTAAACATTTCATCCTACTTCATTGCTTATTCCATCTCATTATTCCATATATTCCTATCATATATCATTTTTTTCCTTCAACATTTCATTACTTCTATTCATTTTATCATATATCATTTTGTTTCTTAGACATTCCATTCCCTTTCACAGTCCATTTCATTTCATTACATCACATGTCATGTCATTTCATTTTTCTCCCATTACCTATTTCAATCCATTCCCTATCACATTTCATTTCATTTCAATACCCCTTTAATTTCATTTCATTACCTACCATGGCCTCACATATCATTTCATTTCATTCCCTATTTCAATCCATCACCTCTTACTTATCATTTCATTTTATTACATTTCATATCACATCATTTCACTTCATTATATTTTAATTTCATTAACTATCATGTCCTTACATATCATTTCACTTCATTTCCCATTTCATTTTCTTTCATTAACTATCATGTCCTCACTTTTCATTTCATTTCATTTCATGTTGTTGCCCATTTCATTTCTATACCTATCATTTCATTTTTTTACCTATTTCCATCATTACCCCTTACATTGCATTTCATTTCATTCTGTTACATATTTCATTTCATTACTCATTTTATTACATATTCCATTTCATTTTCATTTCATTTTGTTATATATTTCATTTCATTTCATTACATATTCATGTTAGTTTGTGGTGACTGATTAGGAAAGTACTGTACATACTTCATAGATTCTTTGGGGCTCAGGGCATCACCCTGAAGAAGAAAAAATTGGGCCCTATTTTATTGGGATTTTGGGCTGACGTGTAATTATTAATTATAACCCTAAAGTGGTAAAATACTTGTATAAAAGGGCTTAGGGTTAGGGTTTGTTTTATAAGATGATGCAAAAAATGATTCTTGCAGCAATATTGAGATATAAGGGATTACAAATTGGAATCAGGTTGTTATCACTGGATTATAATAATATCAGACTTGCTATTTGGTGGATGTAGCCCAGGGATTGGGTGAACCATGTTAAATCTTGATGTTTTATGTTCTTTTTTGTGTGATCTATTATTTTCTAATATTGGTTATATTTGCATGTAATTGTTATTTCTATCTATGGTTTATTCCTAACAAGTGCTATCAGAGCGAGGTTGTTTTTCTTAGTTATCCTCTACAGGAAATTCTCATGGTCGAGTGGCAGTCTTACAATTGAGTGGAAGCGATGGAAGATGAGGGTAAGCTGAGGGTTGATAGGTTTAATGGGTAGAACTTCCAATTATGGAAGATGCAAATGAAAGACCATCTATATCAGAAGGATTTATGGAAGTCATTAGAAGGAAAAGCCAAGAACCATGGATCTATGTCAAATGATGAATGGGATCTTTTGGTTGGAAAGGCACTTGGAAGAATTTGATTATGCCTAGCACCATTAGTGGCATTTAATATTACAAAAGCAAAGACAACAGAAGAGTTGATGAAAACCCTAGCGACATTGTATAAAAAGCCCTCCGCTTCAAACAAGGTATTTCTCATGAAGCATTTATTTAATATGAAAATGGTAGAAGGTGGATCTATTGCAGATCATTTAAATAAGTTTAATACTATTACTAGTCAGTTATCTTCTGTGGTTATCAATTTTGATGAAGAAATTAGGGCTCTCTTGATTTTTTGTTCTTTGCCTGAAAGGTGGAATGGCTTGGTAATGGCTGTGAGTAATTTTGTTCCTAGATCTAGTACCCTAAAATATGATGATGTGAGCAGTGTTGTTTTGAGTGAGGAAACTCATAAGAAAACCTCATGTGGATCTATATCAAGAAGTTCTTTGAATGCACAAAGCAGGGGCAAAATAATTGAGACACGAAGTAATTCTAAAAATCATGGGAAATCAAGAGGAAAGTCAAAGGGGAGGAGGTCTCAATCAAGAGAACCAAACGACTGCTGGTACTGTGGGAAACTAGGGCACAAAAAGAAAGATTGTTGGAATCGAAAGAAAAATGAAGGAGATAAACTAGATGGAGACAAGGATGAAAATGTGGTAAGTAACAAATCCAAAGAGGATTCTTTTCTTATGTCTTTAGAAAGTGTTGATGATTCATGAGTTTTAGATTCTGGTGCTTCATTTCATGCTACACCTCATAGAATTTATTTCATTGATTATGTTCAAGGGGATTTTGGACTTGTTTATTTGGGGGATAATGAACCCTATTAGATTGTTGGAAGGGAAAAATTAAGATTAAGTTGCAGAATGAGAATCATTGGCTACTACATGAGGTAAGACATGTTCCAAGGCTGAGTCAAAATTTAATTTCAGTAGGGCAACCTGGTGATGAGGGTTGTGTAGTTACTTTTAATGATAAAAATTGGAAGGTTTCAAAAGGTTCCCTTGTAGTAGCAAAAGGTGTGAAAGTAGGCATCTTATATCTTTGTATAGGTCATATTGTTCCTTCTACTTGAATTGTTTTAGAGAAAAATGAATGTTCAGGAATACTTGTTGTGGTTAAGTAGGGAGAACAAATAGCTACTGTAAATTTTGATACAACATTGTGGCACAACAGACTTGGGAACATGAGTGAGAAAGCTATGAAAGTAATTCATTCAAAGAATGTTTTACTAGGTCTAAAATGTGTCAATATGGATTTCTATGAAAGTTGTGTGTATGGAAAACAAAAGAGAGTGAGTTTTGTGAAGACTGGGAAGGAAAACAAAAAGGAGAAATTAAAGCTTGTGCATACTGATGTATGGGGACTGGCTCAGGTATCTTCCCTTGGTGGATCTCATTATTATGTTGCATTTATTGATGACACAACTAGAAAATTATGGGTTTATTTCCTTAGACAAAAATCTAATGTATTTCAAACTTTTAAGAAATGGAAATGCTTGGTTGAAAATGAGACTAGTAAGAAATTAAAATGTCTCAGATCTGATAATGGTGGTGAGTATTGTAGTCATGAATTTGAAGATTATTTCTCCACTAATGGTATTCATAGATAGAAAATTGTTCCAAGGACTCCACAGGAAAATGGATTGGTTGAATGCATGAACAGGACTATAATGGAGTGTACAAGGAGCATGAGGTTGCATGCTAGGTTTCCTTACACATGTGGGTGGAGTCTATCAATATGACTACTTATTTGATTAATAGAGGTCCCTCTACTCCTTTGGGTTGTGGTATTCTAGAGGAAGCATGGACTAGTAAGAAGGTGAGTTATTCTTTTCTCAAAACCTTTAGTTGTGAAGCATTTGCTCACATAGATTCTGAAAATAGAACCAAGCTAGAAGCTAAGTCAAATAAGTGTGTATTTTTTGGATATGTTATTAATAAATTTGGTTATAGGCTTTTGGATTTTTAAAATCATTAAATTTTAAGCAGGGATGTCATATTCAATGAGAAAGTGGTGTACAAAGATCTGTTGCAGCAGCATGAGAAGAAAGAAGATGATTATGTAGTGTTGGATGATACTTCAAAAGTTGATGTTCCAGCCATTCCTCATGATGTGCAACAATCACAATAGCAAATAACACACACACCAGTGAATGTTAGATGGTCAACAAGGCAAATTAGGCCTCCACAAATATTTCCTCCCTCTTTGTATTCAATTTTACTTACTGATGCTGGTGAACCTAAATGTTATGATGAAGTTATGTAGGTGGATACTAAGATTCAGTGGGAGTCTACAATGAAAGATTAAATGGACTCTTTCCTGAAGAATAAGACATGGGATTTATGCAAGTTTCCTGTAGGTAAAAGAGCTTTATAGAATAAGTGGATTTTCAAGTTAAAAGAAGAGGATGGAGGTAACAAAATATTTAAAGTCAGGTTAGTTGTAAAAGGATTTGCACATAAAAAGAGCATTGAGTTTGATGAGATATTTTCTCCCGTTGTTAAGATGACTTCTATCCATACTATTTTAAGTCTTATGGCTACTAAAGATTTGCATTTAGAGTAGCTTGATGTTAAAATAGCCTTTCTTCATGGTGATTTGGATGAAGAGATATATATGGCTCAGCCATAGGGATTTGAGGTCAAAGGTAAGGAGAACTTAGTGTGCAAATTGAAGAAAAGTTTATATGGCTTGAAACAAGCACCTCAGCAATGGTATCTAAAATTTGACAGTTTTATGCATGAGCATGGATATTGTAAGTGTCATTTAGATCATTGTGTTTATTTTAAGAGGTTGGATGATGACAGCTACATTATTTTATGTTTATATCTTGATGATATGCTTGTAGTTGGGTCTAACATGGATCATATTAAGAGGCTAAAATGCTAGTTAGCACATGCATTTTCTATGAAGAATTTGGGGGTAGAAAAACAAATCCTTGGTATGAAGATTTGCAGAGATAGGAAAAATAGAACATTGACATTATCTTAGGTTGATTATGTGGAGAAGGTGTTGCAACATTTCTCTATGGAGAATGCTAAAGTTGTTTGCACACCTTTACCTAGTCATTTGAAGTTGACTAAGGAGATGTGTCCCAAGACAAAAGAAGAGGAGGATAAGATGTCCAAGTTACTCTATGCTTTAGCTATAGGAAGCTTGATGTATGCTATGGTATGTACCAGGCCAGATATTGCACATGTAGTGGGAGTTGTTAGCAAGTATATGAGTCATCAAGGAATTGAGCATTGGAATGTAGTCAACTAGATTCTCAGATATTTAAGAGGAACATCCAATAAGTGTTTACACTTTGGGGTCTCTACTACTAATTTACAAGGCTATGTTGACTCAGATTTGTTAGGGGATATTGATACTAGGTAGAGTACTATAGGTTATGTCTTTACTATTGGTGGGGCAGCCATGAGCTGGGTTTCTAGGTTACAAAAGGTTAATGCATTATCCACTATAGAGGCAGAGTATGTTGCTACTACAGAGGCCACCAAGGAGATGATATGGCTTCAATTCTTCTTGGAAGAATTGGGACATCCTTAAAAAGATAATTATTTGTTTACAGATAGTCAGAGTGCCATTCATCTTGTGAAGAATTCAACTCTGCATTCCAAGACCAAACACATACAATTAGGGTACCATTTCATTTGGTCAGTTTTGGAGGATGGACAGTTAAATCTGGACAAGATACATACAGATGAAAATCTAGCGGATATGTTTACCAAGGTAGTGACAAGGGAGAAGTTGAACTCCTCTTCAACTTCAGTTGGTCTTCTAGCCTAAACATGAATAAAAGAATAGCACAATCTAGGGTGGTTTGATCCAATGGGAGCTCCATCTGGTAGCAGTATTTCTACAGGATAATTCTCCAAGTGGGAGATTTTTGTTTAGTGTGGAGCCTAATCAATCTTCAAGTGGGAGATTATTAGTTTGTGGTGACTAATCAGGAAAGTGCTCTACATAATTCATAAATTCTTTGGGCCTCGAAAAAGATTTGGGCCCTATTTTATCAGGACTTTGGACCGACATGTAATTATTAATTATAACCCTAAAGTGGTTAAATACTTGTATAAAATGGCTTAGGGTTAGGGATTGTTTTACAAGGTGATGTAAAAATTGGTTCTTGCGGCAGTGTTAAACTATAAGGGATTATGGATTGTAATCAGGTTGTTATCATTGGATAAAAGAATGCCATAGTTCAGGGTGGTTTGATCCAATGGGAGCCCCATGTGGTAGTGGTATTGCTATAGGATCAGTATCCAAGTGGAAGATTGTTGTTTAGTGTGGAGCCTGATCAGTCCCCAAGAGGAAGATTGTTAGTTTGTGATGATTGATCAAGAAAGCACTGTACATACTTCATAAATTCTTTCGGGCTCGGGACATCACCCCAAAAAAAAAAAATTGGGCCCTATTTTATTGGGATTCTAGGCTAACATGTAATTATTAATTATAACCCTAAATAGGTAAAATACTTTTATTAAAGGGCTTAGGGTTAGGGATTGTTTTATAAGGTGATGCAAAAATTGGTTCTTGCGGTAGTATTGAGTTGTAAGGGATAATGGATTGTAATCAAGTTGTTATCACTAGATTATAATAATATCAAACTTGCTATTTGGTGGACATAGCCCAAGGATTGGGTGAACCACATTAAATCTTGGTGTCTTGTGCTCTTTTCTGTGTGATCTATTATTTTCTGATATTGGTTATATTTGCATGTAATTATTATTTCTATCTATGGTTTATTCCTAACAATTCCATTTCATTACTCATTTCCTTTCATTTTGTTTCACATTCCATTTCATTTCCATTTCATTTTCATTTCATTGCATTTTCGTTTCATTACCTATTTCATTATATTTCATTTCATTAAATCACACTATATTTCATTGTATATCATTTCTTTTCCACACATTTTTATCACATTTCATTACATTACCATGACATTCACCTCATTACAATTCATTTTCCATTACATTACATTACAAATAATTTTCATTACCTCATGTTACATTTCATTATATCACATTTTATTATTTCATTTCATCCAATTTCCTTATGTCACATTCTATTTTACCACATTTCATTTCCTATCATTACATTCATAATACCACATCACATCATCAATGACATACCACCTATTCTAACTCATGATCTATTTAAATTCATCATTCACATATATATACACATCTACACCCACTGCCACCATAATCATCATATCAGATCATCAAATGCATACATAAGTACATGATATAACAAGTACACACATCTACAATATCAATAAGCTCGGAGATCTCATAAAGCAACATGACAATCAAACGATCCATCAAGAGGCTAAAATCACATGAATATCAGATAAAATACATCAACATGAATATCACATGATCATATAACATGAAAGTACATAAATCTAGGATCAACCAAGTGCATCAGCATAAATGTCCAGTGAACATCAACCAAATAATCATACATCATGAAGAATGTGGCCATAGTACATAATATACACTCATCCATGTGGGGGTGCCTGATCTGATGGTCCCTACTCACTGAGGCCACCTATATCCTCTTATTTTACCTACTCTATCACATCTTTTGATGGTGCAACTAGTCCAATTACAACAACCTGACTTGACGATGCCCCATCTATCCTTGGTGGCGGTGGTGCTGGTGGTGGCCCTAGTGTCATCACCTCTATGAATGTATGTAAGGTACTCAACACCTCACCCATCCGAGCCTCTATGGCACTCATCCAAGCCTCCAAATCATTTGATCCCCCTAACCTCCCTGGTGGTGACTATGCCTCTAGTAGTATTGGCTATTGTACTTTTGACTGTACATCTGATACCACCTGTTACTATTCCTGTGGCTATGCATCTAGTGGATCTCTGATAGAACAATGCACTCATGGCCTCTATCATTAGACAAACTATACATCCTCTAGAAATCTTGCCCTCACTTACTCTACTCCATCCCACTGACCAACCATGCCTCCTCTCAATTATGCACTGCCTCGATCGCGAATACCTCTAACCCTCCCTACACCCATCGGTCCCTGCACTAGGCCTCGTGCCACTCCCCTCTATGGTAACACCATGGCTACCCAGCCTCGCCTCCCCTGTGCTCTACCCACTCTAACCCTCTCATTGTCTCCCTCTACCTCTCCCTAGACCACCTTCATCATCATCATCCTCTCCCCCACTTGATGGCTCGTCAATCCCTAGAATCAGCTTGGTTAGATCTGTGTATCTAGGGAAGGGATGATCCTGAAACCACTGTGCATAATCCCCCTCCATCACTGCATCTGCTACCCCATCTCACAAGGCCCAAGGTTGTGGTGTGTTTATCATCTATAAAAAGGCCTCTAGATAGGCCTCATACTCCAGAGTTAGCCCCCACACTACTCTCTGACTGAACTCGGGCATAATGTGCAGTCCCTTGTGGTATGCCCTACCGCTGACCAAACTGCCTCACCACTCACCTGAAGCAAAACTTCTCTATCACAAAAGGACTCTAACCAAGAAAATACCTTGGGCTAAAGAAATACACCATCTCATCATCATCCTCTACCCATGGCTCTGTAAACCTGTAAGGTCTCCATGCGACCTCATCAATATCATCCAAAATCCAGCGCCAGTACTCTGTCTTGCCCAAACGGGGCTGCATGATTGGACCAGAATAAGTATACATATATGGCATACCCTAGAGCTACTGTCATACACACATTGGATGAGTAATGGGTAGATGCTCCCATGTCCATATCTGTAACAAAATGACCCTTATCGATAGTGACGAGGCTCTCAAATATACAACCTGGTGCAGATCATGATATAAATGTGCCAAAATATAGCTACCCCATGCTAATCTCTGTGGCTCATCAATCATCTCCTGTATTAGCCAGCCCCATCTAATTGGAAACCCTCAATGATCTAGCAATAGGAACCCTCCTATCAATCCCACCAACACTAATAGCAATGCATCATATTGTAACATCTGAAACCAGGACACGTTTTCATCACCAATACTGTCATCTCCAAAAAAATCTTGGAATGCAACCCCATCAGTAGTATGATCATAATAAACCAAATTCTTTATGGTCAGGATCTGAAAAATCCTATATACATCCTCAGAAGTCACTATCATCTCCCCCATCAGCAAATGAAATGTGTTGTGGTCCGAGTGCCACTACTCAGCCACAGCTATCAGTAATCCCCTATTCACTCTAAACTGGGGAATCTATAATAAATATGTGAAACCACATCTATCTATCACCTGCCTATTTGCATTGGACAACTAGCCCACTACCTCTAATAGCCATGGATAGAGTCCTCATACCTTGAGCTTTCGCCCGTGCACCTATTATTCATCAAACAAACACAATGTATCAATTTTCATCACAAAGTGATCATCAAACATCAATCACATAGCTACATCTAGTTCTATCTTGGACCTATTTCTCATCTTTCTCTATCCTAAGTCAGACTGGCTTGTCTTCCCTACTTTGTATCCTGAGTTGGGGCATCACCTATTTGTTATCAAATTGCTCCTACAACATCACTTCGTGAATAACTGACTCCTATTGTTTACTCATTATGACCATCCCTAGATGATAGACCAAGAATCTAGTCTTTTGCATTATCCTATGCTCAACAAAGGACCTACACCCAATTTTTACCCTCCAATGATCTTTTGCACCATTTCCTCGCCATATGCACTAACATATCAGTCAAATGTGTTACAACATTCAAATGTGCTACTATAACATTCAAAGGTGCCATTCCATATATCATATGTGTTATAAGATACATGTGCTCACACAATACTCAAATGTTCCATTTTATCATTTGGATGCGCTATTGTATTCAAATGCACTAAAACATTACCCATATGCACCATAAAACCTCTTGTATGTGCTATTCCATTCGTATGCGCTACAACATTGGCTATATGTGCTATAATATTTTCTGTATGCACTTTTTAATTCCTATGCATTATTAAATTTATTGTATGCACTACAAGACTACATATGCGCTAATCTGCTTGAAATTTGGGGTTTTTAAATGTGCTAAAACACCTTATGAATGCGCTATAACACTACTTGAATGCGCTAAAACATTTCATATGCGCTAAATGAACTTTTAAATGTGCTAAACTCCTAAAATCACCACATTTACCTTACAAATACATGCAAAAATTCTAAAACTCAGGTAAAAACACTAAATCCCAAACCTAGAGGATCTCAACAACTTACCGGGGCACCGTAGTCTACTAGACACTCATATCGATGACCCCTCCCAAATCTATGCTCTCATAACGAAACCACCATCCTCGCTGAATAAGAGCTCCAAATCACCAAATGCAAAAGGAAAGAGTGAAAATGACAAGGGTAAAAGGTCTTTTTGACCTATTTAAACACCCCCACCCCCCCCCCCCACCCCCCCACCCCCAATTAGCATTTATATCCCCTTTTCAAATTATTTACCCCCTATTGGCATTTTTTTTGCTCACCAAAACAAATTGGGTAGTGTATCAACCCAACCTAATTATCTTTTTCCACCGAACTCCCAACATTTTAGAAATCAAATTGGAACCTACTCACTTCCATATCTTCTTATAATTTCATTTTTGAAGGGGTAGTATATCTGTATTAAACTAGGGCATCCAAGCTAGGGCATCAAAAATTTTGTAAACATCAAAAACATCCTACCCCAGCTAAAAAATTTCAAACATCAAGCCTACCAAAACTGAGATATCCAAGCAAAAATATTGCAACACCAAATCAACATCACAATCTAATCATCAAATCAACGATAATCAAAACTTCAAATCATCAACGATCAAACATCAAATCATCAATGAATAGACATACAAATCATCAAAATTTGACCTAAAATCAAAAAATCAAGATAGTCTTTGAACTAATATGCTTTGCATATCAGCTCAAAGAGGGGCATTTGTAGACACCCAAAAATTGGCAAAGACCTAAATCACGCAATTCCGATCAATGAGTGCAAATTAAAGAGAAAATCAGAAGAAACACAATAGACTTTTCAAATCAAAAATCACATCAGGTCATTAATCACCTATCAAATCAACAAGACCTAAATTAAATTTAAAAGATGGAAAAAAACAATTCAAATTCATTAAAATGAAATTCAAAAAAGGAGGAAGAAAAAGACAAAGTGTTGAGAATAAATAAGAAATTTGTTAAATCAATAAAATCATTTATCATCACCAGATTGAAAATCTCCCTTTTTCATTTTAAAAGAATTAGAAATATCTTTAATTATCCTCAAAATCAAGTCTATTAGACTCTTCCTCCTAGTCTCTTATGAGATATTTTTAGTTTCACTTTCACCCCCAGTCAAAGGTGAAAATCTTGATTCTTACCCCAACCCCTTCTGAAATTCTATAAATAGGAGGGAAATATAAGAGGCAAGGGACCCAAGGTTTTATGCATCTGCACTATAGGCACATTTGAACTCATCATTTTAGCATTTTCATTGTAACAATTTCATAACATTTTAGCATCATTTTGTGTCATTTAGCATCATTTTTTGCATATTAGTTCATGGGATGATCATTTCAAGAGCATTTCTAGGAGTTTTATTTCACATATAATCTGCATTTTAGTCATAGATCTTGCATATTTTCATTGTAGATCTACATTTTTAGCATAATTTCTAGAACTGTCACTAAGACGTTGGTCTGAGAGCTATTTTAGCAGTTGTAGTTAGGAAAACATAAGAAACTTGTAGAGATTACATTTGGATGATGATATCTAAGGTCTAGTATAGTTCGTCGTTAGTCCATTTGCATTCTACACTAAAGTTTCATGAATATGTGTTCACACCATGTACACTACCTTTGCATGAACTTTAGGAACCTAGACTGAACGTCTCAAAAAGAAAAGTACCCACTACCTTCCCTCGACGAAGTATTGAAAATTGTGAATGAATCCAAGATGATGTCATTTTTGGATAGTACTATGGATAAAATTATTTAATGATAGATGAAGAAGATAGATTGAAAATGGTGTTCGCTACAAAGTGGGGAACATTCACATATAGGAGGATGCCCTTTAGAATAATCAACATTGGAGCCACATTTGAATGAGCCATGGATGAAGCTTTCAAAGGTTTGGTGAACAAGTGGATTGTCATTTATATGGATGATCTTGCACTCTTCTCAAAGAATAGGAGTAATCACAATGTTGTTTTGAAACAAGTGCTTGGGGTTACGAAGCGGAAACTCCTTGGACACATCATTTCTAAAGTTAGTATTTCAATTGAACCAGATTGAGTAGAAGTAATACTTGTAGACACCTAAAAACTTTTAGAAAATAAAGTATTTTTATTTTTTGAAAAATTCCTAATGACATCATCATTTATTAATTAATTAATTATTTAATTTATTTATTTATTTTTATGCCATTAAATCCCTTTATCTTAATTAAAAATATTTAATTAAGGAATCCCTCCCAAAAATGTTTAAATCTTATTTAAACATTATTTCCTTATTTATTAATTATTTAATTAACAAATTGACCAAAAAACCCAAAATAAATAAAAAATTTATTTTTTGCCCAAAACTTGGCCAATTTCCTTAAGACCACTAACCTCTTCCAAAATCTTCTAATCCTTCTTTAATTTTGATTAAAGGATAATCCCATCATTTCCTACCCCTAATCCCAACTCAAAATATTTAATTAAGATTAAATATTAATCCTCATGTTTATTAAAAAAGTTTTAATAAATATCTCCTCAACCCAAACCTTTGAAATAAATAAAACTTTATTTATTTCCTAAAAGTCTAATTTATCCCCATCCTAAGAAGTTCTAGACTCTTCTAGAAAGTCTTTATCCTCATCCTAGGAAATTCTAGACTATTCTAGAAAGTCTTTATCCTCATCCAAAGTCTAGAATCTTCTAGAAGATGTCTTTAAAACTAATCCTAATCCCCTCCTAACCTTGTCACATTCCCTAAACATGAGTTCAAACTTCCTAACCCAAGCCAAAGTTAACAAATATCTCCTCCGTCACCCACCCTCATTAAATGCCATCCACTTGCCTATCCCTAAGCTAATCCTAAACCATCCTAATCCATCCTCTAATCATTTGCACAAGCCTAAGCAAGCTTAAAACCCTCCTAATCAAGCTCAAGTCAAAATTGCTCTCATCTCCCTCAAAATATCTCAACCATAAAACTTTATGAAGCCCACTAGGCCATAAATGACTCTTCCAAGCCCTTTTATTGCTCTTACAAGTCATTATGAGGGTCTTTATGAAGATTTTATCCCTTGAGCCTCCTTTGTTGACTCATCCCTCCCCTTTCCTCCATCCTCTCACCATGTGACATGTGTCACTCCTTGATTGGCTATAAGGAAGCACAATCCATGTGCTCTCCTCTCATGCAATCTGAGCCCTCCATGAGCTTTTTCCCATCCTTGCATCTTAGCCCTCAATCCCTCAAGCCTCTTGCCTATAAATTGGATCCTTCCCCTTTGCAAAATAACACAATCCATGAAGTAAAGTCATAATGCCATTTTAAGAAGCCATTTTACATCAAAACCATACACTCACACCCAAATTCCAACTCCATTTGAAGCCCTTTTTGAAGCATAAGCTTGAGCATACATCCTATCTATTTAGACAAAGCTACTCAACAAGAGAGCTTCTCATTGAGAGAGCCCATTAATGGCTCATATTTTCAATTGAGAACTCATCTTAGTCTATCTTGAAGTTTATGAATTTTGTTTAGTTTGTAGAAGCTTTATATAAATTTGGTTTCTATTAGCATACTAACATTGCTCATATACATTTTGGCATGCCCGGTGGGACCCCGCATGGGTCATCTTCATTAACTTTTTTAGTCAAGTTTTGTATGTCATTTGCTAATTTTGGCTAATTTTTCTTGTTTTTGTGATTGGTAGGATTGTATAAATTGGTTTTGTAGGTCCACATGAGCATGAAGAAGACAAAGGAACTCATAGTCAATCTCATAGTGTTTGCAGATTTTTCAAGCTTATAGGTGGACAAAGCACTTGGAATTCTTCTTCCTCTTCTTGTCTATATTCTTCTTATTCCATCTACTTCTTCTTCTTCTTCTTGTGGGAGATCTTGGCCATTTTTTTTTAAGGAAGAAAAATCATACACACTTATTTTTAGTGCTTAAAATGAACCCCTAAATCATACTTAAATCCATTAAAAACTAAAAATTTGCAAAAAAAAAAAAGCATTTTAACAAGTGAAACTAAACCAATCCAATCATTTGCATCCTTGCAACATCAAGGTTTTAGATGCATTCATGCAAAGTTAGGAACACTTCATTTTTGAGAATTTAAAAAGAACTTCAAGTTTCCATTTCAAAAGGTTCAAAATCAACACTAAGTGCACACTAAAATCTAAGTCAAACTCAAAGCATCAATCAAGGATAAAATGAACCTCATTTGCAAATATTTTAAAGTTCTTTTAAAAATCTCATGAAAACTAAGAGTCCTAAATGGTTGCCAAAAATTGTCCTAAAAGCTTTGTTATTTGTTCCAAACAAATGTCTTGTTGCATAATCTTGAATGTTTCTTAGGTTTTTCATGCATCAAAACAATCTAGGAATATCATTTTTGGGCTTAAAATATGCAAACTAGAACACAAAATCTTGAATGAAAACCAAAGTCCAAAGAGTCATTTTCACTTTTGAGTCCAAAACAATCTTGAATGATCTAAGGTTAAAACAAAGCACTTCAAAGTTCTTAAAACAACACACAAAATCTCAATCTTGAATGCTCAAAGGTAAAAAACTTGAATGTTTAATCACTTTTCTTTGAATACATGTTGTTAAACACACTCTTGAATGCCATGGATTAAAATAAAATTTTCCTTGAATGCATGATTAAAACAACAAATCCAATCTTGAATGCCAAGGATCAATTAACCATTGCAATATCAAACACTTCATTTGGAGCTTCTAAAATTGAACAAAACAAATCTCTTTTCCACATGCAATCTAGGTAAAGTTTGATTTTTGGACATTTAAAAAACTTTGTTAAGTTAAATACAAATTTGCAAAAATCAATTTGAGTAGTTCCTTGGACTCACCTCTTTTCTAATCACCCATCAATTCAACCATTGGTTGCAATCTCAGCACCATTTATGGGGATGGGTCTACTTGAAAAAGGTGTTAAATGTTCCACAATCTAACTCACTCACTTGGTCTTTGAACGTTTGCTTTAACTTTATCAAAATTCTTAAATGATCAAAACTCTAGATTAAATCGATCAGACTTCAAGTTTGGGTAATAAAATTGAACAACTATTGACGTGGAGGGCCTCTGGGTGCGCACTTGACAAATCGAGTCTCACACATCTTTTTTTTGGGCTTTAAAACAAAATCACACCAACTCTTGAATGCTTTAAAAGGAAATTAATTGATACTTGACGTGGAGGGCCTCCGAGTGCATGGGTTTACTTTTTTGTTGACCCTAACTCTTCTTCTTGTATTCATTCTTCGTTTGATTTTGTTTTGTTGATGCTTCAAGTTGGAATTGAACATTGTCTCTTAAACATGAGTGCTTGAAAAGTCTAGATCAGCACACATAAGAGTCAGTTGGTAAAAGAACAAGCATGTTTTTTAGCCCAAGGTCATCCAAGTCTTCTCTCCCCTTGTCATCTTTCGAGGCCATCTTGGGTGCATAAGATTAGGATCCAAAACCTTGTTTCTTTTTAGGAGTCCTGCTTGGAGATTTCATCACCCCTTGGGACGACCTCAACTCCAGCATTCTGACGGAGTATAAAGATTGGAAGGTGAATCCAAAGACACCTCTCTTGGAATCAAGATTTTTGTCACTCGAGCTAAGCCTCAAGGAACTTTATACCCTTGAGAAGTGAAAGAGGAGAAGTGGGTTACCGCTCCTCTCAGCTGTGTGACATATTTTTGGTTCCATCTACGGATTTGGGCCTCACGTACCTTTGGATATATCGAGGACTCCCTAGCTAAACCAACTGTCAGCCTTGTAGACAACCATCTAGGATGTTAATGTGTTTGAAGTGATTGATCGAAACATTTGTAGAACACACACACTCCTTGGCGCCAGTATCACATTCTGGGAATCAAAACTTCTATCTGGTTGTTTCTATCTATTGCTTAGTCTTTTACTTATTGAATGCATGTTTGCCAAACTTGGTCAATCCTAGCTTAGGGCACACTTAGCGTAGTCACTGCCTATCCCAGAAGTTGAACAAGTTGAACCAAAATAACTGAGGTCTCTCAAAGCCAAGCAGATTCAAGAATTGATGTCAGAGCAACCCAAACCCAAATAGAAGTTCCACAAAGTTAAACTCAAACCATCTCAGGCATACCAAGAACTTTCAGCCAAGAGAAGGGAACTAACACCAAGTCCTCGAATTTCCAAACTCCACAAAGTAGAGGAAAAAGCTACCAACAAAGCACTTCAAGAGGCCTGGTTAGAGCGCACCATCAAATTTAGCCAAAATCCAGGAGTTAATCCTGCTTATGCCTTACCAACTAGGCATGATTTCTATGATTAGACCCCCTTGTTTCTCCACATCTTCTTGGATAAGCTTCACTTTAGAGTCATATTTGTAGAAAAGCCAGCCATTTTAGGTTATCCCCTTAAGCATTATTAGCTCATTCATCTCATTTAGAACCAAACCATCTAGCCAGCAATCAAAACCTCACATCCAAGCCTTCAAAATTGTTGTCACTTTTGCCAAAAGTTTGCCACTCCTAAAATCTTCCAAATCCATCAATCTCACCAAGGTTATCCCTTTGACAGAGCTTTGTCTAGGGTAATCTAGCTTTGTCACTTGTTATCCCTCATCACCTTGAGCTAAAGGTTGGGATCCACAAGCAGTCAATCTCGTGTTCTTCCTAAAGGATCATCAGTCTATCCTTAAGTTGACACAATCACCACCAAGCTTGCACATAGGAAAGCAGACCTTTCGTGCTTTGGAAACATATCTTTGAAGTTAGAATCTCCAACCCAATCCTCCTTAGGTTTTGTCATATAGCTTTGCCTTAACCTAGGAAATCATTTGCATAGAGAAGCCTTCCCCCTTTTGCATCCATCAGCATTATTGCATCTCATCCCTAGGAGCATTTTTCATGCCACCCGTCACTCGCTTAGCCAAGAAGAAAGAAACAATGGAGCCCTATCATTTGGATCAAACAGCCTCACCCCCCTTGAGCACTCAGCCATCCTTCAGCCCAGAGAAAGCTATGCCATCATCTACTGACATTGAAGCTTTCATGAACCAACCAGGAAATGCAGTATTGGTAAATGCCATTATAGACAAGAACAAAGAGACAATCATGGCTAATTTTCGAAGGGACAATGTAGGAACCTTTGACTTTGGAAGACCCCCTCCATTATCAGATCCATCTCACCTATTGTTTGGGCAGCTACCACCACCCATAGGCTCTTATGATCCAAATTATCCTTAATATATGCCAAAAGAAGAGCCTCCAGCCAATCCATATGATCCAACAGATCCAAACATACCATCATCCACCCAAGTTGAAATCTCCATGCCGCAAGCCAACCCAGCCACCAGCACTCCATCCTTGGTTCATACCTCTCTGCTCCAAACCCCCTTTACCCAAAACACCTCACCGTTCACCCCCTTCACTATTGCTGCTGCTGCTCCCCAACCCAGCCTTCCAAATCCACCCATCTCCCAAATCAATGCTATCATCTTTGGCCAACCTCAGCAATATACAACAGAGATGCCACCCATGGGGCCAAGTAATCAACCTTTGATCACCCCCAGCTTGTTCACTACAGCCCAAAGCACAATCCCATCATTTCCATTAGGTCTTGGGAGCTTAGTGCCATCAGCCACAAATCCACAAGCTACTACCCTCACTCCACAAAGCTATCAAACCCCACAAGCTACTACCAATTTTCTACCAAGCTCTCAAGTAACCCCAGCTCCCGCCACCACTCTACCAAGCTTTCAAATCCAGCCACCAAGCTATCAAACCCCATCAGTTCCATTCCCAAGCTTTCAATTCCCACCACCTCCACCACCAACTAATCCATTACCTCCTATTACCAACTAATTTTCAATGCCACTTCTAAGAGGTAATCCACCAACCCAGCCAACCACCAATTATTTTCAGGTACCATCCCAAATGGGGGCATAGCCCACATACCTTGGTCAAACCCCACAAGCCCCCCGATCCTTTCCCCAAGCTTCACAGCCATCTTATACCTTACCTCCACAAAGCCATTCATTTATCCCACAGCCAGCTTATGTTCCTCAATCCCAACCTCAAATCCCATATAATGGTCATAAAATCCTACTCACAATGAATCCAAGAGATTGGCACATGTAGTTGAAATAAGCCTTATTGTAGTGCCTCTCCCATTTGACTTCTGTAAGTCATCCCGATGGATACAACCTTGTTGATACCTCCTTGAGATGGGATCATGATTGGGACTGTGAGTGGTCTACACCCTTGAGGTGATTGGATTTATGTGACTGTATTTGTTGCTTTGATTATGCTTATGGTTGATTTATGAGATTATGATGTGATTTATGGTTCACTGAGGTTTGTGCTAGTAGTTACCAGGATCAATGTGGTATCATGATGTTTTTTTGTGATTGCCCTAAGAGATGTGTAGAGATTGCATTATGTACTATTACCCTGCTACACTAGACTAGGTTCCTATAGAAATGGTTAGTCGTGTTTATGATTATGTTCACTTATTTGTTTTAAGTGCCTTTTCATGTTGTCTAAAAAACCATTATTAAATTCTTAAATAATTAGAAATGAATTGCCCATTTTGGATTCTTTGGTTATGTGTTGTGGATATTTACCTCATTACTCATGTTATGTTTTACATTTGAGATGAACTAAGGGTCGGATGTTATGCATTGATTTTAGTATCATAGATGTTAGACTACTATGTTTTTCAGTTGATCATATTGCATGATGATGACATTTTGAGATGATAGCATGTTTTATGATGATATCTAGTTATCTAGTATTTGGACATATTTTTTATTATGTTATGTGATGGATTTTTTGCTATGGTTATTTACTTCATTCTTTCTTCATTATGCTATATGCAAACATGAGTGATCTAAATAGATTATTTAATATAACTAAATAAATGGTTAAATTAGGTGATTTAATGCATTTATTGCTTCAGCTATGTTATTATATGTAATTGCACTTTATTGTGTGTTTTAGTGTGCAAGATTTATATCCCTAGCAATGGCACATGGAGCTAGTGACTCAACCATTCATCTTTTACCAATGTCCTCCCTGTATGGTCAACGTATCCTTATATTAATTATTTAATTAAACCTTTCATTGATTATTAAATCTGAACTCATTTGCATTATATGATTAGACCAGTAAGTGTTCTGTGCATTTAGAGGTTCACTTTATCGTGAAAGTTGTTAAGGAAAATTTTGTGATTTTGGGGTTTTCTGGCTTTATTTTATTTAATTTTAATTTATGGAATCTTTTCCATAGATGAATTCCTATTACTAGGAATAGCCTATTTTTGTTTGGGTCAATTCAGGGTTTAACTAGGTTGGTTGGTTATTTTCCCTAATTGATTATTCACTTGAAAAGTGAATAAGTATCCAAAAAGGAATTTAATTCCTCACTTCTCACTTCTAAATTAGAAAGTTTGAGAGTAAAACCCAAAATCCTCTTCATGAGGATTTACTATTTTTTTCATTGTGGGAGCTATGGGCATGGGATCGTCGTGAGGTTGGTCTCGTTGGATCCAGCTCGGGGAGACCTTGGATTGCCACAATTTTTGGCTACTTCTATGGGCCTTTTATTTTATGCTTTAGATTCTCGTTTTTCCCTTTTGGCTATGAGGTAGGGCTCTCCCATTTTATTATTTTTGCTCCACTTCAGCTTCTTTTTTTGGTATCCATTTGTTAGGAGGTTAGGAACTAGTGTTCCCCTTCGTTTCTATATGCTAGCTCTACCTGATTGGGTGGGTATCAACGTTTCCCTATTTTTCAGGATGAGGGTTTGGGGTTTTTCACCATTATACTGGCCATTTTTGCATACTATGTCCAAATCCAAATTTTATTAGATTTTCATGGTTTTTTGTGCCCAAAGACCAAATGCATTTTAAATTTGAAGTTTTCCAATTTTGGGAGTTTTTGCCTTGTTTTGCATGCTGCCTTATTTTCTCAAGTTTTCTTGCCATGAGTTTGGTCATGGACCTAGATCATCTATTTGCATGTCAGTCATATCATTGTTGCACTTTTTCATTTGCATTGAGATGTGTGCCACATCCATACTCCTGACATTGTGTTTAGTTGAGTAATTTTATACCTGATGTTATGGTTTCTTTTGGACCTTTGTTATTATTTTATGAACACTAGGATTTGCATAAGATCCATACTCTCGGATTGAGGCTAGTTGAGTGATTTCATGATGTTTTCTCTTGTTGTATCATTGGGATTTGTGTAGAATCCATACTCCTAGATTGAGGTCGGTTGAGTGATTTCATGATGTATGGTTTTATTGTTTTCTTGGGATTCATGTAGAATCTATCCTCCTAAGTTTGTTTTTGGTTGAGTGATATTTTGCTTGTGTTCTCATCTAGTCCTTGTGTTGTAATCTTTGTGATGGTGGTGTGCCATACATTAGTATGTGCATGTACATTTGTTGGGTGACTTGTGAGGCTTGATCTTTTGTGGTACTTCTAGAAGTTATGATCATTTGGGTTGGGTTGGGAATAGGCATGCCTACGGGAACTCATCATTGGATGAGCATGGGTAGGGTAGAGTAGCATATGGAGGGGGCTTCTATCTCACATCCTAGCAATAATGGTGCCATAGGTTGGAAAAGGGAGCTTTAAGTAAGTGATAACTAAATAAAATGTGTGAGTAGTAATAAAACTTAAGATAATAAAAAAGTTATATGTGTTAGCCTTCAAGGGAGTAC
This sequence comes from Cupressus sempervirens, assembly GCA_028749045.1. Taxonomy (NCBI): domain Eukaryota; kingdom Viridiplantae; phylum Streptophyta; class Pinopsida; order Cupressales; family Cupressaceae; genus Cupressus; species Cupressus sempervirens. Next base: position 954,603,715 of record CM053792.1, on the reverse strand, counting down.
CTTGAGTGAGTGTTCGCATTCATGTGATGGTTCCAAGGGAGTACCTTGAGAGTGTTTCCACACATGATCCAAGCTTGGGCTTGTCAATACTAAGTGACTCTCCATGATGTCAACCCCTACTTAGTAGCCAATTGAGTGTTTGACTAGGACTTGTAGTTTATGCATTGTCTAGGATCTTGGTTTTAGTCATCATATTGTCTAGCATGAGTGTTAGCCATGGACATTGTGTTTTATGTGTGTTTGTGGTTGGATCATTATCTCCGTCATCATGGAAAGAGTGGACCTATGGGTTCCACTCTATTGTGAGACATAGCTATGCATACCATTACTGGGGACCAATGTACAGAGATAGTCTTTTGTCCTAGTGCAACTGTTGCTGGATGTTTTCACTTGATACTTTGGGTTTTAGAGTATGCTTTCTTGTGATTTATGCTTTCATTATAATTCTTGTATATCATGTTTATATGATGTTATTTATTTTCGCATTTCCTTATTATGATGATTAGCATATGATAGATGATGTTATCTATTTTGTAGGATTATCTTATGCTTTACTTCTAACATGTTAGATTTCCTTATTCTTATGTTGTAGTACATTTTAGTAGTGACATCCTCATAAGATATCACCAACAATCTAGTTGGTGGTTTGGGATGTTATGTGTGGGGATGGCTAGGGCCCACAATGGTCTTGTGATGCTATTGACAATTGGGAGGAACCGTGAACTTAGTTTGGTTGTTCAGTTATTGCAATGTTATTTCTATACATTGTGATGTTGCTTCTATACACTGCAATGTTGCTTTCATTATGTCCTTTTTACTATATGGTTTAGATGGCTAGATGTTTCTCTTTCTTGTTTCATGGTATCTTTTTGTTTATGCACTCAAGCATTCATTCCTCAATATATGTCGATCTGGTACTCCCTAGTGTGAAGGTTTGTTTTTTGTTCTATCTCTTGTTTTGGCCCTTAGAGTAATTCTTCCTTTCTCTGGGTGACCATGCATCAGCATTGAGTGATACTTTAAAGTATCACACGTCCAAAGGAGAAGAATTGTGTGATACTAGAAAGTATCGCATGCCCATGTAAAATCTATCATGTGACACTCTATTGTATCGCATGCCTCTTGGAGAAAGGTTGTACAATATTATTAAAGTACTACACACCTTCTTGAGAATTGTTGCCCAAACCCTAATTGTATCACACGCCTTCTTTAGAAAGGTCATACGATGCTAGAAAGTATCGTACCACACTAATTTAAAGTATCACCTCGCTTTTGGAAAAACCTGCACAAGCAGACAGTGAATACCTTTTGGATTATCCAAAAGTTTTTCAAAGGTGTTTTGGATACCCTCTTTGGTGTTCTTGAATACCTTGGAATTGTTTTTAGGATTTAGAATATTTCAGATTCAGAATGGTTTGTGTACCTCTATGGCTTGTCATTTTTGTTTAGTAGTGGCATTTGGAGATTCGTTGGTTGCTCAAATTATTGGTAAAGTCTTCCATTGAAATCTTTGTGATCCCTATATGATTTTTTCATGTACATTCATCCTTGTAAAAAAAAATCTTGGCTTGAATTGAATCCTTGTTCCAAGGATCTCTGCATGGGGCATTACACTTGTCAACTGATAGAATTGGAGTTAATAACACTCTAGGCACATCCCCCTATCTGTCAGTGCATCGTGAAGAGCCTATTTTTCCCCTTAATCTCAAGATTCTAGTGTTGAAATTCATGAGGGGATATGTTGAAAATGTTGATTAGGTCCAAGTTGGATTGATGAACCTTTTAGAGTTGGGCAAGAAAATAACAACTGCACTAGAACATATGTCAAAGCACTAAGTTGTTTCCAAGCATTGGTTTGACAAGAGAGCCACAACAAATGATTTCAAAATATTTGACCTTTTCTTTATGTGGCATAAGGAAAAAAAGAAACTGGGAAGCCATACTAAATTCCAACACCTATGGGTTGGCCCCTACTAGATTGATGAAATTATAGGGGATAATACTTTGAGGCTATGCACACTTGAAGGGGAATGGATCTTGTTGCTAGTTAATGGACAATTCCTCAAATATTATTTTAAGGCCTAAGTTATTCAAAAAAAAAATTGAGACACTTTCTTAGGTTTTCTATTATTTTTTGCTTGTTTTAGTTCAAGTCGAGAGTCAATGTGTGTTCGAGTATTCACTAGGTAAGTGAACCACCCCAACTGAACTCAATCCTTGGAAGAGGTATTTCTTCATCAAATCAATTGAATAATATAGTTTCTTGTGAGGACTAAACACTAGTGTCATGTGTAGGAAAAAGGGGATTCTCATATCGTAAATCAAATCTTAGGCTCATCACTCTTAATACTTTACTCAAAAAGAAATGACTAACCAAGTTGCTTTCAACCTGAGTAGGCGGTAGCTAGGGACAGTTCCAAACTCTTTAGTTTGAAAATAGGATTTCTCATTATCATACCAAGACCACTTTTTTGTGTTTGAGTTTCCCAAAAGCTTGCTAAAAGAGGAACACATAAGACATCAAAATAACAATAGTCCAAAAAGTCAAGAACACCATATCTTGATTGCATAGTCTAAGTGTGGTCAAGGGGAAAAAGAAGAAAAAGGAAAAAGGAAAATGGGAAATGGTGTCATAAAAAGAGAATTCATCAATAAAAAGAGTGATCAAGCAAGGATATCATAGCATAACCACATTTCCTCACTAAACAAAACAAACTTCAAAGAAGAATCGAGTGGAAATACATGAGATCTATGAAGTTGGCAAACAGATCGTCGAAAAACAAAATACAAAAAATGATGTCTCATCAATAGCCCTCTGAATATATTCTTGCATCTGGTCATACAATGATCAAAATTTTGTTTATGGGGAGATTACCAAAACTCATGTCAAACAGCAATGAATTATTGTAAAACTATTGAATACTCATGGTGGTAAGCACTTCGTAAAGTTAATGGAATTCAGACACTAAGCACATCCTGAGCATGTAGGTTAGAAATCTAGGTTAGAAGTATAAGTTTCAAGTTAAGGTCTTCAAATAGCCTCCTATTATTTCATGAATCAAGTCTTAGCTAGATCTGCATTTGAATATTTCTTGCTAATAAAGAAATCTCTTTGTCATTTCTTCCTTCTATTGAGGCTATTTGTTGTGGCTTCATAACACATGTCCCATTTTTTAAGTTGAAAATGGGGACCTCCTCTTTTATTTTAAGTTGCAGGAACCCACTCTCTAGAATAAGGCATCTTCTAAAACACCTCAAAGAGTAGGACTACAATAATTCAAGTCTAGGGTTCTGTTTAGCCAACATCATTCACAATTTGATAGCCAAAAGAGGTCATTTTTGTAATTAAGGCAAAGGTGTGCACTTAGCGCACCTATGCAAGTATGTAACAATACTAAGCATGAATCCCTCAACCCTTTCACCTTGACATGATGTGTAATGTGTGCCTCTTTAACAAGCCTATAAATGCCTAGATCCATCTAGTGCATGTGCTCAATTGCACTCACAACCTCTAGTTCATCGCACCCTCACATTGTCACACATCTAATAGATTTGGTCCTCCATAGAAGTTTGCACTAAGGTATTGCAAGCACACATGTGCACCTTGCACATCTACATAGGTGCACAAGGTGCACAACCTCTAACAATTCTCCCTCAACATTATTTCAACCTCAGTGCACAAACAAGTGGTGTGTAGTTGTGCACCTATACAGGTGCACAACTATGCAACATGAACACATCTCAATGAATGGTCCCCCCCAAAGCCATTACTTGAACACTAGCACACCATGAGCACTTGTGCATGTGTATTGGGTGTGCTCCTTGTATTTTTTGTATCTTTTTAAAACCTAGTTCATCAATTTTGCACCAACTTTTCTAGTCGTCGAACATCATTTGAGCTTTTGAGATGTAGTGTATTGATGTGTGTCTTTTGTGTAGGTCATAATGTAATCCTTATTCTTTGTAGCTACAAATATCATGCCCAAACTAGTGACATTAAAGTTACAAAGCATCCCTAATAAATCTAGATTTATATTTTTTTATTTTGAGATATGAGAAACATAGCTTGGAACATATACTATAATGCATTCCTCGTGCTATAGAATAAAACATGTGAGAGATCAAAGATGATCTCATCACTCATTTTGAGTGGTTTCATGAATGTAACATCACTCTCAGTGTCATTGTAGTCCTCAAAGTTGATCATGACCTTTTCCTAGCACTATGTACCCAAGGACAAGGTGGTCAAGGGTGTAACTGGAGAGATTATCATGGACATCTGACCAAAAAAGATTGAGAAGGTGTTATAATTACATGTCATAGATCAATATCAAAATATTGCATGTGACACGGCTAATGGGTGGTACAAGGAGAACTAATTGGTAGAAAAATCCCTAGTACAAGACAAGTGTGTTATCACTAAGACCCTTGGAAATAAGAGTGAAAACAAGGTAGACATGACCTGAGGGTACATGATCGATGATATTGGTGACAACATTGTCCTTCTTAGCAAAGTAATGGGACTTCCTCTGGCAAGTCATTTGCAAACATAGATTATACACTTGATAGAGAGCATCAAGAGAGAGACCAAAAAATTGATTGGGGTACTATCATCAGTTTTTCCTTGGATGAACAACTCACTTTGGTACATACAAACCCATGATTTTACATGACATCATACATGGTCTACTTATTGGTGGCCAGGGCAACAAACTATCTAGATCTAGTAAGGAGAGGGAACATAAAAAACCCAAATGCATGGCCATACATTGTGTACCCATAGTTGCTACAAAAGAAGCTCCCAGATAAGAGCCCAAATACAAATTGGTGATTAACACCTTCATTCTCAATATAATGTGGTTCTTTGAAATGGATTATGCAAAGAGACTGTCTATGGAAATTGTAGCCAGAGCAAGTGGGTGCATATTTTATCTAATTCAACACTTTCGCATACATTTGGATGGTTGGAACTCTCTTATGCCCCAAAAAGCTTCCACATTATCCATCAGATAGGCTTGTGCTTTGCGAGATTGCTAGATAATTATTTTCTACATATGGAAAAGTTCAAAAAATGCACATCAAGACATGGGTATTGTCAATCACCATTGGGCCTTATGAGGTGAAGCAAAAGCAAGACATTGCCACATGTGAGGTGGAATGGGAGAAGTATCTTCTATAGGACTACCCGATACCCCACCCAAATTTTGATAACATTGGGATTATTTAGTATGTTATAGGAAAGGATCTCATCCCAGATGCTACCATTGAGGATCACTGGTTAAATTGTGTAGATGACTATGAAGTTTGAATAAGGAACCATTATAGGATGAGTCTATCACTAGTAGAGAAGGCACAAAACTTGCACATACCCCTCAAGATATGGAACAAGGATAGCTCATATATCCTAGAACCCCTCTATAACAGAGACAAGATCTTTGAGCGTACTATTATGAATGTAGAGGTGGGAAAAGACAAGAATGGTGATATATAACATCATGCTAGGCATGTCATTCAAATGATAAAGAAATGGGTAAAGAAGCCTTACAATTGGATGTAGTGCCTAATAATCCAACTCTACATGCACCTATAAGACCAAAAAAGGGAAGAGGGATCAAAGTTACTATCCCTACCTACCAGAAGAAGTCATCAGTCAGACCCTAGACCATGTATCGATATGTAAGAGATGTAGCATACATCCAAAAGGATAGTAAGATCAAAGTAAAGAGGAGGAATTCCAATGAAGCTAAAGAAGAAAAATTTGAAGAACATTTATTCTAGACTGAACCCTCCTCATCAATCCCAAAATAAAGCAAAGTAGAGATGGTGGTTGTAGGAGTCCCAACATTGAAGAATAAAAATATTTCCTCACCGTAGAGTTCTAAGACCATTCTAGAGATTTAGGAAGAAGAATATCAAGAGGATGAGATTGATAATCTCCCTCTAAATAAGAGGACATGCTTAGTATGAGTGAATGAAGAGTAGAGAAGAAGTACAACACAAACATCCTCGGTCACTCAAGATCAACCCATCCAAATTGAAGATATCATAGATTAGGAACAAGAGGGATGGACTGAGTCTACATTAGATATTGGATCATATGTGTTTGATTTATTTGATTTTGATTAAATGCCCATTGGGACACATCTAGAAGAAGAAGATATAAGAGATACACCACACCAAGAGCCATTAGGTGATGACTAGAATGATATACCTCCTCTCCCACAAGGTCTACTAAGCATACCACCTCCACCTCTTGGAAGGTAGAAACACATCCTTTACCTCCACCAAAATAGGAAACTGTGCAAGTGTTGCCTCCAATCCTAGAAGAGAAAAGCTATAATATTATAGAGTGGGAGACACATATAGTCTACATAGAGTAAGCTTCACAAGAGTGACTGATAGTTGAAATAGAGGAACAAACTCCCTCGAGAATCCAACCATCTTCCTCTTTTCCTACAATGATAATGATCACTTCCAGTGTGGAATAACCAAGGATAGAGGAGACCCTAAAGAGCATAGACAAGGGTAAGGGATTAGCAGTCATGACATTTATGTCATCTAGCCAAGACATTACTTCAATGGGTATGACCCCAATATGGTTGGCATGGGTAATAGGGACCCGACAGAGGAGATACATACAAACTACAATGAAGTTCTCAATTCTAACATAGGTCGTACAGACAATAGTGTACCCCTTAGGAGAGCCACATCAAATGGCCTTTATCTCAAAGAACATACAAGATTATATGGTGGTGCACATAGCCATTATTCCACTCCATGTTGATCTAGAGACCATTACAGCTCCACAATATTAGATCCAAGATGTTGTATTTGGGAACCTACCAAGGATACTACCAAAGCATTAACGACCTTGGGTCTTAAACAGGTGTTCCAGCAGTTGGACCATGGAGAAGAAGACCTCCAAATTTTGAGAAGAAGGAAATGATGTCTTATGGGAATTTGTGGAAGAGGATGTGGGTCCCATTGACCTAAATCACCCTAAGGATGCTTTAACAACTACCCTTAAAAAATGAGCTCCAACCTCATAACTATGATTCATTTTTGGATGTGTGCACAAGAAGGTGCCACAACTTTGAGGAACATGGAGTAGAGATTATAGAGGCTAATATGCATTTGTTACATAGAATTTAGAGGAATGCAAAGAGGCTTGTGACAATGGTCAACCAAGATTTTGGACATCCAAAACATGCAAGCTAGAACTTAGGCCAAAATTTTGGAAGCAAATAAATATTATAGTGTGGCTAGTCTAAAGATTTTTTATGATGACTTTAGGACCCATCTATGCTAAATGGAAGTGGAGGTACAACAATTTTAGGCATATTTTGAAGCAACATCCTCTGAGGATGATGTGTGATGCATATTCAAAACTAAAGAGACACCAAAAGAGTTAGACTCCAAGATAGATGATTTTGTTGAAGTGACATAAGAGGTTCAAGATTTTCACAGAGAAGTATCAAGCCTTGGACTTATCAAAACCTCAGGAGATTGCTACCAACATTGAGAAGTGAGAGGCAACACATCCAAACATCATTTTGGCGAAGGGTTAACAAGACCCAAATGCTAGAAACTTAAATTTTGGGACCTACAAAAATCCTACCATTTTTTACCCTATGGTACCTTTAAGGTGTGTAGGTGCATTATTTTTCAAGGTGCACATGTGTGCTGATATTTTGATAATTTGTGGTGGTACCAATAGTTAACTATCAAGTCTATTTTTTAAGCATTTCATGCACTAAAAATGAATTTAGGCTGCAGTTTAACTAGTATAGACACACAAAGAAGGCAGAGTTTGCAATTTTAGAAGTCCCAAAGACTCCTAGATCATCCTAAGTCTTCTCTCTTCTTATCTCTTTCTTCTTTTCTAGTTTTAAATTCATGTAAAGGTCCATGCACCATGTAATTAATAAAATAAAGAGTGCAAACATACTTAGCTCCTAGTTAGGAGTTTGTTTGTACATAATTTTCTTAAAATTAGTGATTTTAGCATGCTTTTTACAAGGAAAAAGCCCTACATTTGAAAATTTCATGAAGGATTGGGTTTCTTATAAATATAGAAATTTAATGTGTATTTAGGGCCGATATTTTGATTCAATAATTATTTTATTAGTACTCACATTCTATTTTTAGTGTTTCTTACTAGAATGTAAGTTACCTTTATAAATTTTAGGTTCATAAATAACAACGGAGCCAAGAGTTTTTTTGTATTTTAATGCTCATGTGATCAATTAGTTCTAGTTTTTGTCATATTTTTGAGCTAATTCCTCTATTGTGATGAATTGGAGAAAGGATCTTTCTATGATTTTTACATAGTGTTTTGTCTCGTGTGCACGCACTTTCAGTGGCTACATGATTTGATGAATCATGAAACATCCTTAGGTTTTATTAGTTCCTTTCACAATTGCATCGATGGAGATAAGGATTCACTTGTAATAATTTCATTGGTTTTCTACTTGATCCTTATGAAGATTTAATTTGTAGACATGTTGTTGCTATGATTTATGTCTATTGTGAATTCACTTTTCAAACAATTTTTTTTAATATTTTATTTCCTTATCTATGTAATTTTCTTTTGAATGTGTGGTTTAGAATAGGAATTCATATAGTTGCATTATTATAAACTTGCATTCATCATAAAATTAAAAAATCCAAAAAAAAAAAAATTGGTTTGTAGTCATGTTCTTTCCAAGTTCTGCAGGATTTAAAAATACCAACAAAGGCCTCCTTGTGAACATACGCATTTATCTTCAATTGACCTACCCAATAGGTTTTAAACCAACCATCCAAAACCTTGGAGTTGGTTAATTTAATCAACTTTTCAACAGAGAAATTTGTAATGATTTTTGTCATTATCATCATGTAAAATGACTACTCAATAGTACCATCCCCACTAAGGTTTTCCCTTGCCTGGAGTTTCCCCATTATGTAATTCTTATGTTTAATTTTCAGTTTAAAGATTTTAAATAATATCCATAGTTAGGAAAAAAATTGTGGAACATTGATTCACCCACCCCCCCCCCCCCCCCACCACCCCCACCACTCAATATTCCCTATTTCTAACAAGGTCTTTGATGTGATAACCAATCCTGCTCACAAATCCTAAGCTCTCTAGGGTCTTCTTAGGTCTTCCACCTATTAAGTAGGGCTTCTTTCACCCCTTATTCCTCTAAGGATTCTATCAAAGATATCCCACTTCTTCAACTAATGCGCATCAACAAGTTAGTACAAGATTGCTCAAACTTCCACAAACACACAAATAACCCCAATACTCCTTGGACCTTTTCATTTGGTCAAATGAATACCTAAGCATGACTTAGGTTACTCATCAACATACTACACCTAAAACAAGTGCAAAACCCTATTCAAATTGCAATCCACAAGTCAATTTGTACTCAGTTGCTTGGAAAAAGGCTACAAGAATTAGCCCTCCAAATGCACTAAAATTGATATATTTTGAAAACTCCATTAACGATAGCCAAAAAATATCACCTTTATGGATACCCTTTTTGGAATACTTGAATATTTTGTAACTCTTAAGCCCCCAACTTGTCTGTACAGCCCAATCACAACTTTAGGCTTAATTTGAGGGTTTCAAGGATTTTGGTGTTGTTCAGGTTTTAAACCTCCTAAAAGTCCTTACCAAGATTCCTCCTCTGGATTGGAATTGGCCCTCACCATATACTTACCACATTCTCATATTGAAGAATCGGACCTTTCAATCCACTCCAAATGCTCTTTTTTAAATTTGTGATCCCTAACCAAACATGGTTTGCTTGGCTAGGGCATCACACTAAAAATGCTTTCTATTGGATCTCCTTTTCTATACATATTATACAAGGCTTTTAGTTCCAAATCCCAAGAGTCTATACATTTCATATGGTGGGAAATGGCCCTAAGACTTCATTTTGTGTTGGTTGCCCAGTTCAGAACAACAACTTGCTAACTTACAAGATAATTTATTTCAATAAACAAAACTCTCTACAGAAATGAATTAAAACCTCCAATAACACTTCCAACTTAGAAAACCATAAGTTTAATCCATACAAGCATAAAAAAAACACTTAAAATAAGAAAATATTGTAATAATGAAAAATGTTGATTACATTTTGTACAATGTCATTTCTCCTTCTTCCAAACTCTTAAAAAGGTTGAGTTCAACCTTATATAGGCTTTTAATTTACATTTATAACTACTTTAAATGGTTGAAGGGCTCCCACAAAGAAGTTTCTCTTTTTGCATAAAAGTTGCAAAAGTTGTCAATGACAACTTTGCAAGAAATGAGCAATTTTTGTAATTTTGCAAAATTTCTACCCAAACTTGCTCTACTTTATACCAAACTTTCCAAAAGGCATAATATGGATCCAAAACACCTAATAAGCACCCCAAAACACTTTATTAACCTATTTTGCCCTCAAAACCCAAAAATTCTATATGGAGTCAAATGAGCACTTTTTGAGCAATTAGGAGCAATATTGCATTGTGGAACTCTTCAAACCTATTTAACCTCACCTTAGAACCAAGTTTATCCTATTTTACTATAGTGATGTGGCTAGAATCACTACAAACCAAAACACTAAACAAGCCCTAGGTCTACCCTTTATCCTACCTAGGTGCTCCTGCACCATACTCCCCCCATTAAAAAAACTAAGTCCCACCTGATGGAAACATGTATAAGGGTATTCCAACCTTCTTGAAATTTGTTTCAAAAACCCAAGTGGCCTCTAAAATTGGCTTTCCCTTCCATTGAATGAGATGTTCCATATACAACTTGTGCCTTGTAGACTTATTCACCCTTAAGTCTGTCACTTTCTCTATTTCCAACTTGTTGATATTAGGTGTTGCAGTAGCTTCAAGGTTAGCATGAACATCTAGATTGATCTGAGGTAAGGGACCTTTGTATTCCACCAAGTCTTGCACATTGAAAATAGAGGATATGTCTAAATCTGAAGGTAAGTCTACCTTACAAGCATTTGCTCCATACTTTTCCAAGATTTTGCAAGGCCCTTCCTCCTTCATCTATATCTTGGTAGGAACACCTTTTTGAAGCCTTTCATTATTCAAATGGATCATTACATAGTCACCAATAGAAAACTGAACATTTTTCCTCGTTTCATCCACTTTGGCCTTGAGTTTTTTAGTGTTATCTTGGATGGTCTTCTTGACTTGCTCTTGAATCTCCTTCATCGTTTGAACAAAATCTTCAACTTGTCAACTTCTCTAATACATATCACCAAGATATCTCAATTCACATAAACCCCTTGGATGCATTCCATAAACTATCTCAAAAGGACTCTTTGTAGTGGTCATATTCTTACTATAATTATAAGCATACTCTGCTTGTGAAATGATAACATCCCAACTTTGACCATGTAGACACCTAAATTTGTCCAAATCACGTGTCTTGGCCAATTAAATAAATATTTATTATTTATTTAATTCCCTTACCTTTAATTAAATAAATTTTACATTTATTTAATTATGTTCACCTTTTCTTGATTTAAATAAACTAAGGTTTATTTAAATCCTAACCTATTCCCCTTGCATCCTAACCCATCCCTTTTAATTAATTACTTCATTTACTTAATTAATCCTTGCCTAATCCCTCTTGGAATTAAATATTAAATTTAATCCTATTTGAGCACATGGCTCCTAACTTTACCCCTCACCTAACCTCACTTTGCTAACCTAACCCATCCTTCTAACCTAGGTAATTCCACTTGTCCACTAATTAATCCTAGTTTCCCATCTAATCACATCACTAATCATTTTCACTATCCTAATCAAAGGATTAGCAAACCCTAGTCACATGTGACATGTGACTCTTACACACTTACAACTTTGTCCCCCTTCACATGTGAACCAAGGTGTCTCACACGTGTGTGAGAAACCTTGAGCCTCCAACCCTCTTACACATGTCATTGACCCATCACTTTCAAAGGTGTCTCACACATGTGTGAGGAAACATGATCTTACACACCTCTTACACCTATCATAGACATGTCACATCAAAGGTTGCTCACACATGTGTGAGCATCTTCCTCCCTTTGAATGGTCAAAACCCTAATCCACATGGAGTCTACTTGGCCTCCACCTCATGGACACCTCATTGATCCTAAGAGATCCTAGCCCTTCATCTTGAATTCAATCTTAGCCATCCATTTTCCTATAAAAGGAGAGCCCTCTCCTCATTTCCATGAAGCACTATCTAGCCTATTGTTATGTTGTAGGATTTGTGAGCAACCACATTCCACAACAATGAAATCATCTACTCTTGATGATTTCATGAGGTTTGCATATGTGTTATGTTGAGTAGATTAATTTATTTTATGTTCATGTTATCTTTATTTAAATGTTTATCTTGCATATTTTGAGGTTTGCATAATCATGTAGGAATATGCATTAGTTTCTTAGTGTTTATTCCTCTTATTACATTTGTATGCAATACAGACCATATTCGTTAGTTAGGCACCTTAGAAGTTTTCCTAAGGTCTTATTAACCACTTTATTTTGACCATCAGTTTGGGGATGGTAAGGTAAATCAAATTCCATGTTTGTACCAAGCTTTTTCCACAAGGTTTTCCAAAAATTGCTCATAAATTTAACATCTCTATCTGATACAATGCTTAATGGGAGTTCATGAATCCATACAACCTCCTTGAAAAATAAGTGGGAAATGTGACTAGCATCATTAGTTGTCCTACATGGAATGAAATGCCCCATTTTGCTAAATATATCAACAACAACGTAAATGTTATCATACCCTTGCTTGGTTTTTGGTAAACCTACAACAAAGTCCATGCTTACACAATCTCATTGCCTATTTGGAATTGGTAAAGGTTGATATAAAAATACATAGCTAATTCCTCCTTTGGCTTTCATGCACACCATGCACTACTCCACATACTTGGTTACATCCCTTGCTAGTTTTGGCTAATAGTAGAACCTTTGCACTACTTTTATGATTTTGTTGATACCAAAATGACCACTTAGGTTGCCATTATGCTTCTCCTATATTAGGCTATCTCTCATGGAACCCCTTGGTGTACGCAATTGATTACCCTTGAATAACAAGCCATTTTGCAAGGTATATCATGAAAAATTGCTATGAAAATGATTCTCAAAATCCATACATACCTTGTAGGCTACAATAAAGTCCTCATATTCTTTGTAGAGATTCTCAAAACTCTCTATTCCAATTCTTTGGAGCTTAATCTCTTGGACTATCATAATCGTTCTACTTAGTGCATCTGCCACTTTGTTCAACTATCCCTTCTTATGCTTGATTGTGAAGGTAAAGGCCTACAAATACTCCATCCACTTCAAGTGTTTTTTGCTTAGCTTCTCTTGAGTGTTGATGTGGCTAAGAGCTTGATTATCTATAAAATAACAAATTCCTTGGGCAAAAAATAATGTCTTCACTTCCTAAGACACCGAACTAAGGCATAGAGCTCTAAGTCATAGGATGAATGCTTCTTCTTGGCCTCATTAAGCTCCTCACTATAAAAAGCCACTAGTCTACCTTCTTGACTCAAAACATCACCTATTGTTAAGCCACTTGCATCACATTCTAAGGTGAACAATTTCTCAAAACTAGGCAATTGTAGGATAGGTTGAGTAGCTACTTGTTTCTTCAACATTTCAAATGACTTTTCATCTTCTAGCGTCCACTTAAACTTAGACTTGACTCCACCCTTTATGGTATCCAACAAAGGTGCATAAATACCACTAAAATTCCTAATGAATTTCCTATAGAATTGAGACAAACCATGGAAACTTTTTACCTCAGTAGATGTGGTAGGTGTTGGCCAATCTAGTATAGTATCAACTTTCTCATTTTCCATCTTTAATGTGCCTTGAGACACCACAAAGCCTAGGTACACAAGTCCCTCCTTGAAGAAGTCACACTTCTCAAGATTTATGGCTAGCTTCTCCTCATGAAGCCTCTTCAAAATTGCCTCAACATGCTTGATATGCTATTCTCTAGTCTTGTTGAAGATAAGTATATCATCTAGATACACCACTATAAATCTTCCTGTGAAATCCTTGAGCATTTCATTCATGAGCCTCATGAATGTACTAGGAGCATTGGAAAGACCAAATGGAATTATAAGCCATTCATAAAGACCATCAGTAGTCTTAAATGTTGTTTTCCATTCATCTCCCTCCTGTATCCTTAATTGGCGATAACCACACTTCAAATCCAGCTTAGTGAAGTATTTAGTGCCTTTAAGATAGTCCATAAGGTCTTCAATCCTAGGTATGGGAAACCTATACCTGACTGTAATCCTATTGATGGCTCTTGAATATGTACATAATCTCCATTTACCTCCTTTTTTAGATGCCAACACAACAAGAATTGTATATGGGCTTATGCTCTTTTGTATCAAACCTTGATTCATCAATTCCTAGGCTTGTCTTGCCACTTCTAATTTTTAATCTAGATTCAACTTGTATGATTCTTTATTAGGCAAGGAAGCACCTAGAACAAAGTCAATTTCATGACTAATAACTCTCCTAGGAGGTAGAGTAGCTGGAGTACCATCACTCACTATTTCCTTGTACTTTTCAACAAAATTTTAGACTTTAATTTGTAAGGTTTCCTTGGCTACACTCTTCTTTTCTTCATACTTCAGCACTAATACAAAACTTTGACATTCCTCATCCTTGAGGTCTTTAACAAACTCTTTCCCACTACAAAATAGCACACTAGGCAATTTTCCTTGTGTTTCCTCCCCTTCCAATAAGGACTGAATTTTGAAGGTCTTTCCTCCCTTCTTAAAATTTATGGCATTTTCCCTACCATCATACACAACTTCTCTATCAAATTTTCAAGGCCTACCTAGCAAAATATTACAAGTATCCATAGGCAAAACATCACACAACAATTTGTCCTTGTATCCTATTGTGGAGAATCCCACCCAAGCTTACTCATTCACCAAGATGATTTGTCCCTTGTTGAGCCAAGTAACCTTGTAATAGTTTTCATGAGGTATCTTCTACAATTTAAACTTAGCAATAACCTCCTCTAATATTACATTATTAGTAGAACCAGAATCAGCCACTACTTTGCATACTTTTCCTAGGATTTTACATTTTATCCTAAACAATGCCCTCCTATATTTAGGTTCATTATGAATTGGTTATTTGATCATCATTATCATAAACATGAGGTTCTTACCTTTTTTAGACTCAATGTGGTCTACATCAGATTCTTTTTTGTAATCCTCTTACACAGATGCCATTCTTTTGTCCTGATTGAGGAAGAAGGCTTCTCTGGGCATCTATAGGCTGGATGACCCAAGTGACCACAATTGTAACATTTCATACTTGTAAAGTGTGAATTGTATCTACCTAATCCTCTCCCTCTATTCAATCCTCCTTGGTTTCCTCTCCCTCTATTGTAATCACCTCTTGAGGAGTTATCACTAGCTTGCTCTATGAAATTGCTTTCACCTTGATTCTTCTACTCACTACATCTACCCTAGTAGCCTCTTATTTTCCCTCTTTTATTTCTACCCTTGCCTCTATCCTTGAAGTTAGAATCACCTTTCCTTTTTTCTTTTCCTCTACCTTTAGAGCTAGTCGATGGCATCTTTGAATTGTGGTAGGTGCCCACAAACTCAGCTCCTCTTGGATATTCCACTTCAAGCCACCTAGATATCTTACCACTTTGATTGGCTCATCTTCTTACTACTTTGATATTAGACATAACCTCTAAAATTCTTCAATATAAGATGTCACATATAGGTCTTTTTTCTTCAATCCTTGCCTTCTCTTGTGGAGATAAATTTCAAAGTCTTCATGCAGGAAGTTCTCCTTCACTTTGGTGACCATAGCCTTCCAATTAGCTATAGGAGTCTTACTCATGCTGATTCTTTCATCTTGTACATATTTCAAACATGTTAGAGCTTAGCCTCTAAGCCTTGACTAAGAAACTTTAACCTTTTGTGCCTTTGATACCCCCTCACACTCAAAATGGTTCTCCATGCCACCTATCCAATCCATGATTGCATCTATGTCCATCTTTCCACTGAAAAGTGATACACTTTCCAAAGATTTTCCTCCTAGGGCATTGATAGCCTTCAAAAAGGGCTCTTCATTCAAGATAGGTTCAAGTTCAGGGATGACATCCTCCTCTGCTACCTCTTCTCCCTTCTCAAATTGTTCTTCTTCCTTTCTCTTGGTTGCTTTAGCAAATGCATCTAGTTTCACCTTCACCTCTACTAGGGATTCTTCAAGAACTCTATTCTTCTCCCTTTTTTCATCAACTTCCTTGGCTATTTCTACATTTTTCACCATGTTGGTTTAACCTATTGACTCTCCAGTAGCTATAGACATCCACCAACTGTTTCCAAATCTTTAACTTGCTCTATTACCACTTTGATGTGACAACCAATCTTGCTCACAAACCCTAAGCTCTATAGGGTCTTCTTAGGTCTTCCATCTAATTAATAAAGGCTTATTTAAAACCCTATGCCTCTAAGGATTCTATCAAATATATCCCACTTCTTCAACTGGTGCACATCAACATGTTAGTAGAAGATTGTTCAAACTTCCACAAACACACAAATAACCCCAATGCTCCTTGGAGCTTTCCATTTGGTCAAATGAAAACCTAGGCATGCCTTATGTTACTCATCAACATAATACACCCAAAACAAGTTCAAAACCCTATTCAGACTGCAATCCACAGGTCAATTTGTACTCATTTTCTTGGAAAAAGGCTACAAGAATTAGCCCTCCAAATGCACTAAAACTGAGATATTTTGAAAAATCCCTTAACAATGGCCAAAAAAAATCACCTTTTTGGATACCCTTTTCTAAGTACTTGAATATTTTGTAACTCTTAAGCCCCCAACTTTTATGTATAGCCCAAGCACAATTTTAGGCTTAATTTGAGGGTTTCAAGGATTTTGGTGTTGTTCAAGTTTTAAACCTCCTAAAATTCCTTATCAAGATTCCTCCTCTATATTTTAGTTGACCCTCACCATATACTTACTCACAACATTCTTGGATTGAAGAATGAGACCTTTCCATCCACTCCAAATGCTCTTTTTCAGATTTGTGATCCCAAACCAAACATGGTTTGCTTGCCTAGGGTATCACACTAAAAATGATTTATGTGCTTCCCATGGGCTCTCCTTTTCTGTACATAATGTACAAGGAGTTTAGTTCCAAATTCCAAGATGTCGTACATTTCATATGGTGGGAAATGGCCCTAAGACTCCATTTTGTGTTGGTTGCCCAGTTCAAAACAGCAACCTGCTAACTTACAAGATAAATTATTTGAACAGACAAAAATATCTAAAACAACACACAAACTAAAAATAGAAATTATGTAAAACCTCCACTAACACTTCCAACTTAGA
The DNA here is from genome assembly GCA_028749045.1 of Cupressus sempervirens. NCBI lineage: Eukaryota > Viridiplantae > Streptophyta > Pinopsida > Cupressales > Cupressaceae > Cupressus > Cupressus sempervirens. The sequence goes on along the minus strand of CM053792.1, from coordinate 954,586,328 downwards.
AAACCCTAAGTCTGATCTATACAAGCATAAAAAAACACTCAAAACAAGAAATTGTTGTAATAATGAAAAATGTTGATTACATTCCATACAATGTCATTTCTCCTTATTCCAACCTCTTGAAAAGGTTCAGTTAAACCTTTTATAGGATTTTAATTTAAATTTTTGACTACTTTAAGTGGTTGAAGGGATCCCATGAATAAGTTTCTCTTTTTTCATAAAAGTTGCAAAAGTTGTCAATGACAACTTTGCAAGAAATGAGCAATTTTTGCAATTTTGCAAATTTTCTACCCAAACTTTCTCTACTTGCTAAGAAACTTTCCAAAAGGCCTAAGATGGATCCAAAACACCTTATAAGGATCCTAAAAAACTTTATTACCCTATTTTTTCCTCAAAACCCAAAAATGCTCTATGAAGCCAAGTGAGCACTTTTTGAGCAATGAGGAGTAATATTACATTATGGGATTCTTCAAACCTATTTAACCTCACCTTAGAACCAATTTGATCCTATTATTACTTTAGTTATGTGGCTAGAATCACTACACACCAAAACACCAAAGAAGCCCTAGACCTACCCTTTAGCCTACCTAGGTGCTCTTGCACCAGTCTTGCACCAAAGGAGAAATCAAAAAGCTTATAATTATGCAAAGAAACATATGTGGGGATAGAGATAGCTTGAAATGTGATCTAAGAAAAGATTCCCAAGACCAAAAAAATCCTTGATACTGTGTTTAACCTCGACAAAGACAAACCCACACAATACTCAAACTATTATGAGACAAGAAAACCTTAAACAAAGAGAATGGCAACTTTTGCATATGATGGAATAACTTCATGTGACCATAAGAACAAGGTGCATGATAGGCTATATTAAGGAGCCAACTGCATAGAAAGATAAAATATGAATAGCTAGAGTTATTCAATTAATAATAGACATGAACAATAAACATGAAATTATTTTGGTTGATGCAAGATTCCCAAAGTACCAAAGATGCTCCTACATCAATCATTAACCACATGTTTGTTTTGCTCCATGGTTTCCCCTTGTCTTCTTTCTCAATGTAGTTGGAGATATTTTTTTATACTTATCTTTGTTAAAATTGAGTTCCCCTTTCTCAAAATCAACCTCTTCAATGCACAAATCACATTCTACTATAAGATGAAACTTGTGAAAGAGTTAATTCCTAAGTTCATAGTGTAATTCAGGGAGAAGGTTGTTCACAAAGATGTCAATTCTCTCTCTATTAAGATGAAGGTAGTATGAGAGAATATTTCTCCATCATTCAAGGAAGGTGATGAAAGGCTCCCTTGTGCATTGTTTAGTGTTGCAAATATCAAGCATGATACAAGATGTTGTATGAATATTGTTGGACAAAATATTTTTCCAATTGATCAAAATTCTTGATAGGTGGAGATAATTGAGGAAACCATTCCACAACTTTTCTACTAAGACTCCTAGGAAATAATCTCATGAGTTATGTAGCTTCATGCATAATTTCCATGCTAAGAGCACAATATTCCCTAATGTGATTATGAGGGTCTCCATTGCCATCATACTTGTTAGATTTTGGTTATTCACTCTTACGAGGAAAAGGAGGCATGTGAAAATATTTATCAAAAGGAAAAGGATGTCCTTGGTCTCTCTTTCTCCTTCTCAATTCATGTCATTTTCTTGTTCACCTCTTTTAATTGTTTCATGATAGTTTCTAAAGGTGAAGGCTCTTCCTTTTGAATCAAGTTATCAATGTTGAAGTTATGTGTAAATTTGACTCCTTGAGATGCCAAGTGCATAGATTATTGATCTTTATTTTGGTCTAGGGCCATCTTCATGATATTTTCTAATTTTTTATCTTATAAGAATTGTAATATTTCCTCCTCAATAATCTCAGGGTCAAAATCATCATCTTGTGGAGAACCATGTGAGGCACATCTAGGGTGTTGTGAAGTACATATAGTATGTTGTGATCTTGGAGGTGAAGGTAAGCGATGTCTAGAAGGGTCTAGTAAATTTCCTAATGAAGTTTCATGCTTCCTCTTCCAAGTAAGATTATTTCTCTCGTTCTATGATCGTTCACTGTCCATCTGATCTAGGTTGTCTCTTAACCTCTTGTCACATTCTTCCCTAGACATAGTTAAAGAGAGATTATTTTAAAACCTAGGTGAAGTAAGATGTGTCTCAACAGTGATACAAAATGGATCAAACTAAGTTTTTTAATCTCTATTAGGTGATGTGTAGTTTTTAGTTTTTTTCCTTGACAAATGTGATATCTAGTAGTAACCAAGATTAAAGAAGTTATAAGAAGCCAATAGGATGACTAGAATGACTTGATGTCAAAAATAAGTAAGAAAATTGTCCACTTATACAAAAAGAAAAAGCATAAAAGAGAGCAAAGATAGCTTGTCACAAGATGTCCAAGTTGCAGGTAGATTCCCCGTGTATGGCACTTATGATCAGGTAGAGAGGCAAGATAAAAAGAGCAATAAAATATATGATAAGAAAATATGGACAAGTGAACCATCTACTGAAAAAGTATGTAGTCAATTGATTCAAGTAATCTTTTTGAGCTAGGAAAAACCTCTAACTCACTAGATTAAGATCAAGAAATTAGAAAAATCAATTATAGGTTGCCCTAAACCAACTAAGCACAAGGTCCGAATTCAAGAGACTAGGAATTAGATTCATACAACAAAAATTAGTGAAATGATAGAAGGACAAAAATATGATATTTTTCTAGAAGGTAGATGATGAAACTCTTTAAGGCAATATTTTGGATAAAGACCAGATGACAGATCACTAGAAGATAATAGATAGACTCTAGTACTGATAGGAAATAAACTCTAGGATCGTACAATAATACTTACAACTACATGCAATAAAGAAATTTAGAAATACAAAATAATCAAAACTTTGACCCAAAATACCTAGTTTTATTTGTTGGTTTTTAGTTTTTAACAATGTTGGTTATTTTAGCAGCATTTAGACTGAATAGAAGTAGCGAGTTTAATGTTCAAAAGTAATTTTTTCAAGAAAATTAGTGACGCATGGAGTAGTATTCAAACAATCAAGTAAGGGACAAGGAAACCTTGCATGATAAAAGCATATGTGAGGTCTCAAAATGTAAGCCCTAGTACTAGTATTATGTGTATGTTCAAATAATATTTATAGGTCGCAACACAAATTGAAGATACACCAAGCAATATATACCTAAAGGTCATGACTTTCATCAATACCTTGGCCCATAACTTTATTCTCCCTTGCCTCACACAAAGTGGTATTTTCCTTTTCATGGAGTGTTATTAATACATCCAAAGGAACATATGGTGAGTCAAATCTTGGGGTGCTCCGAGTGATCCATTTGGATCATTCCTTGTACCAAGATATCAATGTAGCTAAAATAGGGTGGCCTCTAACCTAGGTTCTTAGTAAGGGTTATGTTCATAGCATCACCCTTGGTCTCGGTATAGAATTAAGGCCTTAGGACCTAAAGAGTAGTTAGATGTGATACTCTCACAAGCAAGATTAAGGCTTCAAGGACCCCAAGCATATCTAAGTAGAAATTCCCTCATGGTCACAATCTCACAAGTGTCCTCACTAGATGGATAGAAATACTATGTCCCCTTAAGACTTTGGTCTCTCCCAAGGACTTTGTAATTATAGTGGGTTAGAGTAGTCAAGTTCTCTTGTTCCCACTTGGGTCATTCCCACAAGATGTTTCTCTCAATGGCAGGCCCTCTAAAGGTAAAAAATTCCACTAAGAGATCAACACAAAATGGATAACAAGTAGAGGTCTAGTTTAATGATTTCATAAAAGAGGAAAAAATAATAATCTCCTACTCCAAATGCTTCTCCCAAACACACCAAGAAAGGGTTAAGTAAGATACTAAAGAGTAACATATCCAAATCACTTTCTATGATCCAAACCAATGAGTCAAGGTTTATGATTGTCGTAGAAAGACAACAGCATAGTACCCTACCAATGGAAAGAACCCCTAATCATCTTTTGATGTACCTAATGAAATAAAATAAAAGTTCATAACAATAAGCACAATGTTTATTTGTAGCTCCAAAGTAACCTACAAAACCACATGTTAGTAATATAGCAATGCAACTTTGATAAGTGAACCTACAAGTTAGGGTATATAATATAAAGATAAAAGCACAATAAACCCTTAAAACCACTTCATTAGTTGTTGTGAACAAATAGAAAACTAAAATGCAAGTGAAATGTAAGCAAACTAAGCTACTAAAACTAGAAAGATGAAAGTAACAAATCTGTATGATGAAACATAGTTTGCCAGTTTATCGTATGATGGATCTTTGGAAGCCAGGTGATAGAATAGGCCCAAGTGACCAAGTTCCCAAATTGGTATGATGAATCAGTATAACTAGAATGATATTCTAGATAACAAGTAGGTGACAGAACTATACGATAAAGTACCATCTATAGACTAGAGTTTTGTAATGCCTAGAGACAAACTTTTTCATATGATAGTTTGTACTTGAAAAACAAAAATGACATATTTGTAATAAGAAAATCCAAAAATGATGCAAAATGGAGCTAAAAACTTGGTTCTTGCCCCACGGTGGGTGCTAAAAATGTGAGAACACTTCTATAAACCCTTATTATCAATTAATCTCATTGATTGGGAAGCCTACAAGGTGACTTAAGAGCTCAAATGATGTGATTGTGGCTCTCAAATGAACCTAAGGATGGAGACCCTTGAAAGGTGCACCATAGGATGAGAGATCCAAATAAAGATGTAATGCAAAGTAAACTAGAATGAAGATGCAAGATTAAGCTACTATGAGAAATGCAAGACATAAGAAATAAAACTAATCTAACAATATGAGAGATTACTTTCCCCTAACTAAGCTAGATATGTTAATCTAAGTGCAATGAAAGGAAATACTAATCTAGAATGCAAGTATGCAAGAGTAAAAAGTGAGTGCTCAATAAATCAAGAATCAAAATGATAACATAACACTAGCATGAATACATAAGGTATGACAGAGTGAGGAGAGACTCCTTTTAAAGAGATTTGGACAATTAAGATTAAGAGGCAAAACATAATGGTAGAGTTTTTTTCTTTAGTTGATCCATATGCTCAAGATTCTCAAGGGGAAAAAGGGATGGATGATATTAAGAGGAAAAATATGAGTGGCGGAGATTAAAAACCTTTTTGAAAAGTCCTGATTTCACTAACCTTAGAAAGTGTGCATTTAAGTTGTAGACAAATTCCTTTTTTCTTTTTCTTTTTAAATTAGAAAATGTTTTTCATGAGCACATAGAAAAAAGGGGATTTTTATTTAATTAAAAGGGATAATTCTCTTCTAATTAAATATACTTAGTGATAATGCAATAATAAAGAATCAGCATCGTGACCACAAGCAATAAATATAGAAGTGATGCATGTTGTTTAGCAGGATTTCATCAAGTTTTTCTAAATATGTTTGAGCTCATCCAAGGTGTTATTTGATTCAATTGTTAGTATTGCTTCGACCTATATTTATCATGTGGATAATTTTTTGAGTATTGGATAAATGATATTAGTGAGGGTTTAATTTTTATGCTTGGCTACTAAAGTATTTGTTGAGTTGTTACAGTATGATAGAATAGATACTTAGATTTCATAAAATTTCTCTAGTTGGGCTAATCCAAAGGATGGTATGTAACAGCTTAGGGGCCTATTTTTGATGCCCTAATATCGAAAGTAAGAATGGATGGTAGTAGTGTTCCCATACTGCCTGGCATTCCTTCGAAATAGGATAGATTTTGATATTATGTAGATAGGTGATTTTGGCTTGATTGTCTCTTCCTTTCATATGGCTCTTAACAACGGATTTGTAGCCAATGGTAATTTTATTTCTAGTTTGAGTCTCAATTTGAATTCCCAGTGGAGGCTTACAAAGAAAATTTATTTTATGTCTTATAGTTTTATTTAGGGTAGGTTTATTTGTTTGATTTTGATAAGTTTAGGGGAGAATTTTAGTTAATTCTTGATATAGTGTAGAGCTATGGTATTTAAGATGCTTTTTTTAATATAAATTTAGATTTAAATAGTGTCATAGTTTAAGGAATTTTGCAAGTTTTATGATTAACCATTTTGATTAGCAAGTTGGTTAGATAGGAAAGCTCGTATTTGGCAACTATACAAGAATGTAAAGAATGTGATGGAACTTCGTTAAGAAAGTTTGTAATGTGTTAAAGAGCTTACGCTCAAAGAATTGTATGTAAATTTGATCTTTATAATATATGAGATAGGAATAATTTTACTGGGGTATACCCCTTTTACATTGTAATAATATAAGACCATGGTCACGAGCTAGACTAGAGGTTTTCTTTCCTCGTTCTTTCCTACTAGTGCCTATTTGAACGGTGGAACACTATTGTATGTATTTATTTTATTAATAATCAATTATCATGGCCATTGGTCATTTACTGATACACACACACACACACACACACACACACTTAGGATAAAGTGGTCAAGTAATAGGATAAAATCAATAAACGGTTAATTGGTGGTTTGACAAAGGATTATTGATTAATTAAATATACAAAATTAATTAAGTGCATAACGTGGTCTAGCATATAGATTTAAGAACTTGGAAAGGGGGCTTATAGTTTACTAGACCAAATTGGCTGATTATAGTAATAAATCCAAAGATAATTTCAATCAAAAAAATTGCATAAAATACATACATAAGTCACCCTTCTCTTCACGAAAAATCTATAAAAGATGCTCAAGGAAAAATTCATTAGGCCTGTAGATTATATTGAATGGGTCTCAAATATTGTACCAACAGGTAAGGCTACTAATGGTATCTAAATATTTTATAATTTTAGAAACCTTAATCTAGCATGTCTAAAGGATGATTTTCCACTCCTAAACATAGACATTATAGTGTATTTGACAACTAGACATGAGATTTTGTCACTTGTGGATGGATTTTCTTAATATAATCATATCAAATTAGAAAAGAAGTTGATAATCAACATAAGATTGTATTCCCTATCCCTTGAGGGACATTTTTTTATGAAGTCATGCATTTTGGCCTTAAAAATGCAGGTGTTATATATCAATGTATGTGATGACTACAATTTTTCATGATATTTTTCACATCATCATGGAGCACTACATGGATGACATATTAAGGAAATCAAAGACATAAGAATTATGTATTATTATCCTTACGATAAACTTTGATAGACTAGGGAAGTATAAGGTTTTGTTGGAAATTTTGCTTAAGTAAAATGATAGATGTTATCATCAATGGCAACATTATGCAGGGGTAAGACCATGGAAGATAAATATTAAGTTTGGTATATGCTTATGGAGAAAATTGTCTAAGTTTCACTCAAGAAAATAGTGAAGAAATGGATAGCTTGTTTTGGTGAGCTTCACTAGAAGCATGTACAAGTCTATAATTTTAGGAGATATTAGTATGGGTAGTCTACTTGTTATATCCAAGGTCACTTAGTTGTTTTAATTTGCATAATTTTTGGAAGGAAATACTATTAACAATTTGCTATCGCAAAAATAGTGTATATGGTACAATTGATCATTTTGGTCAAGGAATTGATTTGACTTGTCAAATCAAGAACTTGAAAGGGTAGGGATGACATCCCAGATGTTAACCCTTAGCTAGAAAAAAAAAATAGTTTTGGTAATGTTTGGTATGATGCAAGATCAATTGGATAAAGAAAATAATATATAGGAATACTTTTTGGTTAAGTGAAGATGCCAATATATATACTATGATAAGATTATGATAGTTTTACTTTATTAATGTTGGTTAAATGCTATATTGATGGTCAGAGAAGAGAAGAGGTTTATATGCATGATCATATGCAAAGGACAATAAAGGAATAATCAAATATTGAAGATATCAACATAGTCAAACTTTTGGTTATTTCTCTATACTATTTGTAAAGTTGTATATTATTTTAAGAGAAGTAAGCTCACCATTTTGTAATATAACTCCTAACAAGGTTGAGGCCTCTAACAAGATCTAGTCAACTAACAAGAAAAAATACACTATACATATGTAATAGACTCCTAATAGGGTCAAAACCATTTACAAGATACCTTTTACTAGTGGATCATTTTGTGGGTAGCATCCCCACCATGGTTTTACCTTGGCCAAGGCTTCCCTAGTTAACAAAATATGGTGTTATGAGTTTATTTGTGGGATGCATAGTGTTACTATCAAGTTTGTTTATTTATGGAAGATTAAGATTAACTTTTGATATCCATATTTGGGCAAAAACATTGTGGAATATTGATTCACCCACCCCCCCCAATATTCCCTATTTCTAACAAGTGCAACTCAACCCCAAAAAATGTGTCTTTGGTGTTTAACCAAGCAAATTAATAGATTATATTATTTCTTGTAGGGGCATTAAGGAAGATTTAAAGAAAGTGAAAGTCATTTTAGATATGTCTCATCCTAAGACATTAAGACAACTATGCAATCTACAAGGAAGACTCTAGTCCATCTAAAGGTTTATATCTAAGCTGGTAGATAAGGTCCATCCATTTTACATTTTCTCCCCTAGCTGGTAGACAAGGTCTATCCATTTCTACATCTTCTTTATAAAGATACCAAGTTCCTTTGAGATTACTTATGTTAGAAAGTTTTGAGTAGTTGAAACACTACCTAGCTAATCCACTAGTATTGGTCCTGCCTATTCTAGGATAACCTTTAATTCTATCTCATATCAACTACCACAATTGCACTAGGTTCTCTTCTAGAACACCTAGCTAAAATTGGAAAAGAGAAAACCATATATTATCTCAACACAAAATTAGTGGGTTATAAGTTGATGTACATATCTATTGAGTAAGAATGCTTGACTATTATTGTTTGTATAAAAAATATTTATCATTACTTTCTCAATCACAAGATTCAACTCATTGAAAAAGTTGATCTATTAAAATTCCTACCATTGAGAGCTGCTCTTATTGGGCAAATTGACAAATGGATAATGATTCTCAACAAATTTGATAGTGTGTATGTAGATCACAAAGCCATTATAGATAACTTATAAATGATCATTTATGAAAAATCTCCTATTCTGGGAGACCATCCTATTGTTATAGAGTTTCCAAATGAATCTACGATGAAAAAGTACTAGTCTACTTATCTTTGGTGACTCTCAATCAATTATTAGATAGGTTAATGATGAGTATCAACCAAAGGATGATAAGATGTTTCCTTATCACATAATGGTTGATGATCTAAAACAACAATTTGATGGGATCATGTTCCAATTTTTTTTTAGAATAGACAACAAAGTTACTAACACTATAGCCACCATTGGGTCTTTGATATACATGCCAAAATACAATCCTGAGTGTAAATTTCTTGTTGAGAACCTTATGTTCCTTGTTTATGATCAATTATATTTCAAGATGGTGTATGAAAGTGGTCATGATTCTCTTTAGTTTCAAGAAGTTGCTCTTATATCTATGGCATGATCATCTCACTTACCGTACACCTAACCAACACAAGAATTGCATTTGTCGCATCTCTCTCTACAATATTTTGGGTGATAATTTTTTTCAAAAACACTTTGATAGAAAACTCCTTAGGTGTTTGAACTTAGAGGAAGCATAAATAATGTGAATCTCACTCCAATGGATCCACCTTGGAAAAGAAGATATTATGCACCAAATGCTATTGGCTTATCATGAAGCAAGATGTCCACTAATTTATGAAGAGATGTATTTGTTAAGATTACATGTGTTGCATAAATGGCATAATATTGTTTATAATATTTTATTTTATTTTATTATGTAATGTTGTGCCTAGGAGCACCTAGATGAGCATTCAAATATTCATGATGAGTTGTATTGACATGTTATGATAATATTTGTTGTAAATATTTAATATTGGGGAAAATAATTAAATGCCCAATATTAAATGAGGATCAATGGGGGTTTGGTAGCACATTATTTTAGTGCATGGTTTATGTAATACCACTTAGTGGTTTTGTGGGAGCTTGCTACTATAAAATAAACTACAATTGTGGCTATAGAAGAAAGATAGAGAAAGCTAAGACAAGAGAGACAAGTTAGACAAAGGAGCATCTGTGGAGGTTGGAAGCATGACATGGGATGTGCGGATTCATGATTGTTTACATGGATTTATTGGTTGTATCTATGGCTTTAAAGACTTCCATGGTTGTATTTCACTGGTGTTTTACTAAATAATACATGGTGTGGATGCTTTTGGAGGCTAGTTTTTTCCCTCAATGAGGGTTTCCCAAGGTATATCTTATGTCACATTTTGTAGCTATGTAGTCTATTCTCTTACGTGTGGATTTTTAGTGCTTATTTGTTTAAGATATATTATGGGTTATGTGAAAATGGTGTTTTTTTTTTGGTAAGTTTCCTAACAAGTGGTATCAGAGTTGTAGTTTTGTTGTTGTAACCCTTAATTGGATCCATGGGAATGCATTAAAAAATGAAAGAAAGTGCAAGATATATGGTTTTTGTACGTTGTTTATTGCAAATTGGAGGGTTTTGGATTTATTGTTATGATGGGTTGTTGGTAGATTTTGGACATATGAAATTACTGGTTAAAAGGGGTTTTTGGATGTTTCATTTAAACAAGGGTTATAGGAGGAGTTTGCAAAAATTATTGCTTGGGAAAAAATAAACCTTTTCATTGGATCCGGGTAGACCTTTTCATAAATATAATATACCCTATTTGGTCATGTTGACAAAAAATGCAAATATAATATTCATGAAGACCATCAAATTTAATCCTATCATAATTTCTATCACCAAAAATAATTGCTTAAAAAGTGGTTCATATAAGAAAACAGGTTATCTTGGTAAAATAACCATAACTTTCACTTGAGAGATTGGATTTCAGACTTCTTATAGTCATTGGAAAGCTAATTCAATAATATAGTTTGGTATAGGTTTGATTCTATGATTTTGACATTTTTTGTATTTTATGAGCCTAAAAGATGTTATTTATTTTTAGCATAGTTTGGGCATAAGTTTGGCATACAAAGTTAGATTTTAGACTTTGAATAGTTGATGGAAAGCTCTTGGAGGAGATCTACACATTGGTTTAGATTTGGTATAGGTTTGGCATGGTTTATTTAGTGATATTTTAATTTGAATGTTTTATGATTTATATTGAGTATGGGAACATTGTGAGTCTATGACATGGTGTATATTTGGAGATTTGAGTTTGATGTTATACTTAGCTTGTATTTTAGATTGGTCTCATATTGACATGGTTATTAGTATTTAATTTGGATATGTATGATGACTTTGGGTCTACAAGTTGTGCAATGTTGAATATTATGAGTCTATGTCATGGTGTATGTTTAGAGATTTAGAGTTTAATGTCATTATATACTTAGCTTGTATTTCAGATTGGTCTCATATTAATATGGTTTTTAGCATTTTATTTGGATATGTATGATGACTTTTTGGGTCTACAAGTTGTGCAGCGTTGTAAGCAGTCTATAATTACAGGTTGCATTTATGACTTGGGTATGGGTTGTCTTTTCCCATTAATATTTCATTATTGATTCATATTTAAGTTGGTAGCTTAGATTTGGCTTGTTTATGCCCTTAGTCACATGATTATTTAATTTCTCTTCATGTAGAGGGGATGTGATGTCGTTACTAGGTATAGTCATGGTGGAGGATTGTGGTTGACTATTTTATGCGAACAAGTTGGACACTTTGAGAGTTAGTTGCTCGACTTATGGGTGTGATAATGATGTCATGGATTTTGGCATGACATGATTTAGATATATAGGTACTTTGTGACATTCATTAGTATGGAAACTTTATTTGGTTATGGTAGTATATCTTCTTGGTTGAGGATTCTGGTTATTTGATTTTGTTTTGAGGAGATCATGATGTGCACTTTGTGTTCTTTGATTGTTTGATGCATTGGTTGATTCTTATGGTTAGAAGATGGTTTTACATCATGATGTCATGGGTAATTTGGATATACAATTTAGTGGGATCTTGTGACAGTGATGATATGGAAATGTAGAATTGGTCCATGATTTGGCTCGTATCTTCTTAGTTTGGAGATCTTGGTTTCACTTGGTATGAACACTTTGGTTGTATGTGTGCAGATCTGGTAGATCTTCATGTGAGAGATAGAATTTATGACTCCATTGGTAACTTGGTACCATGGTTAAGTGGGCATTGTTGGTATTGACATATTTATTGAGTGTTTATAAATGTTAGAGGATATCTTAGATCTTGTTGTTGCAGAAGCATCTTTGACATTTGCATGGCACATTTGTTAGTGATTATTATCTTCATGGTGTGTGGATATGGTTACATCTTGACGATTCATGAGGTTCTTTATAGAGTTGTGGTTTTTGCTTTTATTTGACATGTTGTCCTTGGTATTAGGATGATTTCATTATTATGTCATGGTATACTTTTGATACACATTTAGAGTTTTTTGACATGTTATGGTATGTTCTTATGAAGCATGTTATCTCTTTGGTTGAGATGATTAGATCATGTTGTCATGTTTATGTTCCTGAGGCCATGGTTGGAACATTGACATTGATCTTTTTTTAGTTTCTTTGTATTCAGTACATTGATCATTTGTTGGATACCTCATAATATTGCTATGTTGCATTTGGAGTCAGCATGGATTGATTAGTTACAAGAACTCATGAATACTTAGAGATGGTGGTGATGTTGATTTCTCTTGGATTAGAGATGTATTTTTTGGGATGATTGATAGTTTTAGCAAGATATCTGAGGGGCATTCACCTAATATATACTTGAAAGAGGATTCTTCTTAGATGAGTCTGGGTTGGAGACTTGTATATTTTAATGAGCGCTCTCATTCCCCACTCTTGGTCTACTCAACAGTTTACTACATAGGAGGTATAGCCCATTATTTCTCTTAGGGGTATTTTCTTTTATTAATATGGATCTTAAGCTATGGTACATGAGTTAGTTTCTAGAGGGTTCATTTAAGAGATGGTTTAGCATTTGTTATCTCCTTGTGCATATGTTGTTATGTTGGTTGAGTTTGGGAGATGGTTTTATATTGGGCATATTCCTTGGATTAAGAATGGTTATTCCTTGGTTGAGGAATGGTTTATGAGTTTGATCTTCTTGTGAGAGGCTTACATCCATTATTAATTATATAGTATGGTTTTAAAGGTTTTGTTTTGGCTTCTGGGTTGGGGTTTTAAGGAGGAGATCTTACTTGGCACAATTTACATATAGAATTATGTATAGGACATGATACAGGTTATGATTTACATGGTCTCTCGTTGGTCTTGGCTATTTTTGTGGATGTTTGGTTTCACTTACATTGGATTTGGTATCAATTGGTGATGTAAGAGTATCCTGGGTTTCCTTTATATCTGGCTCATCTTTGTGCACTATGTAAATTATTCTCGAGTTGCAGTTGTTGTCGAGTTCTAATATTGGTTGAGCGTAGTGATTTTCAAGTGTAATAGTGAATGAGTTCCATGTAATGGCCAAGTTCTTGTTGTAGACACTTAAAATTGTCCTAAACACTATATTAAGTTATTTAATATTTCCCTTGACATTATAATTAATTATTCACTAATTAATTATATTTTTCATATTCTTCTACTTATTTAATTAAATTTATTTAATTCAATAGGTTCACTCTCCTAATGTATTTAAATTTAATTTAAATACTTCCATCCCTAATGTATTAAATTTATTTAATGCATGATCCTCCATAAATCCCCTTTTAAATAAATCTTATTTATTTAATTCCCTCCATTCCATTAAATTCACTAAACCTATGATTAAATTAAATCCTATTTAATTTAGTCTTAAGCCTATCCTAAAACCCAGTCTACGCCATCACTTTCATCCTTCTAAGCCTACCCACTACTTAATCCCACTTATTTATCCTAAACACCTTGCTAAACCCTTTTTAGTTCCTAAGTGTATGCTCACATATGTGTGAGGAACCCTCACACTTCTCACACCTCTCATGCCTTCCACGCCTATTAAACTTTTGTCCCCCACTCCTTCCTTCAAGTTTTCTCACACATGTGAGCAAACTTTGAATGTTGACCTTTGCATGACTTGTCTCCATGTCTCTCTTGTGGGACCTATGTGGATGCCACATAAATTCCACCTCACCAAGGCTTCTCTCAAGCCTATAAATAGAGCCCTTGTCTCAAGCATTATACATCTCCCTCATTTGCATTGTTATCATACTAGTTTGTTATTAGAGCTTTTAGTGATTTCTAGAGTTGCATTTGTTACTAACCTTTGGTAGTTTGTTAGATTTTCATCTCATTTGCATTATTAGCTTAGTTTTTTTCTTGCATTTCCATACTTATATCCTTTGAATTCTCTCAAGCATGGTTGATTCCATAGCCATTATTTGAAGCATTCTCCACTCATTTAGCATAGCATCATTTATATTGCATTTCATATCAAGGGATTCACATAGTTGTGTTTTGGGAGAGCACACCACATTCCTCAAATCTAAAGCACACCAATAGGGCCTCTCATGGGTGTCTTTGTTGAGTTGCTTTAAGGTTGCATGAGGACTTTGCTTTTTGGTTGCATTGAGTTGCAAAACTCAAGCATAGTATTAGTTGTGTGTTATTTTATTTGAAATATTTGATATACCCATGCAACTAACGTGTGCTTGTTTACTCTTCCTCCCAATAGGTTAGGTTTTCGTGTATACATTTTAGCACACCCAGTGGGACCGATATCCCTATTTTCCTTTCAAAAAATTGTCAAAAAATCATAACTCGTCAAAATCTGCACATTATCGTCTGCGCAACACGTAATGTCATTTGCATTCTATCATCTCCACAAATTAACGTCTGCGCAGATTGGCATCCTCGCCCTTGTTCTTTTAAAACCACATGTCCTGGCATTAAATCTAAGTTTTAGCGTCTACGTCATTTCCTTTTTTATCGGCATTGTGGGTAGATTTAAAACTTGTTGTAAAACCAAATTATCCTCTATGATTGAGAACTATCATCTACAATCCTTGTTTCATCATCTGTGTTATGTGCTGAAGACTTTTGTCATCTACGAGTTTTAGCATCTACAAATTTGATCTATCATCTGCATCTGAAAAGTTACCATTGATTACGTTGTGTGTTGAGTACTTTTGTTGTCTACGATTTTTAGCACCTGCAAACCTATTATGTCATCTACATCTAACAAAGTTGCCACTAGCCTATGAAACTATACGCTCTTGTACTTTATTGTCTATGAATTTTTGCGTTTCTTTCGTCTATGAGTTTCAATGCCTATGTAGTTTTTTCGTCTATGCATGTCATCTATCATCTCTAATTTTTGGTAGATTAATTAATTTTTTAACACATCATTCATTGACTGGTTGCTTGGCAGACATTTCTAACAAGTGTGAGTTGCAAGAAAAAAACCTTGAAAATGTAAAACCTTATAGTGATTTTTGTCAGTTGAGAAATTTGTAGTAATTTTTATCACTTGTAGGATTAAAGGGTTAATGAAATTGTATGCAATAACCACTTATCTTTGGATGTATTTTACAAGTTAATATATAAAATTCAAACACACTCTTAAATGTTTTAAGGTGAAAAAATTACATCCAATTTTGAATGCCTTAATGGAAATTTACTCACATTTCATTGGAATGTATGTTGACATAGCAAACACACTCTTAAATTTCATTAAGGAATGAACAAGCTTTTTATTGGAATGCATGTTTAGGATAGTCAAACTCAATCTTGAATACCTTATAGAAATTGACTTTCTTTCATTGGAATGAATGTTTAGGACATCAAACACACTCTTAAATGCCTAAGGTTAATGAAGTTTGCTATGAAATATTTGGATTTGGTGCTTAAAATGAATTCACTCAATCTTGAATGACTTAAAGGAATTGGTTTCATTTTTAGCAATTTTCTTATGTTCACGATTGATTTACTTTTGTTGATGAATCTTTTCTTTTTATTATATTGACGATGTTGTCAAGTTGGAAAGAAAAATGTATGCTTAAACATGAGTGTCTTCAAGAGTAGATTACAAAACTTAAAGCTTCATTGGGAAAGAACAAGTATCTTTTAACCCCAAGGCCACTTACGTATTCTCTCCTCGTGCACCCTCGGGTGATCTTGAGTGCACAAGAAATAAGTGATCTTGTTTTTTTTTTAAGAGGCCTACTTGGGGATTTCATCACCCCTTGAGACGACCTCAACTCCAATTATCTGGCAGAGTATAAGAATCGGGAGGTGAATCGAAAGACACTATTGGAAATGATTGAAAAGATCATGAATGAAGAGAAATGGAATTCGTAAAGAATGTTTCAATCATTGTTTTGTCATTGATGTCAAACTTTCTACTTGCAGGAATGACAATTGCTTTAGTGATCCAAATACTATCAATTGGTTGATTAACAAGGAGGTGGCAATCAATAAGATGTAACTAGAGTACCTAGAGAAAGGTTGAAGTTATGATGTTGTAATGAAGTATAAGGATCAGCTAAGTCATTGATGAAAGAGTGTATTGATGGCATACTCTAAGACACAAAGGATGGACACACTAAGACATATTAGAGATGTAAGGATTAACTAAGCTCTAGTTAGGTTGCGAACAGATTCTCAGTTGAAGCCAAGCAAGGTCAACTTCAGGTGTTGAGTGAAGATACAGGTGCCGAGCAAGATATAGGTGCCGAGCACCAATAAATAACATTAAGAAGCTGAGTAACATAGAAGGTGTCCAGCATTAGTAAACCAATAGTGCTAAGTTGCTGCATTATTTTGAAAAGTCAAAGATTTTCCAGATCTAAGCCGACATAGTAGTTATCTAGAATTTTGTGAACCAAATAGAAGATAAGAATGATGAGCTGGTGTCACAAAACACTATGTAAAATGTTTTTGGTGAATGCTAATGGATTTATCATGAAGTTTCTAGATAGCAACAAGATATGGGATAGATACATTGTATCCTACCTAATCCATTGAAACCCTAAAGTTGGAGAGGGAGATTTGAGCGGGAAATCAAGAATAGAACTTCTTTATAAGGAGTTATAGGTCAGAGATCAAATGTGTGTGCAAGAGAGGGAATTGGTCATAAGTGTAATCATGCAAAGAAGCCTAGAGGAGTAAGGACAGAGCATCAAGACTCTGAATTGATCGAGTGACCAGAGATTGCATTAGCATAATGAGTGGAAGAACTCAAGGAGATAGATCTTGAAGGGTGAACAAGCTATCAGCACTGCAAGGAAGAGAAGCCAAGAAAAGAAAAGGACTGAAGAGCGATCTAAAATCTGCAAGGTTGAAGTTGCAATCTATAATCAAGTCAAAACCCTCCTAATACTTTCTTACCATTGTATTAGATATTGAAATCCTACATTGCTAAGTTAGCTTAACAGCTAGATGGATAAGCCTCAAGAAAAGAATAGAAGATCCCTAAGAGAAGGATAAAGAGATCCTTAGGAAAAGGATAAAGAGACCCTCAGGAGAAGGATAAGAGATCCTTAAGAGAAGGATAGGAGATCCTTAGAGAGGGATGAAAGATTCTTTTGAGAAGGTGACTGAAAATCCCATGGACTTGGGTGAGTCTAATAGCTCTATGTAAATCCTTTAACAGGGTGACATTCCAAGTTGAATGTTCTTAAATCCTTTAACAAGGTCACATTTAACAATGTGATGTAGCCTTTAACAGGGAAGACCATCAGAAGTGGTTGAAATCAATTGCGCAATTATTTTGTGGGCATCATCCCCACTCCAGTTTTACCTTCTTATTCTTGGAGGGTTTCTGGGTTATCAAATCCTTAGTGTTATGGTGTGATGCATGTTTACTTTTCATGGTTGTTTAATGTTTAATTGCATGCATGATAATTTTAGTTATGTGCCATTAAGGATTTGTTTTAAAATATATATATTGGACATCATTGGACCTTGGATAACTGATTCACACCCCCTCTGAGTTATTCTAAATAATTCTAACAATTGGTATCAGAGCTCACTGCTGATTTGTTTCAAGGTACTAGCAGCAGGAAGATCAAGATGTCCAAGAGAGAAATTCCCAAGCTAAACAAAGACAACTTTTTTGCATGGCAAAGTCTGATGAAGCTACACCTCAGATCAATAGGTGACTATGGAAGGACCTCAATTATAGTTGATCATGTAGACCCTGGAGGACCCCTCACTGCAAATGATATGAGCAAGAAGAAGGAGCACAATCAAGCAATGTTAGATATTGCTTCAGCACTAAGCTATGTCGAGTATGATGACATCAAAGGATGTGGTACTTCACATCAGATGTGGAATACATTATCAACAATCTATGGAGGAGATGACAATTTCAAGAGAGCCAAAAGAGAAAGCCTAAGAGGAAAATTTGATGATATGAAAATGGAAGAAGGAGAGAATGCTACTCAATATAGTGCAAGGATGAAGGAAGTAGTCAGTGCCATAAGAAGCCTAGGAGGACAATTAGCAGAAGAAACAATATGTAGCAAATACTTGAGAACTTTGCTTCCCATCTATGCTATAAGAGTATTAGCCATCCAAGAGCTAAGGTGTGTACCAGGCAACACAGTGACATTTGAAGGAATAATTGGAAGACACGCTGCCTTTGAGTTATCCAACTTTGACAACTACAAGCCAGAAAACTTTGAATCTGCATTCAAAGCTAAGATGATGATAAAAGACAATGATGAGGTGCAAACAAAGCAAAAGAATGGAAAAGAAAAGTATGTATCTAGTGATAGCAGCACTGATGAAGATGATGTAGACCAATTGGAGGCATTACTAGCAAGAAGATTTCACAGAGGAAGAGGCAAATTCAAAGGTAAGCTACCAATCATTTGTTTCAATTGTAATGAAGTTGGTCACATTGCAGCTAGATGCACACAAAAGAAAAATTACAAGGATGGAGGCAACTTCAAGAACAAGAAAGAGGAAAACAAGGACTACAAAGGTAAAGGCAAAAGATGCTACATTGTTGAAGAAGACTCTGACAAAAATGATGATGAAGTAGTCTATGTGGCTATGAAGGATGAATTAGATGAAGAAGAAGCAACTGCCCTGGTAACTTGCATGAACAAGAATGATAGATGGATCATAGACAGCGGATGCTCTCATCACATGACTAGAGATAAAAGTAAGTTCATTTCCTTTACTCAATATGAAGGAAATAGTGTTAGATTTGGTAACAATGCACCATGTCAGATCAAAGGGAAAGGTAGTATCAAGCTTACTGAAAAGATATCATGTGATAATGCATACTATGTTGAAGGCCTGAATTATAACTTGTTAAGTGTCTCACAGTTAGGCAACGTAGGATGTAAGGTTGAATTTGAAAAAGGAATTGCTAAGATTTATGATTCTCAAGGAAGTCTAATAGGAAAAGGTGATCAAACTAGGAGTAACTTGTTTTATCTAGACATGGAAGATGCTTCTTGTCTTATTGTTCAAACTAATGATGTATGGTTATGGCACAAGAGGCTATGTCATGTAAATTTTTAAAATCTGATAAGCATCAGCAAGATGAAGAAAGTTAGAGGACTACCAAAGTTGAAGAAACCTAATAACATCATGTGCAAACAATGCCAACTAGGGAAGATGACCAAGTCAACTTTCAAAAGAAAGACTTATACTTCTAATGAAGTATTAGAGCTAGTTCATACTGACTTGTGTGGTCCTATAGAAGTACAAAGCTACAAAGGTGACAGATACATAATGCTATTTGTAGATGACTATTCAAGGATGATGACAATCATGTTCCTGAAACAAAAATTAGATGAATTCCAAATGTTCAAATGGTACTTGGCCAGAGTTGAGAAAGAAATTGGAAAGAGCCTAAAATGTCTCAGATCTGATAGAGGAGGTGAATTCACATCAAGATAATTTGAAGAGTTATGCAATGAAAGAGGAATCAAAAGGCAAACATCAGCACCCAGAACTCCACCTCAAAATGGTATAGCAAAGAGAAAGAATAGATCATTTATTGACTATGCCTAGACCTTAATGATGGAGAAAAATGTTGCACTCAAGTACTGGAGAGAAGTTGTAAGTACTACATTCTACACACTCAATAGAGTTCAACTCAAGAAAGGTAAAAATGCAACACCTTTTGAATTATGGTCTGGGCATTCTCCTAATGTAAAATATTTCAAAATATTTGGATGCAAATGCTATATATATAAAGAGTCTAGAAATGGAAAGTTTGATGCAAAGAGTGAGGAAGGCACATTTCTTGGTTATTCTACTAGAAGCAAAGCTTATAAGTGCTTGAATGGTAACACTAACAAAGTAGTAGAAAGCACAAATGTTAAATTTGATGAGCATGCAGAAGTTCAAAGTGTTCAGAACACCAAGAAAGTAGAAGAATACAAGACCTTTGTATACTTTTATGAAGGTATACCTAATAATGGTGAAGTTGCAACTCAGAATGACCATCAGTAACAAAATCTAGTATATGTCAAGTCACAGACAGTGAATGCTGAACAGGAGACACATTTAGAAGCCAAGCCACAGAATACAGAAAATGTTCATTCAGACTCTGAGAACAACCAACATGAAGAAAATGAACAAATACCTGATGAAAATATGCATGAAGATTTAGATTCTGAAAGAGACAATATGCAAACAAGGAAAGAACCAGTATTGGCAAAGTATGTAAGAAGAAATCATCTTGTAGATCAAATTATTGGAAATGAAGAGGCAAGACCAATGACAAGGAATAGACTCATAAATGAAACATGTCTGCTCAGCAAAATGGAACCAAAAATAGTAAGTGAATCCATAACAGATGATGACTGGTATAATGCTATGAAAGAAGAAATAAAACAAATTGAGAAGAATAAGACATGGACCTTAATCTCAAGACCAACTGATAAGAATGTGATTGGAACCAAATGGGTTTTCAGAAACAAGTTAGATGAGAATGGTGAAATCACAAGAAATAAGGCAAGATTATTCTGCAAAGGATATGCACAAGAAGAAGGACTAGATTATGGAGAAACTTTTGCTCCAGTTGCCAGAATGGAAGGAGTAAGGACCTTACTGGCATATGAAGCCTTCAAAGTATTTAAAGTCTATCAAATAGATGTTAAGTCCACATTTTTGAATGGTATACTTGAAGAGGAAGTCTACATAGAGCAATCAGAAAGTTTTGTTGATGAAAAGAACAAAAATAAGGTATGTAAATTGCATAAGGCTCTATATGGATTGAAGCAAGCCCCTAGAGCTTGGTATGAGAGACTTCACAAGTATTTGATGCAAATAAGATTTGAAAGAACTGATGATAACAGCAACATTTATATCAAATCAGAGGAAGGTAAGGATATTCTTATATCTAAAATATTTGTGGATGATATAGTTTTTGGAGGAAAGGAAGTACTATGTAAAAGTTTTGCTGACAAAATGAAACATGAGTTTGAAATGTCTATGTTTGGAGAAATCAAATTTTTTGTAGGATTGCAAGTACATCAACTAAAACATGGTATATTTGTGACACAATCAAAATACATCAAGGAGATACTCAAGAAGTTTGGACTGGAAGACTCCAAACTAGTCAACACACCAATGGCAATAGGACATAAGCTATCTAAAAATGATGGATCAGTTGAAGTCAATCAAACAATGTACAAATCCATGATTGGAAAACTATAATATGTTGTACATAGAAGACCAGACATAGCACTAGCAGTTGGAATAGTGGCTAGATTCTTTGCCAATCCTAGAGAAAATCATCTCATGGCAGTAAAAAGGATAATGAGGTATCTCAAAGGAATTGATGATTTTGGCCTATATTACAAAAAGAATGCGAAGTTTGAGCTCAATGCATACATAGATGCAAATTGGGGAGGCAATTTTGATGACAGGAAAAGCACAATTGGAGGAGCATTATTCTTAGGTAAAAGACTAGTTACTTGGACTAGCAAGAAACAAACATGCACATCTCAGTCCATTGTAGAAGCAGAATACGTGGCAGCAGCAGTCAATTGCACAAACATTGTGTGGCTTAAACATCTATTGAAAGGAATGAAAGAAGAGGTAACTAAACCTGTGAGACTGTATTGTGATAATACAAGTGCTATAAACATATCCAAGAATCTAGTAATGCATGCAAAAACCAAGCATATTGCAATCAAGTATCACTATGTTAGAGAATTGGTGGAAGACAAACAAGTGAAGATGGAGTACATTCACATAAAGGAACAAACTGCAGATATCTTCACCAAACCATTGCCCAAGGATGTATATGAATATCTTAGAGGCAAGTTGGGGGTAATGCCTCTAGCTCAAGTAGTCTAAAGCAACATAGAGGTTGCCCTGTATCAACATGAGTAGATCATTGAAATATTAGAAGAATGATGCAGAGTATGACAACAGGAATAGAAATTCCAGATTAGTCACAAGCATGGTGACAGAAGGAGAAAACATGAGAATGAAAAGCTTATATTTAGCATGTTGAAGATGCTACATCTTTGGCATTTATGTCAAAGAGGGAGATATAGGAGAAACTAATCAATACCGAGTAAGGGGGAGATATATATGGATCAATACAAAGTAAGAGGGAGATATATATGAAGGATCAGGAATACAGAGTAAGGATGCAGCAGACCAGAAGGAGAAGCAAAACAAAAGATTCAAATTTTGGTGGTAACTAAGTTGATCATCTTAATCATTTGATCAGTTTGGTTTGCCATCAATGCCAAAGAGGGAGATTGTTGGAAATGATTGAAAAGATCAGGAATGAAGAGAAATGGAATTGGTAAAGAATGTTTCAATCATTGCTTTTTCATTGATGTCAAACTTGCTACTTGTAGGAATGACAATTGCTTTAGTGATCCAAATACTATCAATTGGTTGATTAACAAGGAGGTGGCAATCAATAAGATGTAACTAGAGTACCTAGAGAAAGGTTGAAGTTATGATATTGTAATGAAGTATAAGGATCAGCTAAGCCATTGATGAAAGAGTGTATTGATGACATACTCTAAGACACAGAGGATGGACACACTAAGACATATCAGAGATTTAAGGATTAACTAAGTTCTAGTTAGGTGCCAAACAGATTCTCAGTTGAAGCTGAGCAAGGTCAACTTTAGGTGTCGAGTGAAGATATAGGTGCCAAGCAAGATACAAGTAGCCAAGAAAGATATAGGTGCCAAGCACCAGTAAATAACATTAAGAAGTTGAGTAACACAAAAGGTGTTGAGCATCAGTAAACCAATAGTGCCGAGTTGCTGCATTATTTTGAAAAGTCAAAGATTTTCCAGATCTGAGCTAACATAGTAGTTATCTAGAATTTTGTGAACCAGATAGAAGATAAGAATGATGAGCTGGTGTCACAGAACACTATGTAAAATGTTTTTGGCGAATGCTAATGGATTTATCATGAAATTTTCATATAGAAACAAGATATGGGATAGATACATTGTATCCTACCTAATCCATTGAAACCCTAAAGTTGGAGAGGGAGATTTGAGTGGGAAATTAAGAATAGAACTTCTTTATAAGGAGTTACAGGTCAGAGATCAAATGCTCGTGCAAGAGAGGGAATTGGTCATAAGTGCAATCATGCGAAGAAGCCTAGAGGAGTAAGAATAGAGCATCAAGACTTTGAATTGATCGAGTGACTCAAGATTGCATTGGCATAATGAGTGGAAGAACTTAAGGAGATAGATCTTGAAGGGTAAACAAGCTATCAGTAGTGCAAGGAAGAGAAGCCAAGCAAAGAAAAGGACTGAAGAGTGATCTGAAATCTGCAAGGTTGAAGTTGCAATCTATAATCAAGTCAAAACCCTTCTAATACTTTCTTACCATTGTATTAGATATTGAAATCCTACATTGCTAGTTTAGCTTAATAGCTAGGTGGATAAGCCTCAGGAAAAGAATAGAAGATCCCCAGGAGAAGGATAAAGAGATCCTCAGGAAAAGGATAAAGAGATCCTCAAGAGAAGGATAAGAGATCCTTAGGAGGAGTATAGGAGATCCTTAGAGAGGGATGAAAGATTCTTTTGAGAAGGTGACTAAAAATCCCATGGACTTGGGTGAGTCTAACAGCTCTATGTAAATCCTTTAACAGGGTGACATTCCAAGTTGAATGTTCTTAAATCCTTTAACAAGGTCACATTTGACAATGTGTTGTAAACTTTAAAAGGGTAGGCCTTTAATAGGGCAGACCATCAAAAGTGGTTGAAATCAATTGCATAGTTCTTTTGTGGGTATCATCCCCACTCCAGTTTTACCTTCTTATTCTTGGAGAGTTTTTGGGTTATCAAATCCTTAGTGTTATGGTGTAATGTATGTTTACTTTTCATGGTTGTTTAATGTTTAATTGCATGCATGATAATTTTAGTTATGTGCCATTAAGGATTTGTAAAAAAAAAAATTTATTAGACATCATTGGACCTTGGATAACTGATTCACCCCCCCCCCCCCCCCTTAGTTATTCTAAATAATTCTAACAGACACGTCTCTTGGAAGTAAAATCTTGTCACTCTTGGCTAAGCCTCAATGAAATTTATACCTTTGGGAAGTGAAGGCAGAGATTTGGGTTACCGTCTCCCCCTGGCTATGTGACATTATTTTCTTTCATCTACAAATTTGGACCTCAAGTGTCTTGTGTATATCGAGGATACCCTCTAGATAATCCTTGTACATCCTAGTGGCAGCCTTATTAGGTTTGTTGATGTGTTCTGTGTGCCTGATTGTTTAAACATTCAAAACCAAAACCAAACATCAAACAAGTTCCAAAAATGAGTGAAATTGTGAGCTAGACTTTCAGTGAGTGAAATAGTGGTAAGTGGGTCCTCTTGACTCACAATTATTTTCAAATATTTCTATATTTGGTCTAGTATTTGAAATTGGTTGAATCCAGTTACAGTTTGTGTTTGAAACTAGGTTTTGTTTTGTTCCTACCATGATCAACAAAGTCAAACCTAAGAAGGTGAAATTATCCAAACCATTTTCCTACAAAGAAAGGAAAAACCTAGTACACGGTGATAAATAATTTTGATATGCTATCAAAGACATCAAGAAAGAAGAAGTTGAACAAGACCATTATGATAGAATCAAGTACAATGCTAAACTCTGAAATTGGTCTGTCTTCTCAGGATTGAACCGAAGATCTTTTGTTCCCAGTGAGAGAGGATTGAGTTAACTGCATAAGTGACCAATACAACTTAATTTTCCACATCAACCTCATTTCCCAAACTTCTAGTCTTCCATTTGTAAACTTCCTCTAAAGAGCCTAATCATTCAAACCTGAAAACTTTGGCATAAGAACACCTTCTAAGATCACAATACTAGACCTTTATCCATAAGCAAACATCTATCACTCATTTGGGATCACAAGTCCATCTCCAAATAGTGGATAGTCAATTTGGTGTTCTATCTTTCCTAAAGATCATTTGACCATCTTTGGTAGGAGAAAGATACTTTTAGCCTATAATCACACTTTATTTGCTAAATCAAGGTCCTTTGTTTACATTTAGGTTGTTGGCCCCTTTCATCGCGTAAGGTTTAGCAGTTCTCCCTCACATTCATCTCTTTCTTCCATAGTCTTCCACCCATTGGTTTGGTCACTATTGTATGGTACATACATGATCTGACAGATTCACATTTAATACCATGTCTCACTTATTAGAATCATTAAGGCAAAAAGAGATGGAGAATCCTTTTCCTCCGCATGCAACATCATTGTGGGGTACATTTCCCTCTAGTTTGAACTTTGGCATGCCTAGCTTAACATCCACACAAGAACCAGAAGACCCTTTTCGCAACACAACTTTAGGAAGTAATGATGAAGAAGTATACTAAGAGGAAGACCCTATTGACAACAACAATATTCCTAATGATGTCCAAACATTCCTTGAAAATCCATACAACGTGGAAATGATGGAAAATTCTATTAGGGAAAACAAGACTGAGATCTTCCTAAACTTGGTTAAAGATGGTGTTAATGTCCATACGAGTTTTGATGAGAGCACCTTGTTTAGACAAATTACAAAGGGTGGTGCTCCCATATTACCAACCTCAAACACAAACCAGACATCTGGCAAAGGAAAAGAAACCACAGTGACAACTAGTGTTGTACCTACATCAAGTGTCTCCATACAACCGGCATTCCAATTAAGTGCAGAACATATCCAACAAATCATTAGTGCCATGCCCAACACTACTATGCATGGTATTATTCCATAGTCCACCTTAACAGGTCCAACTATAGGATGCTTAAACATTGGGCAAGTGTCTACTCAATAGATGGCAATTCCAATGCAACCAATGTATTCCTCTTATTTGCAAATTTCAACAAGTATGGTGAAAACATCTGTGCCAATTCCAACAACTTCATATCAATACATTGGCCAAAGCGGAGTACTTCCACCACCTCACAATACATTTGGAACTCCTTACAACTTGGGAGGTGGGTTTACAAATTCTCAATAGTCACAAATGTAACTAAACCAAGATTTAGCCCAGCAATTGCATGAACTTCAAAAATTGATACATACCATAAACAACAAAGGGGTGAAAGATTTCTCTTTTATGGAAGTTTGTCTCTTTCCAATTGATAGATCCATTAACATGATACCATTCCCACCAAACTTTGAGATTCCTAAATTTGACAAATACATGGGAGAAACATGTCCTATCACACACCTCAAGGAATTCTCAATTTTGTGTCAAGAAGTAGCCTATAGTGAGATTATCTTAAGAGGCTCTTCACATGAAATCTTGGAGGCCCCACACTAGAGTGGCTAATGAACTTACCCAAGGGTTCCATTACCTCTTTCAATGATTAGACAAGGAAGTTTGCAGCACAATACTTTTACAACATTGAACACCATGCCTCATTAAGTGATTTTTGCAACACAAAACAACGAAATGGTGAAACATTTGCCAACTTTCTACAACGGTGGAGGTATCTTGCTAATCGCATGCCATAGAAAATTGAGGATTCCCACCTTGTGGATATATTTATCAAAAACTTGATACCAGAGATGTCTTTTCACATGAAGATGGCTAGTCCCAAAGACTTTGCTACATTATTCAAGAGAGGCAAAAACATTAAAAATGGACTTTTAGACAAAGGTACCATTAAACATTATAGCTCGTCATCCTCAAGCAATAACACAAACAATAATAGAAAAACCAAATTTTGGTCCAAAAATAAAGGTGTCACACAAGATGGTGTCAATGATGTCAAAAGTGTACAAAACCTTCGAGGAGGGAACAACAACAACTATTGTAACCAAAACAACAACAATTCAAACCAAGACAATTAGAATCAAAACAATCAGCAATCTCACAATCAAACACAATTTTTTCCTCACAACAACAACAATACCAGCAATTACAACCATGACTATGATCGCAATAGGAAGTCCACTAACTTTCGTGAACCCTTGGATACCATATTCCAAAAACTAGTGGATCACAATTTGATCGTGTTTCCCAACACATGACCCTTTGATGAGAATCAACCCAAATCAAAATGATATAGAGAAATTGAATATTGCAAATACCATTGCATCAAAGGAAATGAAATGAACAAGTGTATAAAACTCAAAGTCTTCATTCAGAATCTTGCCAATGATGGAGAAATTGAGGTAGAAGGAGGACCCTCCTCTAAAAATGCTAAACTGAAGATATTTCAAAAGCCATTTCCTGACCACAACAATGACAATAAGAACAACAGAAACAACAACGTGAACAATGTAAATCGAGCTTCCACATCAAATGCATTACACTATGACTATTCTACTAACCACATATCAGGATTTGACTCCTTTTGTGGTAAAATAGAAACCAATGATATATGTGGGTTTGACTCCATGTGTGGTCGCATTGAAGAGGTAGACACTCATGTGAATACCCTTATTCTACAAGTAGTTGATTGTGATGCAACCACTCGACGGGGAAGAATCACTTTGCAAGCTGCCACTCCCAACCCCACTAATCCATTAGTTCCACATGTGCCTATTGTGCCATCCACCTTACAAAGGCCTGCTTCTCACTATGATGTGTTGTCCCAATTAGGTAAGACACTTGCACAAATATCCATTCTAGAGCTCCTCACCACATCACCCGTTCATAAAGATATTTTGAAGACTACTCTCTTAGAGTCTTATGTTCTTGAAAATATTAATGCCTCCTAATTCATTTCCATGATTGGAAACCTTGCCACACAACAACACCTTGTCTTCATAGATAAAGATTTCCATGGTCCTGATCCACAGCACAATTTGTCACTCCACATTGAAGTCCTTATATAGTGACATAAGATAAAAAGAGTCCTTATAGATAATGGATCTGGTTTGAACATTTGTACAATGAAGATGATTCATTTCTTGGGACTTCCAAAGGACCTCCTAGATGTTAATAAAAGGATAAAAATCAAACTATATTATGAAAGAGAAAGAGAATCAAAGGGAGTTATCATGTTACCACTAAAGGTTGGGCCAGCCATCATAAATATTGAATGTCATGTCCTAGACTTGGACTTGCCATATAATATTTTTCTTGGTCAACCATGGATACATACACTCAAAGTGGTACCATCTACATATCATCAATGCTTGAAATTTCCTCACTAAAGAAGAGAGGTCATGATTCCAGGTGATCCTATGCCTTTTTCCTTTTGTAAAAGATTGGAAGGTGCACCAACAAATTTTTGTCCAATCAGTGAGTTTGCCAAGGTTATACCTAAACCTCTCACCATAATGGAATCACCTTCCATAATGGTACTAGATTTATCCAATAATGATTCCAGTTCCTACAAAGGAAAAGAAAAGGTAGAAGATACTAAGGTCAATACTACAGGGAAGAAGGTTACTTTTGCTGACCTAGGAATGAAATAGTACAAAATCAAAAATACCTTATGTGTTGTAAAACTACCACTCTCCCCTCGTTCCTTTAGAAAACCTTCACAACTACCACCTACTACCAATAAGGATACTATGCATGTTAAAAAAACAATATTTGAACATTAGGGTTCACTTAGTGATGAACATATGGAATCTAATATCCTAGATTGGCTATATTTTGATGGAAAGGATGAACCTGTGGAATTCCCCAAGGATAAATATGTTAAGGCCCCTCCCATCATCAAAAGCATGGGATATCATGGTACTGGATTTGGACCTAAAGAAGATGGAATCAGACAACCCCTTAAGGCTAATAGCTATCCTAAAGGATGTGGTTTGGGCTCCATTAAACCCAAGGTGTCCTTTGTTGAAAACTATTGTATGGTTGACCCTGATTCTGAGACTGAAGAGGAGGAATTCTCAAAGTACCCTTCCAGTATAATGAGGATGACCTAGATAACCAAATCCATGCCATTACCATAGCCGACCTTTCATCCACCGACCTACCTCTCACCAACCTTGACATGATAGACTAGGACCTTCAAGACACACCACCAACTCTCGATATCTGTAACTCTAATGAAGCAGTGATGGCACTCTTTGGCCTAAAGAATCTCCATGATTATGAACATGAGATCCAATACAATGAGGGAGCCTACTTTGGTAGACAATTCAACTCTCTTAGTCACAAAAATAGAAAAATACAAGAAACGTCCTCTAGTGAAAACTCTTTTAGAGCACTCTTGGATGAAGAAAAAGATAAAATAAAGGATGCATCTTCTGGTGAAAACCTCCTAGAGGTGCCAAAAGAGGGAGAGGTTGACTTGCCATTAAGTTCTTTACCAAAGAAGACAGACGATTGGTACTATCTGCCCACCATGCTTCGCTAGAGGCGCGAAAACTCTGATAATTTGACTTGAGACTATTGATATCAGACTGCATTGTATCGGCAAGCTGCTGAGAGAGATGCGACTCAAGGGATTGCAAGGAAGCAATCACAGTATGAAAATTAGCATTAGTACTGGCAGAGGCTTGCTGGGCGGCAAGTTCCAGGTGAACAAGCTTTTGAAAGGCATTTTGTTGGACGAGCAAAGCCTTTTGAATACACAAATTAGCATAGTTGAGCATTTTAATTTGTGTGGGAGCGTCTGGTTGGCCAGAGGCAATGACATGCTGGGGCCAGCATGGAATGCTATACTTGTCGTCGGCAGATTGCAGTATGAAGTCATGAAAAGTAGGGACTTCAGGGGATTGCAGTCGAGGCTGGTCAAAGGTAGTGTGTTGACCAGAGAGTATCATTCGGACAAAACGGGGACGGATGAACGAACAATTTGTACATTGCATTTCTCCCGTATCCAATTCCATGAACTGAGGATGTTCACATGGAGCAGCAAGAGGATTAGAGACGGTTGTTGGAGAATGCTTTGGAATTGAAACAGTAGGGTTGACAGGTAGTGTAGGTGGATTTCTCATTGGCTGCATAGAAGGTTGTCTGACTATATTGGGTGCAGAAGAGGAACTTAAAGACGACTGACTTCTAGACAGAGATTGTCTAGCAGGAGTAGAGGCCGAAGATGATGTTTGGGAAGAACCAAATGAAATACGGGCCTGGTTGTAGTCTTCTTGTACATTGGTGATGGTAGTCATATTGCTAGGGCCTTCTAATTGACGCAAGGCCTTCATATCAATAATCCACTCTTTAGGAACTTGTATGTCTGTCAACTGAAGCATGCGAGGTGCAGTGATCTGCGCACCCTTCGCATCTGTCTGCCAGAGCAGAGAATATCTATTCTGGCTTTTATCTATTCTTGGATCTTTAACTATAGGAACAGTAGTGTTAAACAATCGGCTATAGAGGGCAAACCATAAGGCATGTGTTCGCGAGCCCTTTTTCATATTCAAGTATTGTGTTCCAAACTGGAACATTAGCACTTTGTCTAGGTGGTCATCTAGCAGACTAACTGCAAAGTTAGGGATGACATCAAAGGCAGTGGCTCCTGCGGCCATGGGTGCAGAGATGCCTCCCATGAGCATATCGCAATACCTATTGTGTCTTACATCAAGCAAAGTCATCATGACTGTTGCTGGTATTCCTTTGCGATATAAAGGTTCTATACCGGCCACAATACTACCTATGTGCAAATACTTGTATCCATTTTTGGTCTTGGCTTGTTTAACAAGGTTCTGTATATCTTTGCTAGATAGAAGATTGATAAAGCTATGCGGTTGATCATTCTTAACTACTACTTGTAATTCTATTAACTTACAGATAGTTTTAGACTTATAAGCTAACAAACCCAAATCACTGTAAATCTCATTCCATTTTTTGACTGGTAATTTAAATCTATCTGTAGGCATAGAATATGCCTCAGAAGTTGATGCTTCTTCATCCACATTGATATCTTGAATGGAATCAAAAACTGAACTTAGACTTACTAGTTCTGTTGTCTGATCTGCATCTTGTTGATCTCGGGGATCGGCCATCTCGATCTCTTTTCTGTCAAGGTGATTCGAAGTGCGCTACCTTCCCTGCCTCTTAACACCTTCACACGGCTTCAACAACGAGGACTTACTTCACGCGAGAATCATACAGAAACACAAGAAGCTCTATTGACAAGTGCAGATAATGTACAACATAACAATAAGATCTAAACTAGGCTCTGATACCAACTTTTACAACCAACTTTTACAACAGCTGTGAATGTAAACGGACAAATGATATTTCATTAATATGCAGCAGAACAATACAAATGTTTACATATACAACACGCGCTGATAGTCTGATTTCTGATTATCTCGAATGAGATAAGAGCATACTCTCTATATCAGAATATGTGCATAAGAAACTTATGATTCTGAGATTTACAGACACGAAAGCTTAACACTTCTACTTTCCTAAACTCTTAGACTCCTCCTTCGACTCAACTGACTCTGCTCTAGAATGAAGATCAAGCTCCCTTTTATAGATGGAGGGGATCCATCTCTTTTTACAAATTTTTGAAGTCCGACCATAAGAAAGGGACACGTGTAAAGGCCTTTGGAGACAGAAGGAATCTGCTACAGAAACACCACTAACTAAAGGCGGTG
The DNA here is from genome assembly GCA_028749045.1 of Cupressus sempervirens. Taxonomy (NCBI): domain Eukaryota; kingdom Viridiplantae; phylum Streptophyta; class Pinopsida; order Cupressales; family Cupressaceae; genus Cupressus; species Cupressus sempervirens. The sequence goes on along the minus strand of CM053792.1, from coordinate 954,554,404 downwards.
GAACAGGATCACACCGACAATCTTATTACAACAGCATCTTTTTTGACGAGAAGGGTAACTCGACTAAACGTCAATTTTACCAAGGGTGACGACCTTGTCTTAGTTTTGCTAACACAGGTTAAGATGCCTGCGTCAAGTGACATCCCCACTTGATGAGTGCTAGTACTGATGTGAACGTGGTGAACTGACTTCCCAGTTCATTTCTTCATCGTCTTCAGACATGGGTCTGTGTTCATCATCTAGCTGCATGAGACGTTCTTCTATGGATTCTTCCTTCCAGAATATCCGTTGGGTTACACGGAGAAAAGCCGTAGAGTTTGGAATGTCAGGAGTTCGGTCTTCAGGTATAGTTTCATATTGCTTAAACAACCAAAGTGGCTTTCTCTGATTAACAAAAGAAGAGAGAGTCTGTAATTCAATTGTATCTTCTTGTGCTGGTAAAGGTCCGAACTTTGAAAAGGCACCAAGGGAAATTGGTGTTGGTGTTGCTGAGAGAAACTGCAAGCGGAAAAGATATCCATAGTTAATGGTTAGAGGATTTTGCAGATGACTGTGTGGATATAGGCCAAAAAAGAAATCATCAAGCAAGGTAAGATACTGGTATTGGCTTTGATGTTGATTAGGAATATGCGTATTTGTGGAAAATGCAATTGGCCATTCATAACTGGATGCATAAGTAGGAATTGGTCCTATAGCAGCAGCAATTTCTGGATCGGCTTCTTGACATGGATATTTGATGATGAGGGCATCAGTAAGAAGCTGTCGGCTAGCTGCAAAATGATAAGCTCGGAGCTCATCGTATATTTGCTTAGTCAGCATCCTAGTATCTGGAATCCATCTGGTGTTACATACCATTGGGTAGGTGGACTTTCTTTCCATAATCATACGAACATGTCGCTGATTAGCTGTTTGCTGTGCAGGTTCTGGTTGTGGAGCAACAGGAGAAGCTAAAGGTATTGCAATATATCTGTCAGGCTGTGGCAGTTGTTGTATGATCTGATTTCTGTGATCTTCTGCAAGCCTTCCTCGTTCTTCTTCATAACTCATACGAACTTGATCATCATATATCTGTTGATTCGTCAAATCAGGGGCAAAGTATGAGCTATTATACAAATTGCATACAATATCCGGCAATGTCTGAGCGATTGGATTCGCTCGAGGACGGATATACTCCTGGTACTCTTGTTCTTCATTTAGGGCATTTACCTGGTAACCTTCTCTGCTGAGAAAGTCTGCTAAAACATTTTTGACGCCTTCTACATACTCAGTCTCAAAATCAAATGTATCAAGGAATTGTGCCCATCGCAACAGGCGACCACGAGCAACCTTGTGTTTAGATTCCTTTTTGAAGAAACTTGCTAAATGCTTCAAATCACTTCTTAAAACAAATGGCTTGTCACCAATAAATAACTGAAACTTAGTGAAAGCATGTATAACAGCAAGTAATTCTTTGTGTGTGCTATGATAGTTGAGTTCTGCACCTTTAAATGAGCCAGATTCATACCTGACTACTTCTTCTCGAATTTTACCTTCATGTAGAACTTCTTCGAGAAGTACAGCTCCCCATGCTTCGTTGGAAGCATCCGTCTGAACAATCTTTTTACCCTTTCCTGGAATTCGGAGAGGAGGAAGCTGTTGACATTGATCCTTGATATTCTGGATTATCTGGTCATGTTGTTGAGTCCATGCTGGTGCATTTTTGCGCAGAAGCTTATTAAGCTCTTTTCTGGCTTCTGCTATCCTGTGATAATATCCGGCTATATAGTTAACCATTCCAAGAAACCGTTGAAGGGTTTTCTTATCTTTCACCTCTACTTTAGAGATGGCAGTCAAGAGATGGTTCTGCGGATATAATCGACCATTAGGTTCAATTCTTGTCCCAATGAAGATGAGACTCTCAGTACACCATTGAAGCTTGGTTGGATTCAAACATAAACCGTTGCTTTGGCATATGCTCAGAAACTGCTTTAGATGAGTCATATGACTCTGGTAATCCTGACTAAAGATCAGAATATCATCAATATAAGGTTGAATGAACTTGGCATATGGACTAAAGATCCTGTCCATGTGGCTCTGGAATATTGATGGTGCGGTCTTAATATCGAATGGTAGCACATTCCATTCGTATAAACCTTGAGGCACGGAAAAGGCTGTTTTGTGTCGATCCTCTTCTTTTATCTGGACTTGCCAGAATCCTTTGGTCAGATCGAACTTACTAAAGATATTGCAACCTTGAAGTCTCTGCCAAATATAATCCTTACTAGGAAGTGGATGTTGGTTGTTCTGGAGACATCCATTCAAAGGCTTATAGTTTACAACCAATCGCTTTTCTGGGATTATATTACCATTGTCGTCCTGCTTGGGTACATACATTACATGGCAGGAGAATGGGCTATTGCTGGGCCTTATGATGGATTTGGCTAGAAGTTCTATGATATCTTTATCACACAATGCTTGTTCCTCTGGAGATAGGATAAAGTAGTTAGCTTTACTGGTAGGAAGCATTGGCTGATTATTTCCATCCATCTTGAGAGGGAGTGTACAAGTCAGATTGCGCTGATATTTAGTGAGATCTTTAGTAAGAATAGTGGCACTAAAGTCTGACTGTATATTGGCTAATTCCCCCCGGGCGGCAAGAGATTGCGTGGCTAACCAGACACGCGATTGTGGGGGAATGGGTTTCGGCATGGAAGGAAAGGATAACTTTGGTGAATAGGCACGAAACTCATTAATCTGGGACACACGACCAAACTGAAAGTCGATGAAGGTACCTTGGTGTCCGATAGTGTAGGGCGACCATTGTTGCAAAGTATGGCTGCCAATGATGCAGTCATATTGGTCGACGGGAAACTGGAGAAAAGTAACAACACAAGTTTGCAAAGCAAACTGGATAGGGATATGTGCTTGGAAGCATATTGGATTGTTGGAATGGGTGACTGAATGGATACTGGTAGAAGTGGGAACCCAATAATCTAAAGGAAAGGCTTCCTTTCGGGCGAGATTACAGTCTGCGCCAGAATCTAAAAGAGCACATAGCTGGTATGACTTTAACCCAGAAAGTTTAACGGTTAACAGAAATGCGAGGCAAGGATTTCTCATACCTTTTTGGTAACCGAACACTTGTTTCGGTTCTTCTGCTGCTGTAGTCTGCAGATGAACGCTGGAAGCTGCAGGTTCACTTATTGCTTCTTCAGGGATTAGTTCCTGACTTAATTCACTTTCCAGAAGCAATTTGTCGAAACCAGTCAAGGAACTACTGCTGGCTTCATATTCTTTTAGCTCAGTTTGAATTTGATGGATCTCTCGAAAGATGTCGGCTTTTGCTTGATACAAAAAGGCCAATCTTTGAGATAGCCATTCCTTTCGTGAAGCTTTGGCAAAAGCTTGTTGTCCTTGTTCATTATGTACATAGCCATGAGAACTAGATCTGGAGCTTTGGCCTGGAGCATCAGGATCATACTCAGGTAAGTTCTCTTCTTGTTCTCGTAACAGGAGTTTATTCCGTTGCTCTTCTAAGGAGGCTAGTTCTTTTTTTATTTGTTCAAACTGGTAAGGAGTCATGAACTCCTCTCTTCTTTTCAGCAATTGATTGCTGCGAGCTTGTATTCTGTCAAGCTCTTGCTGAGGGGTCAATTTCAACCATTGAGGGTTGATTTGACTGAGGGATCTATGTCGATCTGTGAGACGATCAGATCGGTGATACATATTACAGTAGAAAGATATTTCTGACTGACTGTCTTCATCTGGTGAGAAGAAATGATCACTTTCTCCTTCTGTAGATTCTGAGGCAATATGCAGGTGTCGGACTTGCCTAATTTCTTCGTCACTGTCTGATGAACTCTCTTCAATGCAAAAGTCTTCAGAATCACTGGCATCTGAAACAATTGAGACTGGTTCATTCAACAGATTAGCAGATTGTAAAGCGCGAACGCGCTTACCTTTCTTGTCTCGATCTGGACATTTATTTGCAAAATGTTCTCCTTTGCAGATGTAGCAGGTAGGCTTGAAATCTTTTCTTCTTATCTTACCTTTTCTTCTCAGGAACACTTTCCTTCTTTTTCTGAATTTAGGCTTATTTTCATAAGACCTATGAGCTTTGTATTTCTTGAAGGGCTTAGACTTTGATCTGTGCTTTTCACAGCCATAAGAAGTAGACTGGCAGTGACAGAGTCCAGTTTTGAGGTAAGGGAGTACTTCTTTCTTCTTTCTGCGATTCTGTTTTTCGCTACAAAGATCGCTGTTGATCTCTTTTATAAATTGGCAAAGCTGCGGAAAGGTTACATCATTTATACTCATATCCAGAGTATTCATTATACTATACAAAATCTTTTCCCTATAGAAAGATTGCAATTGTAAGGGAAAACCATTAAGGAACGTATTATACATCCAAACATTGTTATTAGTTTGGCCAGATCTATAGAAGTTGGTGTACTGATCGCTACAGTACTGATCCAACTTACTCATATCACAGATCCTATTTTCTGTGAATTTCTTTAGTGTTGCACGCTGCTCATTATCATGTTGACCCACGAACATTCTGTAGAGAGCACTACTAACAGTAGTGACACCGGCATTGATGAGGTCATCCTTGTAATCTGTTGGGAGACTGTCCCAAGCACTTCTTGCAATGCCTATAAGGGCATTCAAACCTTTTCTTATAGCCTGATCTGGTGTCATGTTAGCGGCGTAGATGGCATTATCCATCCAAGTACGTAGGGCATCCAATGTTGCTTTATTTTTCACAGGGTCATAGCTGTCGAGATTGATGTACGGAGGTACATTCTCGTTGAAGGCATACAGCTGATCATAGGGGTCTTGAGAGACCATGTTTACTTGTTTCCAAGTCCCAGTCTTAGGATCATATTCTTGAGGCTTAGGCTGAGGGACATGGATGACTAAAGCTTTACCAGAATGTAAGGCTTTCAACCTTTGATGATCTGCCTGAGAGCTAGGAAAGCTACTTGGTGGTTTGGCAGGTGAAAGTTGTGGTAAAGCATTTAATTTATCAGTCACAATTTCTTTAACAGATTGTATGCTACTATGGATAGCTTGTGCATCTGCAAGTTGCTGTGAGCATACTTGTGTAGTAGTTTGTTCAATGACTGATAGCTTCTTAGCAATAGTCTGTGTCGTTGTGGTGATGCTTTGTGCTGTAGTGGCTATGCTGTGTGATGTTGCTGACAAAGAAGACAGACGATTGGTAAATACAAGAAACGTCCTCTAGTGAAAACTCTTTTAGAGCACTCTTGGATGAAGAAAAAGATAAAATAAAGGATGCATCTTCTGGTGAAAACCTCCTAGAGGTGCCAAAAGAGGGAGAGGTTGACTTGCCATTAAGTTCTTTACCACTGGAAAAGTCATCTATCTTGAATGAGGACACAATTCTAGTCAATTTGAGTACAGAGGATAATCCACAAATCACCTACATTGCAGCTACCTTAAGTCCTGAAGAACAAAAGGCAATGACTAAGTTCTTAAAAAAGGGTAAAGTCAATTTTGCATGGACATACAAAGACATGCCTAGTTTAGATATAGATTTGGTTGTGCATCACTTAATAGTAGATCCCAAGATTAAACCTGTGAAGCAAAAGTTGCGCAAAATACATCCTAAGGTAGCACTTTTAGTCAAAGTAGAATTGCAAAAAATGCTAGAGGCAAAGTTTATTTGCCCTATTGATTATCATGAGTGGGTCTCCAACATTGTTCCTATAGGAAAAGTATTTGGGGGTATCTACGTTTGTTCATATTTTTTAGATTTAAATCTCACATGTCCTAAGGATGATTTTCCACTTCCTAATATAGACATCATTGTGGATTTGATAGTAGGATATGAGATGTTGTCTTTAATGGATGGTTTCTCCGGTTACAGCCAAATCAAAATTGTAGAAGAAGATCAACATAAAATGGCATTTACCACCCCATGGGGGACCTTTTGTTACCAAATATTCCTTTTGGCTTCAAAAATGTCAGCGCCACTTATCAATGCGCAATGACTACAATATTCCATGATCCTCCACATGTCATAATGGAGGACTATGTTGATGACATCCTAGGAAAATCAAAGACACATGATTCCCACATTGATGTGCTCACTACCATTTTTGAAAGGTTGGAGAAATATAAAGTGCACCTAAATCCAAAGAAATGTGTTTTTGGGGTCAAATCAGGTAAGTTGTTAGGCTACATTGTGTCAAGAAGAGGTATTGAGGTAGATCCCGCCAAAGTAAAAGCCATCATGGACATGCCTCCACCTACTACATTGAAACAACTTTGCAGTTTTTAGGGAAAGTTACAGTCCATCAGACAATTTGTGTCTTAGTTAGCAGATAAAGTCCATCCACTTCACCATTTTCTTTGCAAAGACACTAAGTTTCAATGGGATTGCCTATGTCAGAAAGTATTTGAACAAATTAAGGTATACTTGGCTAATCCTCCAGTTCTAGTCCCTCCAATTGTAGGATGCCCATTGATTGTATACATTTCAGCCACTTCAATTACCTTAGGTGTCCTTTTGGCACAACTAGATGACAATGGTAATGAGCAAGCTATATACTATCTTAGTTGAACATTAGTTGGCTATGAGTTGAATTACATTGCTATTGAGAAAGCCTATTTGGTAGTAGTCTTTTGCACATAGAAACTATGCCATTATATGCTTAATCATACTACACATCTCATTGCCAAGATAGATCCACTCAAATATTTGCTATCAAAAGCCTCCCTCACTGGTTGAGCTGCAAAATGGGTCTTGATTTTAAGTGAATTTGACATTGTTTATAAGGATCGCAAGGCCATTAAGGGACAAGTCATTGTAGATCAGCTTGTTGAAGCTCCTCTTTCAGGAGACCATCCCATTGTAGTAGACTTTCTAGATGACACAATTATGATTGCTACCCCTATTACACAATGGAAGATATTTTTTGATGGTTCATTCACACAAAAGGCATCGAGGGCAGGAATTTTGTTTGTTACACCGTAAGGAGACCTCATTCCTAAGTCTTATAAAATTTCATTCCCTTGCACAAACAATATAGTTGAGTATGAAGGATTAGTTACAGGGTTGCATCAAGCTATCAGATGGAATATCAAAAACCTTATTGTCTTTGGAGACTCACAATTGGTCATTAAAGAAGTTATAGATGAATACCACACAAAGGATGAAAAGTTGTTGCTATATCGCAAGATTGTTGAGGATCTTAAACAACACTTCATAGAGATAGTCTTTTAGCAGATCCCAAGGGCTAATAACAAAGTAGTAGATGCTATGGTTACCATTGCCTCCATGATTGCCATGCCTGAATATAGTCCTAAATGTGAGTTTCTTTTTTAGAATCTTTTTATTCCTACTTATGAGCAAAATGATTCAAAGTTGGTGTGTGAGATTGTCAGTCCTGAGTCTCCATGGTACACTAACATTTTTGCCTATCTACATTAGAAAACCATTCCCAGAGCCCTCACCCTAAATCAAATTAAAACCTTCATCTGTCACATTGCCCAATATACTATCCTAGGTGATACACTTTTCTAAAAATACTTTGATGGAACCCTCCTCTGATGTCTCAGTTTAGACAAAGCTAGAACGATGTTAGAAGAGGTCCACCAAGGAATTTGTGGTGCCCATTCTAGTGGCCTTACGTTAGCAAAAAAGCTTCTCATAATGGGTTACTATTGGCCTACTATGGAAGTAGATGCCTATCATTTTGTGAAGAGATTTGTTCCTTGTCAGCAACATGGCAATTTGATACACACACCCACCCAAGACCTCTAACCCACCATTACCCTATGGCCCTTTTCCCACTGTGGATTTGATCTTGTTGGTCAAGTATACCCAAATTCCACAAATGGCCACAAGTATATTATTGCCACCACTGAGTCCTTCACAAAGTGGGTCGAGGCTATCCCATTAACCTACACCACCGGGAAACAAATATCAAAGTTAATCTTGAACTACATTATCTATCATTTTGGTATACCTCAAGACATCATGACTGATAATGGAACACCTTTCAAAAATCAGGAAGTTGCCACATTGTGTAGGAAATTTAGAATCACCCAGCATTTTTCCACCAAATACTACTCCCAAGGCAATGGCCAAGTTGAAGCTACTAATAAAACCATTTTGAAAATCTTAAAGAAAACTATTGATGCAACTGGTCATGACTGGCACCTCCAAATTGCTCCTGCCCTTTGGGCCTATCGTACCCCCACAGGAGCCACTCCATTTTTCCTTGTTTATGGTTCTGAAGTTGTCTTGCCCATCAAAATTAAGCTCCCTTCCCTCATAATCTCTCTCAAGATTTTGATGTCTAAAGAAGAATATCGAGTTGCTTACTTGTAGGAGCTACAACTCCTTGATGAGAGATTCCTCAATGCCCTAAACCACCTCCACATGTATTAGAATTGCCTTCAGCTTCAGTATCACAAAAAATTCAAGCCACAAGAATTTGAAGTGGGTGACTTAGTTTTGTAGCATATCATGAAGAACCTCCAGAACCGTGAAAAGAAAGGAAAATTTGAAGCTAATTGGCTTGGTCTATTTATCATTATAGCCAAATATGGTTTTGGGGCATATCAAATTGCCACTCCAGAGGGAGATTTTCTCCTTGAGCTTGTAAATATCCAACATCTCAAGCAGTTCTATGCTTGTGTCTTGCAATTCCTATACAGTGTTGTTATAGTCCCTCAAAAATCCAAAAAAATCGTAAAATGTTCTTGAAAAAAGACTAAAAAGAAGAAAAAGTTCTTGAAAAAGGTATTTTTGTTCATTATCTATAAGGCTCGTCTCACTTCACCCCATTCCACCATTTCATCTCCCTGTTTATGCAAAAGTCCTATCTAACTTACGCTTTTCATGCATCCAATAAAAAGACCTCTTATCTACAAGGCTTCACTTCACTCTCATTTCTCAAAAGACCTTTAGTCTATGAGGCATTTTTTCATTGAGTGCTTGTTCCAATCCCATTACACTAAGCTTTTTCCACAATAGTGACCACGACAGAACCTAAATAAAATCACCTCTAAGACTTAGTGATTTGAGAAACTTATTCTTTTTGCAGCCCTTGCAAACAAACCATTTGTGATAACTGACGTCAAACAAAACACACTTTCATAGGATGAATCCTTCCTATATGTACCAGTATGATATTCACCTCTAGACCTTAAGGTTCTTGGTAGGAACTGTGGACTAAATGACTACCTTATCATGAGGTCTCTTTTTCGTTGATTTCATTTTGTGTGTTAGTGGAATTCTTTTATGGTGCACCTTGATCTTCCATATTTTGGTCATACCTAAATCACTCTCATTGACTACACATGTTGTTTGTGGTATTATCTATTTTGAGGCTTTAATACATATGTGTTAGTTTTAGGTTATGTTTATGCATTGCGCAATGGGGGCAACAGGTTAGTACACTTTCCACCAAAGATCCCTAAAAAGACTTTGGGTGTACCTAGACCTCTATAGGGTGTATACGACATTTTTTCCATCATGATGATGCAAACTACACCTATTGTTCTAAAGTCTCTCATCCATGCAAAGGAGCCTCGTCATTTATGCTTCTATAGCATATAATGCATAAACTCTTTTTCAAAATCAAACTAAGGTGTGTTCTCTCATACAAACACAATTGAATCCCTTGGTATCATGTAGTTAGGGTTAATTTAGTATAGGGTTTCATTGAGCCCTACTTGAGATAAAGTTTCTATTTATTTCCCCCCTTCTATGCTATGCTACTTGGTTCTTACAAGTGAGGAGTTTTGACACATGTCCATTCATTAGGTTCATTCATGTTACATTTTCATATTTATATTTTAGGTTCAATAGTTTCACTTTGCATTTATTAGTTATTGACATTTTAGTATACATTCATTATCATATTTCATTAGGCATTTTATTCATTATTAGATTGCATCATTAGTTCATTATATTAATTCATTAAATGCATCCATTCTAATCATCATATCTAGTGACATATACATCATGAAAACATCTCACAATACAAATAGTGCATCCATAAATGTAAAATAAAACAATGCATACATCTCATAGTCACTAGCAAACCTACATCATCCACACATTAGGCATCATATATAAATCATATGCAACATCACATCACATGCATCCTGCATCATAATGTTAGTATCCCCATCATAGACATCACATGGATAAACCATAATCATCCATGTACACATCAGCCCATCAAATCATGTCATATATATATATATCAAAAGAATAATGTCTATGTATAGTTCGTATACAAAAGAATCATGTAGTGTCATCATATACAAATGCATCATCAAAAACTTGCTACATCTACACCCCTCTATCAAAATTGCTCACTATACAAAATCAGGCTGCTAACTATGAGGGTCCAACCCCCTTGCATCCCCACCTCATGGAGACTAGCATTATTTGACAAACTGCCCTGACCTGTCTCAACCTCCTATAGTCCATAAAATAGGGACCACCTAAAAATCTAGTTATCGCTGATCGATAGGCACAGCATCATGATATAAGTACCTGTAATAGGTCACCTCTCAAACTACCTGTGTCTCTACTTAGTGAGCTACCATCGCCTCTTACATCACCGCCATGGCTGCCCCATGCTATACTACCTATCTAGCTATATCTTACTATCGATGGTACTCATCTAGCTGGGTCTGGTGAGTGTCTCACTCTACCTATAATGTAGCCACCTCTCATCGAAGGGTCTCTATCTCTGTGAGCTCCTCAACATCCTCCTCCATCCTAAAATTGTTGAACTTGCCAATGTCTATATGTGCCTATAGGGTTGTCAAGGCCTCCTGGGCACTGTCTACTCTAGCTCTCTACACGTGCACCTCTACCTGTAAGGCCACCAAGGCTTGCTAAGCACTGTCTGCTCATGCTTGCTCTACCTAAACCTCACCCTGGAGTCAGGCAACCTCCATACAGAGACTATCCTACTTAGCCCTGACCATATCTGCATACATCTACACCTGGTGGTCTCTATACCTGTGGCCCTGGTATCTGAGGTCCCTATACCTGTAGCCCTGGTATTTGTGGCCCTTGTGCTAGTGTTGGTGTTGGTATGGTTCTCTCCTCATATAGGCTTTATGCCCCTACTGTGCTCCCTGTGCTGGTGGTGGCACCATCATTTCCTACCCTCCATCCCTAGCTCCATCACCCTCTCTCTGTGCCTACTTTGTTGGCAATGGTGCTCTAGGCACTGTCAATCAAACTAGTTGATGTGTTTCCCACCATTGTGCATAAGTCAAAGTCATCCCTACATCCCCCTAATCCTAGCCATGTACCCAAGGCATTGGCTACATCGATCGCCAAGAGATCTATGCCAATCGTAGGTTGGTCTGATGACCCCATAACTTGTCGTACTCTTGGGATACCACAAGGTATAGAAACCTGTCCAAGACTACATCCTATATCTGCCCAAACTGCCTCTACACCCTAGAGGGCATATATCTCATGATCACTTGCATGGACCTCCCGATGAGCCAGCAGTCTATTTGTGTATATGGGAGATATTGTTGATCCTCTATGTCATCCTCTCCTCCTGATGCCAACACACTGCCCCATTGCTCCACACCATCATAAGGCATCTAGTCAAACATAATAACCTCATCCAAGAACCTATGCTAGAAACCCATAGACTCTATAGAGGTGTACTGGATCAGTGGCCTGTATCTACATACAAATGGCTCACCCGGCTACCGAGTCTCCTGTGTAGTAATGGGCCATGTAACACCTATGTACTCCCACGACCATACCATCAGTAGTATCAATCCTAGACCCATGGTCTATTGTGCCCTATACGCACACATGTGGAGGTCATGATATAGCTATGCCAAAATAGTCTAACCCGAGCAGTACATAGCACCATCATCCAATAATAGGCTGATAAGCACCCATGTCCATCCAATAGGGAACCCATTCCCTACATAGTTTGGCATCATCCTCTAGATCAGTGATGCAAGATACATAGCAAGTCATGAAAATCTCTACTCTAGTGCCTCTCATCATGTGAGCCATGATCTTTGAATAGGCATTTTTTGGTGTCACTGCCTGAAGCACTCTCTTAGAAATGGATCTTCCCCCTCTAACACATACTCAAGATACATCTTGCCAATGGGCACCCATAAAATCTGCCACATGTCAAGAAGAGTGATGGTCGCCTCTCTAGTAGGAAAATGAAAACTCAAAGTAGGGGTGTGTCATCGCTCGATCAGCACTAACAACTATGCTAAATGTGATTGCAGATACGGCCACTCATGCATGTGCTCTAGCCCGCATAGTCTAACGTGTCCCTACTCTGCCTCCATGAGTCTCTCCTCCAAAACCATGGTCAGTGGATAATGCTCCCTTGACCAAAATACCACTGTCTCCTCCTATAGCATAGACATGCAAATGGTAAATTTCCTTTATCTTATGCCATCCCCAGTATGGGGCATCCCCTTTTTCTCTGTCAATTTATCCCAATCAACGCAGACATTGATCTACGGAGACACTGATCAACACAGACGTCAATCAGTGTAGATGATAGTTGAAGACACCATTTAGGCATCTCTAGCGGTTGCATAGATGCCAATTTCCCATTGGTGATATGGAGGTTGTCATCTTTGCACCCATCTTCGACCCCCCATCCCCCTATTTTCATTTGTCCATACGACAAGATGGATCTTGTCATCTCCACAGACCTCTTGATCTCTATTTTGTCATTTGCATAGATGACAGGGTGGAGATGACTATGTTTTTAGCCTATTTAAAGTGCCATAAATGCTACCTAGCATATGAAATTGAAAAATTGACTGGGCTGATTAGTCGACTCATTAGTGGGCCCATCTCTGTTGGTCTATGGTGCTCCTGGATGCGCTCACTAAGCTACAATCTATCAATCAGGTCCATCCTTCACTATGCTTCTCTGCTCTCTAGGTGTGAAAATGATTGTTCCTTGAGCCCCTTTGAGGCTTATATAGGCCCTCCAAGGCCCCCTTTTGAGCCCGTCTCTTTTCCAAGCCGTATCGATCCTCTATTTACCCCCAAGTCATGCAATGTCTTCATTTACTCCCTTTTCTTCCCATTTCCTTTCTTCTAAAGACCTTTTTGCAAAAATTACCTAAATTTTATTTTTTGAGCTATTTTCATGAGGGGCACTCTCCTTCTGTTTCATCACTTCGACACCACTCCTAAGACTCCTATCCTCTCTAGGGCAACCTATATTTTCTTTTCTTTGATATAATGTCATCCTGACATCATATCAAAGAGGGGCAAAATGCAGACACTTAAAATTATCCTAAACACTATATTAAGTTATTTAATATTTCCCTTGAGATTATAATTAATTATTTACTAATTAATTATATTTGTCATTTTTTTTACTTATTTAATCAAATTTATTTAATTAAATAGGTTCACTCTCCTAATGTATTTAAATTAAATTTAAATACTTCCATCCCTAATGTATTAAATTTATTTAATGCATGATCCTCCATAAATCCCCTTTTAAATAAATCTTGTTTATTTAATTCCCTCTGTTCCATTAAAGTCTCTAAACCTATGATTAAATTAAATCTTATTTAATTTAGTCTTAAGCCTATCCTAAAACCTAGTCTACACCATCACTTTCATCCTTCTAAGCCTACCCACTACTTAATCCCACTTATTTATCCTAAACACCTTACTAAACCCCTTTTAGTTCCTAAGTGTGTACTCACAAATGTGTGAGGAACCCTCACACTTCTCACACTTCTCATGCCTTCCACACCTCTTACACCTTTGTCCCCCACTCCTTCACATGTGTGAGCAAACTTTGAATGTTGACCTTTGCATGACTTGTCTCCATGTCTCCCTTGTGGCACCTATGTGAATGCCACATAAATGTTGTTGAATCTAAGACTAGTTTTTGACTATTTTGTGTCAACACACTTAAGATGTTTACTAAGTTCATGCCAAGCTAGTAACATATGCCGAGTAAAATATGTATACATATCAAGTAAATAGTTGATGCCAAGCTATAATGTATGCTAAGCCAAACAAAACTACAATAGGTTTCGAGTGATCTTCATGTGTCAAGCAATCTTCAAGTGCCGAGTGAAGATCAAGTGCTCAGTGTCGAGTCACTATAGAAGTCGAGTGGAACAGAATTGCTATAAATGAGCCAATTTTTCTATATGAGCTGAGCATCAGAGGTAACAAGTGTCGAGTAACATAGATTGGACATAGTTGTTTGTAATTGTACAAACACCTATGTAAACCATTTTTTGAGCCGATATAGAAGAATTTTGAAGGATATTAAAGATAAGAACGAATCTTTTATATTTCCTATGCAATCAGCATGCAGTCAATAAGAAAAATGGAGAAGGCATGCATCTAATAAGAAAGTGCAAGGAATGAGCAGGAAATGAAGATTTAATATGGATCGTAGATTCATACCTAACCCTAAGTCTTCAAAATCTTTAAAAGAAGATGAAACCCCATTGTATGCACGGATGGATGAAGTGTATGGGTAAACTATAGAAAAATTCAGAGGGAAGTGTGAAGAGACTTAGTGTAGAACACAGCAGCATTGTAGCATTCAGTTATTGAAGAACAAAGTTTCAAAATATTGAAGACTGACATATCAGATCAAGTGAGGATTAGGTCAGTCAGAGCAGAACAAGGATCTAGAATCAACAATTGGAGATTGAAAAGCTATCAAGTCAAAGACTTTCTAATACTCTCTAGCAATTGTATTAGATAATGGAAATCTTATGGACTTAGGTTGGCCTAATAGCCATTTTTAAATCCTTTAATAAGGTGACATTCTAAGTGAATGTACAAAACTACTTTAACCAGGCCTACTTTTAGCAGGGTAGTTAAATCCTTTAACCAGGTCACTTTTGACAAAGTGTAAAAGTCTTTAACAGGATAGCCCTTTCACAGGGTAGACTATTGGAAGTGGTCAAACATTGTAACCTTGAACAGTTACACATTGCTGCAGTGATATTTTATGGGTGTCATCCCCACCCTAGTTTTACCTTCTCATTTTTGGAGGGTTTCTAGGTTGAAAAATTTGTGTGTTGTCTATTTTCATGCATGTCTTTACTTTCAAGTTTAGTAGATAGATTGAATGCATGTGAATTATTTTCACTAAAAGAATTTAAAAGGGTTAAAGTTAGTTACTTCTTATTCACCCCCCCTCTCAGAAGTAAATCTTCCCACTTGTTAATTTCAACAATTGGTATCAGAGCAAAGTTCTCATAAGAAGTAGCCTTATAGCTTGGAGAAAAGATCTAGAGATGGAAGTCTACAAACTTGGGAAGATTGTAGAGAATCAGGCAATTTACATACAACTTGTTTTACATGTATTGGAAGAAGCCAGAGGATAACTGAGAAAATCCTTGAAAAGAAGAAAAGAGATTGCCATAGCTGAGAATGACACACAATACAAAGAGATTGACACCTCAAATTTGTTTTCAAATGGAGATTCCAAAGAGTTTGATGCAGCAATAGTATACCTGATGGAGAAGAATAGAGCTCAAGCAGAAGAAATCAGAATACTCAAGCTTGAACAAGAATCACAAGCCATGATGCTTTTGAAGTGACTGAACAAAAGAAAAGAGCCATTGAAGAAAAAGCCATGCTAGAAGATGACAAGAGAAATCTTACCAATAGATTGGAAGAAAAGACAATTGAGTTTAAAAGAATCTCTAACATGCAGTTAGAGACCTTGAGCCAGATGATGAATGCACATCATGAACTAAATGTCAAGGACATTGAGATCCCTACACTGAAGATGCAAAATGATCAACTGCAAAATGACCTAAAAAGAGAAAAGAAGATTGTAGAGAGCTTCAACAAACCTAATGAGGCCATCAAGTACTTTGAGTAGTTATTGAAATCACTAAGGGCTAGCAATGACACTTCAGGACTTGGTTACACCAACACTGAACAAGGAGAGTCCTCCAAAATTGCAGAAGAAAGGAGTAACAAAGGTGAAAACACTAAACCTACTTGTCATTTATGTGGTAAAAGGGGGCATACTTCTAATGTATGTAGGAGCAAGAATGCCCATTAGCATGATAAGCCTAAGAATGCAAGTTATTGCTACAAGTGCAAAAAACAAGGACATCAAGCACATGAATGCAGGACTAGGACTATTAGTACACCAAAATTTGAAGTTCACTATTACAATTGCAAGAAGTATGGACATAGAGCATTTTAGTGCAGATCAAAGCTTATGTGGACATCAAATCAGGCAACAAGAGAAGGTAACCATCGTCATCACCACAATTGTGACTATAACACCAGGTATAGCTATCATTACTGTCAAGAATATGGACACATTCCTAAAAATTGCATAAGGACACATTTTAGAGGGAATTACATCAGATGGTTAAGTCAAACCACATGTTTCAATTGCTTGAAGACTGGTCATATTAGCAGGAATTGCCCAACAAAGTCAAAGTCACCCAAGTTAGAAGTCAACAAAGGTAAAGATAAGGTAGATGTTGAACACATTAAAGAACAAATAAACAAAATGTGGAAGAAGAAAGATGAGTGTAGCTCAAAAAATGAAGGGATCACTTCACCTAACAGGTTAATTGATCACACTTCATCAAACTAAGCAAATAGAAGGCATGAGGGACTAATTTACTAAGCTTTATCATACATCAGTTCCTAAATAAGTTAGTACTAAAAAGAAGAGATCAACATGATTAGAGATGCAAAGTTGAAATTCAAAGTTTTCACCAGTATTGTCGAGTTGTCCTTAGATGCTAAGTGAATGTCAGTATATGTCAAGCTGCTAGTAGGAGCCGAGTTGGCAATGGAAGCCGAGGGAAGAAGAAATCTAGTTGGAGCTGAGTGATGGAAAGTCAATGAAAGCCGAGTTATGTTGAAATCCTTAAGGAGCCAAGATTACAGCTGTATACGCACTAAGCATTTAATGCTATGTTTTGAAGAGTATAAAGTCAATTTTTTGATCATTTCTCATCATTCAAACACAGAGCAAGAACAAGAAGAGCATAGGAGTAATTGATGAATAGTAATTGAATCTTTTGCATGAATTTTGACAAAGATCAAGCACTATTTTCATTGATCTAAGGTATTCTTCAAGTGCCGAGTTGTGCAGTTATAAAGTTTAATATCTTTTGAAACCCTAGATTTGCAATATGGCTTCCAATTCTAAAAACCCCAAGGAAAAGGAAGGTTTTGAGGTTCAGTTAGTTAGCAATCTGCTCAAACAACTAGATTTTAGGCTGATTCTAGAAGTTTCTTATAAGAATGACCTTGTCAGTGCACTATCCATTATTTCGCCCAAAGTTGTAATGGTGCAAGATGTTAGGAAATGTTACAATTACAAGGTAGGAGCAATAGGAGACTTGGAGATTTATCAAGCATATGATAAACTATGTGAAAATCGAGTGCTAAAGGAAGAATTTCAAATAGTTGAAAGAAAGGGCTTAACCTGTGCCCTAGTTTTCCCCATAGTTTTCAAAATTGAATGGATAAAAATTATCTTCAGCAAAATACATAATGGCTATTTATGGTTAGAAGGAGGGCCTATTAAGATAACAAAGAGAATCATGAATAGGGTTATAGGTTTTCTAACCCTAGATTGATACAAGACCCTACGAAGTGATTCTAAGGAAACTATTGAAAAGAACACCAGGGAAAAATGGAACAAAAGGGGCATGATTATTGATACAATCATAGATCCCCTTTTGGACTTTGTAGTAAGAATCATATCTTACAAGTTTTACCAATCAAGCAGATTGAATAGTGTTCCATGCATTATTGTGGATGTAGCATACAAAATTGTCAAGAAAGATCATACATATGATCTAGCTGAATTGTTATTTTAGTAGATAATCAAGACTTTGGGAGAAATAAAAAGATCAAAAGGTGCTTAGTGTAAGTTTGGATCAGTTCTGATCTATATATTTTTCTATGTTTTGGAAGAAATTCCATCTTTTGGCAAAGTAGATTGGAAATCTAATAAGTTAACTATTACTTAAATCAATGAGTACACTAAGCAAATGGGAGACAACTTTGAGTCTCTAATGACTAGTTACTTTGAGGATTTCAAGAAATCCATGAAGAAAATATTGAGGATACTAGTTTCCCTAGTGGAACAACACATCAATGATATTTGTTTCTTAGTTGATATTGATTATACTCATATCCAAGTAGCAATTCTAAGCGTTAGATGGCTAAGACCTTTAGGGTATGAGCTAAACATTGATGAAGCATCAGCAACAATCACAACATTGCTTGTAGAGGAAATTGATAAGGAGGTACCACACTTTGGGACATATGATGTGGTGTGATCCAAAGTTGATATGGAGCTGAAAACTACCTCCACTTTAAAGAAGAAAGATGAGCTTGTAAAGAAGCTTAACGCAAAGTTTGGATAAGGTAGTGCAAGAGAAGCAAAAGGTGAAGGTGTTGAAGTCGAGGAAGAGGAAGATGATGATGATGAAGAGGAACACCAATCTCTTGTATTGACACAAGGCTTAGGTGAGGATGAAGAAAAGGAAGAAGGTGTCAAGGACGAAGTAGTCGAGGAAGCACCAGCTCAAGCCAAGCCCAAGAAGAGAAAGGCCAAAGCTCAGCCTAAAGCAAAGAAGGTCATAAAGACAACCCAAGCCAAGCAAACTATACCAATAATAAGAGCCACCACAAGAGCCTCAACTCAAAAGGCCAAGGAACAAGACAAAGAAAAGAAGAAGGCTACTGAGTAGACTAGTCTTGTGCAAAATAAACCAAGGAGAAAATATGTTGCACAACCTGAGTCAGATGATGAGGAAAAGACAAAATCTAGAGATATCAGCCAATTTAGAGTGGTAATCCATGCTCCTAAGTCTAATATTGATAAAATCTGTGATAATGTTAGGAAGAATGCAGATTTTTCTGGATTGAAAAACATTGATTTTAAGAAACTAAGTAGAGAGGATCAGAATAAAGTAAAAGAATCAGTATATGCCATGATGGTGGAATTCAAGAATACTCCTCTTGAAGTAGACAATACAATGCCAAAGCAATTATATGAAATTGTTGAAAATAAGTGGCATTATTGTTTAAAGATGGAAAAAGAGATAAGAGAATCCATATTAGCACAAGTAATGCCAGAATTAAGTAAAGGAAAAATAACTAAGGCAAATAAGAAACATGGGAGCAAGTTTGCACCAAAATATAGAGCCTTCAACATCTTATAGAATAAATTTGAAGAAGTTGCTAATAAATCAACAAGAATGTGGAAGTTAATATATGGCTTGACTACTGTCAAAGATGGAGAAGAAGATCCCTTTGAGGGATAAAACATTGAAAAGGATAAAGATGCAAATAAAGTTGAGGCCAATGAGAAAGAGAAAGAACAAGAAAAATAACAAGAAAAGGATGAAGGAGAAAAAGAGCCAGTAAAAGAAACAGTGGAGGAGGAAACAGAAAAAGAAAATGAAATGGCAACAACTAAAGAGGAGCAACAAATTGAACAGAATGTACAAGATACACAATTGCCACCTCCTAGTCCTCCACATACAACACCTAGAGTTATAGTCATTGTAAAGGATGTTCCTGACACTTCTTAAAACATCAACCCTTTAACTGCAGAGGATCTCAAGAGAATCCTTCACCAATCAACACTACAAGCACAACTATGCACAAATCCAATATTGGTGAGTGTTGATGAGCTACAGAAAGTTGAAGTAGCAATAACAAGGGAGAAGGAAACTACACAAGAAAAATCCTCACATCCTCCCATAGCTACAGTAGATCAACCTAAAGAGAAAGAGGTGCAAGAGAAAATTGTTAAGGTTGATTCTACAACAAAAATGACAACTACTACCGAGGAGACAACAAAGGAATCAACAGGAAAAGATGTTCTTGCAGCACAAACCCTAGGTGCACCTCATCAAATTGTCATCATTGATCAAGGAAGTAGACAAGAGGAGAAAGAAGAAGAGAAAACCCCTAAGGAACAAGAGGCAATACAAACATTGGTAAACTTGCCTACCTCAGGGACTCCTCAAAAGAAGCTGAGCACTGATGCAATGCCATTGCAAATTTCTATACCAGGCTCAAGCACTATCAAGGTTGCAAGGGTACTTCATTATGGGGACCTTGCACTTGATGAAGAAATAGTCTTACCAAGCTATGACTCAAAGACAATGAACCTACAATAGATATATGAAGTGCAAGAGGCACTAGAAAAGAGAAAAAGACAATAGATACTCATAAATGAGTATAAGAAGAAGCAAGCACTAGTGGAGATCAGAGAAATATTTCTTGATGCATTTAGCTTGCAAACACCTGATGAAACCAAGCCTATATTGAAACAATTAACAAATATTGTAGAATAGGTGACTAATGAAGACCAGGTAACTAATGTGAAACTTATGGAATGGTCTAAGAAGAAGTTTCAAGGAAAAGTAAATGAAAATATATCAAGTGAAATAGCATTGTCATAGGTTGAACTGGCAAAAAAGATTGAAAAACTGAAAAAGGTACTTGAGAATGTGTTCTCATTGTACAAAAATTTGTGTGATTTCTCATATTTCACATAGGAGACAAGCCAAAGAATAATGAGCTTGGAGATAAATCTAAAGATTTCCAGCACTCAACTCCCAAAAGATCTAGCTCAGAGTGAGAAGCATTTTGCTCAAACGCTTCAAACAAAAAAAGAACTAGCTATGTTAATAGCTGAAGAGGCCAATATCAAGGCCAAATTGATGCAAATACATTCTTCCATAACCCCACACCTAGAAGTACTCCATAAAGAACAAGCCTATGCTGAGAATGTACTAAAGAAAGACCCAAATCTTTCTACTTTGGAAGGACTTGTTCATCTTGTAGCAGAGACAGATATCCAACATAAATCATTGGAAATTGCTTTGGATAATTGGGATGCATCTCTCAAGATGATTATGGAGGTCAATAAAACATTTTTGGTGAAATATGGTCTTAATCCTTAGAACCCTTTGACATAAGTATCAAAAAGGGGGAGATATAGTAAAGGGGGAGAAATAATTAAGGAGATATAATTTTTTGGGGGAGTTGTAAATAAGAATGGAAGGTAACATAGATACAGAGTATAGGGTACACAGATACATCAGCTCAGGGGGAGCACAAGAATTTTAGTTACAATTACAAGAATATAAATGGCACAATAGCTCAAGGGGAGTTACAAAACCTTTGAGGTATATATATATAGTTTTCACAAAATTTTGAGAAGTTTTGAAATTTTGTAAATATGCCAAACTGCATGCATATTTTACTCGAAGAGATCTAACTTTGATATACTGCTAAGTGTTTTTGACACTCATGCCAAAGGGGGAGATTGTTGAATCTAAGACTAGGTTTTGACTATTTCATGTCAACACACTTAAGATGTTTACTAAATTCATGCCAAGCTAGTAACACATGTTGAGTAAAATATGTATAGATGCTGAGTAAATAGTTGATGGCAGGCTACAGTGTATGCCAATCCAGACAAAACTACAATAGGTGCCAAGTGATCTTCATGTGCTAAGCAATCTTTAGGTGCCGAGTGAAGATCAAGTGTCGAGCAAAGTATAGGTGTTGAGTCACTATAGAAGCCGAGTGGAATAGAATTGCTATAGATGTCTAGTGAACTAGTTTTTCTATATGAGTTGAGCATCAGAGGTAATAAGTGTTGAGTAACACAGATTGGACATAGTTGTTTGTAATTGCACAAACACCTATGTAAACCATTTTTTGAGCCGACATAGAAGAATTTTGAAGGATATTAAAGATAAGAATGAATCTTTTATATTTCTTATGCAATCAGCATGCAGCCAATAAGAAAAATGGAGAAGGCATGCATCCAATAAGAAAAGTGCAAGAAATGAGCAGGAAATGAATATTTAATATGGATCATAAATTCATACCTAACCCTAAGTCTTTAAAATCTTTAAAAGAAGGACAAAACCCCATTATATGCGTGGATGGATGAAGTGTATGGGTAAACTATAGTGAAATTTAGAGGGAAGTGTGAAGAGACTTAGTGTAGAATAGAGCAGCATTGCAACATTTATTTATTGAAGAACATAGTACCAAAATATCAAAGAGTGACATATCAGATCAAGTGAGGGTCAAGTCAGTCAAAGTAGAACAAGGATCTGGAATCAGCAATTGGAGATTGCAAAGCTATCAGGTCAAAGACTTTCTAATACTCTCTAGCAATTGTATTAGATAATGGAAATCCTATGGACTTAGGTTGGCCTAGCAGCCATTTTTAAATCCTTTAACAGGGTGACATTCCAAGTGAATGTATAAAAGTCCTTTAACCAAGCCTACTTTTAGCAGGGTAGTGAAATCCTTTAACCAGGTCACTTTTGACAGAGTGTAAAAGTCTTTAACAAGACAGGCCTTTCATAGGGCAAACCATTGGAAGTGGTCAAACATTGTAACCTTGAATAGTTACACATTGTTGGAGTGATATTTTGTGGGGGTCATCCCCACCCCAGTTTTACCTTCTCATTTTTGGAGGGTTTCTGGGTTACCAAATTTGTTTGTTGTCTATTTTCATGCATGTCTTTACTTTCAAGTTCAGTAGATAGATTGAATGCATGTGAATGATTTTAGTTAAAAGAATTTAAAAGGGTTAAAGTTAGTTACTTCTAATTCACCCCCCCCCCCCCCCCCCCTTAGAAGTAAATCTTCCCACTTGTTAATTTCAACAGATGCCACCTCACCAAGGCCTCTCTCAAGCCTATAAATGGAGCCCTTGTCTCAAGCATTATACATCTCCCTCATTTGCATTTTTATCATGCTAGTTTGTTATTAGAGCTTTTAGTGATTTCTAGAGTTGCATTTGTTACTAACCTTTGGTAGTTGTTAGATTTTCATCTCATTTGCATTGTTAGCTTAGTTTTTTTCTTGCATTTCCATACTCATATCCTTTGAATGCTCTTAAACATGGTTGATTCTATAGCCATTGTTTGAAGCATTCTCCACTCATTTAGCATGGTATCATTTTCATATTGTATTTCATATCAAGGGATTCACATAGTTGTGTTTTGGGAGAGCACACCACATTCCTCCAATCTAAAGCACACCAATAGGGCCTCTCATGGGTACCTTTGTTGAGATGCTTTGAGATTGCATGAGGACTTTGTTTTTTGGTTGCATTGAGTTGCAAAACTCAAGCATAGTATTAGTTGTGTGTTGTTTTATTTGGAATATTTGATATACCCATGCAACTAATGTGTACTTGTTTACTCTTGCTCCCAATAGGTTAGGTTTTCATGTATACACCTGCTTTGGCTCAGTTCTAGTGGTTGTAAAGTTCCATCAACTGTCAAGTGAGCTGGTTGGTTTGTTGATTCTCAATTCCTTCTTTGACCTAGTTTGTCTTTGTTTGGTTCCTAATATGAGCTAACTTGTTTATTTAATTTGATTCATGAATTTAATGTAAGGATTGTGCATTGGGATGTGTGCAAATGGTTATGAAGTCAACCTTCTCTTATGTAAATATCTAGAATCTTATGTAATTCATTTTGACAAGTATAAGTAGTGAGTCTAGTTTAGGTTTAGAGGATATAAGCGTGAAAAGAGATCAATAAGAAGAATCATGGAGATTAGCCAGCAAGAGTCTAGATATCTAATTGTAGTCCTATCATGTTGGATGCATTTTGATATATATGTGACCATTATATTGGTTGTGAACTAGAATTCCTCATAGTCAGACATGTTTGTGGATGATTTGATGAATATTCAAAGATATTTGTTGTTTCATCTCTCCTTGGTGTTGTTCTCTCTTATTTGATTTCATTGTGTTTACTCTATAAGGTGTTTGGGCACTTAGGTGTACCTATGGCCCTAATTCTCCATTCATCCCTACATCAAGTAGTATCACAACTTGAGGTTCATCTTTGAGGAGATTGGATCATGTAGAACCCTATTTGGTTTTGGTTGTAGTGTGGTAAATCTACCGATTTGACCTATAACTAGAAGAGGGTTACAATCTTACAGGAACTTATTCACCAAAATAGTTCGAGGTGGAGGAAATGTTGATAATGCCATGTTGGAAAAGTTGAGACAAATTGCTAGATTAGATGTTGTGGAGATAGCCTAGAGGAGAGGAGAACATCTTGATGATGTGAGTGATGATGAAGCAATGGAACCAAAACCTAATCCTAAGCTTGAGGAAGATAAAGTTGAGGAAAGATTATTGAGAGTGTTGTCTAGGGCACATTCAAAGCTTATTGTGGAAGTTGTTTCTTATTATGAAAAGTTGGATACCAATGTTGTGTTGAATTGGATCTCTAATATGGAAAAATGCTTTGAGTTTGAAAGCACTCTTGATAATAGGAAGGTGAATATTGTAGTCACCAAGTTGAAAAGTCATGCCTCACTATTGTGAGAGCAATTTTAAACTGGTAGATAGAGGAGAGGAAAAGAATATATCAAAACCTGATTGAAAATGGTGAACAAGGTAAAGAAGTTCCTTCTTATTGATTACCAAGTTAGTTTGTTGAGGAAGATGTAAAATTTGAGACAAAAATATATGACTATGAAGGAGTATGTTGAGGAATTATGTAGGTTGGACATCAAATCTAGACTTGTGGATGATGAGGTTGAGAAAGTTGCAAGGTACTTGAATGGATTGATATTTTGAATTCAAGATGAAATGAGTTTTGAGAAATTGGATAGTGTGGAAGAAGCATATCAATATTCCTTAAAAACTAAGGAGATATTGACAAAGAAATGTAATCAAAGACAAAGAGGTAGAGGTGGTAGATTTCATAGAGGCAGAGGTAGATCTTATGGAGTAAGTGGCAAATCTGACAATACTATACAAGATAAAGGAAAATCTAAATGGAAAAGTGATGAGAAAGGCAAGAATGAGTCGAAAGGTGGTAGTTATTAGTGAGGAAGAGGTAATTCTTTTAAAGGTGGTTATGGAAGAGGAGGATTTAGTAGTAATTGCTTTAAATGTGGTGAAGAAGGAAATTGAACCTTTGAATCTAAACATTTTGGAAGGAAGAATGAAGGTACTAATGCCTAAAATGTTATGATTCAAGGGGATCTTAAGGGTTCACCAAGTGGACCTGAGGCTGGAGAAATCCTTATGGTAAGAAGAACTCTGTATAGTGAAAGAATTGATGAAGAACTTGTTCAACAAATTTGGCATTAGAAGAGTTGGTTACAAAGTTGCAATTGTAGAGGTTGAGACACCCTAAACCCTAGCTCATTTCATGGATCAAAGATAAGCATAAATTGTTGGTAAGCAAGCAATGTGTTGTAAAATTCAAGATTGGAAACTACTTTGATGAAGCTCTGTGTGATATTATGCCTATGGGTTATTGTCATATTTGGTTG
The DNA here is from genome assembly GCA_028749045.1 of Cupressus sempervirens. Lineage (NCBI taxonomy): Eukaryota > Viridiplantae > Streptophyta > Pinopsida > Cupressales > Cupressaceae > Cupressus > Cupressus sempervirens. The sequence goes on along the minus strand of CM053792.1, from coordinate 954,529,086 downwards.
GGTAGACCTTGGTAGTATGATGTCCAAGGCCAAGGCTAGGATCTTTCCCAACCAAACATGCTATGCATGATGGTATATTGAATCAATATACTCTTTGGGTGGTTAGAGTGAAGAAAAAATTGTTGCCTTTAATTGAAGTTCTAGATGAGGTAAATTGTACTACTGTTAGAGTTTGTATGGTCAATGGGAAACAATTTGAGAAAGAGATGAAGAACCAACTTTGTTTTGTTGTAATCCCTAGAGATTTGAGTTGTAATAGTAATGTTTAAGTGACAGAAAATAGTAATGGTTGAGTGACAAACAATAGTAATGGTTAACAAATAGAAGATAGTAGAGGCCGAGTAGTAATAGAAGATGACAGTGTTGGTCGAGTGTCAGTAGAAATAAAAAAAACTTGATAAATGAGTACAATGAAATTATTATAGAAGATATACATGATGGTTTATTTCCAATAAGGAGTATAAGCCATTGTATGGATTTGATTTCTGGAGCTAGCTTGTTGAATAAAGCACCATATAAATTGACACCTATAGAGAATGAAGATAGACAAGTGCGAGAGTTTTTGTAGAAAGGTTTGATCAAAGAAATCTTGAGTCCATGTGTTGTACCTATTGTTTTGCACCTAATAATAATGGAGAATGGAGAATTTGTACTAATTCTAGATCTATTAACGAGATAACAATGAAGTTCTAGGTTTCCTATGTCAAGGATGGATGACTAGATAATGGATTGTTTGAGTGGAGCAAAATAGTTTACCAAGATTGATTTCAAAAGTGGTTATCATTAGATCAGAATCAAAGAAGTTGATGACTAAAATATTTCTTTCAAAGAAAAACATGGTTTGTATGAGTAATTGGTTATGCCTTTTCATTTGACTAATGTGTTGAACCGAGTACTTTCATGAGGTTAATGAATGAGGTCCTAAAGAGATTTTTAAGTATATTGGTGATTCTTTATTTGGATGAGATTTTGATATTTAGTGAGAATAAGGAAGAACATATTGAGCACATCATACAAGTATTATAGATGCTAAAAGAGGAGAAATTGCTAATTAATTTTAAGAAATATTCATTCATGCGAGAAGAGATTGTGTATTTGGGATTTGTGATTTTAGCTGATGGTTTGAAAATAGATCATGAAAAGGTTGAAGAAATCCTTGAATGACATACACCCAAGAATGTGGGTGAGGTAATGTCATTTCATGGTTTGGCTAGTTTCTACAGAAATTTTATAAGGAATTTTAGTTTTTTTTATAATGCTATGTCTAATACTATGAGAGGAGATGAAAAGGATTTCAAAATGAAAAATGGAGCTGATATGAGTTTTGAGACTTTAAAACAAAAGGTTATTGAGTTACCTATATTCTCTTTACCTAATTTAAATAAGGTATTTCAAGTTGAATGTGATGCAAGTAGTAGTGCAATAGGAATATTTTGAGTCAAGAAGGTAAACCTATTGCTTTGTTTAGTGAACAATGAGTGATGCTAAAAGGAAGTATTATATGTATGATCAAGAGTTTTATACTATTGTTCAAGCATTGAAGAAGTGGAAACATTATTTGATCCCTAAAGAGTTTATGTTGTATATTGATCATAAAGCTTTATAGTATTTGGGAAGTCAACATAAGTTGAATTAGAGACATATGAAGTGGGTTGAGTACTTGCAAAGTTTCACATTTGTGATAAAACATAATAGTGGAGTCACTAAATGAGTTGTAGATGCATTGAGCAAAAGATGTTCTTTATTGACTAAGATGAAGGTTGAAGTTCTTGGCTTTAATGAGATGAAGGCATTGTATGACACTGACCCTAATTTTTCTAAGGCATAGAGAGAGTGCAGAGCACTGAATCTATCATATCAATAGAGTAAGTATGATGAGTATTTTATTCAAGAAGGTATGTTGTTCAAAGGGATTCAATTATGTATACCAAGAAGTTCTATGAGAGTTAATTTGATTAAGGAAAAGCATTATGGTGGATTAGTTGAACATTATGGTATTCATAAGACAGTGAGTTTTCTTAAAGACAAGTATTATTGGCCATAGATGTATAAGGATATTTAGATGTTTTCTAGGAGTTGTGGAATTTGTAAAGTTGCAAACAGAGTAAGTCATAATACTAGATTGTATACACCTATTTCTATTTCTAAGAAACCTTGGAGTGACATTAGTGTGGATTTTGTTCTTGGATCACTTAGGACAACAAGAGCATATGATTCCATATTTGTTATTATGGATGGATTTTATAAGATGGAAAATTTCATACTATCTAGGAACACATCTTATGTAGTTTATATTATTGAGCTTTTCTTCAAAGAGGTTACTATATTGCATGGATTAGCAAGAAGTATTATCTCTAATAGAGATAACAAGTTTTTTGGTTATTTTTGGAAGATTTTGTGGAAGAAGATGGGTACTGAGCTAAAGCTTAGTTCTACATCCCATCCACAAACAAATGGATAGATAGAGGTTCCAAATAGAAGCTTGGGTAATTTGTTGAGATGTTTAGAAGGAGATAAGTTGAGTAACTAGGATATGGTATTGGCACAAGCTGAGTTTACATATAATAATTATGTAAATAGGAGTACCGAGAAAGCACCTTTCGATATTGTTACTGGAATGCAACCTAGAGGTATATCAAATTTGAGAGATGTTGTAGGTGAAGATAAGAGAAGTGTTGAAGGGGAGGCATTTGTTGAAGTTATGAAATCTTTGCAAGAGGAAGTGAATTTGAGGTTGGACAAAGTAATCAGAAGTTATAAGGAAAATGTAGAAAAATCTAAAAGACACCATGTTTTTGAAGTTGGTGATAAGGTGATGGTTCATTTGAAAAGAGGTAGATTTCTTGTTGGAACATACAATGAGTTGAAAATGAAGAAGTTTGGTCCTTGTAGAATCTTGAGGAAGTTTGATATTGGTAGTGCTTATGAAGTTGAGTTTCATGATGACATGGATATATCTCCTATATTCAATATTGTTGATTTGAATAAGTATCATGAGTTAAATGATGAAGTTGTTATACCAAATGATTACCCTAAGAAGAACACTGAAGAGGTTGAATGGATATTAGATCAGAGAGTTGGTAAGAGTATAAGAGGAAAATATTACTATAAATATTTGGTGAAGTGGAAGAACGTACCAATAGAAGATGCTACATCGATTTCTCAATCTGAGTTGGATTCATCTCGAGTTTTGGCATCTCAATGATTCTGGAGAATCATTTCTTTTAATCCTGGTTGTCTAATGTAGGAGCATCTTGGGTTGCCTTGCTATCCTGCTCATCTTTGTGCATTCTTTCAGTTATTGTCAAGTTGTAGTTGTTTTCAAGTTCTAGTATTGGCTGAGTGCAATGATTGCCAAGTGCAAAAGTGACCGAGTACCCTATAATGGTTGAGTTCCTACTTTGGCTGAGTTCCTATAGTTGTTGAGTTTCTTCAAGTTTCAAGTGAGCTCGTCAGTTTGTTGATGCTCAATTCCTTCTTTAACTAAGTTTGTCTGTGATTGGTTCCTAGCATGAGTTGGCTTGTTTATTTAATTTGAGTAATGAATTTAATATAATGATCATGTATTGGGATGCATGTAGACCATTATGAGGTTGACCTTCTCTTATGTAAAGATCTAGACTCTTTTGTAAGTTGTTTTGGCAAGTATAAGTAGCAAATCTAGTTTAGGTTTAGAGGGTAGAAGCATGAGAAGAGATCAATAAGAAAAATTGTAGAGGTTAGCAAGAAAGAGTCTAGATATCTTATTGTAATCCTATCATGTTGGATGCATTTTGATATATATATATATGGTCATTATATTGGTCATAAATCAGAAGGCCTCATAGTCAGGCATGCTTGCAGATAATTTGATGAATCTTTAAAGATATTTTTTGTTTCTTCTCTCTTTGGTGTTGTTCTCTCTTATTTTATTCCATTGTGTTTACTCTATAGGGTGTTTGGGAAGTTAGGTTTGCCTCTAGCCCTAATTCCCTATCCATTCGTACATCAGTTGGAGCTTGTGATCACTAGTTTGTGTTCATGTATGTCATGTGAGAAATGATATGGTTTCTCTTTATCTCTTTCCTTTGTTGGTTGTGGATAACTTGAGAGAGTGTTGAAGACTTTTTCTGGGATTTTTTCTTGCAGGTTATTGGTCTATGTGTTGTGGATGTCCTTGATACTACATAGATTCACTTCTATGCAACATTGTGAGTAGATTAGTTACATATTTGACATTATCTTTTATAGTAGAATCTTATTAGTGTATATGTGTTAGATATTTCTCTTGAACCTTGTGAGTACATGTTACAGATTCAATATGTTGTCGATGAGTGATTCACTAGGTATACCTTTGGAGGTATGGATAGTTGGAAGGGTTGGCACTTGATTTGGGTGTTATTTTAGCTATGGATTTTGATAGCTACATATACATGTGATTAGCTTTGGATTGGTTGTTTGTGCTTTGCATTTAAATTGGTACATGATTTTATGATTCTTATGTGACAGGTTGGGTGGCTTTCTCTTTGGATGAATTCTATGTATGCTTGTTGATAGTGACATAATAGGAGGTGGTTCCATTCATGTTTCAGATGTTGGCTACATTGATTTTTTTGCAGGTACTAGGATGGAGCACATGATGTACTTTGATTTATGATGGTGAATGTGTTAGGAGGGATTGTATCCTTGTTCATTAATGTGGTTATGGATTGACATATGCAATGTATACAACAAGTGGGAAATTGTTTAGATTATGTGTGTCACACACATTGCATAATATTGTTTATATTGTATTATTTTATTTTATTGTGTAATGTTGCACCTAGAAGCACCTAAATGGGCATGCAACATGGAGAGATTCTCATGGAATATTTTTGATGAGTTGTATTGACACATTGTGATAATATTTGATGTAATTATTTAAAATTAGAGAAAATTAATTAAATGCCCAATATTAAATTTGGGTCAATGGAGGTTTGGTAGCGCATGATTTTAGCACATGGTTTATGTAATACCTCTTGGTAGTTTTGTGGGAGGTTATTACCATAAAAGAAACCACAAGGGTAGTTGTAGAAGCAAGATAGAGAACACCAAAAAAATGAAGAAAAGAGAGACAAGTTAGCCAAGGGAGCATTTGTGTAAGTTGGAAGCATGCCATGGGATGTGTGGATTCATGCTTGTTCACATGGATTGATTGGTTGTGGCTATGGCTTTGAAGGTTTCCATAGTTGTATTGCAAAGGTATTTCATTGAATAATACATGACAATTGATGTTTTTGGAGGCTCAATTTTTCCCTTAATGAGGGTTTCCTTAGGTATATCTTGTGTCACATTTTGTGGATATGTTTCATATTCTCTTGTATGTTTATTTTAAGTGCTTATTTATTTTAGATATATTATGGGTTATGCGGAAATAATGATATTTTTTGGTTGTAAGTTTCCTAATAGTGTCCCTTGTTAGTAACATGGCAATTTGATAAATGTACCCACCCAAGACCTTCAGCCCACCACACACCTTAGCCCTTCTTATATTGGGGTTTCAACCTTATTGGCCATATATATCTAAATTCCTCCAACAACTATAAATACATCATTTCTACCACTAAGAATTTCACCAACTGGGTCAAGGCTATTTCTCTCACTTACACTACAACACAACAAGTTTTGAAGTTCATACTAACCTACATTATATGTCACTATGGAATACCTTACAACATCTTAACAAATAATGGGTCCCCATTCAAGAATAAGGATGTCACAAAAATGTGTAAGAAGTTTGGCATCACCCAATGTTGCGCTTCCAAGTAATTCCAACAAGGCAATAGTTAAGATGAGCCTACAAATAAGACTATCCTCAAGAAGACAATCAATAAAACTGGTTGTAATTAGCACTTACAATTGACTCCAACCCTTTAGACCTAATACACTACTACTTGTACTCCCATTAGAGCCACTCCATTTTCCCTAGTTTTTATAGTGTTGCAATTTTCCTACCCATTCAAATCGATCTCCCTTCACTTCACTAGTCAATTTGGACCTATTTTTTGACAAGGTGGTGGTCAAAATTTTGACAGATAAATGTCAAAAGTCAATGTTGCTAGAATTGCATCAAAAGTTTGACACACTCCATGGTCATTGATGTATTGAAAGGAAGATCCATCAAAAATCATCCCCATTTATGTCACATGTTAGTGCTAGACAACTAATTTGAAAAGTCAAACTATCAAGGCCAATTAGAGATGATTCGACGAGTTTTTCATACCATTGACAGCAAACTGAGTTGAAATTTTGACGACAGCTAGAGTTTTCAAACAAAAAAAAAATATTCTCATTGTATATCAAGCTAATAACAGGCTAACAAGAATAATCAGAAAAAGCTCAAAATTATTGGTTGGAATCAAGACACTAAAATAACCTAGATTTTTACACGTAGGGACTAACAGAAGCTAACCTAATGATTTCATGGATTCTTCTTACAAGATTGCAAAAACTATCAATTATAATGAAGATGAAATCCTACCATTAGATCTTGAACTGCATTTGTCCACATAAAAATATCTTGGTCTGAAGAGAAGAGAAGATTGTGCTTTCACGAAGAACCTCTTAAAGAGTAGAGTATACAAGTTTTTGATGTCCTCAACAAAGTCCACGAGAATAAAGAAGTTTATACAGCCATGAAAAATGTGAAGGAGATTCATTATATATCATTGAAATTCAATGAACACTATTCAATTTCTTTTTCTACTTATTGAAAAGATTGATCAGAGAATATTATGGTTGTTATTCATTTGTATTTTGTATTTGTTAATAGTAGATTGCTATTTAGAAGACCATTAATGGTACATGTTCATTCTGTGACACTTGTGAGGATCATCATTTTTCAATCGACATCGTCAACACCCCATTGATGTACGATTATGTTATAAATTTAGCACATTAGAGGTATATTTTTCAGATTTTTGGTGCATTTGACTTCGGTATGTTAAAATTTGGCTGTAAGGTGGGAGATATGGTAGACTCTTTAGAAGATTCCTTTATTTATGATGCACAGAATGGGGATGTAGAAGTTTATTGTAATTTGCAAGGGGTAATGAAATTTCATGTAATTTGCAAGAGAGAAAAGAAAGTGGATCATTTACATGTTCAAGTGAGTTAGGAAAGAGGATTGTAGATGAATTAATGAAAATATGGGCTATTGCATGGCCTACCATATTCAATTGCCTAGCTCTAAATGGAACAAGTATTGTAACTCAGGATTTTGCAAGATACCTGGGCGAATTAGAATTGGCTGCCATTACCATACCCACTATTGTCATTTTGGGATTCAATTTAGGACTCTTTGTTAGTGTATGAATTTGAATGTAAAATTTTATCGTGTTCCATTTTACTTTACTCACGGCTATTGGTCATTCTGTGAATCAGTGGTTGTAATCATCTAATTCTTGACATAACAATTTTGACTTAATTATTCATTACTTCTTCCTTTCTTTTGTATGTTTATATAGTCCAATAAACAGTTCATGTAAGTTATTGGTGTCTTATTTCCCAAGAATAAATGAAATAGATAGCTTCTTTTAGGCCATTTATTATGTCAATCATGTTCTAACTCTTAATAGTAAATCTTAGTTTTGGATATTATTATAAAAGAATGAGGATTTTAGGCATGGTAAGTGTCGTTGAGACCCTATTTGGCCAGGCAATATCACATGTTAGGATTGTATATGCAGAGTGTGTTGATTAATTCTTCTCACCAATGTATATATTTGAAACCTCAATCTTAATGATCCTTGAACAGTTAGAATGTTACAAAATAAATAGGAACACTTTCAATCTGGCTCATTTTGCAACATTTTGCATATGTTTTCTACTTTCCAATCCAAAGATTTTTGTAGTCCCATTTGAGGAACATGGTCATTGCCTAGATCTCTATACCCCACAATTGGTCTTATCCTTTATGTTACCTATGGGTTTTTACTAGTGATATTGACATGGACTGGGCTATCCGAAACTTATATGCATTTTTCAAAAAATCCCATATCCTTGATCTATCATACAATCTTTCACTATGTCAAGTAACAACTTTGAACTAGCAATAGTTGTTGTTGTTGCAAGTTTTGGTATAGATTTTGAGGAACTCGTAGCTGCAACTGTTGGACCTTTAATTGAGGTTTCAGTTTTACTTTTATTGGTACATGTAATACTTGCTTTTTGAAGACATTGGTTTGGAGAAGCTACTACCAAGTCTAAAAATATTTGACATCGGTTATGATTGCAAGAGATGCTTATAGGACTAGCATGTATACAACACTATTGGTGTTTGTTTTGTTAAACTTATTTCATACCTATTACTTAGATAGTTCATTTTGAGCCATGAGGCTAAAAGAAAAATGTCTTTAATAATTTAAATTTATTATTTTGATAGCATTGTTGGTCTTGATTTCAAATCATGATTTATCTATTTTGGGCTTAAGAACTAGTACAACATCCTAGAACATTCATCCTTTAACATTCATTAATAGTAGCACATAAATACATAACATTCAATAACATGTGAAATAAGGTATTTAAACATGTGTCAACCAATTATGATTTAAGTTTGGATCACCTACCTGATACATACATCGTTAAGTGCTATCTAATTATGTCCAAGGCATCTGTACACTAGAGGCATACTCTACCTACCAGGCTTCCTACATACACATATACACAAGATCAAGACCCTTGAACTACTCACTCTAATGAATATGTAGTTATGGCTTCTAATTGTTTCGATGTAGATGTATTCACGTATTCCTATAACCACTGGTGAGATTTTCTCACCTAATGCAACTCTTCGCCATCATACACCCACTCGAGCAAATCAAGTGGTTTTCTATAATTACAATCCTATAATACCTTGGTACAACCTTTATGTTGTAGTTTATAGATAATGTAAGATTGACCTATATATGTCCTAACTCACTCCTTATATAGTTATGTTTAAAAACTTGTGATTGTTGAAACTGGATTGATACAAGTATGAGAATGCGGTTCAATCATTATTTTGTCACTGATGTCAAATCTGCTACTTGTTGGTAAGACAATTGCATAGATGATTTGAGTACTATCATTTGTTTGATTGATGAAGAGGATTTGATCAAATGAGGTAACAATAACACCTAGAGGAAAGGTTGAGTTATGATATGGAAAAGAAGTACAAGGATCAGTTAAGATAGTGATGTTATAGTACATTGATTATCTACTTAAGGTTGCAAAAGATGGATAGACTGATTAAGTTCAAAAGAACAAGAAAAATGAATTATGTCTATCAAGCTTAACAATCTACATAGTAGGTGCGGAGAAAAGTTGTGTAAGCTAAGTAGAAAATTAGTTGGAGCCGAGCAAAGTCAAAATTTAGTGTATGCTGAGTGATATAGTATTAGTTGAGTAAAGTTTAGTTGATGTCAAGCACCAATTAACTTTAGTTTGTGCCGAGTGATTTGATAGTAGATGTCAAGCAATGTTGTATATGTCGAGCATCAAAAGCAAGTTAATGTTGAGTGACAAAATTATGAGAAAGATCATGAATTTGATGAATCTGAGCTGACAAGTTTGATTTCTTGGACTGTGTGAACCATGTGGAAAATAAGCTTGATGAGTTGGTGGCACAAAATTCAAGATGAACAATTCTGAGGTGAATTCAAAGAGGATTGAAGGAGAGTTTCTAGAAGAGAATAAAATGAAAAGATGCATAGATTCATTGAATCCTACCTAATCCTACCTAACCCTAAAATGGATGATAGAGGATGAGCAACAAAAGATCTTAATTTTCTATTTATAGAGATGGTTGATCAAAAGAAAAGGTTGTTACATGTGAGAACCTAAGGAAGACAAGAAGTCTAGGGCATTGCTTCATTCAGTAATCAAAGAGAAGAGACTGCTATTGGCAAGCAAAGCAAGAAGACTCAAGGGTGTGAATGCTTGAAGGGTGAACAAGTTATCAGAGCTAAAGTGTGTGAAAGCCAAACAGAATAGAGGACTAAAAATAGAGATCTATAATCTGCAAGTATGTTGTAAGTTGTTATCAGATCAAGCCTTATTGTTACTTTCTAACCATCGTACCAGTCTAGTGTAAATCCTTTGGATTAAGGTTGACCTAATAGTCATTTGTAAATCCTTTTAACTGGGTGACATTCTAAGTGAATGATCTAAAGTCCTTTAGCGAGGCTCACTCCAAACATGGTGATTGAAATCCTTTAACCAGGTTACATTTAACAGTGTACATTGTAACCTTTAATAGGGTTGGCCTTTCATAGGGCATCACTTCAGAAAAGTAAGAATGAATAGCATGTTACTGGTGGTTTTTCCCAAATTGGGTTTCTACATAAAATCATTGTGTCAAATGTGTTATTGAATATGTTATGTTTCATGCTTACATTTGTGCAAAGTTGATTTGACAGTAACCTAAAGTTTAAGTGATTGTATGATCTAATGGATGTATGCATGATGAATATATTTTATGGATATAGGTCCACTAAGTTGTGAAAAGTTTTACTTGTACATCTAGATCTTTGATAACTGATTCATCCCCTCTCAGTTATTCTGAAGAATTCCAAAATTTGGTATCAAAGCCATCTGCTTAAGAGGACTATTTTGAAGGTACTAAAAGCAAAAGATCAAGATGTCAAAAAGAGAGGTACCCAAGCTTAATAGAGACAACTTCCCTATGTGAAAAAGTCTGATGAAGCTACACCTAGGAGGTCTTGGAGATCATGCACAATCTACCATCATCATAGAGCATGTCGATCCTGTTTGAACCCTAACTACTGAAGATATGAAAGGGAAGAAAGAACACAACCAAGCAATGTTGGAGATTTCCTTTGCCCTAAGTTATGTCGATTTTGATGATATCAAGGGTTGTGATAGTGCAAAGAAAATGTGGGATGCTCTTCACACCATCTATGGAGGAGACATAAATACTCTAAGAGCCAAATCTAAAAGTCTTAGAGATAAGTTCAATGATATGAGAATGCAAGAAGGTGAGAATGTTTCTTAATATTTCTCTAGGATAAAAGATGTTGTTAATGTAATAAGAAGAGCTACTAGTAAGATAGATGATGAGACTGTGCTAAGAAATTTTTTGAGAACACTATTACCCATTTATGCTATTAGAGTTTCTACAATACAAGAACTCTCAGATGTGTACCAGGTTCTAATCTGATTCTTGAAAGTCTGGTAGGTAGGCTCACTACTTTTGAGCTATCTATTTTTGATAATTTCAAACCTAAAAATTTTGAATCAGCTTTCAAAGCCAAGCTATCATTGAAGGAAACTAATGAAAAGAAGAAGAAAAAGGTAAAATATGTTTCCAATGATAGTGATACAGATGAGGAGGATGTAGAACAACTTGAAGCACTACTAGCAAGGAGATTTCACAGAGGTAAAGGAAAATTCAAAGGTAAGTTACCTATCATGTGTTTCAATTGCAATGAGGTTGGTCATATTGCTGCTAGATGTCTAGAGAAGAAGATTTACAGAGGTGGAGATAAGTACAAAAGTAGAAGAGATTAAGAAAACAAAGATTACAAAGAAAAAGGAAAGAAGTCTTGCTACATTGCTGAAGAGGAAACTAAAGATGGATATGACGATCATGATGATGAAGTGGTGTATGTTGCAATAAAGGACAATTTTGATTTTGATGAGGCAACTACACTAGTGTCTTGTGTGAACAAGAATGATAGATGGATCATTGATAGTGGGTGTTCACATCACATGACTAGAGATAAAAGTAAGTTCATTACCTTGAATTATTATGATGGAAATAGTGTAAGGTTTGGTAATGATGCACCCTGTCTAATAAAAGGAAAAGGTTCTATCAAACTGACAAAAAATATTTTATGTAACAATGCCTATTATGTTGAAGGACTTAACTATAATTTGTTGAATGTGTCACAACTAAATAGTTTAGGTTGTAAGGTTGAGTTTGAGAACAAGATTGCTAAGATATATGATACTGATGAAAAACTAATTGGAAAAGGTGATCAAACTAGAGGTGAACTATTCTACCTTGATATGGAGGATGCTACTTGTTTAGTTGTAGAATTTGATGATGTGTGGCTATGGCACAAGAGGTTATGTCATGTTAATTTTGATAACTTGGTTAGTATCAGTAACATGAGAAGAGTCAAAGGTTTACCTAAGTTGAGGAAACCTGACAATATAATTTGCAAACAATCTCAGTTAGGCAAAATGACAAAGTCTAGTTTTAAGAGTAGGACTCATACCTCTAAATGGATATTAGAGATTGTTCATACTGACTTGTGTAGACCAATTGATGTGAAAAGCTACAAAGGAGATAAGTACATTATGCTACTTGTTGATGATTATTCTAGAATGATAACAGTTATGTTTCTGAAACAGAAATCTGATGCTTTCCAAATGTTTAACTGGTACTTAGCAAGAGTTGATAAGGAAATAGGTAAAATTCTAATATGTTTGAGATCTAACAGAGGAGGAGAATTTGCATCAAATGAGTTTGAGATGTTTTGTAATGACAAAGAAATCAAAAGATAGACATCTACCCCTAGAATCCCTTCACAAAATACAATTGTTGAAAAGAGGAATAGATCTATAATGGGCTATGCTAGGATACTCATGATGGAGAAAAGTGTTGCTTTGAAATACTGGAGAGAAGTTGTAAGTACAACTATTTATACCTTGAATTGTGTGCAAATCAAGAAAGGTATACATTCAACACCTTTTGAACTATGGTATGGATACTCACCCAATGTAAAATATTTTAAGGTATTTGGAAGCAAGTGTTATTAAATTCTCAAGGATTTTAGGAATGGTAAATTAGATGCAAAAAGTGAAGAAGGTATATTCCTTGGCTATTCCACAAGAAGCAAAGCTTATAAGTGTTTAAATACTAACACTAACAAAGTTGTGGAAAGTGAAAATGTGAAATTTGATGAATATATAGAAGTACATGAGGATGAACCTATAAAGGAACTAGAAGAATACAAATAATTTGTATATTTTTAATGAATGTATGCCTGTTGATAAAGATGTTGTAAATCAAGTTGCAAATCAATAACAAGTTTCAGTGATTGTCGAGTCACATTCTATGAATGTCGAGTTGCATTCAAGAACCAAGCTACATTCAGGTGTTGAGTTATAGAATGAAGTTGAGGCACATTATAATTCTGAGATTAATGTACATGAAAGAGATGTTGCACTACCTAATAGAGATGTACATAGTGATTCAAAAGTTGAGAGACCAAATGAAGAAAATAGAGTAGAACCAAGATTGTCAAAGTATGTCAAGAGACATCACCCTACGGCACAAATCATTGGAGATAAAGATGCAAGACCAATGAAAAGGAATAAGTTGAGAAATGATACATGTTTTCTTAGCATGCATGAACCTAAAATAGTGAAAGATGCCTTGGAAGATGTGGATTGGAGTAAAGCCATGAAAGAAGAGATTGAGCAAATTAAGAAAAACAAGACATGGACTCTAGTTCCTAGATCAAAAGATATAAAAAAATTATTGGCACCAAATGTGTGTAGAGAAACAAGTTAGATGAAAATGGTGAAGTCACAAGGAACAAGGCAAGATTAGTTTGTAAAGGATATGCACAAGAAGAAGGGATAGACTATGGAGAAACATTCACTCTTATTGCAAGATTGGAAGGAGTAAGAGCTCTGATTGCTTACTCTACATACAAAGATTTCAAAGTTTATCAAATGATGTTAAATCTACATTTCTAAATGGCATATTGGAGGAAGAGGTTTACATCGAATAGTTAGAAGGATTTGTTGATGCTAACAACAAAAATAGAGTATGTAGACTACACAAAGCTTTATATGGTTTGAAGCAAGCACCAAGAGCATGGTATGAAAGGCTTCATAATTAGCTTGTGAAGATTGGTTTTGAGAGGATTGATGATAACAACAATTTCTACTTGAAGACAGAGAAAGGAAAAGGTATTTTACTATTTGAAATTTCTATTGATGATATCATATTTGGAGGTCAAGATATTTTATGTAAAGCTTTTGCAAATGAAATGAAGAAAGAATTTGAAATGTCTATTTTTAGAGAGATCAAGTTCTTTGTGGGTTTGCAAGTACATCAGATGAAATATGGTATATAGATCACTCAGTCAAAGTATGTAAAGGAGAAACTAAAAACTTTTGGATTGGAGGATTACAAGCTAGTAAGCACATCTATGGTGACAAGACATAAATTTTCAAAGAATGATGATTCAGCTGAGGTGAATCAAACATTGTACAGGTCTACGATTAGAAAATTACGATATGTAGTACACAATAGACCTGATATTGCATTATCTATTGGGATAGTTGCAAGATTCTCTGCTAATCCCAAGGAGAATCATTTGATGGTTGTTAAAAGAATGATGAGATGTCTAAAAAGGCATAGAGGACTATGGTCTATATTATAAGAAAAATGAGAAATTTTAATTGAGAGCCTACAGTGATGCTAATTGGGCTGGAAATATTGATGGCAAAAAGAGCACTAGTGGAGGAGTATTTTTCTTAGGAAAAAGGCTAATTAGCAAGAAACAAAACTTCATATCTCAATCTACTGGTGAAGCTAAATATGTTGTTGTTGCAATAAATTGTACAAACATTGTATGGATCAAATAGCTACTCAAAGGTATGAAGGAGCAAATCATTGGAAATGTGATACTTTATTGTGATAATACAAGTGTTATAAATATATCAAAAAATTCTATGATTCATACAAAGACTAAGCACATTGCAATCAAGTATCATTACTTGAAAGAGTTAGTTTAAGATAAAGAAGTGAAGATGGAATATGTTAACAAAAAAGAGAAAATAGTTGATATCTTCACAAAAGAATTATCTAAGGATTCTCATGAGCATCTAAGAGGTAAACTAAGGGTGATAACCATATCAAAGGCTATTTAAGAAGTATGAGAAGTACCTTGCATCAAACAAGATGATTGACATATGTTACACACTAATGCAGTGGATCTTACTTTAGGAGCTGCCTAAAGTAATCAAAGAGCTATAGTTACAAATTAGTCACAAGCTAGTTGATAGAGGGAGAAACTAAAAATGTTCATATCTACATATTAAGATGTCGAGTCTTTGGAATTTTTGTCAAAGAGGGAGAAAGACAAAGAAAGGGAGATTATAGAAGATACAAATAGAAGAAACACAAAATATCTACTCAAAGGGAGATAGTGCTAAGGGAGATATAAGAAGTGATCAAGAGGGAGTCATAAGGATGCGTTGATTGTCCGTTGATGAAAGTTGCTGATAGAGGGAGAACAAAATTTTGTAACCTATTCAGAAGATGAAAGTTACTGATAGAGGGAGAGATTTCAATACAAGGAATATTTTCTTTTTGGTATTATTCTTGAGTGTACTAATTAAGTTTGGTTTTCCATCAACGCCAAAGAGGGATATTGTTGAAACCGGATTGATACAAGTATGAGAATGTGGTTCAATCATTTTTTTGTCACTGATGTCAAAAATACTACTTGCTGGTAAGGCAATTGCTTAAATGATTTGAGTACTATCATTTGTTTGATTGATGAAGAGGATTTGATCAAATGAGGTAACAATAGCACCTAGAGGAAAGGTTGAGTTATGATATGGAAAAAGAGTACAAGGATTAGTTAAGATAGTGATGTTATAGTGCATTGGTTATCTACTTAAGGTTGCAAAGGATGGATAGACTAATTAAGTTCAGAAGAACAAGAAAAATGAATTATGTTTTCCAAGCTTAACAATCTACATAGTAGGTGCCAAGAAAATTTATTGTAAGTCAAGCAAAAAATTAGTTGGATTCAAGCAAAGTCAAAATTTAGTGTATGCTAAGTGATACAGTATTAGTCAAGTAAAGTTTAGTTGATGTCAAGCATGAGTAAACTTTAGTTAATGCCAAGTGATTTAATAGTGGATGTTAAGCAACGCAATATATGCCAAGCATTAGAAGCAAGTCAATGTCGAGTGTCAACATTATGAGAAAGATCATGAATTCGTTGAATTTGAGCCGACTAGTTTGATTTCTTGGATTATGTGAACTATGTGGAAGATAAGCTTGATGAGCTGGTGGCACAAAATTCAAGATGAACCATTTTGAGATGAATTCAAAGAGAATTGAAGGAGAATTTTCTAGCAGAGAATAAAATGAAAAGATGGGTAGATTCATTGAATCCTACCTAATCCTACCTAAACCTAAAATGGATGATAGAGGACAAACAATAAAAAATCTTAATTTCATATTTATAGAGATGGCTAGTTAGAAGTAAAGGTTGTCATGTGTGAGAACCTAAGAAAGACAAGGAGTCTAGGGTATTGCTTCATTTAGTGATCAAAGAGAAGAGACTGCTATTGGAAAGAAAATGAAGAAGACTTAAGGGTATGGATGCTTGTAGGGTGAACAAGTTATGAGATTTGAAGTGTGTGAAAGCCAAGTAGAATGGAGGACTAAAAATAGAGATCTGTAATCTACAAGTGTGTTGTAATTTGTTATCAAATCAAGCTTTACTATTACTTTCTAACCATTGTACTAGTCTAGGGTAAATCCTTTGGATTAAGGTGTTAGCAAATGGATTGTCCCTTGAGGAAATACATGTAAATCTCACCCTGAATGCCCAAGTGAGAGGAAAAACTAACACCAACAGTTGGATAGGTTATCACGGGGTTGATAACCTTCCTCTGAATTTTATTGGGTAAAGCTCCCCATATGAAATATTCAATGAATCAAATGTGAATGCTTTTACCAGAAAGCATAAAAGGATATCAAACATCTACCTATAAATACAATGTAGATGTGGGAACCTAAAAGACTACAAGAAAGTATTAATAAATGACACAAAGTTCATTTGCATGCAGCGTTACAAATAGAATGAAATCTGAGAAAGTAAAGAAATAGAGCTTTTAGAACACTTTGAAATCAAATATATTCAGGAATTCATGACATAAATGCGTTTAGAGAAAACTGAATGTCATACAAAGATGACGATCAGTGGTGAGAAAATTGCCCAGATTCAGAGCTCCAATATGCAACTATCTCCCGAGTCTCCCTCCTCTAAAAATGCAAAACAACAAAGTTTTCATTACATTGTGCATCTAAATCATCAATTAAAAAGGAAACTTGAATTCCCTTCCCCCAGACACATTCAAAAATTAGAATATGCCTTATTTTCCAACACAAACTTCATAAATTAAAACCAAGCACTGCTCTTTCTCTCTCAGCAAATACAAAAAATAAAACTTCCCATCAACCCTTCCATTCTGCAACTCAAAGTCTTCAGTTTAGAAAAGAAGTGGAACCCCTCATTACTCTCCTATTGGCTTATTTATTCCTCCTCTTGTCAATTTCTATTCAGTTTCCATAACTGATTCTTGCTGGCTGATCCTTTTCAATTTCTCGAGAAATTTCCCCATTTTCTTCTCTTCATCTTCCACTCTTCGGCAAGCATCACCTGTTTAGATAACAAGTTATCATGCCTTTATATTCTTTTTCTCGATTCTCAAATAAAGTATTTCTTTTTAACCACTTTCTCTATGGGATCCCTTAAAGTTGGTCTTTATTATTTTCCTGCACTATACTTTAAAAATATGTGCTTGAACAGAAATTCTAAATTATATCTCCACATATATATATCTTTGATCTGCACTATTTCACTTTTAAACTCAATGAAACTCACATCTTTATTTCCTAGGCAGTCACCACGTGGCCTCACCTCATACTCATGGTATTTTCTTTTTCCAAAATTAGAGCCAACCAATGAGGCCACGGGAAGGGAAGGACAGTGATCGTTAAGGGAATCCAATCTTCACAATTAATCAAACCCGATGCTTTTTATTACCAGAGACACCTGAGCCTTCACCACTCAAATCCATGTACCATTTAAAAGTTGCAGACCTGGAGTTTTATGCAATTGGCTTGCGAGTCTTACTATCTTCGTTGGTTGTTTAAATGTAGAAGTGTAGATATAAAACATATTATTTCATCATCCTTTGTGACAATGAAAGCAGCTCGCATTCATGGTTTCTATAAAAACCAAATGTTGTATCAAACATGCAACTTTACATGCTCCTACTCGATATATTTTGATAAAGAATTTTGTTGTGAGAGAGAGAGGTCGCGGGCTCTATGATTTAAACACTTTTCAAAATGGTTATAACAACCTCCAATCGGCCTTTGACCTGACTAGACTCATCCTATTATGTGCTTGTGATCTTTCTGAAATGCTCATCTCCTTTGCACTGAGTCATTTTCATATCCTGATGTCGCCATTCCTCTATCATTGTGCCTTAAACAAATCTGTCGTAGACAAAAATCCAGACATATTTCTTTGATTAGTCTCTGTACCACTTCACTTGGCTTGGCTCCCTTCTTCCATCAATACTGTCGATGAATTACTCCTCTGAGCTCGTGGTGATGAAATTATGATCCTACGAACACATCCAATTTCTTATCGAATGACTTGGTGATGTCTCTTGTGAACCCACAAATAGTGGTAAATGATCATTGTAAAATCCTCGGGCATGTGGCTTGGCTTTGCCCATTTTATAAGTTTATGCCTTTGTCGGTGGTCGTGCTTCACAGAACAATCTGAGGGCAGGTTTTACACCTAATGCCTTTGTCTTCTTACAGGCCCGCAGCTCCACATATCTGAATGAGAGATCAACCTCTCTTTCATCAAGCTCAAGCATAAGTTATATTTATATACACTTAATTACCTCAAACCATGCAACTTTGCAGTCAGACCAAATCATAAAGAGCATTCAAATCTTCAAGTTGCCCTGCGGCTTTCTCACCTTCGAGGCATATTGCCAAACAGTTTGATGGTATATAATGTGTCATTCCATGCATATTTATAGTTGTGCCTCTTCTCAAGAAGACCCAAGCTCATGCTCTCCATTTGCTAGCATCATGACCAATGTCCTTCAGCAGCATTCTATCAAATTGTTCACATACACATTGGCGCATCTGGACTCTGTGCAAGTAACTCACGATGTGCTGTTAAGATTCTTTGAAATGTTTGAAGACCATTGACTATCTAAGTGTTGGGTTGAGGATATAATTCCTTGCTTCAAATATCAGAATTAATTGTATAGAAGCTAGAGTAGTGTGTGTATTCAGAGCAAGAGTTTGTGTATGTAGAAGTTCGAGATCAGAATTAGACAGATTTGCAGAACTAGCTCCAGCCATTAAAATTAGAGTATAGCCTAACATTTGGTTTCTCCTTTTTCGGTTCCATTCACACTGATACCTGACATTCCATGAATCCATGTTGAACATTCATTACTAACAATACCTTCTCTCACTAAAAATAAAGCCCGACTGCAGGTTAAAGGGGTAACAGACCCTCTAAGGAAATTTTCCATAACCTTTGCAACATCAATTTCATTCATATCCCATCCTCTACTAAGAATGAATTAAGGAGGGAGAGAGAGGTTTCTAATACTTTGAAGGAGATTCACAATTAAAGATCTCTTAGCCAGATTTGGTATTGTGAACCATGACCTCAAGAACCTGTGCCTCAAAATAGTCATTTGGAATTTACAGATAGTGAGCCTTCAATCTCAAACTTTTGAGCTTCTGAAACCAAGTTTAAATCCTAACCTTTGAATCGAATCTTACAGTTGAAATCGAATTCAAGTATCGAACTAAACATTGATTCTAAACTTTTATGAGTCAACCGATTTGCACCTTGAACCATTAGGATCATTTTGAATTATGCTTGTGTTGAACCTGCATAATGATTTATTTGAACCGCTAAACCATTTTGAACTACTTTAAACTGATGGTATCTGATTATGAACTTTTCTGAATGGACCATTCTGCACTTTCTTGGAATCATTAAACTGACAGAATCTGGAACTGAAGTATGGACTGAGACAGGATTCTGAACCCTTTTGAACTAACAAATCTGCATCTCGAACCACTTTGAACTCTCGAACCACTTTGAACTGCTTTGAACTGAGTTTGAAGTGCTTCAGAGAGGTTCAAAACCTGAAACTGAAAGTTTTAAAACCATGTCCACATTGGGTACTAACATAAGGTTAACCTAATAGTCATTTGTAAATCCTTAACCAGGTGATATTCCAAGTGAATGGTCTAAAGTCCTCTAACAAGGCTCACTTCTAACAAGGTGATTAAAATCCTTTAAACAGGTCACATTTAATAGTAGGTCATATTTAATAGTGTGCATTGTTACCTTTAATAGGGTTGGCTTTTCATAGGACATTACTCCAGAAATTTGAGAATGAGTAGCATGTTACTAGTGGTTTTCACAAATTGGGTTTACACATAAAATCAATTTGGCAAATGTGTTATTGAATTTGTTATGTTTCATGCTTACATTTCTGCAAAGTTGATTTCAGAGTAACCTACAAGTTTAAGTGATTGTATGATCTAATGGGTGCATACATGGTGAATATGTTTTATGGATATGGGTTCACTAAGCTACAAAATTTTTTATTTATACATCTAGACCTTGGATAATTGATTCACCCCCCTCTTATTTTCTCTAAAGAATTCCAACAGTGACAATAATCAATGGGTCTAAATAGACCAGTCAAGTTAATGCTAGCTGGGAACAGTTGATTGTTTGATTTATTATACCTAATCTAATGACAGTTCTACAAGAATTTGTAATCAACCTAGCTAATTAGCAACTACACCAATTGAACTAGGTTATGGCTTGTCACTTAGCACAGATTGAGAGAGTTTTATTGTTTTATTATATGGATTCTAGAATATGTATGCAGATGGAACAATTTTTCTGTTATGCTAATAAGTAATAAGCAACTTAAAAAAGATCTCTCTGTATATATATAAAGACTACAATTTGTGTGTTTTGTCATGTATTGCATCTGCATTTGCTTTGTCATTTCTTAAGTTATAAGAGTGTTTCAAGGTTGGGAACCACTTCAACATCCTTTGCATTGTTTAGAGGTAATGTCATTGTGGCAGTGAGAATAACTTCAGTGAAGAGTTGAATGTAAGGAGTTACTACCCTGAACATTTAAGAAACATTCAATAGCCTGTGAAATAAGGTATTAAAACATGCCTCAACTAATTATGATTTAATCTTGGATCACCTACCTGATTAGTTTGGAATTTTCTTCTCACCAAAAATCATAAAATGTAAGAACAAATATGCCAAAAAGAACGTAAAAAGATGATTATCGTGCACAATCATTTTGTTTAGCTATTTTGGCACAATTGCTCTTACAATTTTTTGGCTCAATCTCAACTAGTTAGTATGTGTTTTGAAAAATTATTCTTAGACTATGAGTCACGAAAATGAGAAATATCAAACTTGAAAAAGATGTACAATGCTTGTCACTTAGCACGGGTTGAGTGAGCTTTATTATTTTATTATTTGGATTAGAGGTAATGTCATTGTTTTATTATTTGGAAACACTTCAACATCCTTTACATGGTTTATAAGTAATGTCATTGTTTTATTATTTGGAACCACTTCAAACACCTATGCCAGAGTTACAATACAATGTGAAGTTGATTTTATATATTACAAAAAAAAAAAAACAACAACATAAATCATTCCCAATTTTATGTTCACAACTCAAATGCTCTCCCATGGTCTAATCTCTCTATTGTGCCAAGATCTCTTTGTTTATATACATATATACATACATACATACGTATACACATAGATATTATATATATGTATGTATGTATGTATGTATGTATGTATGTATGTATGTACATACATATACAACAATCACAAGGGCACAACAACAAAATCCTAGATCTCCATTGATCTCCATAATCCACAAGATCTCTCTCTATATATACATACATACATATATATACACATACATACATATGCATATGCAATTTTATCACCTTGGAAGGCATTTGATTATAAATATGGAAAAGTTGCAAAAATTGACAAAAAGTTGCCATGCAACAAATATTGTTGCTGAGCAACTTTTTTTGTAAATTTGGAAGGTCAACAATCAAAGTTCTGTTTTGATTGAACAAGTAGGAATGAATATGTAAGGTCAAAAGATATAGCCTATAAATGAATTTTCTTCAACCTAGGAAAGGTTTGGAGTTGATATGTATGAATTTGAATCAATAAGAAAGCAATTTTGGTGGGAAAATATGTGTAGACAACAAGTACAATTTTAAGATCTCCTTGCAGTTTTACAGTAGGTTCATGCTTGTATTATGAAAAGTTGTGTTTTTGCTTCCTAGAAAAGGTGCTAAAATTTGAGGTGTGTAGGTTAAGCTTGAAGTACTTTATATTTTTTTTGTATCTGCTGGTTACCCCAATCTATGCTTAGGGTTTTAATTGAAATGGAGTCTCCTTCCTAATCCCCACAGTGGAAAACCCTTTTTTTTTTTGTGTAGAATGGGTATAGGATGGAGATGAATGTTTTACTTTTTATTTTCATAACACCCACCCGCTTGGAGTACCTAGTTCGAGGGCAAGTAAGTAGAGATAGTGCAAGATATGAAGCCACCTAAGATGTTTTAAGATGCCAACTTGCAAAGAAATATAGTTCCCTATAGTCAAAATTCTTATGAAAGGATGAGTTGCAGAACCCATTAGTTATGTTATGATAGATTCCTTATATAACAATTAGAAATGAAAGCATGTAAAACTCTTAGATCTCTTGTAAGTGTTGTCTTGCTTGGGCAATAAACAATTTGGCCTTCTTAGCTTTTTGTGACCACCCATACACATATCTTGTGTCCTTTTAACATCTTCAATAGTGTGATGAAAAAACCATGACCTTTATGCCTCAAGTCCACAATATATATCTCATGTGCACCACTATGAACTTGAGTACGAACATAGGAAGACTCAACCATGTTATTGAGTTCATGTGAAATGGATGCTACCTCATGATCAAAACTATTTTTACAAAAATCAAAATAAATATCATACATTGGTTACATATTTTCAACATCTGTAATAGGCTAAGCCATGATTGTAATTTGATCCATTTTGTGATCAACGTGAAGTCTCAATGGTGTACTATGTGCTTCCTCTTGATCCAAGGTTTTTCTCTTCTTTAGGGATACCACATGATGATTGATTTTTACATTGATTTTGATGAGTTGTAGTTCACAATTTATGAATGATTATCATAAAGTGAAGATTTATTTGTTGATCTCAGATTGGTTTTGACAATTGAGTGTCAACACACTTAAGAAATTTTCTAAGTTGATGCCAAGTATAGTGTAGATGTCAAGTTACAATATGTGTCAAGCAAGAAATTCAACAAGTGCTGAGTCATTCAGATGCCAAGCAAACAGACAATGCCAAGCAAGTTTCAAGTACCAAGTGACTAATAGATGTCGAGCAAGTTCAAGTGTCGAGCAAGATAGAATTTAGTATGTGTCAAGCATCAGTAATCATCAAGTGCCAAGTAACATCGAATCAACATATGAGTTTGTGCCTTCACAAACTAAGATGTAAACTATTTTTGAGATGACATATGGATAAATCTTGAAGGATTAAAGATAAGATCAAATATTTTTGGATTCCCTATGCAATCAACATGCAACCAATCAGAAAAATGAAAATATTTAAGCAAGAAAGTTAGATGAATCTCAATTGTAGATTCATACCTAACCCTAAGTCACAAAATCCTTTTAAGGAGGTCAAAGCCCCATAATTTATAGAGTGAATAGAGTGTGTGAGAGAGAATGCATGCGAGGAGATAATTCTAGATTTGAAGGAAGTGAAAGGGGTAAATTGATCAGGTTGAAGGTGACTTAGAAGAAGGATAGAATTGCAGAATCAGTTATCAGAACAAAAGGATCAAGGTTATATTATTTTCATACTAGATTAGTGAGGATCAGATTGGATAGAACAAGGATCTAAAATTAGCAATAGAAGATTGCAAGTAGTCAAGTCAAACATTCTACTATACTTTCTAATAATTGTATTAGCAAAATGAAATCCTATGGAGATAGGTTGGTTTAACAACCATTGTATAAAGCCTTTAATAAGGTGACATTCCAAGTGAATTTTTTGTAAATCCTTTAGCCAGGTACACTTTTTGATAGAGTGTTAATATCCTTTAATAGGGTAGGATCTAACAATCCTTGTAAACTTTTGATAGGGCAGGCCTTTCACAGGGCAAATCACGAGAATGGTCAAAATATGTAACCTTAATAGGTGAACTTTATTGTTGTAGTAGTGAAGAGTTGTGGGTGTCATCCCCACCCCAGTTTTACCTTCTCATTGGAGGGTTCCTAGGTAATCATATATGGTGTTAAGTGTGTATGTGAATGCATTTGCTTTACATGTTATTTCTATATTTTTATGCATGCAATGTTTTAAAATTAAAATTTTATTGGTTAAAGTTTAGTACTTCTGATTCACCACCCTCCCCCCACCCTCTCAGAAGTATACTTCCCACTTGTAAATCCCAACAATTGGTATTAGAGCTAATTTCTCATCAGAAGAAGCCTTACATCTTAGAGAAAAGATCTTGAGATGGAAGTCTACAAGTTGGGAAAGACCATTGCGAATCAGGAGATTGAGATACACCTCTTACTGCAACAATTGGATGAAGCCAGAAATGCTTTAAGGAGTTCGTTAAAGAGAAGGAAAGACATTGCCATAGCTGAGAATGACACCCAATACAAGGAGATTAACACCACAAAGTTATTTGTAGATGGTAACTCATATGAGTTTGATGTAGCAATTGTAGATCTCATGGACAAGAATAGAGCACAAGCTAAAGAGATTAGACATCTCAAATTGGAGCAAGAATCACAAGCAATACTGTTATGTGAAGTGATTGAACAAAAGAAGAAAGCCATTAAGGATAAGGCCATGATTGAAGAAGATAAAAGAATCTTGTCAAACAAATTGGAAGAAAAATCAGTAGAATTGTCTAAGATCTCAAATATGCAACTAGACACCTTAAGCCATATGATGAATGCCCATCATGAGTTGAATGTTAAGGACATTGAGATAACTACATTGAAGTTGCAAAATGAGCAACTGTAGAATAACCTAAAAAGAGAGAAGGAATTTTTTGAAAGCTTCAACAAACCAAATGAAGCCATCAAGTACTTTGAGCAGCTATTGAAATCCCCTAGATCCAATAAAGATACATCAAGCTTGGGCTACACATGCGCTAAAGAAGAAGAGTCATCCAAGATTGCTGAACAAAGGAATGACAAAGGTAAGAACTCCAAACCCACTTGTCATTTTTGTGGTAAGAAAGGAAATACAACTAATGTTTGCAAGAACAAGAATGGTAGTTAGAATGCCAAGCCAAAGAATATGACACATTGTTACAAGTGCAACAAACAAGGTCATCAGGCACATGAATGCAGAAGTAGGACTATACATGCACCAAGATTTGAAGGACGTTGTTACAATTGTTAGAAGTTTGGACACAAAGCCTTTGAGTGCAAATCCAAGACCACATGGTCATCAAATAAGGGAAGAAGCCATGAAAATTCCTATAATTGGGATTACAATACAAGACATAACTGTCATTACTGTCAAGAGTATGGACACATCCTTGAGAATTGCATAAGAACACATTTCAGTGGAAGCTACGGTAGAGGGTTAAGGCAAACTACATGCTTTAGCTATTTAAAGACTAGTCATATCAGCAAGCACTGCCCAACAAGATCAAAGGCACCTAACTCAGACTCAAACAAGGGAAAAGGCAAGGTAGATGTTGAGAACATTAGAGGAGAGATGAATAAGACATGGAAGAAGAAAGATGGATGCAGCACATCAAATGGAGGGATCACTTTGCCTAAAGGGTCAAGTGGTCATACTTCATCAAACTAAGCAAAAGAAGGTATGTGGGACTAATATTTAAATGATTTATCATACATCAGTTCCTAGAATGAGTTCGTATTGAAAAGGATAGATCAACATGAATAAAGATGCAAGGTTAAATTTTTTAAGTTGCTTTCAAATGTCGAGTAAAATCCTAGTATATGATGAGTTGTCTACCAAAGTCAGTTGGAACCGAGTCAGCAGTGGTTGCCAAGTAAAAGGAAATTCTTATTGAAGCTGAGTAAGAGAAACTCCAGTGGATGTTGAGTGTTCAAAAATCAATGGAAGCTGAGTAAAGTAGAATGTATAAGGAGCCGAGTGGATAGTTGTATATGCACCAAGCATTAAATACTATGCAATGAAGGGTATAAGGTCGAGTTTTTGATCATTTTTCATCATTGTAAACATAGAGCGAGAGAAAGATGAGCATAGAAATGATTTCCAAGCAGAGATTGATGCTTTTGCAAAGATTCTAGCTAAGACTTCATTGATCTAAGGTATTTACTCAAGTGTTGAGCTATGCAGCTACGCAATTTTTACATCTTGAAACCCTAGTTTTAAGAAATGGCATCTAGCTCTAGGAATCCCAAGGACAAGGAACCATTTGAGGTTCAGTTGGTCAACAATAAAGTTAAACAACTAGATTTTAGACCAATTCCTAAAGTGGCTTACAAAAATGACCCTACTGACGCTTTATCTATTATTCCACCTAAGGTTGTTCTGGTGCAAGATATCAGAAAGTGTTATAATTATAAAATTGGAGCAATAGATGACATGGAGATTCAGCAAGCCTATGAAAAACTATGTGAGAATGGGGTATTAAAGGAGGAATTTCATATTTTTGAAAGAAATGGCTTAACATGTGCCCTAGATTTCCCTGCAATTTTCAAGACTGAATGGATAAGAATAATTTTGAGCTGAATTCATGAAGGATGCTTATGGTTGGAAGGTGGACCCATTGGGTTGTCAAAAAGAATCATACATAGGGTGACAGGTTACCCAACCCTAGAATGGCCAAAGACCCTGTGGAGTGATTCAAAAGAAGCAATTGAAAAGAACGTCGGGGCAAAGTGGAATAAAAGAGGCATGACTATTGACACAATCAGAGATCCACTTGTAGAATTTGTTGTTAAGGTCATATCCCATAAAGTCTACCATTCAAGCTAACTAAACAGTGTACCTTGCATTGCAGTTGATGTGGGATACAAACTTGTCAAGAAGGATCATACATATGATCTAGCAGAACTGAAACTACAATAGATTATGGAGAATTTGGGAGCAATAAGGAGATCCAAGAGTGCTCAATGTAAGTTTGGATCAATTTTTTATATGCATATTTTTCTATGTTCAGAATGAATTTCCCTTTTTTGGTAAGATAAGTTGGAAGACAAATAGGTCTCTAGCAGTACAAGTTAATGATTATATAGAGCAGATGGGAGCCAATTTTGAAACCTTAATGACAAGCTATTTTGAAGACTTCGAAAATTCTATGAAGCAAAGGCTCAGAATACCAATTTCTCTTGTAGAATAGCATATAAATAACATTTTTTTATTAGTTGACATTGACTACACTTATATCCAAGTAGCAGTACCAAGGGTGAGATGGCTAAGGCCACTTGGATATGAGATTAGCATAGATGAGGCCTTAACAGAAATCATAACATTACTTGCAGAAGACATTGATAAATCTTTTGGCACTTTTGATTTTGTAAAGTCTAAGGTAGAGATGGAACTGAAAACTACTTCAACCCTAAAGAAAAAGGACAATTTGGTCAAAAAGATTAAGGCTAAATTTGGGGAAGGGACAGTAGAAGGTGAAGAAGAAGATGAAGAAGAAGAAGAATAGGGCCAAGAACCACTTGCCTTGACACAAGGCATGGGTGAAGATGTTGAAGAGAAAGAAGGTGTCGAGGAGGAAGAGTAAGCCAAGGAAGTACCAACCAAACCAGAGCCTAAAAAGAGAAAAGCTCAAAAACAACCTCCAGCATAGCCTAAGGGCAAAAAGACTACGAAGCCAAGCCTAGTCAAGCCTACTACAAGGGCAAGTAAAAGAGCCACAACTAAGGAGGCTAAGGAGAAATAAAAGAAGAAGGCTATCGAGTAGAAAGGTCTAGCAAAGAAGAAGCTAAGAAGAAAATATGTTGCTCAACTTGACTCGAATGAAGAGAGAACAGACTCAAAAGACACAAGCCAATTTAGAGTGGTAAGTCACACCACCAAGTTTGATTTAGAAAATATATGTGATAATATTAGAGATAATGCAAACTTATCTGGCTTAAAGAGCATTGATTTTAATAAGTTGAGTAGAGGAGAACAAAACATGGTTGAAGAATCAGTCTACACCATGATGGAAAAGTTCAAGAACACCCCACTTGAACTTGACAATTCAATGCCCAAAGAGTTATATTCTATTGTTGAAAATAAATGGCATTATTTCCTTAATATGGAGAAAGAAATAAGAGAGTCAACATTGGCTCGAGTAACGCCTAAGCTCACAAAAGGGCAAATAACCAAGGCTAATAAGAAGCATGGGAGCAAATTTGCACCCAAATATAGAGCCTCTAACATTCTTCAGAATAAGGTTGAAGATGTTGTTAAGAAGTCCACTCAAATGTGGAAGTTAATCTATGGCCTAACAATTGTTAAAGAAGGAGAATAAGATCCCTTTGAAGGGAGAAATAATGGAGAAGAAGATGACAATGAAAAGGAAGGTGAAGGTGAAAAAGAAAAGGCAGATGAAACTGTGGAGGAGGAAACACAAAAGAAAAATGATATGGCAACTGTTGAAGAGCAGCAAATAGAATAGAGTGTGCAAAACACACAATTGCCACCTCCAAGTCCTCCACATGACACATCCACACCTACAAATACATTAAAAGTGAAGGATGTTCCTAACAACTCTAGTTAGAACATAAACCCATTGACTGCAGAGGATCTCAAAAAGATCCTTGACCAATCAACTCTACAAGCCCAATTATGCAGTAATCCAGTGTTGGTCAGTGTAGATGAGTTGTAAAAAGTAGTAGTTAACTTGACTAGGGATAATATGGCAACACAAGAAACATCCTCTGTCATCCCTATAGCTACAAGTGGACAACCCAAGGAGCAAGTCGCACAAGATACATAAGCTAAGGTTGATTCCATAGATAAAATCACTACAACTGTCGAGGAGCCAGTAAAGGATCAAATAGGACAAATGGATACTTTTGTTCCTACTACACAAGTATAAGGTACACCTCCACAAATAACCATTGTTGATAAAGACATATTAGAGGAGGAGAAGGAGACCCCAAAGGAAAAGGAGCAAGAATCAATTCAAACTTTGGTTAACCTGCCAACCACTAGGACTCTTACAAGAATACCTCAAAAGTTGAGCACTGAAGCAATACCGCTTCAAATTTCTTCACTAGGCTCGAGCTCAAAAAAGGTTGCAAGGGTACTTCACTATGGAGACCCTACAATAGATGAAGAAATATTCATTCCTAAGTATGACTATGCAACCATAAACATTGATCAAATCAGTGAAGTGCAAGAGGCACTAGAGAGGAAGAATATGCAAGAGATACTTAGAAATGAGTATAAATAGAGGCAAGCATTAATTGAAATAAAAGACATATTTTTAGATGCATTTAGCTTGTAGGCACCTAATGAAACAAAAGCCCATTATGGAGCAACTTTCAAAAATAGTGGACCAAGTGCAAAGTGAAGACCATGATACCAATGCAAAACTGATGGAATGGTTAGAAAAGAAGTTTCAAATAAAGGTGAATGAAAGAATATCTAGTGAGATAGCACTATCACAGATAGAGCTAGCTAAGAAAATTGAAAAGGTGAAGATAGTACTTGAGAATATTTTCTCATTGTATTCAAAATTGTGTGATCCTTCCATCTTCACACAAGAAACCAACCAAAGAATAATGAGCTTGGAAAGGAACTTGAAGATATCAAGCATGCAACTACCTAAAGATCCATCTCAAAGTGAGAAGCACTTTAATACAACACTTCACACACAAAAGGAACTAGTTGTATTGACAAGAGAAGAGGCTAACACTAGAGCCAAATTATTTTAGATTCAATCCACCCTAACCCCTCACATGGAGATTTTAAAGAAAGAACTAGCCTACGCAAAAATTGTGATAAAAAAAGATCAAAATCTTTCTACATTAGATGGCTTAGTTCACCTTGCAGTAGAGACAACTATACAAATCAAATCCCTAGAAGTTGCAATACAAAACTGGGATGCTACTTTGCAAATTATAATGGAAGTAAACAAGACCTTCTTGGCCAAATATTCAGTTAGTGTATAGACCCTTTGACATAAGTGTCAAAAAGGGGGAGAAATTGAAAAGCCAGAAGGATACTTAATCTGCAAAGGGAGACATGAGAAAGGGGGAGCCAAAATGAAAGGGGGAGTGATAAAATAAATAGAGAAAAGAAAGGAGAAGAGCAAAATAGGAAACAAGGCATAACAGGATACACAAGATAAAGAGTATCAGAATTCAGAATAAAGACAAGGAGAATTAGTAGAGGCAAATCAATTTACTCAGAGAGATTTTAAATACAAAGATATGGCACATCAACTCAGGGGGAGACACAAAATTTTGAGGTATATAGTCCTTCACAAGATTTTGAACAAGTTTGAAGTTTTGTATATATGTCAAATAGAATGTATATTATACTTAAGGAGATTAGTTTCATCATGTATAGTTAAGTGCTTTTGAGACTCATGTCAAAGGAGGAGATTTTTGATCTCAGATTGATTTTGACAATTGAGTGTCAACACACTTAAGAAATTCTCTAAGTTGATGCTGAGTATAGTGTAGATGTCGAGTTACAATATGTGCTGAGCAAGAAATTCAACAATTGTCGAGTCATTCAGATGTCGAGTAAACAGACAGTGTCAAGCAAGTTTCAAGTGTTGAGTGACTAATAGATGCCGAGCAAGTTCAAGTGTTGAACAAGATAGAATTTAGTATGTGTCGAGCATCAATAATCATCAAGTGTTGAGTAATACAGAATCAACATATGAGTTTTTGCCTTCACAAACTAAGATGTAAACTGTTGTTGAGTTGACATACGGATAAATCTTAAAGGGTTAAAGATAAGATCAAATCTATTTAGATTCCATATGTAATCAACATGCAACCAATCAGAAAAATAGAAAGATTTAAGTGGGAAAGTTGGATGAATCTCAATCGTAGATTCATACCTAACCCTAAGTCACAAAATTCTTTTAAGGAGGTCAAAGCCCCATAATTTACAGAGTGAATAGAGTGTGTGAGAGAGAATTCATGTGAGGAGATAATGCTAGATTTGAAGGAAGTGAAAGGGGTGAATTGATCAGGTTGAAGGTGACTTAAAGAAGGACAAAATTGCAAAATTAGTTATCAGAACAAAAGGATCAAGGTTACAACATTTTCATACCAGATCAGTGAGGATCAAATTGGATAGAACAAGGATCTAAAATTAGCAATAGCAGATTGCAAGTAGTCAGGTCAAACATTCTACTATACTTTCTAACAATTGTTTTAGTAGAATGAAATCCTATGGAGATAGGTTGGTTTAACAACCATTGTATAAAGCCTTTAACAAGGTGACATTCCAAGTGAATGTTTTGTAAATCCTTTAGCCAAGTACACTTTTGATAGAGTGTTAAAAAAATTTAACAGGTTAGGATCTAACAATCCTTGTAAGCTTTTAACAGGGCGGGCCTTTCACAGGGTAAATCATGAGAGTTGTCAAAATATATAACCTTAATAGGTGTAACTTTATTGTTGTAATAGTGAAGAGTTGTGGGTGTCATCCCCACCCCAGTTTTACCTTCTCATTGGAGGGTTTTCGGGTAATCATATATGGTGTTAAGTGTGTATGTGAATGCATTTTCTTTACAATTTATTTCCATATGTTTATACATGCAATGTTTTAAAGTTAAAAGTTTAGTAGTTCTGATTCAACACCCCCCCCCCCCCCCCCACCCTCTTAGAAGTATACTTCCCACTTATAAATCCCAACATTATTTAATGCAAAAATGTTTTTTTTCCAAATAGGTAATCAAGGCAACAATATTTAAGAAGTAAAATAGTCAACATATAGATTTAAAATGAATCGTTTCCCTTTGTTCTAAAGAAGACATCACTTTGTGTAAAGGACATGAATGCTACTATATAATTCTTTAGACTTGAATAAGAAAAAGATTATGATAAATATATCAGGTAGTGGACATGAAGCTAAAGTGATGATAACATTAAATGACATATACAGGTGACTATTTGGGAGTGGCAATTAAAACAACACACGTGTATGACATTAATTCATGGTTTGAATAGCCTCTCAATCATCATCCAATACATGGATATCCATGTTGGTGTTGAAAATGATTAGAAGAGTAAACATTTATAATCAAGATTGGGACAATTATATTCACTAATGTCAATGATGCTCCAAGACAGTGATATAAAGATAAAGACAAGATTTTGAATGAACAATTCATATATAATATAAGAAAATGGAATAATGTTTCCACATCATGTTAGGAAAAAAATTACAAATTTAATAAAAAGCCTAATATTCCAAAAGATAGAGTCATAATAGGGGTGGAATAAATGATCATGATTCCACTGATATGTCTAAATGAGGTTTGAATATTCATGAAATAGAATAGTGACTTAATGGTTGGCTACGAAATGAGACACTAGTGTTTGTGTTTAATGATAAGATGACAAAACAAAGTTATGTAGTGACAACCAATACATGGAGATGAAGATTTATGATAGTGACCAATTTAATAGATAAACAAAAATATATATAATAAGAGTTCAATTTTTGAATGATTAAGAAGATGGAATCCAAATTATCAAGTGTGTATGAAGCATTGAAAATTCTACAGATAGTTGTGGTTATGAATGATTATCAATTTATGGATATAATATTAAATCTTATATATAGTATAGAAGATAGAAGCATTAAAACCTCATAAACACCTTATTATCTAGTAATTGTCCCAATAATAAACTTCTCTAAAGTGTGAGTCGAGGATAATGAAAACCTCCAGTAATGGCAGAAGAGTATGGACATCAAGATCTTCACCCACACTTTTATTAACTTTCTTAATCAATACATTCCAAAGGTTTTTAATGCTCATTAAAAATCTATCTGGCTCTGTGACAAAATCCAGCAGAGAATGAACACCCACATCATCTCATGCCTATCCAAAATACTTGCCAAGAAAATCAAAGAAGGTTTTTTTTAGTATGGGTTGAGGCAAGGCTAAGAAAGCCTGTGTAGCAACAAAAAAAGTATCGTGGAGAGGCAAATTGACATAGACTTTTGGGTCAAAACTAGAGGAGCCTAATGTTTGCAATACAAATTGGTGCAATTATTGTAAAAAAGACAACAGTGTAAAGGAATTTTCCACTAGTCCATTTTTAGCTGGGCAACTGCCCTTTCCTCCTATCAGACTGAAAGCAAGTGCTAAAAGAATGATTATGGTAATGTATCTAGCAGAAATGAAAGTTAATCCATGAACCCTTACCTTGAAAGCAAGTTCCAAATAGAAGAGTACAAGAATAATGTTGCAGAAGACAGAGAATAGACCATGGGTGCTTGACATTGGGTGAGTGGTAATGTAAAAGGATGCCCTTGGTGATGGAAGAAACATTTTTGATGTGGGTCTCAAGTTTGAAGGCTTATAAGCCCAAACATTGTTATTACACCCATTACTTGCATCAAAAGTAGAATTCAAAAAAAAAAAAAGACTTTAAATTAAACTAATATGGTTGTGTAATGCATGGGACTAGCTTTCCAATGCCTACATGTACACAAAACTACAATGTCGTATATGCAAGATATGGGTCCAGAAAATAAACAGTTCCATTATGCACCAAAAAAATCGCACTAAAAAATTGAGGTGGCTATAGATCTGCACTATGGTGACCAATATGAGTAGATAGCATTAATCATGTGTGTAGGGAAACACCCAATAGTAGTCAGGGGCTTTAACCAACCTACACAAAAATGATCACCTACCCATAAAATCTCAAACTAATGTCAAGATAACACAATAATTACACCTGCCAATAGAATATGTTAATTAAAATGCCAATTGTAGGGATCTAACATTGTGAATGTAAAGTTTACAACCTCTAACAATCCATTTAGATTTATACATTTTGATAAGTTAGCTCTCCAAATCCTCACAAATAGGTCCAAATGTATTGTCTAGCTTATTGCATCTTTCCTTGATCTCTTACAAATGGTGAATTGCTTGGGCAATAAATAGTTTGGCCTTCCTATACATAATTATATGGGCCAACTTATCAATTGGATCAAAAGTTCCATTTTCTTTATCAATAATCTAGAAGAGAGACAAAAAAGAATATCTACAATCCTTGATTGTAAGATTTTTTTTTTTTTCCTTTTTCCTATCTTGGTCTCCCATTAGGGATCAAACCTTTTAATTCTTTTTGGAATTCCATTATTGACAAAATTAATATTGACTGGTTGGAAAAAAGCCCTTTTAAGTCAAGCTGGGAAAATCCAACTTTTGAAGTCTATTCACTAAAACATGCATGTGTATGCATTAAGCCTTTTCTCTATTCTTGCTAATTATGCTAATATAACTAAAAAATATAGGGGAAGTTTTGTTGGATGGACACAGAGGAGAAGGTTCATTTTTTTTAGTGTCTTAGGAAAATTCCTACAAACCAATTAAGAAGAGATGGATTGGCATCAACACTATCAAAATAATTAACAAATTTCTTCTCTCTAAACAAATTTAGAGAATATTTGAAGAGGAAAAAGAATGGAACTCTCTAATTAAGAAAAAGTATGTCTTTGTAGCTCCTAACCTTGAGGATTACCTCTATTTAAATGTTTGGATTAATGGTTACCAAATTTGGAATATTATCCATAAAGATAAGAACATGTTAAGCAAGGAAAAAGATGGAATCTCGGTAATCGAAGGAGGATCAAGTTTGGGGATGGCCATTGGATTATGTATAATCCTATTTTTGAATATCTTGTCTTCTTCCAACATGCAGAAAATTGCAAGAATTTACTAGTGATTGAACTTAGAAACTACTAGAGAAACAATGAATGAATTATACTTAAGGATGTGAATCATGCTCTTCCTCCTATTAACTAAAGTCCAAATTCCTATTTTACTAGACCAAGTCTTAATGATAAAATGTTTTGCAATCACAATTTTGATGGAAGGTTCTTTGTTTCTTCTATTTTATCTATGAATTTTAAAGACTTTGAGAGTTCATTTTGGTCTAAAGCTTGGATTAACTCTCTAATTCCTAAAATAAATATATTTTACTAATTTTTCTTTCAAAATAAGGTATTGACTACTGACAATTTATGCAAGAAAGGCTTTACTCTTCCTAATTTATCATGGGCAATATATATGATTTCATCATTTTTTTAATCAAATATGTTTGGATTGTTATTCTTTAGCCCAAATGGCCCTATGTGGAAAAATATTACTTATGTTTGCCTTAATGAAATTCATGAATCCTTTCAATGAGTTTTCTATGTATGCTCATTGCTCAGGATGCTCTGTTCAAAAGCCTTGGAAAAGCATTTTAATCCACATTAAGGGTATAGTAGTGTCTCATTCCATTTGTTGAATCTATTTTCAAGTTTTAAGGTAAGTGTACATTTCAAGCCTCAAGGTCAATTTGCTTAAGGAAATTAATGTCTTTTCTAGTCTTAGGTCTAACAAATTTCATGGTCTCCTTTAAATTTCATGGTCTATTAGATTTTGCCAACTGCAGGCTTATTAGATTTTGCCATTCATGTAAATATCATGCAAGTTTATAACCAATCCCTAGAGTCTAGTGAACCATCATTAGTTTTATTATTCGTCTCAAAACCATAATCGATCACTATAGGGCTTTTAATGTATTCTAATAATATTTACATGCCAAAGAGATTTGATCTCATTCAAGGGTATCTCTAACGGCCAGACTATAGAGATTTTTGCTATGTGAATGAATCAAGTTCCTCTAATAGCCAGTTTATAAAGACACCTAAGATGTGGAGAAATAATGGAAATTTGGTTCCTTATCATGTGATTTCACTCGATAGACCTCTTGATGGGATTTTTAGTCTGTGGAAAAATTCATTTTTTGAGAAGTTGGGCACATCTTATAGCCAGGTAAATGAGATATGAAGGATAGAACCTTCAATTTGGGCTTGCAAATAGAACGAATCATGAAATACTAATTTCCTCCTAGATAATGTGATGAATGCACTTAAGAAAATAGAAGAGTACTAGACAAAGGAAAAAATAACTTGGTTTAAAACAAGATAAGCCTTGCATATTATTTTTTGAAAACCCTTCCTTCAATAGCGTTGTAAAAATCTTTGTGAAGCCTCCCTCCCACCCGCACTTTTCCATGTAAATAAATGAAGTTTTGCTTTTCTTTTCTTTTGTTTATATCCCTGACAATGTCAAATTTTGATGCTAAACTTAATCGTCAAAATTTTGACATTATCGAGATCATATTTTTTTTAGAAAAAAATGACAAGCCAAATTGGCCTGCTATCGAAGATTTTGGTCAAAAATTACCCCCAAATGTACTAGTACTTAGAATCTCCATGAAGAATCTGTTAACTAAATAAGAATATTGAGTTGTATGCTTACAAGACATTCAACTTCTTAATGATATGTGCCTCAATATAGTAAATGACCTCAATGTCATTGTTTGATCTTAACTGCTTATTTTCTTGTACATGTGCTAGATCTATATGTAATCATTCTCTCAAGTATAATTATCTATAGAAGTGTGAAAAATTTTGTACACACACTATAAGGTGCACTGGTCTATGTGAAACCCACCACTTTGTACACTAGAGTAATCCCTTTGTCTACAATTGAATCTTGTCCATTAATCTAAGATACTCAATCCACCCCCTCCATAATTTTTGGCCTTCCCTGAGGTATAACCCCATCCTCTATAGTGATCCCACCTCCCTAGTAATTAATGTGCATGGAAAGCCATCATGCACTGCATCCTGAATAACTCCAAACTGTCCCCTAACCTCTGATGACATATAATGAGCAATATGGTAATATAATCTCCCGATCAAATAACAATGTGTTTAAACATACCCTGAGTAATGAGCATCCAACACACCATCCTCCCATAGAAGATGCTCATTCTAGTAGTATTAGGCCTCACATCTATTGTATGACATCTAATCAAATGTTTGTATGTCATATAGAAGTATCCTCTAGCACCCTATTGAGATGGTAGTCTTGTATGTGATAGGAAGTTGATATCTGTTAGCACATGGCTCATATAACTTCCAATTTTTTTATCGGCAGATGGGTCATGTGATAACTATGTGCTCACACACCCAAACAAATAGTAGTGTGACACCATTCTCCAAGCTTCTCCTTGTTCAATAGGTGTACATATTGATGCAAGAGCATTCTGGAGTAGTTTGTAATCCTGCATGTTGTAGTGGTTTTGACTTTAGAGTTGGGGAACTTAACTGAAGAAGGGTTGATGCCCAGTCATTATGGGTTGTCCTTGGGTTATAGTGTTACCCAAGAAAATCAACAATCAAAGGAGCTTGGTGAAGCTTGGGCTCATGCTCAGTTGATGTTTCTCGGTCATCAATTGCTGATGCTCGGCAGGCATACTGGCTCGGTAATGCTTGGCTTTCTTGGTGATGCTTGGGAAGATCGAAAAGCATGTTGACTTGGCAATGCTTGGCTTAGTTGGAAATACTTGGGGGAGATCAACAAGTCTAATAGCTCGACAATTCTTAGATTGCTTAGTAGTTTTGCTAGTAATCGGTCACGTGGTTTGCCGAATGGTATTCTTGTGAGTTTGATTGGCTGACTTTGTGCATTTAATGTGTGTAGCGCATGATCATGATGTGGATCGATCATAGTGATGTGTGTGGATCTATTTGAGTCTTGGTTATTTGTCCTAGGTGTATTTAATGATTTTTTTTAGCCAATTTGTGACATATTGGGTTTATTGGGGTTCTAGATGATTCTATTTGCAACATGCCAACTTTTGGTCATGCAAGTATTTAAGGAGGGCTTGGGTAGAGTTGTAGGGAGAATTTAGTTAAGGAGCTGAAGATTAGAGATTCGAGTTTAGAATCTAGAGTTGTGAATTTGTGAATAGAGTTAGCAGCTATGGTTTATGAAACAAGGGGATGTTTTGATGGCTTGCAAGCATAAGTTTAGATCTTGCTTGGTATTTCTACCAAATTATTGTTGTGTTATAGATATGGACTAGCCAGGGTTTGGGTTGGATCTTGAGGGATCTTGCAAAACTATTACTTTCTTTGTATTTGGTTGTAATAGGGAAGGCCTTACAACCTAACACATTATATGTAATCAGTTGTTTTATGAACAAAGACTTAAGTTTGGCATCAAATCTTATATATTGTGTTGTATTTTTGTTGCATTGTTATTACTAGGAACTAGATCACCTCCACTGAAGATTCATCCAGTTCTACACTACATCAAGTAGTATCAGAGCTAAGGTTTGATCCAGTTGATCTTATGGATTTATTTTGAGTTTGCAAAGATCTTGGAAGATGCCTCCGAGAAAATTGGACCCTAGGGTGATTGATGATCTTTATGATGTTATGGAGACTAAGATTTCATAGAAGATTAAAATAAATTTCATATCTAAGATGGAGTTGATGAAGAATGAGATCCTGAGAGATATAGTTGGTGTACTGAGGAATGTAGACACTAAAGATGGTTATGAGAAAGTTGTTGACTTCACTTTGAAGCTACTGGATCTAGTGGTGAAGACAAAGTTGATAGCATGGAGAGACTTGTGCGGTTGGATAGATCTAACACTCAATTGAAGTTGAAACATAAGATGGATGTTTCTAATTTCTTAAGTACTTTCAATCCTGAAGGCCAAATTGATTGGTTTGGTGAGATGGAAGACTGGTTTGAGTTAGAGGATATTGGTCATCCACTTAGAGTGAGGTTGGCACAAATTAAGTTGAAAGGACATGATGCTCCTTGGTGGAAAGAATTACAAAGAGATAGAGAAGGAGAAGGTAAAATGAAAATCACTCATTGGATATTGATGGTGACTAAGTTGAAATCTAAGTTAATTCCTCTTGATTATGAACTCTAGTTGTTTAAGTGATTTCAAAATCTGAAATAGAAGGATATCTCTGTGAAGCATTATACCAAGGAGTTCTACAAGTTGACAATGAATGTTGGACATAAAGAAATTTCAAAAGAGAAGGTGGTTTGACATATTAATGGTTTGAGATTCAATATTCAAGATAAGGTTGGTATGTTGAAGATTGATTCAATTAAGGATGCTTATTAGTATGCTCTGAAGGCAGAAGTATTAGAATATATAGTCCACCAATATAACTAAGACGAGGGGGTGGGGGGTGAATTAGTTATTAGTTATCCAACTATTATAACAATTATAAACCTGATTAAACCTTTACCATATGAGCAATATAATCAGCAACCATAACAAGATGTTGATACACAATAACACCATATATGTTAACTAGGGAAACCCTTGATCAGAGGGGAAACCCCAGTGGAGATGGTACCCACAAGATGATGTACTAATATAAATATTCCATGTTAGAGGATTGGCCCTATTAGGAGTCTATGAAAACATTCAGTACATATGAGTCCCTGATAGGAGATTCCAACCCTGTTAGGAGTTGTAGAAGGTAGATGGACCCACTGTCCAACCAACATTAGGAGCAAGACCAATGAACCCACTATCTAAATGATCTTTTTATTATTCCTTGTAGAATAATAGAATTGTATTGTACTTCTTCCTTCCTCTTCCTCTATCCTATCAACCAGACTTTAGCTCCTTCTGACCTTGATATCAAATCACCAATTCTGCATCCAATAATCACTTTGATCGCTTACTCACATTTACCAAATACTCTCCTCCTTGTTCACACACTTCACACTTTATCCACCTCACAATCACACTTTATAACCAAGGAAAATACTTTCCTTTATACCAAGTCCTCAAAAAAATTCCTTGAGTCAACCTTGAG
Organism: Cupressus sempervirens; assembly: GCA_028749045.1. Taxonomy (NCBI): domain Eukaryota; kingdom Viridiplantae; phylum Streptophyta; class Pinopsida; order Cupressales; family Cupressaceae; genus Cupressus; species Cupressus sempervirens. The sequence goes on along the minus strand of CM053792.1, from coordinate 954,489,283 downwards.
GCTTTCCTAACTAATTATAGTAGGACCCCATTAAGATAATTAATTATTACAACACTGTCGGCTTACAATCTATACAACTTCTCACACATTTGACTCGAGGACTTGTGCACTTGCTCCCATCATCATTAGACTGTCCTTTGTCTCTATGTGACTTCACATATCTTGATTCTATCTTTATTAGGAGATATAATCGAATCATCAAAAATTGCTTATTAGGTACTCTATCTCTATATTGTTCTCTATAAAGCATGTATATATTTTGTACGTCTTTGACTTATGTTATGTGCACTTAACCTCATTGATGCAAAGTCTTGATGACTCCACAAATTGGACAACAAGACTCTACACCTTGTAAAACAATTCCAAGGTCTCACCATGTACCCAAAGGAATCCACTTGCTCCAAGAGGTCAAATGACTTCCAAATGACACAAGGCCAACCACAAGACTTCCTAGGGTCCCAAAAAACCCTAAACAAATTTTCTAGACTGGTTACAAGTTCCCTTTAAGCCTCTTGATCAGATATCTCAAAATGAGTTACTAACCCCGAGCAATCCTGCCTAGTGGCCCTATGTTTCCTAATCTTTAGACTTTTGGACCAGACTTTAAAAAACACATGAAAATTAAATTATGGATTCAAATACCCATTTGAAATTTACACAACATATGTGAAAATGGAGTATTACTCTTTTGGACCAACTATGCATAAAATTGTTGATTCCAGTATTGCCACTTGGCCTAATTGGGCCACTTTAAAAAGGAACTACCAAAAATACTTATCCACAGACACTATAACTTTCATCACTCCCTATTTATACCCCAAAACAAAGGATTATGTTTTTTTTTTTTTCCCAGCAACTTCCCATATGGTCAAACTTTAAATCCCTCACCAAATGGCTCCAAAAACTAGGGCCTTCTAGAAAACGATCCAAAACTCACTTCTAGAACCCCTCCTTCAGAATTCAACACTTATTTGACATTTAATTTTTCTTTTTTAAACAAAAATATGCCCTCCTTAAGTCCAATCTCCCTCTGCTACACTTATGGCATCAAATTCCATGCATTTTCATAAGGTTTTCTTCACTATTCTTGGTGATCAACATATCAAATCATCTCTTCTACATAAATACAATGTTAATACAATGTTTTAAATGTTAAATATGCATCATTACATGAGAAACAACAATCACATTCATGGAATGATGCTTTCACATTGAATAATTTATCAAAACTACTAAGAAAAATAGAGATTTAATGATTATAGTCAATCCAAATTGATTGAAATAGAAACAATAATACTTCAAAACATCAAAAAAAATTCTTATACAACCCTAATATATCTTCCAAGCATCAAAAAAATTAATGGAATGAAATAGAGATCAAAACATGCAATGGAAAGTTACGAAATTTTGAATTCTATTGTCATCTTGAGTAGAAATCTATACATTTCATCTCAAGTCCGTATCATTCTCTCTTCCAAGAATTAAATAAACTTCCTATCAACTTCCTCAACCAATCTAGGTTGTTTGGAAGGATTAGTTAAGTCTAAAAACATTAAAACACCATTGTCCCTCCTAAATGCTCATAACCGTTGGGATTCAAATATTCGAATTTCCAACTTACATTTGATTGCATATTAATATTAAAAACCTATTAACTTCTATCCCAAGAAATCTATTATTTCTTCTAGAACCTAATTGACTCCCCTAAACAACATTAGATCCCATTTGGCACTATCGGCCACCCTTACATTGTTTTGGTCCTAAGTCCTTTGCCAGGACTTCTAGGACTTCTAATATTTAAATTAAATTGTTTATTAGATATTTTCCATTATTGGCCTCAATATATCCCAATTTACTTGTAGGAATTCTTTAGATCCACTACCTCCATTTGATTCCAAGATGGACTTAGGTGTTTAGAGAGGTGCTCCTGCACCATACACCCCACCTCCAAAATGACTCTTGTCCCAAGAGTGAAGGAAAGATGTCTTTTTGCCACCCATTCTCCTAGATGGATTTTTGCAACCTAGCACCCTTCATATGAGTAGTATCTGCATTAAATGCATTAGAAACAAAAGAAAAATCCCTATTCTTGTCACCACCCAAGGCAACTTTATTTTTTGCTGATTGAGGACAGTCAACTTTTGGCTGCACAAATTGCCCCTTCATCTTTATCTCAGGATCAATTAGACCCCTGCTATTGTTCTCAATGGTAATGGAACTATCACCCTTCCTCAGTGATGCCATAGGACACCACATAGTCCCCACCATAACTCCTTTATTCTTCTTTGTTTCTTGTTTAACAGTCAATGCATTGTGACTGTCACAAATTTATGATTTCATGACCAGCAAGGTGGTCCTTGTCTTACAATCTAATGCTACAAATCCCTACATGTCTTTCCTCTACAAATAAACATAAGTCTTAGAACCAAACACAATTATGTTCCTACTTTCATCAGCATCGTGGTTGGGTAAGGGTGTGAGAGTATAAGTCTTTCCATCCTTGTGCACAATATAAACATTTTCCAATCCATAATGAATGGTCTACCTTGAGGCTTGCCATGGTCTTCTCAAAATGACATGACAACAAGTCATAGGGACTACATCACACAAGACCCTATCATTATATATCCCAATAGAGAAATCAACATATGCTTGTTCCTTTATGACAATGTTTTGATCATTACTAACCCATGATGCTCTAAATGGTCTATCAATTGGAAATGTGTGCATATTTAGTTTATTCAACATCTTATAAGACACAAAATTATCAAAAGAACTAGAATCAACTATCATCTTGCAAATCTTACCATAACTTTGGCAATTGGTTCTAAAAATTGATACCTCTTATTTCTTTTGTTGTTGCATGTATGCTCCTTTCCTCACCATGAGAAAATCTCCCTCTGTATAAGGTTCTAGAACAACATTTTCTTCTTTGTATTTGGTATCTTCCTCTTCTTGAGCTATATTGACTCTCCTTTCATTCTTCCTAGCCTCTCTTTCAAGACATTTGTAGAATGGATGCCCTTGTTCACCACACTCGTAGCACTTCCCAAGAAAATTATTTCCCCTACCATCCTTTTGTTCTCCTCTCTGATCTGAGATTTTCTCTTTTCCTTTCTCATTTTGCACTTGGCTTGGATTCACTCCCTTGCCCTTACTTGTTTGTCCTTTTCGATTACCTTGCCTCTCTTGCCTTCTCCTAAGCTTATCCTTAGCTTTCATAGCCAATTTGAAGCACTCCTCCAAACTTCTAGGTGTAGCCATGCTAATATCATTCTGGATATTGTATTTCAATCCTCCAAGATATCTAGCCACCTTCTCTTCCACATCTTCATCATGAGATGCCTTGATGTCAAGCTTGTGGAATTGCTCTATATACTTTGAGACATCCATGTCCTTTTGTCTCAGTCCTTGCATCCTCTTATATAACTAAACTTTTTAGTCTTCAAGAAGGAACTTTTCCTTTGTCTTCTCCATTATTCTTGGCCATGATGAGATCTTATACCAACCCTTCTTCATCCTGTTAGCCTACAAGTTATCCCACCATAATAATGCATGTTCTTTCATTCTATACTTAGCAATCTTAACTTTCATTCTATCTTTAACATCATCACAATCAAAGCAATTTTCAAGAGCACTAAACCAATCCAATAAAATTTCATCATCCATCCTTCCATCATACATGGGAAGTTCAAATTTTACCTTTGAGTCTCCAAGCTTTACTGCTTTCAGGATTCTTTCCAATCTTGCATCCTTAGGATCAATAGGTTCCTCTCTTACTGCTACAAATCTTTCCTCATCTTCATGGTCTTCTTCATTTCCTTGTTTGTCCACAAGGTCTGTCAACCTCTTGACTTCTACTATTAACATTCTATTGTCTGCCATCTACTATCTCACCAACTTAGCAAGTTCAACATTAGTGACCCTCTGTGGGATCTCCTCTCCTTCTCCTTCTGACATCTCTGAAGCAAAGATCTCAAAAGAAACTCCTCAAACCTTCACCTAGGATGCTCCTAGGCTCTGATACCAATTGATGCAAAGGCTTGATGTCTCCACAAATTGGACAAAAAGACTCTACACCTTGTAAAACAATTCCAAGGTCTCACCATGTACCCAAGGGAATCCACTTGCTCCAAGAGGTCAAATGACTTCCAAATGACACAAGGCCAACCACAAGACTTCCTAGGGTCCCAAAAAACCCTAAAAAACTTTTCTTGACTAGTTACAAGTTCCCTTTAAACCTCTTGATCAGATATCTCAAAATGAGTTACTAACCGCAAGTAATCCTGCCTAGTAGCCCTATGTTACCTGTTTTTGGACTTTTGGACCAGACTTTACAAAACACTTGAAAATTAAATTATGGATTCAGATACCCATTTGGAAGTTACACAACATATGTGAAAATGGAGTATTACTCTTTTGGAATAATTGTGTATAAAATTGCTAATTCCAGTAATGCCACTTAGCCTAATTGGGCCACTTTACAAAGGAACTACCAAAAATACTTATCCCCAGACACTATAACTTTCATCACTCCCTATTTATACCCCAAAAAAGGATTATGATATTTTTTTTCACCCAAAAACTTCCCATATGGTCAAACTCAAAATCCCTCACCAAATGGCTCCAAAAACTAGGGCCTTCTAGAAAATGACCCAAAACTCACTTCCAAAACCCCTCCTTTAGGATTCACCATTTATTTTACATTTAATTTTTCTATTTCAAACAAAAACATGCCCTCCTTAAGTCCAATCTCCCACTGCTACACTTATGGCATCAAAGTCCATGCATTTTCATGAGGTTTTCTTCACTATTCTTGGTGGTCACCATATCAAATCAATTGTTCTGCAAAATATAATATTAATAAAATGTTTTACATGTTAAATATGCATCATTACATGAGAAACAACAATCACATTCATGGAATGATGCTTTCACATTGAATAATTTATCAAAACTACTAAGAAAAACAGAGATTTAGTGATTATAGTCAATCCAAATTGATTGAAATAGAAACAATAATACTTCAAAGAATCAAAAAAATGTATTATACAACCCTAATATATTTTCCAAGCATCAACAAAATGAATGGAATGAAATAGAGATCAAAACATGCAATGGAAAGTTATGAAATTTTGAATTCTATTGTCGTCTTGAGTAGAAATCTATACATTTCATCTCAAGTCCATACCATTCTCTCTTCCAAGCATTAAATAAACTTCCTATCAACTTCCTCAACCAATCTAGGTTGGTTGGAAAGCTTAGTTAAGTCTAAAAACATTAAAACACCATTTTCCCTCCTAAATGCTCATAACCGTTGGGATTCAAATATTTGAATTTCCAACTTACATTTGATTGCATATTAATATTAAAAACCTATTAACTTCTATCCCAATTAATTTATTATTTCTTCTAGGACCTAATTGACTCCCCTAAACAACTTTAGATCTCATTTGGCACTATTAGCCCCCTGTACATTGTTTTGGTCCTAAGTCCTTTACCAGGATTTCTAAGACTTTTAATATTTAAATTAAATTGTTTATTAGATATTTCCATGATTGGCCTCAATATATCCCAATTTATTTGTAGGAATTCTTTAGATTCATTACCTCCATTTGATTCCAAGGTGGATTTAGGTGTTTGGAGACGTGCTCTTGCACCACTCATCATCAAGACACAATGTAGAACATGTCTGTAACCGCGCATTACCTGAACATCAAAAATCTATTTGTATGACCATAATCTTTGTCTGGTACTATGCCAGTCTTCACAGAAACCATATTGTATTGACATCGATGACAAACATAGTCATGAATGTAACATGTCAATTGTTCCACGTCCTCACCAATGCTTAGGATACTCCCCCAAAGGAATACCATCAACATTCATGCTAACAATCTTCCCCTTTGGCATTGATGGCAACATAAATGAAAAACATCTAGGCGTTATCTAGTGTGGAGCTTAATCAGTCCCCAAGTGGGAGATTGCTAGGTTTTAGGACTATTTTATCGACATTTTTGGGCTGATGTGTTGTAACTAATTTTAACCCTAAAGCGGCCAAATACTTGTATAAAAGGGCTTAGGATTAGGGATTTTCATAAGGTGTGATGCAAAACTTTCTTCTTACAATGATATTGAGTTCTAAGGGATTACAAATTATAATCAGGTTGTAATCATTGGATTGTAATAATATTGGACTTGCTATTTAGTGGACGTAGCCCAAAAATTGGGTGAACCACATTAAATCTCGGTGTATTGTGTTCTCTTCTATGAGATTCATTTTTTTCTGACATTGTTTATATTGTGCATTTGATTGTGTGAACAGATTTTTACATCAACGTTTCGGATCACACTCTATGATCCATCATCAGGATGCATGCAAGAGAAGAGAAGGAGATTGTTTATATTTGCATGTATTTGTTATTTCTGTCTATGGTTTATCCTAATAAGTAGTATCAGAGTGAGGCTTTTTTTTGGTTATCATCTTTAGGAAAGTCTCACGATTGAGTGGGAGCAATGGAAGATGAGGGTAAGTTGAAGGTTGACAAGTTTAATGGGCAAAACTTTCAGTTATGGAAAATGAAAATGGAGGATTATCTTTATCAGAAGGATTTATGAAAGCCTTTGGAAGGAAAAACAAAGAAATAAGGAACTATGACAAACGAGGATTGGGAGATCTTAGACAAAAAGGCACTTGGAAGCATTTGATTATGCCTAGCACTACTTATGACATTTAACATTACAAAAGCGAAGATGATGGAAGAGTTAATGGAAACCCTAGCAACACTATATGAAAATCCCTTCACTTCAAATAAGGTGTTTCTTATGAAGCATTTATTTAATATGAAGATGACAGAAGGTGGATCTATTGCAGATCATTTAAATGAGTTTAATATTGTTACTAGTCAGTTATCTTCAGTGAATATTTGATACAAAAATTAGGGCTATCTTGATTTTGTGTTATTTGCTTGAAATTTGGAATGGCTTGGTAATGGTTGTGAGTAATTCTATTTTTGGATCTAATACCCTAAAATATGATGATGTGATTGGTGTTATTATGAGTGAGGAAACTCATAGAAAAACCTCAGGTGGATCTACATCAGGAAGTGCTTTGAACACACAAAGAAGAGGCAAAATGATTGAGAGAGGAAATAATTATGGAAATCATGGTAAATCAAGAGGAAAGTCAAAAAAAAGAGGTCTCAATCTAGAGGACCGAGAGATTGTTGGTATTGTAGTAAACTAGGGCATTAGAGGAAAGATTGTTCGACTCAAAAGAAAAATGAAGGAGATAAGCCAGAAAGGAACAAGGAGGCAAATGTGGTAAGTAACAAATCCAAAGAGGATGTTTTACTTTTTTCTTTAGAAAGTGTTGATGATTCTTGGGTTTTAGATTATGGGGCTTCGTTTTATGCTACGCCCCATAGAGGTTATTTTATTGATTATGTCTGAGGGGATTTTGGGCTTGTTTATTTGGGGATAATGAATCCTGCCAAATTGTTAGAAAGGGAAATGTTAAGATTAAGTTGCAAAATGGGAACCATTGGCTACTACATGAGGTAAGACATGTTCCAAGGCTAAGTAGGAATTTAATTTCAGTAGGGCAACTCAATGATGAGGGTTATATAGTTACTTTTAATGATAAAAATTGAAAGGTTTCTAAAGGTTCCCTTGTAGTAGAAAAAGGTGTGAGAGTAGGCAGCTTGTATATTTGTATAAGTCATATTGTTCCTTCTACTTTGATATTTTCAGAGAAAAATGAATGTTCAGGAATAGTTGCTGCAATTGAGTAAAGAGAACAAACAAATGTTGTAGATTCCAATACAATGCTATGGCACAACAGACTTGAGCACGAGTGAGAAAGGTATGAAATTACTTCATTCAAAGAAAGTCTTACCATGTCTTAAATGTATTAATATAGATTTCTGTGAAAGTTGTATGTAAGGAAAATAAAAGAGAGTGAGTTTTGTGAAGAGTGGGAAGGAAAAGAAAAGTGAGAGATTAGAGCTTGTGGGTAAAAACACAAACTTGTGTCACCCTTTTGTAATGGAAAAGACTAACAAAAGCATAACCGTTCACCTTCAATGACCTAAAACTAGTATTATTATTTTGAATTTGAAAATGAAGTAAAATAATGAAATGTGTAGATATGGATGGAGTTTAAGATTATAATTTTTAATAATTATTTGAAATAATAATTGTTATATTTTCCTAATTTTGATAGATAACTTTTTAGCTATTGAAAAATGTTAAAAATTAGGGGTCTAGTTCCCACCACAAAACTATATGGAAATAAACTTATTTCCCTTTGATCTTAGACTATGTTATAGATAACATATATAACTAGAACAATCAAAAAAAAAATCAGCTTTATACCTATATTTTCTCTTTTATAATGATTCAAGTTTCAAATCACTTGAAATTGATAGTTTTAATCTCCCACCACATTTTTCAAAATAAATTTATTCTAACTAGAAGGAAAATTGTACATTCTAGAAGAGGACTCTCTCCTTTAGAATGTCATATAATTTATTTTTTTAATTATATGATTTAATATTTTTTTCTTTCTCAAAATCGACATCTTTTGGAGCGTTAAAATACATGCTTGTGGAATTTTTTAATTACAATATACTATATCTAATTAAAACACAATAAATTCTATATGAGAATATTCTTAACTTTAAGCTCTATAAAATAGTATTTACATGTTATTAAAAAAATATCATAAAAAATAGTAAGAGTTATTGAAACACTACTTTTTTCTGAAATAATCTTATTTCTTTAGTAATTAGATACAAACTAGTATAAAACATGCATTTAATAGACATTTCCAATTGGAAAAGTGTGAAACTATATATAACCTAGCTAAAATGAATTTATCCAGATCATATATTTGAACAAAATTGATTCTTATATAGAAATACTCAAATTCAATTGTTTTGATAAGTCAGCTTGAAAAGTGACACAACTTTGTACTTTTACCCTTGTACATACAGATGTATGGGGACCAGCTCAGGTATCTTCCCTTGGTCGCTCTCATTATTATGTTACATTTATTGATGATGCAACTAGAAAACTATGGTTTATTTCCTTAGACATAAATCTGATGTATTTCAAACTTCTACGAAATATAAATGCTTGGTTGAAAATGAGACTAGTAAGAAATTAAAATGTCTCAGATTTGATAATGGTGGTGAGTATCGTAGTCATGAATTTGAAGATTATTGCTCCACTAATGGTATTCACAAACAGAAAACTATTCCAAGGACTCCACAGGAAAATGGAGTGGTTAAATGCATGAATAGGACAATAATGGAGTGTGGAAGGAGCATGAGGTTGCATGTTGGGCTGACCTTAAACATGTGGGTAGAGGTTGTCAATATTATTGTATATTTGATTAATGGAGGTCCATCTACTCCTTTGGGTTAAGGTATTCTAGAGGAAGCATGGACTAGGAAGAAGGTGAGTTATTATTTTCTCAAAACCTTCGCCTATGAAGCATTTTCACATATAGATTCTAAAAAATAGAACCAAGCTAGAAGCTAAGTCAAAGAAATGTATATTTGTTGGATATGGCATTGATGAATTTGGTTATAGACTTTGGAATTTTGATTTAAATTGTAAAATTGTAAGAAGCAAGGATGTCATATTCAATGAGAAATTTTTGTACAAAGATATGTTGTAGCAACATGAGAAGAAAGAAGATGATTATGTAATGTTAGATGATACTCCAAAATATGATGTTCCAGCAATTCCTCGTGATCTGTAACTACCACACACCCCAGTGAATGTTAGACAATCAACAAGGCTAAGTATACCTCCAAAAAAGTTTTTTCCCTCCTTGTACTCTATTTTACTAATAGATGTTGGTGAACCTGAATGTTATGGTGAAGTTGTGCAGGTGGATACTAAGATTTAGTGCGAGTCTGAAATGGCAGATGAAATGGACTCCTCACTAAAAATAAGACTTGGGATTTATGCAAGTTACTTGTAGGTAAACAAGAATTATAGAATAAATGGTCTTATAGGTTTTAAGAAGATGATGGAGGTAAGAAATGATTTAAAGTCAGGTTAGTTGTAAAAATATTTGCACAGAAAAAGGGCATTGATTTTGATGAGATATTCTCTCCTATTGTAAAAATGACTTCTATTCACATTGTTTTAAGTATTGTGGCTACTAAAGATTTGTATTTGGAGTAGCTTGATGTTAAAACAACCTTCCTTCATGGTGATTTGGATGAAGAGATATATATGGCACAACCATAGGGATTTGAGGTCAAAGGTAAGGATAACTTAGTGTGCAAATTGCATAAAAGTTTATACGGCTTGAAGCAAGCACCTCGACAATGGTATTTGAAATTTGACTATTTTATGCATGAGCATGGATATAGTAGGTTTCATTTAGATAATTGTGTTTATTTTAAGAGGTTGGATGATGACAGCTACATTCCTTTATGTTTATATGTTAATGATATGCTTGTAGTTGGGTCTAACATGGATCACATCAAGGGGCTAAAACCCCAATTAGCACATTCATTTTCTATGAAGGATTTGGGGGTAGCAAACCGAATCCTTGGTATGAAAATTTGTAGAGATAGGAATAACATAAAATTGACTTTATCTTAGGTTGATTATGTTGTGAAGGTGTTTGCAACGTTTATCTATGGAGAATGTCAAAGATGTCAGCACACCTTTACCTGGTCATTTGAAGTTGACTAAGGAGATGTGTCCAAAGACATAAGAAGAGGAAGATAAGATATCCAAGGTACCTTAAGCTTCAATTGTACGAATCTTGATGTATGTTATGGCATGTACAAGGCTAGATATTGCACATGTAGTAGGAGTCGTTAGTAGGTATATGAGTCATTCAGAGTTTGAGCATCAGAATGCAGTTAAATAGATTCTCATATAGTTGAGAGGAACATCCAGTAAGTGTTTACATTTTGGGGGCTCTACTACTAATTTATAGGGCTATGTTGACTTAGATTTGGCAAGGGATATTGACACTAGGTGGAGTACTATAGGTTATGTATTTACTGTTGGTGGGGCAGCAATGAGCTAGGTTTCTTGGTTACAGAAGGTGAACACTTTATCCACTACAGAGGCAAAGTATGTTGTTGCTGCAAGGGCAACCAAGGAGATGATATGGCCTTAGTTCTTCTTGGAAGAATTGGGACACCCTCAAAAGGATAATTATTTGTTTACAAATAGTTAGATTTTCATTCATCTTGTAAAGAATTATGCTCTACATTAAAAGACAAAACACATACAGTTATGGTACCATTTCATTCGGTCAGTTTTGGATTATGGAAATTTAAAGTTGGACAAGATACATACAGATAATAATCCAATAGATATGTTTACAAAGGTAGTGTCAAGAGAGAAGTTGAACTCCTCTTCAGCTTCAGTTGGTCTTCTAGACTAAATAGAATAAAAGAACAACAAAGTCAAGGGTGGTTTGATCCAATGGGTGCCTCGTGGAGTAGTGACATAGCTACAAGATCAGTCAGGTGGAATATTATTTTCTAGTGTGGAGCCTAATTAGTCCCCAAGTGAGAGATTGTTAGTTTGTGGTGACTGATCAGGAAAGTACTATACATACTCCATAATTCCTAATCAGTCCCCAACTAGAAAAATTGTTAGTTTTTGGGGCTAGTTTATCGACATTTGTGGGCTGACATGTTGTAACTAATTTTAGCCCTAAAGCGACAAAAATACTTGTATAAAAAGGGCTTGGGGTTAGGGATTTTCATAAGGTGTGATGTGAAAATTTCTTCTTGCGGTGAAATTGAGCTCTAAAGGATTATAGATTGTAATCACTGGATCGTAATATAATTGGACTTTTTGTTTGGTGGACGTAGCCCAGGAATTGGGTGAACCACATTAAATCTTGGTGTCTCATGTTCTCTTCTATGTAATTCATTATTTTTTGATATTTTTTACATTTGCATGTAATTTTTATTTATGTTTGTGGTTTATCCTAACACTAGGTTCCAAGAATACCAAAACAACACTCTTTTTCTTCTATTGTTGTTCTCATCTTTTTAAATCCTCTTCATCAATCAAATCTAAAATCCTCTAGAACACTACTCTGTTCTACAACTCTTAAGATTGGCATCAGTTGTTCACATGCTAACTAACTCTCAGCTTCTCCCCCATACATCAAATTATACTTATCTTTCCCTTTAGGCATTAATAACTCTTCATGTTGTGTATCTCCCCATACAGATATTCCTTCTCCTTACATGAATCTTTCTAAATATCCCTAATAAAGTAGAGATGTTTTTCATGTACACATCTCCCCCATTGGCATCAATGACAAAGGCCTCATTATGTCAATCATCTGCTCTAAGTCTTCAACCAGCTCAAGTGTCCAAAGACATTGTTCAAGACTAATTACCAAGAGTCCCTAGTGACTCTACTCATTATAGATACTCCCCCGTACAAGAAGCATCAGTATTCAATCTAATCAAACAATAGTGCTCTGTACCACTACATTAATGCAATCTCTACATCATCTACTCTGAAGTATGTAGGGGCATAACCCCAAGCATGCCTCTCAAGTACTCAAATGTATCTTTAGGCAAGGGCTTTGTAAAGATATCTGCAATATGATCTTTAGTACTTACATACTCTAGTATGATCTCTTTCTCTACAACCTTCTCTCTCAAAACATGACACTAAATAGATATATGCTTAGTCTTAAAATGCAATACAAGATTCTTAGACATACTTATTGTACTTGTGTTATCACAATGTATGATAATAGGTTCTAAAAATTCTATCTCAACGTCCTTCAACATCTACTTCCTCCACATGACCTAATTACAATTATTTGTTGTTGTAATATACTCTACTTTAGTTGTACTCTATGAAATACAATCTTGTTTCTTACTTAGACAAGAAACCAATCTTCCTCCTAAGAAAAATGCTTCACCACTAGTGCTTTTTTTGTCATCCATATTGCTTACCCAATCCACATCAGTATGGGCACATAAAGTGAAATCACTTGATCTGTCATACCATATCCCATAATCAGATGTTCCCTTCAAATATTTTAATATCCTCTTTACTATTGCATAATGATACTCCTTGGGATCAACTTGAAATCTAGCTACAATCCTAACTACATTTGTTGTATCTGGTCTAGTGTGAGTCAGATATTGCAAACCTCCAATCATGGATATGTACTTCTTTTGCTCAACTATAAATGTCTCATCCTTGCTAGATAACTTATGACCAATTATCATAGGTGTACTAATAGGATTACAATTTTCTAAATCAAATATTTTCAACAAGTCTTTTAAATACTTATCTTGTGAAATGAAAATGCCATTACTAATTTGCACAATCTGCAAACCTAGAAAGAACTTCATTTCACCAATCATACTCATCTCAAACTCATTCTTTATTTCTTTAGCAAACTTATCACTTGCTTCATCATTACCTCCAAAAATTATGTCATAAACAAATATCACTATTATCAGCAGACCATTGTCAATTTCTTTCAAGTTACTATCTGTCTTACCTTTAGCAAATCCAAGCTCTACCAAATACTTGTCCAACCTTGCATACTAGATTCTAGGTGCTTTCTTTCGACCATATAGAGCTTTCTTCAATCTACATACCATATCCTTGTCTCCTGTCAAAGGGAATCCTTCAGGTTGCTCAATATAAACCTCTTCTTCAAGTTCTCCATTCAAGAAGGCTAATTTGACATCCATTTGATACACTTTGAACTTCTTATTTGTTGCATAAGCTAAAAACATTCTCATTGCTTCGATTCTAGCTATAGGGGCATATGTTTCCTCATAATTTGTTCCTTCTTATTGTGAATAACCTTTGCATACCAATCTAACTTTGTTTCTTACAACTTCACCTTATTCATTCATCTTGTTTTTGAATACCCATTTAGTTCCTATAACATTCTTGTCTTTAGGTACAGAAACTAATTCACACGTGTCATTCTTCGCAATCTAATCTAATTCTTCCTTCATTGCTTGAATCCAATGATCATCTTTGCATGCCTCATCTACACTCTTAGGTTCAACTTAAGAATCACTTACTCCATTTCTTGTCATCACTCCTTTGTTTTTGCTTCCAATTATCTGCTCTAGAGGGTGATTCTTTATTAGGTTCTTGTTAGAAGTAGGAGTTTTTAACTCAACTCTTATTTCATTTCTTGGTTAAGATATTTGTTCTCCTCTTTGCTCAAAAATTTATACATTATTATGTAGGTCATTGTTAGTCTCAAAGAAAACTTCCACATTTTGTCTAAGAATTTTATTATTTTCTTCTTGTTCATTAGAATTTTAATCCATCATCCTTTCTTTGATTCCAAACTTTTCATCAACTTTTATATTTGCACGTTCAACTATTGTCTCGGTTCTCTAGTTAAAACATCTATAAGCTTTGCTTTTTAATGAATAACCAAGAAGCATACCTTCATCACTTCTTGGATCAAAATTACCAATATCATCGTCTCTTTTTATATAACACTTGCTTCCAAAAAATCTAAAATACTTTACTAAAGGTGTATGACCAAACCATAATTCATAAGGAGTCTTATTCGCATCTTTTCTAATTTGTACTTTGTTCATGGTGTACACTATTGTATTGATTGCTTCTCTCCAAAATGTCTTGGATACATCATTCTCAAACATCATTGCTCTTGTTGCCTCTAAAATTGATATATTTCTCCTTTCTGTTATCTCATTTTGCTCATGTTAAATTCTCTAGAAGTAAACTCTCCTCCTCTATCTGATCTCAAACATTTAATCTTAACACCAGATTCATTCTCAACTCTATTCTTAAATGTTTTGAACTTCTCAAATGCTTTGAATTTCTCTTTAAGAAATGATACCCATGTCATTCTAGTGAAATCATCAACAAAAGTCGTAAAATACCTATAGAATCCTCTTGTCCTGGTAGGGTCACTTAAATTTGTACGAAAATCTCCAACTTCTTTGTAGTAGTTAACTTTTTGTTGGGAAATAATACCTTCTTCTACTTAGCCATGATACTTTCTTTGCAAACAACATTAGTAGGCTTCATTATCTTAGGCAAATCTATAATTGCAAATGTACTACTAACCTTCACTATATTATCAAAGTTTATGTGACAAAACCTTATATGCCATAACCAATTGTTATCCAATTTTGTAACCAAACATGTCATCTCAGTAGGATTCAACTGAAATACATTACCTCTAGATCTTGTATATGTTCTAATTAGCTTTCCATATTTATATTTGATAATACAAGTCTTTTATGTGAATTGCAACTGGTAACCTTTATCCACCAACTGTCCAACACTCGACAAGTTATACTTTAACGCATCAACAAAGTAAACATCATCAATGTTAGGTTTTCCATCAAGAGTAATAGATAATATCCTTGTAATCTGACAAGCTACACTGTTACCAACTCTAATAATACCTCCATCATGATTTATGAATTTAAAAATCTTGTTCATATCACCAATCATGTGATGTGAACATTCGTTGTCTATTATCCAATCAAAATTATTTTCAACTTGGAAAACTAGAGCCTTCTCTTCTCTAATTTCTTTATCAAGTTCATCTTCTTTTATGGCTACAAATCCTAGCTCATCATCACTCTCACTCTGAACTTTTTCCTCATCTTCATTTGCATACCAACAATTTCTAGGTCATCTAGATTTAAAATTTCCTTTATACTTTTTCTCTCTTTTAGGACACTTATATGCATAATGACCAAATTCATTACAAATATAACATATAAATATTCTCTCACCATCTGGTTCTCTTCTTACAAGTAGGTCTATACCTTCTTCAATCTTTTTGTCTTCTTCAGATCTGGTTATGTTGTTGCTAGCAAAATCTCCATGAGTGATTGCACTTCTAGATATGCATTGGCGAACACTTAAGGCACTAAAAGTTGTCTCCACTCTTGCCAGTTCTCCAAACTACCTTAAACTAGCTTCTATTACATCCAATCTTCCAAGCAAAGTTTCCTTGGTGAACTTCTCAGTACAAGGTATCAAAAGCTCAATCATTTGTGCTACCTGCTTGAATGACGGTGTCAAAATTTTCAAGATCTTCCATACAATTTCATCTTCTTCCTTAGATCCACCATATGACTTCATTCCTACAACAATCTTAGATATCCTACCAACATAACTTCTTACATATTCATCTTCCATCATTTTAGCATCTTGAAATGAGCATATTCAATTTTGCAATCTTATCCTTTTTGTATGTGTATCCCCTTAAAAAATATATTCTAAAGCTTTCCAAATCTTATGAGATGTTTCTAGTGACTTTACTTAACTATATTCATTCTCAAGAAGAGTTGTTAGTAAGGCTTCTCTAGATCTCATATTGCACATGAATAGATATCTTTCTACTTCACTACATTCTTCAAGCATGCCTTCTTCCACAATTTCTTTGTTATACTTTCTTGAAAGCCAATATCTTGGACCTATACATAGTAGCTGAGTCTTCATCTTTTCCTTCCAGCAATCATAGTTGACCCCATTGAACTTAGGACTATATTTTCTGAAGTGACTTGTCATTGATCTCCCAAAGTTGTTAAGCTTTCTCTTCAAGGACCTGATTCTCTAATACCAATTGTTATAATATATAGTCCACTAATATAACTGAGGGGGGGTGGGGGGGTGAATTAGTTATGCAACTATTATAACAATTATCAACTTTATTAAACCTAAATCATATGAGCAATATAATCAGCAAACATAACAAGATACTCATACACAATAACACCATATATGTTAACTAGGAAAACCTTTAATCAGAGGGAAAACCCCAACAGGGATGGTACCCACAAGATGATGTACTAATATAAATATTCTTTGTTAGAGGATGGGCCCTATTAGGAGTCTATGAATTTTTTTAGTACATATTAGTCCATGTTAGGAGACTTTGAATCCTTGTTAGGAGATTCCAATCCTATTAGGAGTTATAGAAGGCAAATGGACCCACTGTGCAAACAACTTTAGGGGCAAGCCAATGAACCCACTATCCAAATGATCTCTCTATTATTCCTTGTAGGACAATAAAATTGTATTGTACTTCTTCCTTCCTCTTCCTCTGTCCTGTCAACTAGACTTCATCTCCTTTTGATCTTGATATCAGATCACCAATTTCACATCCAATAATCCCTTGAATCACTTACTTGCATTTACCAAACACTTTGCTCCTTTTTCACACACTTCACACTTGCTCCACCTCACAATCACACTTTACAACCAAGGAAAATACTTTCCTTTATACCAAGTCCTCAAAACAATTCCTTGAGTCAGCTTTGAGGCTTTCCCAATTATTTATAATAGGACCTCATTAAGATAATTAATTGTTAAAACATTGTCAACTCACAATCTATACAACTTCTCACATGTGTGACTCTAGGACTTGCGCACTTGCTGACATCATCATCAAACTATCCCCTATTTATGTGTGACTTTGCATATCCTAATTCTATCACTATTAGGAGATACAATCCAATCATCAAAAACTACTTATTAGGTACTATTTCTCTGCACTGCTCTTTTTAAATCATGTATATCTTTTGTACATCTTCAAATTATGTTACACACACTTAACCTCATCATCAGGACACAGTGTAGAACATGTATGTAACTATGCATTACCTAAACATCAAAAATCTATCCGTATGACCACAATCTTTGTCTACTACTCTGCCAGTCTTCACAAAACCTTACTATGTTGACATTAATGATAAACATAGTCATGAATGGAACATGTTAATTATGCCACATGTTCACCAATTATTAGGATACTCCCCTAAAGGAATACCATCAACATTCATGATAATAAGAAGATAAGTTGAAAAGAAGACATCAAGGTAGTTCTCAAGGGAAGGAGAAGTAGGATCACTTGGTAAAGGATAAACTAAGTGTAGGAGGTGAGCCAAAACCTATTGAGAAAAAGAGAAGGATAAGTAGAGGTGATTTTAAGGGTACTTGTTTTTATTGTGGAGAAGAGGGTCATAGATCTTTTGAATGTTCCCAAAAGGTCAATGATGGGAGAATCATTGTGGTAAATGAGAATGTGGACTTGGTCAATAAACCTGAGTAGGAAGGGGAGGATTTGTTGGCTTGTCGAGTACTATTTGGTAAAAGGGTATTGGAACCTTGTCAAAGGAGTAATTTGTTCAAGATTCATTATAATTTTATTGGTAAAGTATGTAATGTGATTTGGATAGTGGTAATACTGATAATCTTGTTGATGAGGAGATGGTTCAAAAACTTGGTTTGAAGAGAGTGAAACATCCTTGTCCTTATAGGATTGGCCGGTTACAAGATGAACATGCTTTGGAAGTGAGGGAGAAGTGGCTTGTTGATTTTTAAATTGGGAAATATAAGGATCAAGTATTGTGTGATGTTGTAAACATGAGTAGTTGTCAAATATTACTTAGTAAACCTTGGTAGTATGATTGTAGCCCAACTATGCATGATTGTGTCAAGAATGTATTTATAGTTGAGAGAGGTTGCAAGAAGTTTTCACTAATTCCTTTATCGAATGAGGAACTCAACAAAAGGAACTTGAGTTTTGGTTGGTGAGTTGTGTTGGAGGATTTTAAAAGAGTTAGAGATCAGTGTGGAAAATAGACATGTGGTACACCACAAAAGGATGTAAAGAAGTAGAGAAAATAGTTGATTGTTGCTAGAAGTAGTTGGTAGAAGTGGAATAGAGGAAAGAGAGTACAAATTGAAGACTTGGAGGACATGTGTGTAAAGAACTAGTTTGGATTTATGTGTTGAATCCCACAAGATGTTTTTTGAGCCTCTAAGAACCTCTTTTCACACCTAAGGTGTCTGATGTAGGAGCATCCTAGGGTAGTTTGTAATCCAACATGTTGCAATGGTTTTGAATTTGGAGTTGGGGAAATTGATCAAAGAAGGGTTGATGTTTGGTCATTATGGGTTGTCCTTGGGGTATAGTTTTGCCCAAGGAACTTGACAATCAAAGGAGCTCAGTGAATCTTGGGCTCGTTCTTGGTTGATGTTTCACAATCCTTGCTTAGTGGTGCTTGGTAGGTGTACTGGCTTGACAATGCTTGGCTTTCTCAGTGATGCTTGGGGAGCTCAATAGGCATGTTGGATTGATAATGCTTAGCTTGTTCAATGATGCTTGGGGGAGCTTAGAAGGTGTCCTAGCTTGAAAATGCCTAGATTATTTAGTATTTTTGTTGACGCTCAGTTGTGTGGTTTATCGAATGGTGTTCTTGTGATTTTGATCAATTGATTTGGTGCATTGAATGTGCATAGTTTTTTATCCTTGAGTCATGTTGTCTATTAGTGTCAAACACTTAGTCATTTACAAGGCAAGGTTATTCGATCATCACTACGACCAACTCATCCTATATAGGCTGAGCTAAATATCGAAGACTTGTACATATTCCAAGTCATGTGTTGAATAGTAGTTATTGTCGAGCAAGTTAATGGTCGTCGAATACTCTAGTGATTATTGAGTTTATCAGGGACAATAGTTAACATTGAGTGAAATAGAGGCCAAGTAATTCAGTTCATGCCAAACACAGTTAAGGTTGAGGGCCGACATGATGAAACAATTTATGTCAAACATCAGTATGGTGTAAGTGTTGAATAGCACAATTTCATATATTTAGTTGGAATGAAACTAAATCCCATGTTAATCATTTTTATCAAGATGAAGGCATGTTTTGAGGATTGAGGAGGTGATTACACATCAAATGGAACATCATTAATCCCTATGTAAGGCAATCCACCAATTAGAATATTGCAAGGACTAGGCGACAAAATAAATGAATCTAGATCATTGATTTGGATATAGAAGGTTCACCCAAGTAGTTATTTAAGGAGGGTCTATGACCTAGTCCATGTGTGTGAGTGCATGGACAAAGAGTTTGGTTGCATGCAAAGTTTTGGAGGTGAATTAGAGTGTTAAGATAGAAGAGACAGAGCTATGCAGTGAATAGTTTCAGCCAAAGATAAAGAAGATAAATCACAATAAGGTGATAATACATTGCATAGAGGAGATCTTATATCAACATTGTAAGTGCATATCGAAGGACCATGTACTGAACATTCTAACAAGTGTTTCAAGGTTTAAATATCTCAACTGAGTAGCTTTAATAGGATTTTGTATATATCCTAACATGGTACTCACTCAGCTATGATGTAAAAATCCATTAACCAAGGTAGAACCTAATAGTTCTTTTAGCCTTTAATAGGACAAACCCCTCATAGGGTAGATCATCAGAAGTGATTAGACATTGTAGCCTTAACATGCACACTTTATTTCTGCCATAGTGAATATTCTATGGGTGTCATCCCCATCACAATTTTACCTTCACCTTGGATGGTTTATGCGTTACCAAATCTATGTGTTCATGTGTTATTTGTTTATGAATTTTCATTCATGCAATTAGAAGGTATATCTGATATTATGTTGATGTGAATGGTTATATTGATATGAGATAAATGTTCAAGTGAGGGTTTATGTGATGATACCAAATATGTTTCATGTTTGAAGTGTAAGAAGTTTTATAGATCCTAATTCACCTCACCCACTCCCAGTATCTCACTTTCCCTATTAGATTTCCAATAGTAGCTTATGATTGTAACCTAGATCAATCCTAGGGATGTGTGTGGACCTATTTGTGTCTTGGTTATTTGTCCTTGGTGTATTTAATGATTGTTGTAAGCCAAATTGTGGCATATTGGGTTTATTGAAGTTCTAGATGATTCTATTTGCAATAGCTTGATTTGTGGTCGTGCAAGTATTTAAGGAGGGCTTAGGTAGAGTTGTAGGGAGAATTCAGTCAAGGAGCTAAGGTTCAAGTTTATAATATAGAGTTGTGAATTTGTAAGTAGAGTTAGTAGTTGCAACTTGTAAAACAAGAAGATTGCTTGGTGGTTTTTGAGCACAAAGTTAGATGTTGCTTGGTGTTTCTACCAAATTGTTGTTGTGTTATAAATCTGGACTAGCTAGGGTTTGGGTTGGATCTTGAGGGATCTTGTAGAACTATTACTTTGTATTTGGTCATAACTGGGAAATCCTTACAGCCCAACACATTGCATGTAATCAATTATTTTATGAATAAAGACTTGATTTTAGTATCAGATCTTCTATATTATGTTGTGTTTTCGCTATCTTGTTATTACTGGGAACTAGATCACCTCCACTGAGGGTTCATCTAGTTCTACATTGCATCACATATGCAATTCATAGTAGAGTTGACCTAATATTGTGCACCCCTAGCAGTACATTGTGCCCTCCTCCTCTAACACGACATAGATAGGAAGAGTTCAATCATGTTGGAATCCATGGCTCCATCTATTAGGCACAAAAGCAAGCAAGTGAAAATGAGAGAGAGGTGTATGCCAAATAATAACTTCAAAACACTTAACCAAAATACAAATTTAAAAGATAGATAATAATGCAAGATCCATAACAAATAACATAATGACACCATATTTATTCTTGAGGAAATCGATTAGAGAAAACCATAATAGGATTCTAACCACAAGATGAATGTACACTGCTAAAAGTATTGCCTAATTAAGAGAAAAATAAATCACAGAAGGATGTCCATGCACCCACAAGATTATTGCCCAATCTGCAAGGCTTGTTGCCTAAAGTACATTGCTCCACACTACTCACAATGCAATCATTTGGCCCTCAATTGGGTTCATTGGTTTTATCATCAACTATAAAGTATGGGCATATTGTCCATTATAACTAAGCTGACTAGTAACATTTCCAATGCAAATATAGTTCAAGTGAAGTACAAGTTCTACCTCAAATGTAGTTTACAAATACTAGTATCTTTTTATCTTACTCGCACTTTGAACCACACACACTCTCACACTCTCAACTACAAAATGATCTTACAGTTATACGCACTACCACCAAGTTCCTGACCTAGTCATAATAAGATATATATATATATATATATATATATATATATATATATATATATATATATATATATATATATATATATATATATATATATAACATTAAGCTCAGTCTTCAATGCAATCCAAATCAAATTGACCAAGGCTTGTATTGGAGCCAAATATTCAACCATGAACATGTGGTAATATCACCAGGGTGTCCCCTAGAACCACAACACATT
Organism: Cupressus sempervirens; assembly: GCA_028749045.1. Lineage (NCBI taxonomy): Eukaryota > Viridiplantae > Streptophyta > Pinopsida > Cupressales > Cupressaceae > Cupressus > Cupressus sempervirens. Next base: position 954,467,138 of record CM053792.1, on the reverse strand, counting down.
ATTACATCAAGTCACTTAGGATGAGAATGGAGAAACACCAACACGCTACCAGAACTCCAAATCTAACTACTATAATCAATGTGCACTAGGCCAAAGGTCATCACACAATCCAAGAACACCAATAAGGAGCAAAATACCCATTCAAAACCCTTGTGACATCTCCAACACAAAATCCAAACATATCTTCAATAGTGATGAATGAGAACACTAAAATACCAAACTCTATCATATTAAAAGACAACTTATAATGCTCAAGATAAAAAAAATTGTCAGCTAAGAACATGATGATTTACCCAAGTACACGCACTAACTTCACAACCTTGGAATAATAAAATCCAATCAATGTAAACCAAATATTCAACCACTAAACACCATAACATTATAACATTGACAACTAACAAATAGATCAAAGCTCACTCAAAATAATAATCTGAACCTTTGTAGGTTGACCATAGTTAACCACAAACATACTAGAAACTTCAACAATAATAGCAGTAATATATATTATGGATAACATCTTGTTAGAATTGGTAATCTTTCCTTGGTTGTATTTATTAAATGGGATAAACCAAGGTATCCCTTATGTTGTTTGTCCTCTAGTCCACATGTGAGGACAAGTCTATTTTGTAATTCCTTTATTAAGGAAAATAGTTATTCCTCCTTAAGAGGATTATGACACTTGTTATGCACACACTTATGAATGTGGCAATCATTCACATGGGAGTTACAAATAACTCCTCCTCTCATCTCTTTATAAGAGATGCTTCTCTCTCATTCTCAACACACAATCACAATGTAGTTCATGTAATGAGCCCTATGGCTCACCATTGTCTCCTTCTATCTCTTTCTTCATTCTTAGGCATTTGCCTCATTTATATAATTCACAAGGGGTTTTCTTTGCTTTCCCCTTCAAAATTTGTGCCTCCATTCTTGTGTTGATCTTGGAAAGCTCTTTAAAGTATGGTAATTATGTTCATCACAAGCTCTCTTGGATTAATTTATAATTTGTTAATTTTAGTTCATTTCGAATTTATTATTTCTAACATGTTATTAGAGCTACTAATCCTTGTTTTGAGTTTTATGTAATGAAGGTTGTCATTCATTGGAAGCACATCGTATTAATAATCTCTACCTAGGTTTCTCTATTAATAAAATTATTATTTTTTTTTTTTTAGGGATTACTTAAATAATGATAATTAATTTATTTATACATTATAGTCAATTAGATTTAGTTCTATTCATATTATATTTTTTTTCCTCTCATCTATTTCTTTTGTAATATTTTATACCTATTTTTTTAGAACTTATGAATTTTGAAATCTTATTCAAATTCAATTTCTATGTCACACCTATTCAGTTTTTTTTTGTTTTTTTTATATATAATATTGTCCCTACATTTTTTTTAAAATATAATATTTATCTCTTTTTAAAATATTTAATCCAAATATTCTAGTTCTTTTAGAAATTATGGACAATTTCTAATTTGATCTGTTGGCTTTCTAGTTCTTTTTAGAAATTTCTTTAATATGTTCTCTTTTTTTTAGAATCTTTCCTTTAATCTCTTGACTTATCTCTCTTTCTTTTCAACTATTTATACTATTAATTTCCTTCATTGCATATTTTTTTATTTCATGTTCTTGTTTTAGGATCAAGTTTAAGTTCTCTTGGTCTACAATTTTTTTTATGCTTCCTTGATCTTCAATTTTTTGTTTACTCTCGCTTGGTCGCCATGACCTAACCCAGAGGGGCCCAATCCATTTCTGATCAAAGGCGCTACTTCCATGGCAACGTTGCCTTCTTTGGCAGCTATTCTTGTTGCCTTTCTGGCTTGTGTTTTCCATTGAAGTTTTTTGAGGTTTTTTTATCAAACACAGTTGTTCAAGTTGCGAGGATTGTCCATTTGAATGAGGCAGTAATGGGGGTTCCTTCTTGTTTTAGTGGCCACGCTGCTTCAATTTTTTGAGTGCTTTTGCACAGAAGTTTTTTGTAAGATTTTATTGTTTAGCCATTATTGTAGGTTACTCCCTGCATCTCTTGCATCATGCCCTCACCTTACTGCTCCAACCGATAGTATGTAGATTTTAATTCTTCAAATCTTCTTCACATTGTTAGGGTTATGCAATGATATTACCTGCTTTATCGTAGATTGAGCTGATTAATGTGCGTTGATTTTCAAATGATCTGGAAATCTAACTGAGCATTGTGTTCTAGTAATATACTATCTTTTTCTTGCCATGCTCTTCCTTTGTCTCTCATCCCTCCTTGCTGGTTGTCCCTCCTTCCTTGCTAGCTGTCCTCCTCTTCCATGCAGGTCAAAACGCAAGTCCAGATCCCTGTCCATCTCTTCCTCCTCTTCGTAGCACACGCTAGGGTTTGGATTTTTTTTTACCCATAGTTTCCTTCATTGCATTTTCTTTTAATTTCATTGCGTAGTTTCCTCCCATTTAACTTTTTTTTGACTTTTTTAAATTTAAAATCACGTTACTTTTACAATCAGTAGGCCCATTTCATGAAATTGACAAAGTATTAACGTCTTATTTAGGCTTCAATCAACGGTTTCTTTATACACAATAATCATTACAGATGAAGTGTTGTTCATAGAATTTGTAAATAATCATATTAGTAACTTATAAAGATGCATTTATTTCTCTTATTGTGATTCATTGCCTGTATTCATAATAGAAAATTATTATAGAAATCTTAGAAGCATATGTTGTGGCATCATTTAATAATTCGAATACAATTAAAACTAACTTAAACGTGATTATTCATTTTCATAATAGTGTTCTCAATGGACGTGGTCGCCATGTAAGTGGATACATACCAATCAAAAGATTTCAAATTCATAAGAAATATAAGTGTTTTTTCATGACAAAAAAGATACTTTTGCATACTCTTCTTTCATATGCTTTACCTTCACCTAGAACTAGCTCGACTGGAGTTTTTGAGTAAGACTCTAAATGCTTCTCTCAACTTCATTCTCTTTATTTGCAATTTATAGAAGTTTTTTTCCTTTTCTATTTGATTACATTGTTGATTGCCCAATGCATGTTAGGGGATTCCTTTTTGTCTTGCTTGCAACTGTCTATTCTAGTTATATTCCTTTGTAACTGCTAAACTTCTATCATTGCTTTAACGTCTATGTTCATGTATGCACAAAAAAACAATTTTTTTTAGTTGTTCATGTAATATGCTTTTTCGGCTTTCATCATTCTGAAATTTCGGTTATGTTATTTTTTAACAAAAAAGAGTACTATGTTTGCTTTGGTAGTCATTCCTAATAATCATGCATTTCTCTGTTTGTGATAGATTTCGGTATTTCAATTTATCAAAAATTTCTATTTAAGACATTTTGTCTTTATTCAAAATATTCATTCTATTTGATATATTTTTATAGAAAGATCCTATCAACACTTTTTAAAGGTAAATATTGTGACTTATCATATATTTATTTAAGTATATATGGGTGCACACATATATGCCCAGATAAATATATCATTTTATTTGTGACTATTATGATTCAGAAATTGATATATACCTTCACAAAATGAATTAAGTACTCATGTTTACCCTCAAAGGAGTTTATACTTGATATCCATACTTTGTTTATTTTTCCATTGATATTCCTTGGATACCTACATTTACCTTAAATGGATTATGAGTTATCTTACACATTTGCCTTCATTGTGATATTTTGACATGCACTTAGTTGCACTTTTATGCTTTTGTAGCATCATTCTATGCCCATGTTGGCACTTTATGGTTTTATACCATTGATCTACATGATTTATATGATTTTTTTTTTTAGTTGCATAGGGAGCCAATTTTTCAAGGTTAACTATGTAGGTCCCCTCAGTATAACTGATACATAGTTTCCTTATCTAGCCCATGGAGTATCCCTCCATCCTATATTGGTGTGCACTTATTTTATATGGAGTTTCCCTCCATTTGGTTCTATTGGTTCCACTTTGAAAGATTGATATTTATATGGAGTTTCCCTCCATTTGATTCTATATGCTCTACTTTGAAAGGTTGATATTTATGGAGTTTCCCCTCCATGTTGTTCCTCAATAAAGAGGATGTTATTATTGGAGTTTTTCCCTCCAAATTCAAATGATTTGATCCAATTTGAAGGCAATATGTTGTTAAATCCTCATAATCCATTCCTTTGAGTATCCTAACGAAATCATGATAATACTAATTTGATCAGCATTTCTTTCCTTTTACTTTATATATTAATGTGATAATGATCTGCATACTTTATTGCTTAGATCATGAGTCATGCATGTTATGGATTGATCACCCATTAACTTGCAGTGGGATGATTCATTAAGTGGATTGTCTATATCCACATGAGTGATGCAATGTTGATGCAAGTATCATTAGTTGGCCTTGCCTGTGGTCATTATTACATTAGTATAATATACCTTTCATGAGAATACTGATCAAACTTTTTGATAATATTTTTTAGCATATACTTCATAGGTTATCTCCATTGTTTTGTGGTAACATGTTTTATTTTCCTCATTGTTTCTCTATGAGATTTTATTATCCTTATTCAAAAGCATTTCTAATTTGCATATAAGATGAAATACTTCTTGTGGATAGTTGTCTTGTTTCTTGTGTCTATGTTTTTCAAGTAATCCATCCAGGCACATACAAGATTTGGTGTACTTTAATGACCTATCCACTTGGATCTATGAAGATCTACCTACACTCACAAGAGACCTTTCACATAATTGAAGACATTCTCAAAGTTCAAGTTGCTGCTATTTAGCATATCATTGTAAAATTTGGGTTTAATAACCTTTGATGTAATTTCGCCAAGTAAAGATTAAAGAGTGGTGTTAGAATTGGTAATCTTTTCCTTGGTTGTATTTATTAAATGGGATAAACCAAGGTATCCCTCATGTTGTTTGTCCTCTAGTCCACATGTGAGGACAAGTCTATTTTGTAATTCCTTTATTAAGGAAAATAGTTATTCCTCCTTAAGAGGATTATGACACTTGTTATGCACACACTTATGAATGTGGCAATCATTCACATGGGAGTTACAAATAACTCCTCCTCTCACCTCTTTATAAGAGATGCTTCTCTCTCATTCTCAACACACAATCACGATGTAGTTCATGTAATGAGCCCTATGGCTCACCATTGTCTCCTTCTCTCTCTTTCTTCATTCTTAGGCATTTGCCTCATTCATATAATTCACAAGGAGTTTTCTTTGCTTTCCCCTTTCAAAATATGTGCCTCTATTCTTGTGTTGATCTTGGAAAGCTCTTTAAAGTATGGTAATTATGTTCATCACAAACTCTCTTGGATTAATTTATAATTCATTAATTTTAGTTCATTTTGACGTTATTATTTCTAACACATCTAACCATCACAAATCCTCTGACTTTAACTACATAATGCATTGTGTGTAACAACAATAGTACGTTGACATCAATGACAAAACACTAATGTCAATATGTATCAACAATCTTTGACAAGCTCAACCAAATCTCTAACATCACTTGTAATAAAGTAAAATATGGATGTATTCAAATGCCACCAATTGTTTAGGGCATTCGCGAGTGTATTATAAAATCTAATCATGGGCAACTTATGTATGTTATATAGTCTGCATAACATCATATGTCCCCACTTAATAGTCATCAGTTGCTCCTATAACTCCATCATGTCCAATTAAGACTTCCTTGACGTGAAGGGCGCTACTTGTTCCTATGTCTAGGTCAACCCTTGTTGGTTGATAGTTTGTCCTCCTCTCTTTCACAACAGAAAATGACTCTCTCTCATGCCCAAGGGGTGGGAAAACAAAGCTTCACCAATAGATTGGGAAGCGTTTTTGGTTTTTCTCCTCCTTTATTTTTGCTCTCAATTTTAGAGGTACAAGTCCCTCCTAGTGGATGCATAATGAATTTTGTTTGGTTCCTACTTTTAACAGCAGGGTATGCTCTTAACTAGAGAGAATGAGAAGTTATTTACATATTTTTTGCAAGCATATAAAATCTAGGCAAGATTAAAGATTGACAGTCCTACTATTCCCATGACCGTAAAAATAATAGAATCACCTTTCATCACATCAACTGAATCTACTTCTACTCCTATATGCATCTATCATCTATTGAATGACATGCAATATGCCTCTAAATGCAAACATGAAGGAACATAGATGCAATTAAACCCAAGTGGTTCTCACACCAATCGAATCCATAAGCCCAATGACTGTTAAAATCCATGATTCCCTAGTTCTTTCGCATCTAAATTCCAAACACACAATACAATGTAGCATGACAAGGGGGAAGAAAATGCAAGAAACCAAAGCAATACATAGATTACAACAACTATCAACCCCAATGACCATTGAAGATCAACAATTCCTTGTCTCAAACAAAAAACAAATTCTCCATTTCAATGCAAACTCTCGATTCTCACTCAGTAATCATAGCTAGAGGGTGACCATTTACACTAAAATTTGCTGATCCTTTATTGATTATCATAATTTTACATATATAAGCCCCTAGTTTTTTACCATTCCAAAATATTGCATTTGGGAAGGTAGAAGAAAGAGCTAAGAATAGAAGAGGAATGATGCTTGTCATTCATTACAAAGTCATGATTAATTTGGGGGAGCTGGAGCATTTTGAATTCCATAATCCTTTGGCTTGGTAGTTTCTTGATTGATCTTATGACACTTCATTTACCCAATGACTTTCGTTAGATCCTTCAGATTTGGAAGTGACACATTATCTAACTTGACTAACTAGTAATCATGGTTTGTAGCTAAGGCTTCCAAAGTGTTGACCCTCTTCTACAAATTTTCTAATACCTTTGTTAATGTTCCATCCAAGGTAGTTAGAGTGTTCAGATCTATGGATTGGAACTTATTTGGATAGATCAACTCATTAATGAAGCCCTAGTAAGAATTTTTCATATGATTAGCATCCACGACCTCACCACCTTTGTTGATGTGGGACTCTATACGAAACTCTCAGAGGTAGGCGTAGATGTCTTCCACCTTCTTGACTACTTCATACACTTTCTTCTATTGCTTCTTGGCTTTAACCATACTTTCTCTCTTGAATTCAAGAAACATCATCTAGTGAGAAGGTGGCTCATTTCCATCTTTCAAGATACTTGAACTGATGGCACACTCCTTCTTCATAGTTATGATCTCATACAATAGAGAGGCATAATCCTTATACTCCTCATGGACACCAAAGTACTATCTACGTTGCCTTTCAATTATTATGCACAGGGCACCCAACTTGTTAATTAAGGGCAATCCCTTGCTTTCATGTCCTTCTCTACCTATTTGCCTGAAATGTCTTTCTTCTTGGAGCTTGGCTAGTAGAGTCATACTCTCCTCGATAGATGGATCAAATGGCACACTATCAAACGTTTCTCCGACTTTACTAGTGAGTGATGCACACAACTACCTAGTGTATTATGATAATTCCCTTTTTGTTGCCTTGAGTTGAGCCCTAGAGACCTTCAACTTATCTATCTATTCATCAATTTTCTTCAAAAACTTATACATTAGATGCTTTGAATCATGTTATGGCAACCTGATGTCATACTGCTGGACACTAAAATCCAACGGTCTAAGATCAACTAAGTTCCCTTCCTTCTAAGTTCAGGCGGTCTCCATTACATAGTTCCAGGTGTTTCTATCCTTGCCTAGGGCTACCAACATAGGGATCTTCTTCATTTTCTTTAGGGCTAGAACTTTCCTGACAATTTGAGAAATCAAATCTTTTGGGAGCACACTCTCCTCTGTTCTCTTCCTTTTCCATTCTAATGTATTCTTCAACTAGGACTCAAATTAAAGCACATTTAATGAAGATTGGAGTGTTGTGGCATGAAACAACTTCCTTGCCACTAGAGGTGGTACTGGTCTTCATAGTAGAGAAAGGAAACAAAATTGTCTTAGTAGTAGAAGATGTGGCTAGAACATTACCTTGTGTATTTGACGCTTGAGGAGTTTTTTGAGGCAGAGCTCCCTAGTCTTGTCCGACTCCTTAATCTTCTCTATCAGATCCATCTAACTTATTACAAGGTGGAGGAATCGTAGTCTTTCGCACTTTCAGATTTTGCTTCCTTCCCCTTCTTTGCGCCCTTGTCTCCTTTTTATGATTCTTGGTTTGGGACAATTACTGGAGCTAGCCCACCACTACAAGTTGGGGCAATTAGAACATTTTTCTTCAAAGGTTGATCTCCACCATCTCCTCTAACCACTTGTGAAGGGCTCGTTGAAGTAGTGGTAGTTACGACGACAACTATGCTTGAGAAGGTCACAATGACAGATTGCACTGGCTGAGAACTCGATGATAAACCACCAATCCTCTTTCTTTGAGATCAGGTCCATTTGACCCACTTATCTATTCTTTTAATAACTCCTTTAATTATCTTCTCCAAACCATCAATTGTAGGGCTGAAGGGAGGAGCCAAGTTGGCATGCGTGTTCTTAATTTGGTTCAAATATGTAGAAGACCACATATTTTGCCCATCATCTTCAATTCTTTCTACATTAATATTTACACCATACAACTTAACTTGATCAATGGTCATCCTTAAGATTTTTTTTAATCTACTTTCAAATTCATTAGCACAATTCACTCAGTAGTCTTCTAAAGCTGGAAAATGTTTGTATATCGACCCCAACTACAAGTTATCTTTAATATAATCCAAATGATTGAACTTAAGCCTAGTTACCTCACAAGAAATTGGCTTATACATTTCCTCAATATTCTTCACCGCATTCTTGGTGTTTGATTTAGAGGTGTAAGAGTAGGCCCCTACTACAACTGGAAATGGGATTCTCGCCTTCTTCAATGTTAAACAAAGCTTGTTCACCTCTAGGATTTGCATGCACATTTCAACAAGCACTATGTAGTTATCTGGGCAACTTCCAAGGGAAGCCATCAAAACCTGTAATCCTAATATAAGAGAAGGTTGAATACTAAATAAAGAAGCTTCTAAATTGAAGCACCACAGTCATTACATCTAAAGAAAATTGGAACTCAAGGCACCCTTGCAACATGTGATAGACTCTTATTATGAATGCACCATCAATCTTCATAAAATCTCCATAACTCTTATGCAGTTGTAGGCATGGGTAGAACATGAACTAGAGTATCTTCTTCAAATTCTACTACATGCGATAATCCCGACCACAATTGAATGGTTGCAAGGGTGTAGATTAAGTAGCAAGACATGTAAAACTCCTTTTGGGCCTTAGCACTTTGGAGCCAATTGGTGAGGTTGTTATACATGATCTAGGCCCAATCTACATACTTGCCCTCTACACATACGACTTGCATTAGATAGAAATAATGCTCCATGAAATTGAACGAATCTTCATTGCCCTTCAGTTAGTGCAGGAGAACCACGATGTCAATGATCTCCCTCTTTAAATTAGTACCATATAGAGTCTTTGGCACTTTTCTTTTCTTGCTTTAAGGGGTCTGGAACCAACTCGTCTTCATGTCTCCGTAGTGCAGAGTCCTCTTTACATTGAACATAGAGGTAGAGTTCTAAAAATCCATTTCATTGTACACCTTCCCCTCCAACAGTCGAAAACTACTATACAATGTATTCTGGTCAAGGATGACCAACACCTCATCTCTAGGCATTTTTATATGCTTGGTGTCGGGATTACAGTGTGATATATACTCATGATGAGCTTTGGCGTCTGTACTGCCACTAGAAATCTCGCTGCTTCTACTAGGTTGCTTTCTTTTAGTCTTTGAGTGACTGGATGGATTGGGTTCAACCTTGATCTCTGATGCAAATCACCTAGGTCATAGAACTTCAATAAGGTAACACTCAAGTTTTCTAGAGTACAATTGATACCATTCAAGCTATTATAACCCATGAATCTCGTAGCCATGGCGATTTTATAGCACTTAACCACATAACTAGCTATGAAATTCAAAAAAGGTCATTAAGAATCAAATAATGAAATATGCTAGGGGAAATACTTACTTTATAACTCTTTTCCTTTTGAATGTTGGCTAGAAATCTTTGTAATCTAATTTTTCATTAAATTTGGGCACGCTTTTAGGCTTAACAGTTAGATTTTCCATTAATGCGGGGTTTAATTGGCTTAAATTAATGTCATTCTCTACTTTTTCATACAACCAATCCTTTCATAAAATTCGATCCTTTGAAAATCCGTCGCCTTAAGTGGGAGAAGCAAGCATTATAATTTCCCAACATTAAAATTTGGCCAAGGTAAACGAAGCTTTTGTTGGGCTTCGAGCTTCTAAAGGAGACGTCTTCACCTCTAGCACTAGAGAAGCTCTTTGACTTCTTTCTTGAACACTTGAACTTTCTTTTTCTCTTATTTCATAAACCTTCAAGAAAAGGTACTCCCTGAACAATTTTTTTTTCTCTGCCTAAAATTCCATCGAACTTTGGACTTTTACTTAGTCACGAGAATGGTTTTCCTTTGTGCAAGATCTCCTCGAGAATGCTTTGCCTCTGGGCGAGGGAGTAGTGGAGTAGGGGAAACTCTAAAATATGTTGTCTCGAAATAACAATGTGGACTTAGACAAACCTCTTCTCGTCAGGGGGAATCCTAGACTCCTTCTAAGGAAAAAAAAAAACATTATTAAAACAAGGGAAATCGCGAGTGCACGTGACTTAGGATTTTCTGCATAAGGAAAGCGGATGGAGCACAAGCACACTGAGATTACTAAAAACCTAACCAAAGGGAAAAGGGACACCCAATGAGAAGTGACTCCTACCAAAAACCAACTGTGGACTTAGTCAATTTTAGAGCATGGGTTTGGTAGAATAACTTCCTCAGGGTGACTAAGGGGGAAGCTTGAAAAATATGGTGAAAAAAAATGGGGCAACAATCCTATCAATCAATCTATCTTAGTGATATTTGATCCCTATTGTAGTTCGAGTTTGGGCATTGTGTCCCACCTGGCCCCTAGTCAACTCCTAAACTATTTCGAATGTGTTTTTTAATACCACCCCTTGTCTTTTGCTCACTTAGTGAAGACGTTGATTGGGCCTCAGAAACGATGGTTGATGAAGCCAATGATATGTAGAGACATGAATTTGCAAAATTTGGTATTTGGTCAATTAGTCAAACCCCTCCTTTTCATCTATGAAGACACCAATTCATTAATTGACATCTCCAACCCCCAAAATTTGTCCCCATAAACATTAATTGACTAGTTGATGGCTCTAAATCAACATGTTTGGACCCCCCAAACCTATGTACTAATGCCACAAATGAAAAATATAAAAAATATCAAATGAAAGTACAAAGGAAGGTCTATAAGACTCACTGATGGTCCCATGTCGACTGATCTCTGAAATGTCCTTACGCACTCCCCAAGATGTAATCTCTCTCTCTCTCACACTCACTCACACACACACATGCGCATGCACACGCACATGCACACGCACACGCGCGCACACACGCACGCACACGCACGCACACATGCACACACACACGCACATGCACACGCACGCACACACACAAACACGCACACGCACATGCGCACACACACACACACATCATACCATTCTTACTGGCTTTATTTTTCACTGTTGGAGTTACTTAAATTGACTCTTCTTTAGGCCCTTAAGGCCTATTTAGAGGTCTCCCTAGGTCAATTTTTCTTCTTGGTCTTGGTTTCTTGAACCTATTTTCTCCCATCTCCTAGATTGTCATGCAAAATATCCTTATTCCCTCTTTTTTCTCCTATCTGGTTTTTTATTTTTGTCGAAAAAATCACCCATTTTTTTGCTATTTTCTTGAGGGGGCATGTACTCTCGCTGTCAATGCTTAAATGTTACTTTTAGGACTTTGTTTCCTTCTGGGGCATGTTATTTTTATTTTCTCTGACACAATGTCAATTTTGACACATCAAAGAGAGACACAATGTATATTAACTAAATTTAGTTTAATTAATATTCCCCTAGAAATATAGTTCATTTTAATTGATTAATTATACTTTTCATATTGAACCTTTTTTTTAAATTATCAAGGTGTATTTAAATTTAATTTAAATGTCATTCCTTAATGCATTAAGTTAATTTAACACACAGTCCCTCCATAAATCTCCTTTTAATAAATTAAATTTCTTGTATATTCTAATATTATACTAAACTTGATTGATTTAAATCTAATTTAAATTGATCCTAAACCCACCTATAAAACCTAGTCTATACCCATCACCTCGCTTGCTAAATCTACTTTCATCCTTAATCACCCACCAATCTCACTTAAGAAGTGATTCCATAAGTCTAGTTTATATCTTGCATCTTCATTTTAGTTTGTAGTTTGAATAATTACATATCATGAATACTCAAGACAAGTTCTTCATTCTTGTTCTTGAGTTCTTCCTCACTCATTAGTTTTTGCATAATAAGACCCATCTTCATTCATTTGCAATCAAATCAAAGGGAGATTAATGTTTTGTGTTGGGAAAGCACACCCACAAACCTCTCTGAGAGCAAATCAACAAGTATTGGATGCAAGTATTCAAGCTCATCTGAGGTTGAGTTGGAAGTTAGGTGTAGTTTCAAGTTTTACGAACATGTTTAGATTAGTTTGAATTGATTTATATCTAACACTTACATCTTCGAGTTTGTTCCGCATGGGTAGGTTCTTATCACATAGACAATGATGAGTCAATTGACAAAAAAATGAGACAAAACAAGTACAAAGATCATTTTTCTCCAAGAGTATTAAGAATAAGCTTCTATTCCTCCCATATTTTCATTGTTGAGAGAGGAAATCTACTCATATGTTTTACAATAACTATTAGGTGGCACAAAATTGGAGTTAATTGATTATTGAATTTTATATTGAAGTTAAATTTCTCTTTCTAGATTTTAACAAGACATGCCAACAAAATGACACAACAAAATAAAAAATGTAGTCACTTATGAAAGAGAAAAAAATTAGAAAAAATAGTTTTACATAAAAACAACTAAATATATGATATTAAAAAAAATGCTATAAGGATTGAGATATCACTCCTAATCCCAATTTTTTATTTTGTGTGCATTAATTCCTCTAATAACATTCCACGTTGACTAAATTTAATGGGAATTTTTCTTAAGATATATCTCCCTTATAACACCGTGAAAATCCTTGCCCAATTTTTCATATTTGAAACAACACAATAATAGATTTCCACATTTCATAATATTCTATTTATGCTTCTAAATAAGATTGTTTATCAACATCAATATTTAAAATCATACTAAATGATCTATTATAATGATAATGATAAGCGAGCTTAAGAATATAAATATGATCCCAAAAGTTGATATTAATATTAATAAAAATGCGCACAATACTACGGTAAAGGATAAATATAATATTTGACACTTACTATAAATTCACAAAAGGATATGTGCACCAATCCTAATAACAACAAGGAGGGTTTTCAAAGGATCATTAGGATCACCGTTTTAGATTATGCTAAAAGCAAGTTTTGAAGGGACCCGAAACCCTTTACAAAAAACCAAAGATAAGCATTAAAGCACCACCAGGTTTTACAATGCCCTGAAACCTAAAGTTAAAAAACATCCAAACCAGGTTTTACAGGGACTTGAAACCAAAAATTTAAACCATACAAAAATGACTAGGTATTACAAGGATCTAGAACCTAGAGTTTTAAACATACTGGAAAGCAAAAAGAAAAAACCAGAAAAAACTGCCCAAACTAGCAACCAACACACCCAATCCACAACCAACACCTACAACAACTCCTTGATAATGTTCGCCACCTCTTTCCCTACTGCTGCAATACTCTGGATGATGTCAGTTGGAGAAAGAACAGGAGCCTCAAGAGCTTCAACAACCTTTTTTCTTGTGCTCTACCTGGTTCTCTTACTAGGCCCACCAAGACCTCCCACTCCAGCATTACCAAGAGACATTATCTCTTCATTACTCTTCTTACCCAGACTGGTTGTCGTAGCACAAAGATTGGAAGTGACCTGTTCCATTTTTTGACCACTTTCCTTTACAAGGTGACGAAGCTCCTGTTCATACTCTTTGAGCTTATTAGGTATGTTACCAATTTGCACTTCCAACTGGGTTCTCTTAGTGCGTTCAACATCCAAATATCTTTGCATAATCCCCATTTTCTTCTTGAGTACCATTAATTCATTATACAACCACAAATCACCCTAAAGAAAAGTCTCCGCTTTAAGCTCAGTTGTGTGAAGGAAGGAGAGCTTAGCATCATGGGAGTCATCCCTCCCATCAACCACATTCCTAGGCTCAGAGGTAGTCACAATATTGATCTGGGTATCAATATTAATGTCCATATTCTCTGTCTTTTCCTCATTTACACCTTTACTCTAACTATTATCCTTACCAATAGGGTCTTTATCTTTATTCTCCTTTCTCGTCTCCTCCTCCATTTTCTCCTCGCTGGCATTATGAGAAGGGTGATCACTCTATTTATCATCATCCTCCCCGAGGGCTTCTGACCCCACATTCGAGTCAAAATTTCTATCCTGACTTCCCTCCACATTTTCTTTACCAGTAGACACCCCTTTACTCCCCGAGTAACCATCCAGGTTAGAACTAAAATCCCCCATATTCGTTTTCTCATCATTGTCCATTTCCATTTTCTTATTATTGTTCGAGTTCTCAGACTCCATAATTTTCTCAACATGTTTAGTTACTTAAAGAAGATTGAAAACACGCAGGATCATCGTTGGCCGAAAACTGTGAAAGGAGAGGCTCTTAACTGAAGGAAGAAAATATGGATGAAGCAAAACACTAAATGGTTGGCTAAGTGGAACATCAAGTTACAAGATTGCTCGAAAACAAATGTGGAGATAAGAAAGTTTGTCAAAGGGAAGTTTCACAATGCCATGTGGAACAATAATATGAGTAGAAAAAAAGCCTATTATATTAAAGAATTTAATCCAAGCGGGGAACTTGGCGAAAAAGTGTATCTTGGGGCTACTATTAAAGAAAAGACAAGGCTATTAGTGGCACAATTGAGAACGGGATCTCACCACCTTAGGTGCAAGACGTGAAGATGGAAGAGGCCCAAAGAGACTTGGGAGCAACAAATTTGCACAATTTGCAAGTTTGGAGAAGTTGAAACAGAATGGCATTTTCTCTTAGAATGTGTGACATACGACAACATTCGATCTCTCAATGATGTCATCTTGAAGATGGACAACATCTATAGCTTATTTAAAGAGGATAAGATGAAACAAACTTTCAAAAATTATCTAGTACAATTGTTCTTTGATCCCTTAAAATGCTCGTCTCGCATTCATTCATTCAATGAAGAGGCCGATAAAACATTCGTTTAAATCCTACTTTCTAATTCAATTCAAGTTAAATTAGCAATTGAGATCCGAACGGCGGCTGGCAAAACGCAAAACTGCATGGAGGGCCGGAGTAGAAGAGTATTGGCGGTAGAATTCGAGTGATACGAGTGAAAACAGGAAATAGTTTTGCATGCAACTTTTTAGTGCTTCATAACTCAGCATTGTCATTTGGGCATCTTTTCTTTGATAGAAAATTCCCACTTCCTTGCAATTTTTCATGTGTATTAGCTCTAGAGATGATTGTGAAAAAAGCTTCAATTTCTTGAGCAGAGTTGTGGGTTTGTATGTTCTTAGATCCCTTTGCAGCTTTTGCCCGTAAAATTGTCATGGCCTTGGTGGGTGGTGGTGAAAATGTTCTAGTTCAGGAGGAGAAGGAGAGTATTGACCATAGTGAAGTTGTGAGAGCTAATGGCGAAGTGGACGAAGGGCTTGTCTCTGAAGATGGAGGAACTGTACCGATAAGTGGAGGGCATGTTCCTAGAATGGGGAGTGAAGCTCAGTTACCCACTGAAAGTTTTCCCGTTCTTACTACGAGAAAAAGAGGCCGACCAAGGCTGAAACCCAAGTCGAGTACTGATGAAACTAGCGTGGAGAAAGTTGTAAAGCAAAAGGAAAAAAATGATACAACTCCAAGATTTCAGCCTATTACACCTGTAAGCAGTGATAGGCCTGTTAGGGAGAAGAAGTCTGTCCGGAGGTTTATATTAGTTTCTTCAGAACGGGCGCCAAAAAATTTTATTGTTGAGAAGGTAACGCGCTCTTTTCTCGTTAGCTTAGCTCAATTGGGTTTTGGCATTTTCTGTGGTTTGTGAGCAGCTTTTCACTTTTGGGCTTGGTTTTTGAAAAGTGTCATTTGTTTATGTGGAGTAGCGAAATTGTTCGTTTGATTAGTTTCGAAAGCCACTTAACTTGTCATGACTGGTATTCATCTCTTCGGTTATTGCATATTGCAGGGCAGTGGCAGAGGTACAGCTCTGAAGGACATCCCAAACTGTAAGCTTTTTTCCTTTTTGTGGGTATATGTGTTTTTCTGTC
Source organism: Cupressus sempervirens (assembly GCA_028749045.1). Classification (NCBI taxonomy): domain Eukaryota; kingdom Viridiplantae; phylum Streptophyta; class Pinopsida; order Cupressales; family Cupressaceae; genus Cupressus; species Cupressus sempervirens. Next base: position 954,450,767 of record CM053792.1, on the reverse strand, counting down.
ATGGGTGTGAATTGGGTATGTGGGCATCTGATTTCGAAGAGTGATTTTGGTATATCATGTTTGACTGGGGTGTACCTCAGTCATCTCCTGTTCCCATGCCTCTGTTATGTTTGATTAATTATAGCCACAATAACTATTGGGTGCTTACTTCTAATTGGTTCCTTTTTAATTTCAAGTCTGTTCCCTATTTTTTGGCCCCCAAAAATATCTGTCCCGTGTGTGAAAGGGTGGGGTCTGGTGTTTGGTGCTTGTAGATTTACAGTGAGACGGTCGCATTAAGGGTTTGCCTTTGTATTCTAGTCAGAGTTGTTTGGGTAGAGGTGTAAGACATTCTGGGAAGATTTATTCACATGCAGCGAGGATTCTCTGCAGCCTTCCCTGATTATAAATTCAATCACTCGTTCAACAATGTGAACCCAGTTGCATGTTTATTACTCCTACGTTTTGGTGATGTCGGAACTTTTTTTTTTTTTCTCAAGAAAACACGTCATTGATTATCATGCTTATGCAAAAGAGACGATAAATGGAAATATTGAGAAACAGCTTACTTTGATTCTGGCAAGAATCAAGATGGTAGAACAAACCTACTTTATGAACTTAGAAGGCAGTATAGGTAGAAGACTCGTCATGCTCTTCTGACATTTGGTGCTCAGAAATTTTATTTCTGCAAAAAGTATAGTTCATCAAATGCACTTCCAAGCATTCTTGGTCTTAATAGTGGTCAGCATTTAATGCACAAATCATATTAATACATAATGAGACAGAATACATGAAACTGATAGTTGGCCTCATATTTGTTCATCGAGAAGATGCTGACAGGTCTCATAGCGGACTGAATCCAGAAAGACAATAACATATTGACAAATATGGATGTACTGGTGTTTTTGTAGTGGAAAAGTAGGGCTTTCCGTGCTACTTCAGAAGGTTTTGTTAACATTTTATTATAAAAAGCATAGGCCAAATTGTTTTGGAGTATACTTGAAGTCTATGCACTCTATTATAGTTCTTGAGCTTTCTGGAAGCGGTCTGTTAGGCCAAAGCTTCAATAGAGACTGCATTGCTAACAGTATATGCTTGTGGGATGCTTAATTGTTAGTTGTGGAGCTTCACTGTTTTCTCTTAGTATTGGGTTCTTATTATGAATTGAGATTAAGTTTCAAGGTCAGTCAAAATGTTCAGTTATGTGAGAAAGGAGCCTGTCATTTGGTCGTACACAACTCAAAATAGTTCCATATTTGTGCATGGATTAGCCTGTTGATTGGTTAATTGTGTCTTTGTGGACAGCAGAAACAAAAACATGGCTTAAACATTCCAGTTTTCAAGGCTTAAGTGGATCTCCTGTTTACTCTCTTTATAGTTTATTCTATTATCATGGAGACTGTGAGATATTATCATCGAAAGGGTGGGAAGCAAGTCTTCATTACATAAAGTCTATGCTGAACACCAGGCAACTTTTGTAGGTTTGGCTTAGATTTGTTATTTAACATTCCTTCATACTATGATGCCAAAAAGGTGTTTGATTTCTTAAATAATAAATACCCAAAATGTTTGAAAAGGCATGTACTCATGGTAATACTGTAACTGTTGTGGCCACTGACCAATTGTTTTATTATCAGGCTATTGATTAACATGACATCTTAGTAATCAAGTAAAGTTAGAAATGCCTGTATATGCCAAAACTTTATTTTCAAGTTACATTTGGAGATGGTCTTAATGGCCTTTTACACATCTTATGGAATATGGTAATCTGGAGAATATGTATCTTGGCACGAATATTCATCTACTTGAATTTTTTTGTCTCTGACAAACTTAGACTATAATCTATCGAATGATATATACATGTATTTGAACAAAATTCAGTGAGAAACTTAGAAATTTTATCATATATTTGTCTCGGTAGCATTTGAGTTCTGAGTGCTAATATAGATATGGAGGGTGTATGCATAAATTCGCTGTTATAATGACTTGGTTGTGTGTAATTTTATATTTGGTCCTGAGGGCAAAAAGTAAAGGAGCCGTGCTGTTTGTGACTATTTGTTTCACTAGTGAGTGATAATATGCGACTTAAATTTGAAGAAAAAATATCAATAGACTAAGGGATGTCAATAGAAAGAAAATCATTTCATGACATTGTGTGTGCATCAGATTCGATGACTTAATGCATAGGGTGGTGACATGAAAAATTACCTTGAAGCGCTTGAACACACAAGATGAAGTTCTTAGTACGAGCATTTATTAGGATTCCTAACATTTGAATTTGGTTAGCTGAAATGGATCCAAAGAAGCAGGAAGGACCATCAATTGAGGGTTTCCAACTACTGGCATCTTCTACTAATTTAAGGTAAATGAAAAGTACTCCCCTTTTGAGCTTCACCATGGGGACTCACACACATCAATATTGTCTTACCTGGTGGTGGCCTGGAAAATGTCAGCTTATTTTTATAGTTATGCTTATTTATACAACAACAAGGGTTAGATCTCTAGACTGATTTTCTAAAGTGCAGAATCTTTAATCTCATAGCATTGAATTAGAGACAAAGGATCCTTTTGCTTCCAGATTCCCTCTTTGTAGAGCTTTCTAGTGAAATTAGCTGCTGTATCATCTAGTCACGTTGACCTACTTTTGGCCATCTATGGACATCATAATATTTTTGTTTTATGTTTTGGTAAATGGATACATTGAAACAACATTGAGGTGTGCTTCTGCAGTGCTCGTCTGATGCAGAGAGCACATCCCAAAGAGTGCTTTATGGGCCTCTTCTTATTTTAGCCTACAAACTTGTAACTCTTTACTCCTATTTCAACACCTTCTCTAAGGGATAAACTAGTCTCCCAGTTGGTTTACACACCTTACACAACCTTACAAACTTCTAGGGCTTAGATCAAGTTTGATGCAACTTTATGCTTTAGGGACAATTTCCCTAAACTAGGCCAAAACATAGAAATCCACCTTTGAAGCTAATGATTGGAATAATTTACTTAGGTCTAATACATGTAGATTCAATCACGTGTTTGGTTCCAAGACACCTATAACACCTCCAACCCAAATTAGGCTACTAGCCCCAATTAGGTCACCCTAAAAGGAAAATTAGGCACAACTCTTAAAACTTCCAAGTGACCTGGCTGATCACAGTTTAGGATACCCTTCTGGGTCTTCGACAAGATTGTAATGTATCAGACTTCAACTCTAGTCCAGCACCCCTTAACCCTCACAATGCACACAGACGTAATAGGCCTAATTAGGCTTGGTTTACAAAGCAAGACCTAACAGATGAGTACATAGAATTGATCTAACACTTCTGAGAGGATCACCAGACTCCAAATGCCTCCAATCCACTTTCTACCTGGTAACTCGTCCCTTCTGGCTTGATTCCTTACACAACACCTTCACAGGCTAAATACATAGAGATATTTAGCCTAGGGCTTGCTGGTAAAAATAGCAAACCAACACTTCTTGTCTAGAGCTTTTGGAATCTTAAAATACGTATTCCTAACTTGCATCCCCCAAGTGGCTGTGAAAATCCACTGGTGAAATTGCAAGTTTCTCCTCTCTTTGTAAAACTCTGGTTATTTGAGGATTTCAGACCAACCAGTGCAAAAACTAATGTAACTTTCTTCAATTGCCACCAAATGAGATCAGACCAAGTGCATATGAAAGGTAACTCAATAGCCTATCTTACCATACCAATTGATCTGATATGCCAATTTGTACAGGGCCGTACAACTCAGGAAAACAGAGGGAATTGGACAACAATCAGTGCTGTTTCATTTATTTACCATAAACTCCGTATAATCTCCGACTTCTGACCCCATGGGTGGGTCCAACATGCATATGTAGTCTCTTCCCAATGATCACAACCAACTTTTGAAAGGTTATGACCATTTGGGAAGAAGTTGCAACATATTGAGCAACTTTTAAAAAAAGTTGCTTGACAACAATTTTTGCATTTTTGCAAGTCTTGACAACTTTTGCAATTTTGATCCTAACATCCATTTATTGACTCAAACATGTTGGGAGACCTTTTCTAAGGTCATCATTAGAGGGACTTTTTCTAATGTCATTATTAGATAAAACTACCTATGACACCCTATCCCAACTTCCTATCATGGTCCTATTGGTCTAATGAGATCCAAGGTTTATAAAGTACCCTTTGGGCTCTTAGCCTTACAAATTGGACCAATTGACTTCATTACAACTCATTGACGCTATGAGATACCAAAACTACATTGGGTGCTCTGCACCTTTGTCCAAGAAATTCAACTTTCATAAGATTTTGCCTTGAAAATTCAAAAGGGATGACAAGCAAACTGGTTTCTATGGAAGATGTACCACTGATATTATTCAGTTGATACTTTTTGGCTTGGTAGAATGTGGAATTATAAAGATTCACGGAACCAGTAATTTGTTAAAGTCTAATAAATGTGAAGTTTTTAAATGGCGCTGGAGGTTTTTCTGCATTTATAAATGTATTAGATGAATTTGGTCACAGGCACTGCTCTGGCTTATTAGGCAGTTATATCCATCCAATGCAGGAAAAACTGAAAAATTTCTCAGCTTTGCAAGCATATCTTATTGATTTTGATTAAGATAAATGGAGATTGATTTTAACAAAATATATGCAGAGTCACTTTGAAGGAGGAATTAGAAGTTGAAGAAAATCCAAGGAGTACCAACTACACACATGCTTTTAATCAAATAAGTAAACATAACTAAAAGATATTAATATTTATAAAGTATGAGCTATTTGGAAAACCGGGGTTTTTTTTACCAAGGATAAACACTGGACAGATTGAATGTGCTTATTTAAAAAAAAATTCAATATATAATTCTGCCATTACAACACGATATTTGGGGATATATAGTGGAATTAAAAGCAAATTTGAGTGGTTAGCACATCTGAGCCCAAAATAATAATAATGCTGGCAAAGTTTCAATTGTTTAATTTATATGATCAAAATTTTATCACATGAAAAGCAATAACAAGTTTAGTCAACTAAAGAAGAAGCAGGGGACTGTTCATTTAGTAAAGCATGCCATTTTTCCAATTGTTTACAGGTTGTATATAGATTAGTTATAAGTCAGGAAGATTTATTCCTCCTTTGTACTAATTGGTGGTGGCCCTTCACCAAGGGTCACCACTTTTCCTTGAACATGATAATATTATATAACATAATTATTATCAAAATAATTTAACAATATATAATATAATAATTATATTATTCAATATAATTATATAACCACAACCTTTATGTTATATATGTCGGCCTGAAGGAATCAGACCATAGCTTTAATAACATTTACAAAGCATGGGTCTAATCGATGATATTAAGGCTACGTAGTCTACTTCTTATCCTAATTGAGGTAACAATATTGTAATAAAATTCCATTTTCTTATGTGATTAGTTTTTGTGTTTTTCTTTGCTGCTTTGTCATAATTTATTGTGTTGAATTCTTTGCTCCTTTGACATAATTTATAGAAGATTATCAATAGAAGTGTATGAAACTCAGGTGTTCTTGTTTTTAAACATTCTGTATTATGCAGTGGCATATAAGCTATCAAAGAAGAGCAGAACTGATCAAATCTTGAAATTACTTCATAGTGTTATTTATGGAAAGCGAGTTAAGGTTAGTTGAAGTCATCTTTTCTCAGGCTTTTTGCAAAACATCTTTTAACAACTCCTTGAAATAGATGGGAGTAAAATTTTAATTACTTATTTCCGTATTTCTTCACATCTAAATAGTGCAGTATTTACCAGTGTTCGAATTACTAGCTATTATTTATGGTGTTTTTGAGCTACTGTCCTTATTTTGCTTTGGAGGTTGCTAATCTTGTGTTCTAAGCCTCTTGTTTATTTTTGGGATTTAATAATTACATATACTTTTCCTCATGACAACGATAATTTTTTCTCTGATACAGGCTGCTCATATCAGAAATAATATTTTGCAGTTCTCTGGCTTTGAACATGGTGGAAACAAGGTAATTTTTGCAAAATATTTTTGACTGTTGACAATCTGATTTTTAATAGCTTTGAATTGGTAGAATTAATTAATCTAAACCTCATCTTAATGCTTGGTTGAAGAGTCCATTTTCCAAGAATCCTTTGTGTAAGGAGAGTTGTTTTTGTATAAGGGGATGATAATGATTATGCTTGATTTAACTATACAGTCTTTTATTGCAGCCCTCTAGTTCAGGTTACCATTTAAGCTGCTGGTATTGATGTCTTTGTTTTTTGAGTAGTTTCATGCTTCCAGTTAGCTTTGGTTCATGTCACAAACTTTATGATTGATGGATGGTATTGCTACTTTGTTGCTCATGTTATGGAGTCCCAGAATAATGAGAAAGTGAAGGAAAAACTTGAAAAACTTCATAAAGAAAACTTGGCGAATCTCTGCGATTTTCTAGATCTGCAACTTTCTAAAAGTACAGCTAAGAAGGTAATGAAAATAATGCAGGATAAATATTAGGACTTTTATTTAATTACTTATTTTTAAAATTAATAGTCCACTGAAGTAATTGATTTTACACTTTGCATTCTTTTAATTAATTAATGAATTTTTTTTGCTAGGATGAGTTGGTAGCAAAACTGCTTGAATTCCTTGAGGCTCCTCGTATGACACAAAATGTTTTATCCGAAGAAAAAGAGCAGGTATGATATTAGTTGACAGAAAGGTTTCAATTGTTAAAAGTAGGCCAAAATATGTTGAAACATGTCAGTGGTTTAAAGAAGGCCAATGCATGATGCACTTCTTTTTCATGTTTTGCTTTACTTTTGATATGACGTGACTTCATTCGACATTTTAGAATTCAAAGCACAGAAAGCGAAAGAGAGCAGACAGTAATGCTCTGGGAAAAACACTTGGGGAGGTTACAGAAAAGGTTTGTGCATTATCTATTTTGTGTATTTGGTTTTGAAATTTTTTCTCATCCAAGTTAGCATACACCTCTATAAGTATGTATATATGTTTATACTTAAAAAAATCAACAATATATTTATATGTAAATACTGAATATGAACATTCTTTTGCAAGTCGTGTAAATACTGAATATGTGAAAGTGGTGTTGGAATTCCATTCAAAATGTTTACATTGAGTTTTGCAGATTTTACTTTCTTATTTTCATTGATACATTCAGCACGTTGATTGCTGTTACAAGTGTTTTTTATGGTTGCATCACTCTCTCTATATTTTTGCATTTATGTCTACCATGTTCTTTTGTGAAGATGCTTTCATATTAGTCATCCAGAGCCTCCATCAATAGTGAAGTATGAACCTAAGTCTCATTCAACAAAACAGAAGCAGCTATCTACTATGCCAAATGGTGTATGGTGCACTGAGAGGCAAAATAGCAAATAAACAACAAAAAGCTATTCATGAAAGTTTTAACTCCTTTGTTGTTATCACCTTCAGGTCATTGTTTACAATAATTAGGATATTGTCATTTGCTATTATCTAACTTGGCAAGCCAGATACAAGCCTACAGGCAAGAATTGTAACCGATCCCAATTAGCTGGTTGTCTACAATAACTAGGATATTATCTAACTTGGTAAGCCAGATACACGCCTACAGGCAAGAATTGTAACTGATCCCCGTTAGCTTCTCATGCAAGGATCTGTTACTACTTAGTTGACCATCATAATGGTATAAGCCCTCCTTAGTACTGATGTTTTTAAATGCACATTGCATTGTTTAACAAAAACTCATTGAATTAAAGATTTGATTAATTGCAATTCTTTGCAAAGACCACTGAAAAGCTTTTGTAAGGCCTTAAGAGGGCTTCTGGGGGCATCTAGAGTGGTTAGAGTCTTTTGTGAGAATGATGCTCCTTTAGACATAACAAAGTTCTTTCAAAACCATTATCTGGCATATTGCCTGCTTTACACTTGTTCCTCTTTATCAGCATGGAATAAAACCATTGCATTGCCATCAGATCTTTAATTCCACCTTCAAACTCCTGCTTTCTGTGTGCCAATACGTCTGCTGCATCCCTAGCCTTACTCTTCTTTGAAATGTGTGGTTCTTTAACTTCATCCTCCTGTTTGCAGTAGTACAACTAACACAGTTCCAATACCAAGGTTTATGAGTATGATACGATTTACTCCTTGTTATTTGTAGTCTTAAGTGTAATGATGTTTTCTGCTTTAAGTAGGCAATTAACAAGTACTTGTGAAAGGGGTAAAATATGGCAACTCAGCACTGTCTCAAATCTGAGCAGTATTATGTCACAAACTGATATATACTAGCATAGGACTCTTGCAAATCTGGGCAGAATGAGTTACATTTTAACAACAGCAACCTCAAGGTTGTTTCATTTCAGAGCTAAAAACGGAATTACACGTCGTTTTATTATTCATAGGCATGAGTTAATATCTCAATACAAAATACCAATTACAGATTGCAAATGGAACTATCCAACACTGTATTCAGATTTACGAATAGACCATTCAAAATTTAAAGAATCTGTCATTGATGTTCCTTAGGATTTCATGATTCATACCGGGTATGTTATCGATGAAGGAATATGGCACATGCCCTTTTTGTGTCACACCTTCTTGTAGGCCACTCTCTGAGTGCTGATCCAAGCCTAATATCCAATATGAGTCCACTTTGCCGTGTTCAGACAACAGAAAAGGAGAAATCTATGAGTCATACTGGGTATGTTATTGATGAAGTAATATGGCACATGACTGTTGACTCCTTTCTGTGTTGCACCTTCCTGTAGGTCACTTTCTGGAATTGTGAGTGCTGATCCAAGTCTAATACCCAATGAGTCCACTTTGCTGTGTTCAGACAACAACAAAGGAGAAATCAATCTCTGTTGTTGGGTAAATTATGTTTCAGGAATAACTAATTGTGTGATAGGAAGTTTTGGTTTCCGAAGGCGTTATGTCGTGACAGTTGAGTCGCAAGCAACCCTTCAGACATTATATGTATGCTTGTCATGAACGGGAAAAGATATCTTGATATGATATCTCTTGTCAAGTGTTACATTTGGATACATTGTCATATTATGTACTTGAAGAAGATATTAATGGAATGAGCAATCAGGTTTCCTGAAACATTGTGTTGTGGTATGCTTTTTTGTTACTTTTGTAGCATGTATCGAAAGTAGTTTACCTGTGACGGTAAACATTTGGCGCCATTGTCGACCAAATTTGGGAAGTGACGAAGGTAATGGAATATGATGAATAAATTGGATTTCCTGTTGATAAGAATATCATCACCAACGACAAAGGAGTTACAAAGCTCTTCAAAGGGGAACATGCCCTAACCACAAACTTCCACATTTTGTTTCGGGCGTCCGATGAGACTTTTGTACGAAGGGAGGCTGCACGGTAGGAAGTTGCGAAAGATATTGTGTGGGATGCATTGAACATAAGCTCCGCTGCGAACATGGTGCATCACCTACCTTGTTTGTTAGTGCAAGCATCCCTCACTCAGACAACCTGAAGAGAGGAAATTGAGTAGAACAATGCCAACAACAGATCTTGCGAAATTTTGTGGAAAAGAACTGTCGGGAAAAAGAACATGATGGAACCCAACGAAGGAGCAACCCATGCACTATAAACCCTTTAGAAGGGAGAATAAACAAGACATTGTAAATGTGTAATGACAAGTTCACGTTGACCTACATTGTATAGAAACATGAATTAATAAAAAGTTTTCTTTTTAAACATGACCTTTTGTTAGAGAATTGATGCCCAATTTATAGACTAAAGATCGGAATAAAAAGGAAAAATTAGATGCCTTGGAAGCCACACACGAAGCTCTAATCCTCGTACAACAAGTAGAATGCTGATGGAGGTTGAGGCAACTCGCCAAGGGATAACTAGCTGAAGGGTTTCTCGAAGAAGACCACAGAGGTGTCACGAAAGGTGACCACAAGGGTGTTATAGGAGGTGCAACAATCGAAGGGGAATGTTATTGTTCTCTAATACATCGTGTAAGAAGTAGTGAAGAATTACTTGAGGAGATAGGACAAAGGCTAAATTTGATTGGGGAATCTCGATAACAATTTATAAACCTATCTCGCACACCACAAACATAGGAAATCTGTGGCAGGAGTGAGGTAAGGGAAACCCAAAGGGAAAGGGGAGAAGAAGTGTGGGAAGTCGAGGACATCGAGGCAAGGAGTGTTAGGAGGACACCGCACGGTGGTCAAAGCAACTCATTGAGATTCAACCCAACTGATTTGGGAACACAACCAACGGGAGGCAATAGTAGTCAAAACAATCTGTTAGGTGTAATGCCCTGCCAAGGGATCCAAAAGAATTAACCTAAAGTTTTACTAAGTTTGCCAAACATTTTTTTTTTAAAGAACAACATACACATCAAACATAAAGTAGCGGAAGCAATTTCATACAATCATACAGAAGCAAACATAACATATCACATTCCTTAAGGATCCCAAGACGTTGAGTCTCATTTAAATTTAAATAATACTAAGTCTAATAAATACCACATCCACATGAAAGAATAATTTACAAGTCCAAGTCCATTTAACTAATATACATTTGTTCCGAATGCCACTTGGCAATAAAATTCGGAATGCTCAATCATCCACTGTACATGTCACAGTGTATGAAAGGCTGAAAGAATATACATTTAAAAATAGGTTACATCATCCCTTTCGGATCCATGAAACAAATACAATACAACAAGTGAAATCATCCATCATAAACATATAGCCATACATCATAATGATATAACCATCCATCATAATACACAAAGATAGAATGAAAGAAAAAGTAGACAAAGAACTCTAGCCACAGCATCAACGGATGGATCTCAATGGTAAGAGCAAAAAGCACTACCACCTGACCGTGTGGTAACCCAAAAAGGCCCACTCCCATCGCGCTAAGGAGATAGTCTCAAGTCTAAACGAGATATCAATCCAAAAATCAAAAGTAATATCTAAGTCCAGGAAACACTAAAAGTAATTTGACTCAAAGGTTCAAAGATAAATCAACATCTAGACTTAGAGGCAAACACAGACACGTAGAAAACCTACTATGCAAGCAGGCAAGTGTCGTCGCACGAATCAACTCTAGAGTTACCCTGGTAGTCTAACTTGACCCCGGCCCCCTAGTGACTATTCAACACTAGTATCCTCCGGTACTGACAAGGCATACTAACGATGCATGGTTGCAACCAAGCGTTCTCTCTACTCCCATCCTAGTCTGTACTAGCACTCGAGGCATGGGCGAGAACATACAAAGACCCTTATTAGGTTCATTTTACTCTCATTTAGTGTAGTGTTTTCACTTATTAAACAACTTGCAATGGGTTACCTTGGCAGCCACTTAGGGCCCTGACCTCCATTGCAAGCCACTTCTCGACATTACATATAGATAACCTACCCTAAGCTCATAAAAACACAAATCAAATAATCATAGTATTTCCCTCAATCCTATACAAGTGACTGGAAGACATCAAAAGATAAATCACAATAACCCAACAATTCTTTACAAGCAACTGGAAAGCATCCCAAAAATACTGATCGAAGACTCAAAAAGGTTAAGTCAAATATGTCATAACATTCATTTCGCTATCCCTCAAGGACACTAAAAGCAATAACTGACAATATAATTAAACTCATCCTAGAGCATACCAACACATTACCATGGTTGATTTTAAAAGATCAAGATCAAATCAACATAATACCACAATCACAAAACTCCCAAGCCTCTGGTAGATGTCCTAGAACTGGTCAACACTCTAGTCAACCCAAACCCAAAACATAGACAACTTACATATAACATAGTAGTTTCATAGTTTGGTTTGATTTTGAAAGCACATAGTTGAGTCAACAGTAAGGTTTAAATATTTGTTTTAATGTAAGTTTGCAAGTACCTACGATTTACAATTTAACCCTTACAATTTACCCCATTCTTATATTAATTAAAATGCACAATTACTTTAATTCGATTTTAAGTCCATTGTTCCAAATGATTTAAGGGTAATTATCTATTTAAAATATTAAAATAATACTCATTGATTTTAAATAAAATAATTTACAATTTCATTAAAATCAAAATTATTAATAATAATTAAATAAATTTACAACCCTATTAAATAACCTCTATTATCAATTAAACTTAATTAAATTATATTTAATTAAATTAATTAATAACTAAAAAAAATATATAATCATTTATTAATTGTTTATTAAATTTATAGATATTAATAAAATTAATAAAATTAATAGGCAAGAGCCTACAACACAACGGTAACTTGTGAGCTTCTCATATGGGAGGTCTTGGGTTTGAATTTGCTTAACACAAAATAAATAATTACAACAAATAACAATAATGAATCTAGGCTTTTGTCATTTATCGATAAATTAATAAAATTAATAAAATTAATAATTATTAATAATTTAAAATGCAATATTATTAATTTTAATAAAATAACTTTTAAAAATATTAATTTTAAAACAAATCGCATGCGTTTATATTTAAAAGGCCTGCTAGCCTTTGACCTACGGCGGCAGGTCTGACTACTGTTGCGGCCTGTAGTCCAGCTTGTTGCTGCCTTTTTAATGGTAGGCGGGTAGGGGGGGTGGGGATTTACCACCCCCTTCCCAATAAATTATATATATATATTTTTAATTTTATTGTGTTTTATAAATTTTTTTACATAAATTTTAAAAAACAAAAACCCTCCATTTTAATTTATATATATATATATATATATATATATATATATTTTATAATAGTTCTAACAATTCACTGATAGGGCAAATACGACCAACTAGTCAAATTTTTGATCTAAAATTTCCTTTTCAATTCAGAACCCTTTCCGGTTTAAATTCTAATTTTTAAACCTGTTGAATGAGGATTCTATGATATTTTAATCTTTACGTATACATAAGAAACTCGATATGAAAGAACAGAAGATTCAAAACGAAGATTGAAAGATTCTATTAAGATAATATCTTATACTTTCTATAATAGTCAACTACTTGTCTGTAGTCCGTCTTTTAGTCTAGGTAGGAATGTTTCCTATCCTGTCTCTTTTGTCTTCAGTCCAGATAGGAATGTTTCCTATCTTGTCTCTAGTTTTGTTTCTAATTCCGTCTTCAGTCTACGTCGTTTCTTTTAGAAACAATGTCCTTGTAATTCTTTATAAGGAACACATTTGTTCCTCTGTTAATCAATCAATCATCCGGAAATCCGTTAATTTGCCAACTCTTCTTGAATCTTGTAACATGGTATCAGAGCCATGATAAGGAATTTTTCGAAAAATTTATAGCTTCTTTTGAAATTATCTGCTAAATTTTTTGAAATTATTTCTAGGGATTTCTCTATAGCATGTTCAAGATTTCTACTTTTTTGAGAAATTTATTTGTGCCCATCTAAGTTTCAGCTAGGGTTTATGAATCTGAAAATCGTGTCCATGCAAAACGAAAGCCGTTTTTATTTGCTCACGATTGGTAAAGTCGTGCTTAGCAAATCACGTCTGATATTATTTTGTTTGCGGTCTAGAGTTTTTGTTTGGTTTGTAAGTCGTGTCCGCAATAGCTAAAGTTTTTTTTTTTGAGTTTTGCACACCACGACAGTCGTCTTTGCTCACAGCCTCCTGGTCTGTAAAATCCGTGCTTGTATCCTTGGGAAAGCTTGCAATTTTTTTCTGCAAATCGCATCCAAATCACATGCGTTTGAAGCAACTCGCGTCCATATATTTTCAAGCTCATTTGACAGCAAAATCGGATTGTAGGGTCAAGGATTAGTTTGTTTTGTCTGCATTCTTCATCATTTGCGCTCTCCTTAAAAAAAATCCGCCATTTTTATCAAGAAATTTGAAGTTTTTTCAAGCTTTTTTCAGCCCGGGCTGTTTTTTTTCGAAACCCTAATTTTTGGGGTCGGAAATTTTTTTTTGTTTGCAAATTCTTGGTGGGTTTTTCGAGACCTCATTTGGGTCTTCGTTAGAATTTTTTGGGTACCTCATTTTTCGTGCCTCAATTTTCGAGCCGACAAATTTACATTGCGATTGCAGATTCCTTCTAGGTTTTTTGTCTACTCTTCTGGGCACTTGTCTTTTTCTTTTTGGGTCAGCCTCAGCATTGCCTCGAACTTCGTGCAAATGGCATCTTTGACTAATCTGATGTTGGAGGGCAGTCTACGATTCAATGGCCACAATTATAATCACTGGAAGCAACGCATGTTGACAATCTTCGAATATCGTCGTTTGGATGAGCTTGTTCTGGGCACAAAGACTTGTCCGATCTCCAACCAAGTAGAATAGAACAAGTTTGATGATCGCAATTGAGAGGCTGTTATGCTTATTAAGCTCTTTGTTATCGATGATCAGCTACCGCAAATTCCTTCCGGCAAGTCAGCTGCAAAAATCTGGAAATATTTGAAGGAGCTGCATGAAACATTTGACAAAAGTCGGGCATTCTTTCTAAAGAATCAGTTGTTCTCCATTATGATGGATGAATGTATGTCCTTACAAGAGCATCTGACAAAGATTAAGGACATCCGCGATTAGCTCGAAGCTATTGGTCGAAAAATGGAGAAAGGATATGGTAGTCATCACTCTGAAAAGTCTACCATCGTCCTATGAGCACTTCATAGAAACACTCAACATTACGTCAACTAATGTTGATCTGAAGTTTCTAGAATTATGCACCAAACTTCTGCAGCAGGATCGTTGGAAACAACAGTTTGGCAGCAATGCTTCTCCAGCCTCCTCAGAGCAGGCATTTGCTGCAAAATCCTTTCAACCAAACATCAGCAACCATCAGTCTTCTCAGCCTTCCCAACATCAACCTTCTGCTCAATCCCTGGATGGCTCTACGAAGCAAAATGTGCAATGTAATTACTGTCACAAGTTCGGGCATATGAAGTTCGAGTGCCGGAAACATTTGGTTGCCCAAGCAAAATGCTTCCCAGCCCAACAACACAAGTTGTCGAGCTTCCTGATCAAGGCGAAGCTGCATTTTTCGCCTTTTGAATTTGTTTCTGTTTTTTTGGGTTTTTTGATTTTCTCTTCAAAAATCATTTCAAGTTGTCTGTAATACGCAAGGTTGTGTGAGATTCTGGGTTTTACTGTTTTTCCAACTTATTTTGAGTCATAGCACTCTTTTGGCAAAGCTTCTTGGTTTCAGCATTTTGTAGATCCAGGGAGGGTCTCAGTTATCACAGAATGTTCCGACATCCGTATGTTGACCATTAAGGGAGGGTATTAAGATAATATCTTATACTTTCTATAATAGTCAACTACTTGTCTGTAGTCCGTCTTTTAGTCTAGATAGGAATGTTTCCTATCCTGTCTCTTTTGTGTTCAGTCCAGATAGGAATGTTTCCTATCCTGTCTCTAGTTTTGTTTCTAATTCCGTCTTCAGTCTACGTTGTTTCTAAAAAGAAACAACGTCCTTGTAATTCTTTATAAGGAACACATTTGTTCCTCTGTTAATCAATCAATCATTCGGAAATTCGTTAATCTGCCAACTCTTCTTGAATCTTGTAACAAATTCATACAATGAAATTTGGGAAACAAATTTCAGCAATCACGAAGAAGACAAGAATAATAAATAATGTAATTAATTGGGTGAATCAAAACGCAAGAATCTACCTGGTTCTGATGCTAAAATCACAAACACCCAAAAGATTTGTGAGAGAAATTTCTTCTCTCAAAACCTTCTCTTTGAAAATTCCTTCTCCAAAATTTGCAGTTCCTCGAAAATGAACCCTCAATCGTTGATAAGGAGTTCTCTCCTCAATTCGGTGCATTAATTGTGTGATCACCCGAGAGGACTCCTTGCTTACAACTCTTTAACTCTTTATTATCTTTCTTTTATGTTTTCGTGCATGTTTATTGCAATATAAAATATCTTTATTTAAATTTGCTTGACTTCTCTTTTTAAATTAATTTATTATATCTTAAACTCATGCATACTTTATGCAATTTTAAAACTCTTTAATAAATTAATATCTTTTCCATTCTTTAATTTATTTTCGAAGCATTAATTGATAAAATATTTATTAAATAAAATAATAATAATATTTAGCATTTATTTAAATACGATCTCCTAAATATATTATTATTAAATTAAATAAATATTATTATGCTCTAAAATTTAACTTATAATTTTATCTTTAAATTTAATTCTTTTTATTTAATAAATTTCTCAATTAATTAAATATAATTAAATATTAAAAAATATCATAATAATTTTTCATTAAATTAAATCATTAATTTAATCTTTTAATTAGACTTAATTAATAGAAAAATACCAAAGACCTATAGGACGAAATGCGAAAACCCATAATAGAAAACCACATACAAGAGCAAAATAAAGGGTTATAATCACGGATTTACGTCATACGACGCATTCGGAAGGTAATCAACTCAGATACTTGTTCTAATTTTCGATGACAAATGGGTTTAAAGGTTAAGATTTGGACTTAAGAATTTATCTCCCCTCTCCTACCATTGAGATAATGTGATAGGGTATGCTCATCCTGGCAATTCAGGGAAGTCAATACCCGGTACCTACAATCTGCATAAAATCTACGCATATACTATCACATATATACTAAGCTAAACAGGCAATGACAAGAAGTGGTGCATCGTGTAGATCTCGACTAGCAGGTGACTACGACTCCCTTAACCACATCAGAAACACCATACATAAAGAAAATATACACGCACACCATACACATGCAGTGTGGGGTAAGTATCCATAAGAAAACACATATGTTAATCCCTCTAACTAATCATCATCAATAACTGAAATCATTGTAATAATCATCATCATGCATACATGAAGTATAGAGTACGAAGTAGTTTCATCATAAAATCAACTGAATATGAAACAATATCTGCTATTCTTAAAAAATAATGCTACTAATCATCAAGTATAAAACTGGCCTAAAAGAGTTCGACAATAATAACAAAATGTAAACTAGGGGTAGGCAGTATATTAGGCTCCAATCAAACCGGTTCACAACAAATAGTTGAAGGAAACATGATCATGTCTCAAAAATAGAAACTTCTGAAGTTCGCTGGTGATGGGAAGGAGGATCTTGTGAGACATTGCCAAACTTGCAAAACTCTCTGAATGACAAACAAATTTACCGATAAAGATGAGTGGATCCAACAGTGCCCAATGACCCTACAAGGAGTTGCCATTGATTGGTACTCCAATATGAACAAGTCAAATATGACGCCATTGCATAATAGGAGATTCCCCTGGAGCTAAAGGTCTTGACTTAATCTCAAGCCTATCCGTAGTAATCCAGACCCGAGATGTAGCAACATACATTAAATCAAAATACGTTATAATGTGGGAAATGGTGACAATAGTTCTAACCCAACATTTTAACTCTTTCACGATATGGCAATTGCAACATGTAGCAATGTAAATACTCAGGAAAAGAATTCAAAACTCACTAGATACTCCAAACACATTCAACCATATATTCAAATTGAAGTCTGAACACCACTCTTAAGGTTTTACACGAACAAAGTGCAATGTAAAATAAACAATGGAACTTGGTATTGCCGTGAAGGAGCTGATTGCTCACGCAACCCTAGCTTGGGTAGGATCCGTATCAATGGATTCTCGTTTGCTTACAGCGGTTAGGTAACTATAGTATTCGCAGGGCCTGCCCTTCCCAGATATGACTTTAGCAACCTGTGCTTGAGACTTCCAATGCCTCTGCGATTGCTACTGGTGATGGTCGTAAGGCTTCCGACTGGTGTTGATGTTAACTACTTCCACAACCTTTGCTATACTATGCATGGGTGTTGTCTGTAACACCACTATTAACCCTTGCCGATGGTGATCCGATCCCCCCTTGGATTAGTCTCTGTGATCTATTATGAAGTTACCATCTGTTGTGACTGATGTCGCACACTTCCCACATTCACAACCGAAATGGAGACTGACCCTACGGCTTGTCCAACTAGTGTACAAAAATGACAAGTAATTCCATTGTTGACCAGTTTACTTCTGAAAGTAGGCTCGACTGAATCAATGTGTTATTTTGCAAATTCGTACCTGGACCTGGGCAATCTTAGAAGAGATACTAGGGCTATGTCTAGTCTCCCAATTCTTCTTAAGGGTTTTCGTCCTTAAGAAAACCAGTCACATTTAAGCAACCAAATTCCTCTTTCAATATGTTGATATATTCCATGGTGACAATCCCAAGAAAGTCCATTGCTTTTATAACCTCAATATGAGGGTGAGCACAAACAACTAGGCAATGTGGGATAAGACTCATTTTCGTCTTTTAGTCACTTTAAGTTACTTTTATTATAAAATGACTTTATGTCATAAAGTAGCTCTATAAATCCACTTTATAAAATAAAGTGTCTCAACTATAGAAAAGCTCCTTAACTTTAATATTTCATCGAATGAAACCAAATAAATTCTTGTGACTAACTAACATCCTCTAGATTAATGCCGTTAGCCTATCCAGATGGAAAGATAGACCAACAAGGTGCCCGAAGGCCTAGCGCAGATAAGGGGACATTACACAATCAGCTCGAATCAACTGTGCTGTGGCTTCCAAAAACAGACCAATAGCATAGTGTGGCATATAGAATGTTTTATGCTGCAACCCCTCCCATCATAATTCTGTTCATCAATGCCACTTGCGGGAATGAAATGTCTGAAGCATGACTTGATCCTGTAAGTCTGCTCTTTACCAGGTCTATAATGCAACTCCATTGTCCTTCCCTAATATCTGATCTTTTTAGTCCTTTTCCTGTGGAAGTCTGTGTCATGCCTTGTTTCTCTGTGTCAGAGAGGTCTTTGCATACTAGGGTTACCATTTGCTCCTTTGCCTCCTGTGCTAGTTTCTTCGCCTTTAGATCAATTTTCCTGCCTCCTTCCACCTAATTGGGTATGCCAAAAACTCATGAAATCTTGCGCTTTAAAGGAGATCTCTGTATCATGGTTAAAATATGGAAAGGTACTTGTTTTTTAGTGCTTGTCATAGGTATCGATCATTATTCGCAAGAAACCCTCGAAATCCTTAATGCAAAAGATTGGCATTTTAATTGCCTATTCTACCCACACTTTCCTTATGCTGGCCTTCACTAGATCATCGTCTGGAGTTTCTTGCCACCACTTGCGACACTCCAACCCATTCAATCCTTCAAACTGTACATTCTGAGGTGTGAAATAGGTTGTTGCAATCGTGGGTGCTTTTGGTTGTGTCGTCTTTTGCCCTTTGTCTACCTTACTTGCAACTTTTACTCCTGAGGGTAGGACTTGCGTATTCTTTGACATGGTGTTGCTCGAATTTGACCCATTGGCTTGTGTTTGCAGTGTTGCTCTCCAAGGCCATTTATCCATAATGGTTTCTTGATTTGTCATTTGCATAGAAGAGAAAAGATGGTGGATAGGTTTGTGGCTACATACTTGTGCTTCTTGTATGTACGAATTGTCCTCCTTGTTTGTACGATTCGTACATGTTTCAGTTTTGTCTTCCGATTGCCTTATGGATGTCCCTGGAGCCCTGCATCAACCCTCCTTAATGCTTTAATCTTCTATAGTGTATTGCCCCTTCTATATCACAACACCATGCTTTGTCTATATGGTATGATACTTCCAATCTTGGACTCGTGAGTACCAAGGATGTATCAACCGTCTCCTTCCCTACAACCTATTCCCAATCGACTCACTTTCTTCTTTCTTCCTATGGTGAATGGGTTTGTTTGTGAATAGGTGTTGTCTATTTGATGGATGTCGTATGGTAATGGGTTGTGTTGCATTGCTTCCCTTGCTATGCATGCCCCAAAATTGTTGTATGCTAATTGAGCCTCCTTGATTGTACATGACTTAATACACCTTTCTCAATAATGCGAGGTGAATCATACGGTGTCTATATACTAATCTATTGTGGGGTTTGTGGTAATTCCCCAATAATACCGTTCATGCATTGTGTGAGAGTTAGTGTTGCTTCAATGTGTTGTACAATTTTATTGCTGGTATTTGATTCTACGGTGCACAAGATCCCTCTATCTATGTTTGTATGGCCTTGTTTTGTTTATAATTAAACTTCCAACTGTGCCCTGTCATTGTGTCGTACGGTATGTATGGCCACCACATGAGCCCTCACGTTCCCTTTGGGCCGTACAATGGTCTTATATGACTTCATTTGCCACGGTCATATTTTATTTGTAACAACTTTTTATTAGTTTTCCCTTCGGTTGCATGGTGTTATTGTTTCTCCTCACCTGCCTACTACTATATGGTGAAGTTACGAATTGCTCTTCCAATCTCTCCTCAAAGGCGTACGACCGTACAGTAGTGGTGATGTATATATGGATTTCCCTATTAAGTGTCATACGGTTGGGGTTAAAAGTCCTGTGATCTTAGTCACGTGTTCGTATAGTTATATTTCTTGTACATATGTGCCTCGGGTACTTCTGCGTTGGTTTAGATGCTATCCGAAGCTTCAAGTGCTTATGTCATTGCTTCAGGTACTCTGTCATTGCTTCAGAATAGACTTATATGTGGCAGTGTGACCCTAGTTTATTCACTTGTGCTTTGAAAAACTTTAAATTATTATTATTTTTTCGATTTTTTTAAATGTAGGTCCTACCTAAGTCTTAATTATTCAGCCTCCAAAGGTCCTTGCGTCGCTCATGGTAGACATTTAGTTTTGAGCCATTTACAGCACCAGGGGCTTCTGGGCTGTCAAGTGTCCAGAGCTTGATGGATCCATTGGCTCCAACTTCTCGAATTTTGTACGGTTTGAGCTACTTCACTTTGAATTTGCCCATTTTGATTTCATTCCGTCCATTAGACTTCAAAACTTGTTGGCTGGGTTGGAACCTCATGCGTCGAAGATGCTTATCATGCCAACACTTTCATTGCTGTTGTGCCACGTTCGTCGCCCACTGTGCCATTGCCCTTTTCTCGTCTAACTTGTTCAAGGCACAAAGTCTCTCCCTTAGACTCTCCATGTTGTTGAGTTTGTCATCAATGGCTATCTTAAGGTTAGGAACCATGAGTTTTGCAGGTACTACTGCTTCTTGTTCGTACATGAGTTGGAAAGACATCTGCCTCGTGGTCACCTTGTAGGAGGTACGTTAGGCCCACAACATCGAGGGTAATTTCTCCTCCTAGTCTTCACCTTCTACTTCACTTGACTTATAGATAACTCCCACCAAAATTTTATTAGTTGCCTCCGCCTAGCTGTTCGCTTGAGGATAATATGGACTCAACAGCATATGGAAAATTTGAATCTAGTGGTTAGGAGCTTAATGACATGATTGACAAAATGACCACCTCTATCACTTGTTAATTGAATTGGAATGCCATACCTTTTTATAATCTGTTTGTAAATGAATTTTGCAGTGTTTAGTGCTTTGTTATCTGACAATGTGCGTGCTTCAACCCATTTTGTCAAGTATTTCATGGCCACCATAATATACTAACATTGATAGTCACAACTAGCCTTTAGACGTCCGACAAAGTCCAATCCCTATCTTTCAAATAGCTCTTGGGCATGCGAACGGTTGAGCGACATAAAGTCCTTAAGAGGTTTTTTTTGCTCGTTGGTAAGTATCACATCCAACAACCCATTCTCTCGCATCATTGTACAACGTTGGCCACCATAAGTTTGCTAATAGTACCTTCCTCGCTGTCATATCAAGACCCATATGCCCCCCTATTGGTCCTTCGCGGGCTTCCCTGAGCACACTTGGTACTTCCTCTTCCATCACTCATCGCCTGAGCACTTGTTTTGGACCCATTTTATATAACGGTCCGTTTATTAGTTGGAAAATCCTCCTAAGGATCAACTTCCTTCGTTACCTTGGAGGATGTCTCGGGGAAACTAGGCTGTAGACAAATACTCCTCTATACTTGTATACCACTCAGGGAGTACATCAATATGAAATAGATGTGCGTCTAGGAAGTTGTCATTCACTCCAATAGGTGGCTTGCCACACTTAGTACGTGATAGTAGGTCGACAATCACATGACTATGTCTTGGCTATATGATGATCTTGAATGTGAACTCTTAAAATACGAGAAGCCATCGGCTTACCCTTCCTTGAATAATGGGTTGGTTGACCAAGTACATGAGGGCTTGGTGGTCCACATAAAAAGTGAATGGCGTTGCCAATAAGTATTGCCTAAATTTCTGGACAGAGTAAACCATTCCAAGGACCTCCCGTTCTGTGGTGCTGTAATTCCTCGCAGCATTTGACAACAATCTACTTGCAAAATATATTGGGTGGTCCAGTCCATGCGCTCTTTCCTGAGCCAAGGTGGCCTCGATGGCATAATTTGCCCATGTGCACATGAAATTCTTTATCCTAGTTAGGGAACGCCAGAATAGAAGCACCCAACAACCTGGATTTCAGTTCCTCGAAGGCCTCCCCTTGTTCCTTCTTTCAAATGTACGACTCCCCCTTCCTTGTGAGCCTGTCCAATGGAAATGAAATTTGCGCGAAGTTTTTTATGAATCGACGGTAGTATTCTATGTGGCTGAGGAAAGATTTGATGCCAGTCACATCCGTAGGAGCCTCCATCTCTACTATCACCTGCTCTTTGTTGGGATTTGTTTTTAGTCTTGCCTTGAATACTATGTGCTCGAGCAACTTTCCTTGTGGCACCATAAACTGACACTTCTTAGGGTTAAGTGCCAAACGAGCTTGTCAACACTGTTCCATGCATTCTCCTAAGGCTGCAATATGCTTGTCCTCCCTGCTAAATATGGACCAGTCGTCCAGGAATGCTTAAAAGTTTCTCGTGGACATCTTGTTGAAGATGTGTAAGATGATGCTTTGGAAGGTCGCTGGTACATTACGGAGGTCCAAGGGCATCCTATTGTATACATATACACCATCCTCCACTACGAAGGTTGTTTTCAATTGTCTTCCTTTGCAATGGATATCTAGTTATCTCTGGAAAACCCATCCATAAACAAATAAATCTCATGGCCTGCTACTTCCTCTAGGATGCTTTCAGTGAACGGAATGGGGAACATGTTTTTAATAGTTACTGCATTAAGACATCAGAAATCAACACAAATGTGGATTTGGTTTGCTTCCTTCTATAAGGAGATCACAACGGGTGAAACCCATTCACTCATCTCTACTTGAAAAATAATACCCACCTCCAACAACCACTCAATTTTGGTTTCTACCCTTGTAGCATAATTCTTGTTCATCTTGTCAACCTTTTCCGAATAGGTTGGGCTTCGAGAACCAGAGGAATTCTATGTACACATAACTCCGGAGGTACACCCTTTAAATCCTTGTAAGTCTAGGCGAAGACATCTTTTTACTCGTTAAACTTTTTGAATACTGCCTCTTTAATATCAAATTCCAGTCATCCCTCATCAGGATGATTTTTGGGCTCTGCTCGTCTCCAAGATCTATCTCCTTTAGTCTTGCCTCTTTGTATCGTATTGGTTAATCCTTGCAGAATTGATGGGCAAGACTCTCCTCAACTTGTGCCTTGGCTTCCTTGTATTTGTATCCCGGAGGGAACTCATTCGGAGCTTCCTCAATCTTGAGCACATTACACGACGGAGGGAATAGTTTGTAATCACTCATTTGTCAATGGTCTAGGCCATCCATAGAATCTGTATCATCCTCCAACTCTAATACCCCTTCATCATTGGGCTCCATACTCCTTTTCCCTATGTCTCCTCTGTCGTCAGGTTCTGAATCTAAGGAAGATGCCATTTCCTCTCCCACCATTTGCATTTTGAGATCCATCACGAACTTTCTTCGCCCCTTCTTGAATGACAAGGTATTTTTCTTCCAACTATGATTTGCCTTAGCCGTCACCAACCACCCTCTCTCGAGGATGGCATCATATCCCTTCCACTTGAGAGGGATTACTACGAAGTCCATTGTGAAGGGCTGTGTCCTGATCGTTACTTGTTGTGCCATTAACGTTCCGAGGGGTTTGATGCAATGTTGGTTAGCCCCCAATAAGTTGAAGGTTGGCGGCCAGAGCGTTGGCTTGCCCAAACTCTTCCAAGTCTCTTCGGGTAGGACATTTACCACTAACCCATTGTCAACAATTGTGTTCATCAACATAGTGCACAAGATGCCCATCTCCACTACTGCCAGGTTTCGTCTGTTGTTGATGGTAAGTATCATTGGGTCTGCTGCCAAATTGTCGAAAATATCGATTTGTTTCAGAGTACTTATTGTGGTTGTTGGGGTGTTCAGGAGGGTTGTACGGAGATGAGGCCTTGTTTCTAGGAGGTCCTTGAATTTCATTAGAACTTCCAATTGCATCATCTTCCTCGGGATGTTTTGTTCTGCAATGGCTCGAGTAGAAGAACTAGAGGTATTCTTTAGGTTCCTTCGGGCTTGTAATTCCTTCTCAATCTCGGCCTTCACCTCAAGTACTCTTTGTTTCTCCGTACGAGGGTCAGGATCTGTGGCCTTCTGTCTCTGTGCTTGTGTAATTGCCAAGATTTCTTCCTCCGTATCTCTCCTTTCCACATTAGTGAGGTTGCAACCAAGCTTCAGGTAGTTGGCCTCCTTGTGGTCCCTCGGTCCACACCACCCACACAGTTTCTGTGGAGTTTGCTCCTAGCAATCTTGGGCAAAGTGTCCCTATTGGTTGCAATTTCAGCACTGTATCATTGGCCTTCCCTTCACATCATACTGGATTAAAGGGCGGTTGTTATTGATATTTTATCTGCCTCCCTGTCAGCTATTTCTGTAGCCTCCGGATGATGCAATATTATAATTATTTTGTTGACCATTGGCTCTAGATGTGGAAGGTTGCTCCTGTGTGAACAACACTTGCTGGTTCTTGGTCCTCAGGTTATAGGGGCATTCTTGGTGGAATGTCCTGTAATCTGGCAGATGTTGCAAAAGGATTTCTTTGGACAAGAACCTTACGCATGCTTGGCTTCCTTGCAGTCTGTACACCACACCTCATCCTTCTTGGTTTTACTTGATCCTCCTTTTGTTGCCTTAAGGTCCTTCATCATCCTTTGGAGAGCTTTTTGTAAGGCATGCACTTTCTTACTTGATTCCTCCTCACTACTTTCCTCTGAGGACTCATCGTCCAAGGACTTAATTTTCTTGGAAGTCCTGCATTCGCTTTTCAGGTCCATTGCACTGTTATATGTATCATCGTACAATGTCAGGGGTATGATCTTCATCTTCTTTCGGAGGGAAGTCTTTAGTCCTTTGACGAACCATCACTTCTTCAGTTTGTCGACAAGGGTAGATTCCATTTTCCCAATTAATTCCTTTAATCATCACTTGTAGGCTCTAACATACTCATTCTTTGCTTGTTTTGTGTTGTAGATCTCGACAAGTATATTGTTATTGTCCCTTAGCAACTTGAATTCCATTTGGAACTCTTTCTTTATTGCTGCCCATATTGTCAAACCAGTTTTATCCACATCGAAGTATCAGTCAATGGCTCCCTCCCTTAATGTGGCAAGGAATTGTTTAACCCACTCGTCCTCGTCGGTAACCTCGTTGGCAGTCCAAATTGTTTCACATGTATGACAGTGTCATACCAGATCCTCTTTTGCTTGGCCCATTAATTTGGGCAACTTCTATTTGTTCCAAGCCATGATTATTGGTTGTGCCACTGGTTGTACTACTGGCTATGTTGTCGATTGTGCCGGTGCATTACATTGAGGTGTGATAGGCTCTGAAAAGAGGTTTGGAGAGAGGGTAGTTCAATTATCAAATTGTACTCATTCGTACAGTGTGTGGGACAAAGTGGTCGCCCCATGCTCGTGCTCCTTTGGCACCTTGAGCCGTGCTGGTTCCTCCCTCACCTCTGGCCGGATTCTCCATTCGTGGTTTATGCAAATTTAGAAACTCTTCCCTTGTTTCCTTGATTAGATTCAACCTTTGCTGCGTCTCCTCTGTACTTCTTAGTCATGGACTGTTAGGCGAACTATGCTCTTTGATGAGTGCACCTCCCGTGGCATCGTGGTCACCCTCTGTGACCCCATTGTGGTACCCATCAATTGAGCCTTTGCTTTTGCCCGACTTGTTGTGCGAGGATCAAAGCCTGCTATGCGGTGTGGACATCATCATCATTTTGTTCTCTTCTATTTCTATTCTTATTCAATTGATATCAATTCTTAAAAACACATAATAAATAACAAGAACACTTTTATTTATATATATTATTCGTACATCATCATGGGTCATCTATGCGATTGTTACAGAGTTTCAATGCTCTTTTTCACTCACACTCCATTTACATTCCCACGGCCTAGGGCTCATGGGTTAGACCTCCTTTGGGTTTCATTGTGATCCTTAGATTTTCAACGGTTACATTCCAAAAAGTTTCTGAGAGTTTGTTGCCTGCACTGCTCCCTCTTCGTTTCCTTCCTGTGCCTCCCCTGCACCAAGAACGTTTGTGCAGACACTCGAGGAAATTGATGCAACGATTGTTTTGCAAAGGGATTCATGTTCAGCGCGTCCCAAATGGTGTCCTCGTGAACATGTTCACGTATGACTTCTCTCCATACGAAAGTTTCAATACTTGCCTGGAACAAAATGTGGAGATTTGTCGTCAGTTCATGCTCCCCTTCAAACAGCTCGGTCACTCCCTTGTCGTTAGTTTTCACAAACTTTGGGATAGGTATTCCCATTTATTCTATTGTTTGTATGCCATTGTTTGCATCACTCTTCTTAGATTCAGAGTTGGCAACGATGCCAAATGTTTACCATACAGGGTAAATTAGATTAATGCATATCACAGTAACATGAATAAGACAAAAATGCAATGATTCAAGAACCCAGCATATACTTGATTAATGTTTCCATGCTTCAGTACATCATATGGCAATACAAGATTGATCACGAATCGATAATACTGATTGACTTCTCTCTTGAGGGAGAGTTACATTTATAGATTCGAAAGGGGTGCCACCGAACAGTCATGTCATAATGGAACACCCTTCGGGTGCTAACTAACTAACATCTTAACTAATCCCAATGGCATAACACTTTTGCTGACAAAAATCATTGAAAGGAAACACAGATTTGATTTGAACGGACATTTCTAAATATTCATCAAAGCTTTTGGACCTTGGTGGGTTCAAACCTGTACCTTTCCTGATCCAATCAAATCCAATCCAAATTCTCCTTGTAGTACTGCTCTTCATATCTTCTTCCTTGTCTGTTTGTTTGAAAAAGTATTCGTTAAAGGTCATATCTTGATACATAGTCACAGGGTTCACCAAAATTTCAGTCACGGAGTTTGAAATTTGGCGAACTGCTAAGTGCTGTAAATTTTTTGCTGAAATTCACCTGTTGTTTGTTTAGAGATTAGGACATAAAGTCTCTATAAAATAAATAAAAAGGAACAGTTTTTAGGGTTTTTTTCCACATTTGAAGGGTTCAGTACTTGCCAATTGTACGTGTTATGATGAATTTCAGACACACCTTAATGTCCCTGTAAAATAAATGTGCAAGGCCTTCACATTATATTTAACACTAAAAAAAACCTTTGATAGACCTCCTGCAAACATAAATCTTGCACCCTTTCAGACAGAGTAGCGGTGATAGCAAAGTATTATTGAAGCACAGGTCTTTGAGCATGAGTCTAAACCTGGGTTTTTCATTTTGTCTTTGCTGTCCATGACTGAAGAATTCTGTAAAATGAATCTTAGGATTTAAATATATAATAATTATTGTTTCTAAAGTTTCAATTTTTTAATCTATTAATATAATGTCATACCGAACTATAATATTATTTAATTTATTACAATATATATAAAATTGTGAATTTAACCTCTATTGTGATTTTCTTTAATATAATTTATAAATATAATATATACTATGTATTTGATATGTAAAATTAATTTGTAGAAGTCAGATATATTTACCAATGTTTAATTATTTAATAAATTGTGTGGATATATTATTTGTATTTTCAATTTTTTTATTTTTATACAAGGTGAATTTAAGGACATTTTCTTTCTCAAAATTCTTTGCCTTGTCAAATTTCCTCCAAATTTGCTGTTGCTGAACACGAATTCAAACCCTGTGACATCGTCTTGATGAATGGCTGAGCCTTGATTCATATGTTTGACATAACATCTTATCAAATGATAGTAGATCCATAGCTTTATATTTTCATGAAGCTGCTTCAACAAGCTTCTCAGATGCTGGCAGAATGGTGGCTCTGATACCACTGAAATATGCAAACTCAGTACCTTTGCGAATCTGAACAGTATTATGTCTTACAAACTGAAATATACCAACACAGGACTCTTGCAAATCTGGGAGGAATTTTATTTTAACAACAGCAACCTCAAGGTGATATCATTTCAGAATTCAAAATGGAATTACACCTTGTTTTTTGATTCATAGGCATGATCAATGCAAAATACCAATTACAAATTGCAAATGGAATTATCTGCTAATGTTCAGATTTATGCTTAGTCCATTCAAAACAGTATTGAAGGATAAATTAATCTTCGCTGCATCAGATGAGGCCCTCAACCCTTGGCTATGTGCATGGTGTTCTTCCTGGTTTATAAGCAATTGTTATGGTCCCTGCAACGTGTCTAACTCAGAGAATCAACCTGGAACCACACTGAATAATGATGCTAGCAGATTTATTGACAGAAGTAATCATAGACATTAGTATTATTCTGAGCCAAGTGATTGGTAGGGATTATGTCCCACCAATTTGAAACCTCCTGGTTTGTGTCTGAAAGGTCAGAGATTCGTTTAATGCACTTGACAAATAAAGTGTATGATTCCTTTTTTCAACCAGGTGACCTGTATAAAATTATAAATACACTTGCCTCTCAAGTCAGCCCAAGTACAAGGAAACCATCCCACACATTTTCATAGCCAGGTCAGCCTAAACAGTTGGAAAACTATTTAATGACATTCACCAACGTTGCCCCTTTCAACAGATCATTTATAGTAGATAGTAGTTGGAAAATTGTAACACAATCTACCCAGAAAACACAGCTAAGAGATCATTTATAATTTATTAATTTCGTTTATTTAAAATCTTATATGTATTTATTTAAATTTCAAAATACTGATGTTGGCCGGCCCAGCCATAAATCAGGGACATTACTGGGGGAATGGACGACTTGTGATTTATCAGTTGTCAATCAGTTACATATTGCAAAAATGGAAGAGATAAGAAGTTAGTTGATATCTTGCTTGACAGTCAATTGGTTGACTTCAAACAGATATTATTGTAAAGGCTATTTGAACGAGCAATGCCATAGTAAGCTTCAATTGTTAAACTAATATCTTTTTGAATAGAAAAGTCACTGGCAGGCTTCAAATACTGAAATAGCTTCCTGAATAATAGAAAGGAACATCTAAATTGTAGTTTATGGTAAACATGGCTCCATGAGATTCCTTGCACGCTTTTTAACCGTACTGTTGGGATTTTAGTGAATGCTAAACATTTCATAGCAAATTACCTTTGCCTTCTTGCTTGGATCACACTATTCCAGTTAATTCCGAGTTTACAGGACAGTGCCAAGATTGAAAAGATTAAAAAAAATAAAGCTTTGAGCATTTGAACACCGATGTCAATATTCTTTCTCAATATCATCCTATAACTGCTGGATTTAAGGTGACTGCACACTGTAAGCTCCAGCTATGATGTGTTGTACACAGTTTTTAGTCAAGATCTAGGATCAGTTCAGGTCCAGGTTCAAAGGACTGGTTCCCCGGCACGGCAAAGTTTTGAAAAGGGTTGTGGGTTTGTCAGTACAAAACACACACACACACACACACACATATGAAGCTTAGAAGCATGAGTTAAGATTAGAATGTCACATACTATCATAAAAACGTTTAGACAACAAAAACACCATAAACTTGTAATCTTAGCATCATGAATCATGATCATACAATCATAGTTTCATCTACTTCAAGTTCAACATCAAAGATTCAAAACATTAAAATGTCAAGTGATAAATGAATCATAACACCAAGTTCAAGTATCATTGTTTCAAGTTCAACGAATCATAATGTTTTAATATCTATTAATATTCTTCTTCTTCTTCTTCATCTTCATTGGTATTGGTTGACTCACAAATAGAGCCGAAGCCAATGGGATCAGCTGCACCAATACCATTATTGGTGTCAAAATCTTCAAATTCATTTAGCCTAAGCTTGAGAAGTGGAAGCATCTGAGTTCACAAGCACTGCATTTATATCCACCTCTTTGTCCCCTTCTTTGTTTTCTTTAATCTTGTGTGAGACGAAAAACAAGTTGTAATGCACATATACCAAGTTCTCCGCTCTATTTGATTGCAACCTGTTGCACTTTACTAGTTGGATGAAAGAATATGTGCTCCAATTTCTTTCTGATGTAGAGGAACTAATAACCGATGAAGACAAGACAAAGTCAATAATTAAAATAGAATTATTAATCTTATAGAATAAATATTACTAGCAATTTATGAAGATAAAGTAATTTTTTTAAAACAAAAACTTTTGATATAACTTTGATTGCAAGGGGCTGCAACATTTGGAATCTTTGACCATTGAGGTGCCACTGACTATGAGCATCCTTTCCTAAATCAGCAACGAAGAACATCATTACTTAGACTTCTCGTGTTCACAAACTCTGTGAACTCATCCTTGATCAAATCTCGCAATCATCATTAGGGAAGAGTCTTTCAAATGCTGCCTTGTACCCATCAGCTTTTTTTCCCCTCAATATAGTGACGGCCTTCTTGTTAGATCAGTATATTGCGTGTTATAATACTTGGGCATGAATGCATAGGCAAGCAAATGTAGAGGAGTGGTCATTTTGTTCCACCGCTCTACAATAATTGTTTGCAATTATTTGAAGGTCTCCTTAGGATCTTGCTTTTCTTCATTTACAATTTGCTTGACTTTGTCAAGCATTGAGTGTATGCCATCATAGATCTCTCCAAGGCAAGGCCTATACATGTCAATGTACCAAAGCATGCTCATAATGGGCTCAGTGAACTTAATGAGATACTCCATACATTTCCACCATGAGTAGAGCGGGGTTGTATTCCCTTTGCATTTTGTTTACTTTTACTACCAATGGCTTGTTTTGTCTACTTGCTTCTCTCTCTCCTGCTGCTTCATGCTCCACAACATATCTTAATATTGTTTTATTTGGTATAGGTGCATCTTTTTTTTTCTAGGGCATTTTGTGATTCCTCTTCTAGAGATTTCACACATATGATCAACCACTTGATAATTTGAACTATTCCTTTCTATATCACAATCCCGACACTTCCAACAGAATGCACCACCTCTTAGAAGGGGTCTTACAATATCAACATACTTGCACAAAGGAGAATCGGAATGAAGTTCTATTCTTTGTTCAGTATTGGCTACAAAGGAATAAGTAAATGCCATTGTAGTTCCCTTTCCTATGGCAAGAAATTTTATACATATTTAGCCTAAAGGCTATTATACTGGAGACTTTGGTTGGTAGCGTGATGTCATTTGGAAAAGTTGTTCAACATGGTGCGTGCACACAACTTAAGGCGGTAAAAAAAATTCCGGTGAAATGATAACGTTAGTCATTAGGTCGAGTGCCAACCCAGGTTGAGCTAGTATGGAACTACTACTGACACATATATTCAATGCCATAAAATCTATCTTCCTATGTCTTATAGGCCTTAGATCGGAGAGTTAAAACTGTTTTTGGCCACCCATGTAGACTATGTTTCATGTCGCTAGCAACTTTCCATGATGAATAATCAATTGCTTGAACTATGGTCTTCCACTTTGATTTGTTTAACACCATCCTCGGTAATAATGATAAAGGAAAGCAAAAAATTAATATCGAAGAAGAAAAAAGCAATGCTAAGTTTGACCCGCATTCTTGCTAATTTGTATGATTGCATCATTTTGTTTTATTGGTGTGGCACCTGTTGGATGGAAATTCAGCTAGACATTCCAAGGCAGCCAATTCTGAGTGCGTCCAAGTCGATGTTTGGAGAGTGTTATGGGGATGATTAGGTGGCTCCAACATAGCACCCTCCTCCTCCTCCATCGTTATACACACACACACATACAATCTACTTGTCCATCCAAGAAGGGAGAGGAAAGCGTTATTTGTTTTTGTATGAAGCTTATTGTATTTTTTCACAACCGAAAAGATTGGATTATATCATTACTTTTCTTGTCGTTCTATAAATAAATAATAAATAATTCAAAATAATTTCAGGGGAGTCTCGTGAACTTGATTCACCCAATTGAATTTTATTTATGTTTTTCGTGTAGGGTTGGGGAATTTGAAAAATCCAAATTGAATTATAATTGAAAACTTCTTGTGGTTAGAATGTTTCTTATGATATAGAAGTTGAATTTTATTCTTATGAGGAAGAATGAAACTTACAAAGCTTTTAGAAAAATGTAGCTTTTAAAAAGTATCTATAAATATTTAATACATATAGTGAATATCTAGAAAAAAGTAGCTTTTAATACATAAAATGAATGTAAGGAATTCGAGGGATGGAAAAATAAATTATAAAAATTTAATAAATAAAGTGAATGTAAGAAATTACTGGGATGAAAAAATAAATTGTAACAGAATATGCTAATAAAAGAATAAGATGTATAAATTTCTATATATTGATTGAAAAGAATCCATTGTCAAAGAGTTACAAGGACTTTCACTAAACGTTGTTAGCTAATGATTGTTTTCATTATAAGTTTGTAGTGTGTTATACAAATATATTACAATTTTTCCTATATTAGAAATTCAATGCATAATAATAATGAATAAATCTATATCAACACAACATTCAACACAACATTTCACTAATAGTGAGATGAATTGGTTTTTATTCATTGATTTAAAGAATAACTTTCTAATTTGAATACCCTTTCTCTTCTCCTGGTTTATGTTCATTGATATAAAGAATAACCTTCTAATATGAATGAGGCACAAATGTTGATTTTTCGGGATTGCTGCAATTGTACTAAGCACTGACATGTATTTGGTATGTGTTTTTCAAATGCAACATCCTCTCATATTTATATTGAGCATAGGTCATGAATAGACATGTCCCTTCACGGGACATATCTATTCGATAATCAGATAATGTATATTAATCATAGCCATATATATATATATATATATATATATATATGTATATATGTATGTATGTATGACAATAAACTTTTATCTCAATATAATGAACATAAATATTTATAAGTTATATCTCTTATATAATTATATATATAGGTTTATTTGATAGAAGCTATCAAACATCAACACTCCCTCTTAGTTAGGGAGGATAAACACAAGACATATATTACACTATTGATAATATTAGGAAGTCGCATATCAAATAAGTCTTTGATCAGAAGACTTCCATAATATGATATCATATGGGTATTGGCCTATCAAAATGTTAACACATGACATTCGCCAAATACACTTTTGATATCGTATTAGATAACATGAGTATTGGCCTATTAGAACATCAATCAAATGATATTCACCAAGTACTTGGAGTATTGGCCTATCACATCAACTAAATGATATTCACCAATACCTCAATGTGGTAACGGCCTATCAAAATATCAAGGCAAGAAATTCACCAAGTACCTAAAATATATCTATACAAACAATTTGTAGATATTCAAATTAATGACATCTAACACCTAGTTGTTGATTTATAAGATAAAGCCTTTTCATGATTTATTTCAACATTTACACAAAATGTATATCACGATACAAGTTATTGTAAGGTTGTCACCTTTCAATAACTTCTCCAAATACAAGTGATAATCATTCATAAGTCGTCACTTCCTCATGATGTACACAGGAGATAGGCTCATACACCTACATCAAAAGTTCACATGAAGTCAACATGAATACTTTTGACCTTCTTGTCAATGTTACTAATAAAGTGCCAAAGCTCCCTCTTAGCTTGATATCAACTTTTTTGACCTCTTAGTAAGGTTCTCTTTGATGAATTGTTAGAGTCCCTCAGAATCTATTATCATCCTTCTAACCTCTTGGTAGCAAGTCATGTCATGCTTCCCTAGTTCAATAGGAATCCTGATAGCATAAGGCCTTCCAGCCTACATATATGAGAATTTATTCCATGAATCATAGTGCTTTAGTTGTTATAGTTTTTGACTAGTGGAGAATCCATCTCAACAAAATCTACTCCTTCTGAACCAAGATCATCAAAAGTTTGATTGAAGCATTTTTATTTTTATTTACTGCTCCCTCTCTTTGTCCAAGGTTGCCTCTAATGAGTTGTCAGTCTCTCTTTGAATCTCAATCTCCCTCTTTTTTTCTGCAAGAACATTCTCGAAGGAAAAGAGACAAATAGCTCGTATAGAAATATAAGTAATAGAGAGACTATAATGAACAGATAATTGTATACTCAAGGAAAATAAATACTTATCTCATATAGTCAAAGGATAATGTCCTCTAGATGACTTCTTTTCCTCTACTCATATATCTTCAACTACTGACTTTATTTCAACAAACCCTCCCCCCCATTTTTTAATAATAAATATGAATATCTTCACAAAAATCCTCATATATTTTATATTTCCATATCTTCACATGTTATTTTATATCTGATATCTTTTAATATATATTCTCCTCGTCACTTTTACTTTTCATATGATGGTTGTAACTTCTCAAATGCCAAAGTCATCCTCTTTATAAATAAATTATATCTCCTCTCAAATATAATCACACCTTTCTAATTAACAGTAACATTCAGTTAAGTAATGTTGTCCCCTTTACCTATTATGCAATCCAGGGGTAGTTAATCTGATGAAAATTTACATTGTTGAATGCAAGGGAAGGATGAATGAATAAAATATCATAATGTACAACCAATTCTCTGTCATCCCTGTGTGCATAGGAACTCTGACTAATTTGACAAGTACTTGTTAACATATATAACCTGCAACCGAATAAATGAAGACATGCAATTTTCAGTCCAAACTATACATCGCACATGATAGTTGAGAGGCCATTGTTGAACTCACTGTCGTTTCCAATTAGTATCAATTCACAATATATGTGCACGTGATTATTATCATTCAAATGTTCCCAGTGTTTGATAATCTCCTTTGACTATGGATAATGATTGTCCCTTCTTTCAGCATCAATGAGAGCTTCGTTTTCCTACCCTAGATTTCAAATCTATCGCCTGAATGTGGTGTTTGTCCAATTATACTTTCATTGGGTGTCTCTCCAAATGTGTAGGTAGAAGAAGATGTGAGTGCTGCTGTGCACAAGTTAACCATTTTGCCACCAATTTCGCATTTCAATCCATTATTATTATCACTAAATCTTGTTTCGATATATCTCCTTTCCAGACTTTCTGGACCTATGTACCTGGTAAGCCCCTACCCTAGAGAATGGCATTGGCCCTCGAGGTAGGGGCCAAAAAAAAAGCAAGGAAGGATGAATTAGGGGAGGCAATTCGCCTACCTCTTTTTCAAACTTGCCTGCTTAGCTATTGATTCTATTTACTTACCCATTCTAGGGCCAACCTAATAAGTTCTTGGGAGAACAAAAATCAGTGGGGTTCGACAGGAGCAACGAAAGTCCATAGACCACCTAATTGACACCAGCGAGTAAAATCTCCAACGAAATTGCAGCCTTTGTCGTGTTCGGTGATTGACTTCTGTTTGGTGATTTAAATAATTTATTTCCTTCAATTTCTTTGTTGTTTTTCATCTTTTGCGAGCAAGATTCACTCAACATTGGCTCCCCATCCATTGTTCAGCCTGTAGGTGAAAAGGAAATAAACATATAACTTAACAAAGTAAAGTATTATTCATTCATCAAATGCTTTTGTACAAAGTAATAATATTCAATACCAACATGATGCCAATTACACAAGCGTATGCCATATTTATAACATTCAACATGATGCCAATGAAGTGACATAGCCGTGCCCGTACCCATAACCATCTAATACCCATTTTGCCGAACAACATCATCCCCCCCAAAAAAGAAAATTCGTCTCCTGATGACTTACCCATTTACAAAATAGGAGATAATGTAGAAAATACATCAAAATAGAGACTAAGGGGGAGGTTGCGTCCCTAGAGTGTCTAGCAACCGTCGCAGCTCGTAGACCTGATCTATTTGAATGCACAAATCCTTTTGTGTCCTCATGTTGACCTCCATTGCCTCCTTCAGTAGAAGTGCTGCCTCCATAGCCTATGTTTAAGCCTCTTGTAGCCCTTTTTCAGCCCTTTCTCTTGTAAGAGCGCTACTAGCTCTGCTGCCCATGCTGCCTGGTGGCTAGCCAATTGGGTAGCTAGCTCCTCCCAAGTCTTTGCCTCGACTGCGCTGGACCTCCCAATTGCAACCTTCTCTGCTTCTCTATCTGCCTCTGCACACTGATGAGCATAGTGGACGTCTTTATACGCTGCTATTATCTCATGTGTAAGCTTCTCCATAGCAGTGTTGCATGGTCGCAACTTTGGTTCTATAGCCCAATCAGCAAACATTTGTGGCATCTCTATAGCTGGCCACCTTCTTGCCTCAAAGCAAGAGCGAAAACACTCAAGGCAACGCTTCTGGATATAGGTTCGGATTAACTGCAACTCCCTTCTATAGGTCAAAGCATGCTGTCCAATAATTCAACCTTTCTCATATCCTCCATGGCCCTAATGTATGCCATGGTTCTCTCCTCATCCGACCCATAATTCAGCTCGTCCTTAGTATTGACATCCTGCTTCGTATCCATCTGTCTCCCTCTCTGCCCCTTTTGTGACAGCCACGTCCACCTCATGTGTAGCCCCCTAATCTCTGGGCGCATCCTCAGACTATGGTACTCTCGATTCCTGTGGCTCTAGAATGGCAGATACTCTTGTCAATACTTCTCCCTGCCTCAGGGACTGGATGGAGGGGTCGACATCTGCAGGGGTGGGTCAGAACTGTTGTCTTAATAAGGCACTGACTCGATCCATCACTTCAACACCCCTGTCCTCTAGCTGTGCTGGTTGGGCCACACTTACGGGTTTGGTCAATAGGGATGAAGCTATAGTGACAACCTATGTGCCAATTAGGTCTAGTCAAAGTTGAGGCTCGTGCTTTGGTGCTTGGTGCATCTCTATGAGCCCTGCTGTTGGAACTTCGGTTACTAGATCTGGGGCAACTGAATCCACTGGGACATCTACGACTAGAGTTCCTTCAGGGATGGCTCCTTGACAACCTCCATCTGAGTCGATGCATCTGTTCTCTCTGCCATGGCCGTGGGTGGAGTCATAACAACGGGTGCATGCCTCTGGCCGAATGGAGGAATAAGCGGTATAGGGTGGTGGTTATCAAGTGTGCAGAAGGCGGCAATTGAGGAGTGAAAAGTGTCTTAGGTGGGGACCTTGCATCTACTTAATCGTTCCTAACCTCCGTCGAATTAGTATCTCCCTCTGAATCGGTCCCACCACTCTCCGTGGTATCCTCCTGTCCGCTATCAGTGTCACCATAGGCATCTAAGCCCTTCATTACCTTCTTCTGGCCGACCATTGTGCCACTCGTGTCCAAATGCCTCCAGTAGAATACAGGGGGTTCTCCTACCCCCAATCTTCCTTTCGGTGGGACTTCAAACTTGACAACATGGTGCAGCATATAGAATGTGCGATGCTGTAGTGTCATGAATTCCTCCATTCTATTAGTGAGGACGGTTGCCCAATCATATACCATACCATTCATGAAGGTAATCTATGGTAGGGCGATATTTGAAGCCCTACTTGCCTCGGTTAACCTTCTCTTTATCACGTCCATGATACACTGCCAATGGCCTTTCCGAATGAAGTCCCGTCGCAGCCCTTGACTCTTAGTACCCTTTATGATGGACTCGAACTCTTTTGGCGTGAGGTCACGTCCCACCAACTTCACCCACTGCTCCTTTCGTTCTTGCGAAAGTTTGTTGTTCGTAGTTACCACTTTGTGGTCTCCTTGGCCAGGAATGCCAAGAACCCTAGTGAAGTAGCGAGCTTTGAACGAGACTGTGAGATGATGCTTCTTGTATGCAAATGAACTTGTTCTCCTGTGTCTCTTGTATGTATAAATCATAGCTCTTAATATCGACTAAGATAGTAGTATGGAAAACATTGGAAGTTGAATCGTCCAATGTACTTGCGCATAGATCAGTATTTGTTTGATGAGGTTTGTGTCAACCGTTTTTTGCCACCATTTGCGGCACTCATTGCCTTTCAGCCCTTCAAATTGTACTATGAGATGAGAAATGTCGGCCTTCTGTGTAGATGGTTGCACTTTAGGACACACCTACTTCTTGCTACTTGATGCTCCTGGCCCTGCAACCCGGACTCCTGAGGCCAATACTCTCGCATTCTTGTTCATCTTGGCACTATTCTCCTTCAATTGATCCTTCCACTCTCATTTTCCTTGTGGACTGCATGCTCCAATTGATTAATGGTCTCTTGTTTTGTCTTTATTGCAACAAAAATGGTTAGGGGTCTTTTACTTCTCCGTGGCACATCTTGCTTCAATCCCTTTAGTACATCTATCTTCACACCCCTTGCGGTACTTGTTTTCTCTTCCATCTGTGGTATGTTTCCGCAGATGGCAATTGCTTTTCTTTTTTATTTCTTTCTTCTTTCCCGCAGCTAGTCTTTGCTGGTGGAGTTCTTTTCCTCTGCTCTCCACGAGATGTGCTTGTTTTTCCTTTCTTCCCCGTGAGATGCTCCCCTTCTTTTCTCTTCTCCATGGAATGCTCCCTCTTTGCCTTTTCTACGCCGGACACGATATATTAGTGGGGCGCAATGTGTTTGCGGAACACTCGTGTCCGCTAGACACTTGTGTCCACAGGGTACTTTTCGGATTTTAAAAATATTATATTATTAATTCAACTTAGTCTAATGTTTATCGTACAAGGTAAGAAACTTAACATATGTAGTATAACACGATTCAACGCAGAACAGATACTTTATTCATATATGCACTCAATGATTACAATTCGAATACAATGACTACAATGGTCACGATGATTCCAAAGTCCATCTCGGACGTGTACATATACCTTTCCAAAGGGGTGACTCAAGCGTCATGTGCCCGTTCGGATACTATTCTACCCGTCGGCTACACTATACATTTTACCGACAACATTCAACAAGTATTACCCCTTACCTCACCTTCTTCCCATTCATGATAGATCTTCAGCTTCGATCGATTAATGGCATTAGGAATTTCTCGCTTGTCCAGGGTCCATAATTTTATAGAACCATTATCATCAACTTCTCTGATTTTATATGGTCCAAGCCATTTGACCTTGAATTTCCCCAATTTTATCTCATTGCAGCCATTGTATTGAAGCACTAGTTGGTTGGAACCTCATCCTTATCAAATATTTATCGTGCCATGCCTTGTGACGAGTTTGGGCCACCTTCGTTGCCCATTGTGCTGTTAATCTTTGTTCATGCAATTTGTTTAGTCGATATAGGCGCTCTCGTAGACATTTCATATCTCCGAGTCTATTTTCAATTGCAATTTAGAGGCTTGGGACCATGGCCTCTTGTCCAAATATTAATTGGAATGGCATCTGTCTAGTTGTGACTTTGAACATTGTGCGGTAGGCCCATAGCGCCAAAGGCAACTCTTCCTCCCAGTTTGCCTGTTCTACTTCGCATGATTTATATATGATAGCCATGAGGATTTTATTTGTCTCTTCTGCTTGGCCATTGGCTCTTGGATAATATGGACTTAACAATGAATGAAAAATCTTGAATTCAGTTGTCAGTAATGTAATCACATGATTTACAAAATGACCTCCTTTGTCGCTTGTCAACTGGACGGGTATGCCATACCGTGTGATGATCTGCTCATATAAAAACTTCGCAGTGCTTATTGCAGAGTTGTTTGGTAGTGCTCGTGTCTCTACCCACTTTGTTAAATATTCAGTGGCCACTACCACATATCGGCAAAGTCGGGCGCTACTCACCTTCAACGGACCCACGAAGTCCAGTCCCCAACTTTAAAACAATTCCTGAGCGTGGGAAGGGTTTAATGGCACAAAGTCCTGCTTAAGTGGATTGTCGGCTCTTTGGCATGTATCATAGCTTAACACCCATTCCTGTGCGTCATTGTAAAGTGTGGGCCAGCATTATCCGGCAAGCAGGACCTTCCGTGTAGTTGTGTTGGGTCCCATGTGGCCGCTTGTCGGACCTTCATGTGTCTCCCTCAAAACA
Organism: Cupressus sempervirens; assembly: GCA_028749045.1. Lineage (NCBI taxonomy): Eukaryota > Viridiplantae > Streptophyta > Pinopsida > Cupressales > Cupressaceae > Cupressus > Cupressus sempervirens. Next base: position 954,410,670 of record CM053792.1, on the reverse strand, counting down.
CTGCACTTCCTCTTCCATTACGCATCGCCTTAGTACTTGGTCTTGGCCCATCTTATATAGGAGGCTATTTATTAGTTGAAAGGTCCGACTCCTTAACAATAGCTTCCGCCGTTCACCTGGCAGCATCTCCCTCGAAAATTGGGACGTGGATAGATATTCCCCAATAGACTTATACCATTCTGGAAGGATGGTGATCCTGAACAAGTGTATATTTAGAAATGATCATTGACCCCTTTCGACGGCTCTCCTGACTTGATTCGGGAGAGCTGGTTGGCAATGACATGACTTTTCTCGGTCGCACAATAATGGTGAAGGTGTACTCCTATAGGAGTAACAACCATCTACTAATCCTTCCTTGGATGATCAGTTTGTTCACTAGGTACATCAGTGCCTGGTGATCCACGTAAAAGGTGAATGGTGTAGCCAAGAGGTAATGTCAAAACTTTTGTACATCATACACCATCCTGAGGGCCTTCCATTCAGTGGTGCTGTAATTTTTCTCGACTTTTGAAAGTAGCTGACTTGCGAAATATACTGGGTGATCAAGGCCATGGTCGCCAGTTTGTGCCAACGTTGCACCTATGGCGAAGTTAGAAGCGTCCACATGGATATGGAATTCCTTGTCCCAGTTTGGATATGCCAAGATAGGCGCCCCCAATAATCTATTCTTCAACTCTTTGAAGGAAGTCTCCTGCTCGAAGCGCCAGACTTATGGTTCTCCCTTTCGTGTCAACTTGTCGAGGGGAAGAGCAATTTGGGCATAGTTCTTTATGAACCACCTATAGTATCCAATGTGCTCAAGAAAAGATTTCACTCCAGTTACCTCTGTTGGGGCTTCCATTTCCACAATCACCCGCACTTTGTCCGAGTCGGTCTTCAATCCTATCTTGCACATAATGTGCCCAAGTAATTTGCCTTGAGGATCCATGAACTGACACTTTTTGGGGTTTAGTGCCAACCATGCTTGTCGACACCTTTCCATACATGCCTAGAGTGTCGCCAAGTGGTTGTCTTGTCCACTGAAGATGGACCAATCATCCAAAAATGCTCAAAAGTTGCCTATTGACATTTTGTCAAAGATGTGTGAAATAAATTTTTGAAATTTGAAAGTTGCCTATTGACAAATGTAGTTTTCAATTTATCTTCTTCAGCAATGGAGATCTGGTTATAACCATAGAGTCCATCTATTAAGGAGTACATCTTGTGTCCTGCCACTTAACTTCGAGAATTGTGTCCGTGAACGGGATGGGGAAGGGATCTTTTATCGTGATAGCATTCAGGCACCAGAAGTCCACACATATCCGGATTTGGTTCTTGTCCTTAATAGATCACGATTAATGACACCCACTCACTTTGTTTGGACTTTGAATATTATGTCGGCTTCCAACATTTGTTGTATTTCCCCACTTACACGTGCCGCATAGTTCTTATTCATTCTGTACGGTCACTTTCGCACAGGTATGGCTTCGAGCACCAAAGGTATGCGATGAACGCACATCTTTGGTTGGACCCCTTTTAAATCCTTATAAGTCTAGGCAAATACATCTTTATACTCCATGAAGATTTTAAATTCTGCAGCCTTCAGTACGGGTTTCCAATTGTCTACGACAAGTATGTTACTCGGGTTTTCCATATTGCCAAGATTGGTGGCCTCCACTGACGGCTCTTCGTATTTAATGGCTTTCCCTTCAAAGCAATGGGTGAGACTCTCGTTGATCTTTGGGTTGCCTTCTTTGTATTCCACAAACACTGGTGGGAATACCTCCTCACCTTTAGGTTCCTTGATGCCAAGCATGCAAGAATGGAAGAAGTCATAGTCTTCCATTTGCCAATGGAAAAGTCCATTCATTGAACTAGTCTCATCTCCTGTACATTCCTCCAATTCCAAAATGCCTTCGTCGTTCGATTCCATGCACACTCTTGCCTCATCCATCCTATGTTCCCTGTCTGACTCAGACTCTGATGACGACACCATTTCTTCACTTACTTTCTGTGTTTGGAGGTCAATGGCGAACTTCCGCCCTCCGCTTTCCATAGAATGTTCTTTTTCCAATTGTAATTCACCTTGGCTGCCCCCAGCCATCCTCTTCCAAGAATGGCGTCGTATCCCTTTTTCTTCAAGGGAATCACAATGAGATCGAGCACAAATGATTGTGTCTCGATGGTTGTGTTGAGCCACCAGGGTCCCCAGTAGCTTTATTCCCTGTTGGTCGGTGTCGAGCAGGTTGAATGTGGTTGGCAACAGGGTAGGCTTGCTGAGTTTCTTCCATGTCAACTCGGGAAGGACGTTCACCCCAGACCCACCATCCACAATGGTGTCCAGCAGGATGGTTCTGAGGATTCGCATCTTGACCACCACTAGGTGATGGCCTTTATTCACTGTCAGCAACATGGGGTCTATGGCTGACCCTCCTGGTAAAGTTGGCTATTCATTCGTCTCTGGTACCGTTGGTGGGTTTGTACAAGTGTTTAAAAATGCCGTCCTTAATTGTGGCATTGTTTGTAAGAGGTCTTGAAGTTTGATGAGCACCTCCATTTGCAACATTTGGTTCAATAAGTTGTTCTCCACCTCCGTTCATCTAGAAGTAGTTCCATTGATATCTTTTCTACCCTTCATTGCCCTTTTTATTCCTTCTTGTGCCTCCCACAGTCTTTGCTTCTCCGTGCGAGGATCTGGATATGTTGCTTGCTTGGCCTGGTTGCGGGTGAGGACGAGAACCTTCTCCTCAATGTTAAGGAGGTTCACTTGTTTTGGGTAGTTGGTGTCGTCGTGGTCTCCTAGACCACACCATTGACACAATTTCTGATGAGTGTCACCCTTTGGGCAATCTCTGGCAAAGTGGCCCCATTGGCTACTTGCACGACATTGGACTATGGCCCTTCTGTTGGAGTCATACTGCATTTGATTCTTGTTGTCATTTCCACCCCGTCCCCCTCGGCGGTTGTTTCTGTAGCTGTTGGATGTGGCAATGTTGTTGTTCCCTTGTGTCTCATTATTAGTGCCAGAGGTGGATGGTTGTTCCTGCGTGAAGAATATTTGTGTTGGCTTCGTGTCCTCATGTTATAGGGGCACTCCTTCATAGAATGACCCAAAACCTGACAAATATCGCACATTGCCTTCTTAGGACATGCTCCCCTTGTGTGTCATTTCTCTTTATAATTGGTACACCATATTTCTCCCTCCTTTGTACGGCTAGTGGTTCCCTTCACGAACTTGAACTCCATCATCTGCTCCATGTCCTTTGAGGGCCTGTACCTTCTTGTTGGGTTCTTCGTCACTGTTGGCACTGCTTTCCTCTTTAGAGGACTCATCGCTCTCAGAGGAGGATGAGGATTTACTCTTCTTTTTCTTTTTCTTTGTCGTCTTGCCCTCACCTTCCAAGTTCATGGCATGATTGTAGGCGTATGTGTACGATGTGGACGGGACTATCTTCATCTTCCTTCTCAGTTCCTCGCGGAGTCCTTCTACCAACCACTGTTTCTTTAATTCCTCTGTGGGTTGAGTACCCATCCTGCTAAGAAGATCCTTGAGCCTTCGATTGTAGGCTTGTATGGTTTCCTTTTCCCCTTGTTTGCAATTGTAGATCTCGGCGACGACCTCATTGTCATCCCCCAACAGTTGAAATTTTGCGTGAAATTCTTTTTTGAGATTGTCCCACGTGTTGATCTTCACCTTGTCCATATCAGGAAACCAATCCACTACCACTCCCTGTAGAGTGGTTGGAAACTGTTGCAACCACTCTTTTGTGTCTATGACCGAGGTGGCAGTCCATATGGTTTCACATGTATGACAATGCCGTATGGGTTCTTCCTTCCTGTCGCTTGTGAACTTCGGGAGTTTTTGTTTTGGAGACATTTTGTTTTTCGTCCTTTGATGAGTAGTTGTGTGCGTACCACTCGATTGTGTCTTGGAACTGTTAGGAATTGGTCTTGGCAAGATACTCTGACCACCGTGCAGTGTCCCTCTGATACTTCCTTGTGCCTCGGTGTCCTTTGTTGGCCTTGCCTCCTTTCTTACTTCACGAGTTCCCTCTCGTAATGGTGTATTGGATGATTGTAGAAACTGTTCCCTTGTCTCCTCGAGCACAATTAATTTGTGTTGTGTTTCCTCGAGCAACTCCTTGTTGCTCCGTACCTGTCGTTTAGGTGAACTGTGGCAACCTTAGGTAGTTCCTGCACCACTTGCGCGGTTGCCTTCTACCACACTTGGTGATTCTTCCGACTGCCCTATAGTCTGTTCTTTGGCAAGTTGTTTTAGTCGCTGCCTTCGTTCGGCTTCGAAACATAACTCTTTTATTTATTCAATTTGTATACATCATGTGGTCGACTCGTGACAGTTACAGATTTTTGAGTGCTCTTGGTACCATGGCTCAAAAGCTCATGGTTCAGTTTTGCGACGCTGTGCGTCTCTCCCCTCATAGAAATTTTGGAGGTTTGTTGACGACGTTCCTCTTGTTCCACTTCTTCCTTGCGTTTCTTCTGCGACAAGTATGCTTGTGCAATCAAATAGGGGAGTTGGTCTAGGAACCTAATCGTTATTGGGCTTGCATGCATGGCATCCCACACAGTATCCTATGTAACCTCGTTTTCCATGGCTTCTCTTCGTATGAAGGTTTCGAGGCTTACGTGGTACAGGATGTGGAAGTTCTGGGTTGCCTCGTGCTCGCCTTCTAGGAGTTTTGTCTCGTCCTCATCATTAGTTTCCTAGTTATCTGGTACAGGTATTCCCATTTATCCTCGGCTTTCCATTCGCTGCCACTTTGGATTTGAACTGGCAACAACGCCAAATGTTCAGCCCATAGGTGAATAGGAAATAAACATATAACTTAACAAAGTATTATTCATTCATCAAATGCTTCCGTACAAAGTAATAATATTCAGTACCAACATGATGCCAATTACATAAGCGTATGCCATATTTATAACATCTGACATAGTGCCAATGAAGAGACACAGCTGCGCCCGTACCCATAACCGTCTAACTACCCAGTTCACTGGACAACATCCACAAACCAACAATCCTGCATGGACTGATTGTAATAAAGATTGGAGATTCAATATACAAATACAATAGAGTTGGTGATGCCCAAGAGATTCAACAATTTATCGCATTTTAGATATTAAAGCAACAACTTTTCAGTTTTCTGCTTCTTACAGTGAGCTCCTCTGCAGCTACCCATGCCGAGCTCCAAAATGACTTGTGGTCAAATCTCAAACTGGCCCACGTTATAGTTCTTTATCACCCTTAATTTATTTGGGCTTTACCGATTTTGGTGTGGGATTACTTCATCAATATCTTGAAGCCCATGTTGCTATATTGAAGTCTTTGAGGGATGACACACGTCCTTAGGGTAAGTCATGCAACCCATGAAATGACATTTATCATCCAGTCACCATCTGTGTTTAAAAACAGCGCATTATGGCATTTACTCCCACCCATTTCTTGGTCGTTGCCTCATATCATAGGCTCCTTAGTGTTGAAAACATGAGATCTCTCAAGAGACAATCTCCCATCTTTGGCGTGATTGGCCACTGTAGAAAAAGAATTTCAAGCAAGTGTGGAAATCTCAGCGTTAAAACAGTGCTCAACTTCTCCTTATACTGACCCCCATATACCCTGTGAATCAACAACAAACTGGCCTCCTCTGGTTGACGCATATGGGCTAAACATGGTTCTTGCCCTTAAAGCGGGCACATTAAATAGTTTTAAGATGGGACCCTGGTACATTTTTATTTCTGCCATGGCTCCATTTCAAACATTTGACACCTTCTAACCACAATTTTCAATTCTTGAAGAATATATTATTTTGTGGAGAGGCTTTCATTGTTCAAATATTCTCTTCAATTCCAATGCATTGTTTTTAACCACCTACGCATGTTGGCAGCGTGCCTTTCCTCTACAATTCAAAGGTGATTATGCAGCATTGGACATTTTCTATCTTTCTAAGTGCTTTTCCATTCCATCTTTTCTATTCTCTCTTACATTTACAGCAGCCTGGCTCTGATACCATGTTGATTTTCTGGGATCGCTGCAAATGTGCTAAGCACTGCCATGTATTTGGTATGTGTTTTTCAAATGCAACATCCTGTCATTTTTATATTGAGTATAGGTCATGAATAGACATGTCCCATGAAGGGACATGTCTATTTCGATAATCATATATATATATGTAATCTTATATAACAATAAACTTTTATCTCAATAGAATGAACATAAATATATATAAATTATATCTCTTATATAATTATATATATACGGTTATCTAACAGAAGCTATTAAACATCAACAACAAACTCTTAAAGAAGATTCACAAATCAACCTTCTAACTCCTTGCACGACCATACTCTTGCTCAACCACCTATTTGCTCCAGCCCAAGAGAAAATAACCTATTTGTGCCCCACAAATGAGAGTTAGAAGCAAATACAAGCCTTTAGAATCCACTTTTTAGGATTGTGGATGTCAAATAAATTAAATTTGTAACAAAAGACAGCTTGGTCAATGACTTTGACCATCCGAGGGATAAGCTCGCTGCTGGTTCAATCAGGGTTTGTACATTTTCCACCTGGTCCGCCAGGGTCCGAACGGGTCACGGACTGGTTTGAACCAGCCCCTTGTGGACTGGATCCTGTCTTGACCGGACCAGAAACACGGACCAGTTTGTACAGTGGCTGGTCTGGGGGCCCAAACATGTGGACCAAACATCCTAGATCAAGACTTTCAAAAGGTTCAACATAATTTTATTCATTAAAGAGACAACAGTCTGTCTTCAATCATTGTCGTGGATGGACAAAATCCTCTTAATGATATATGAAATCACTCTAAGCCCTATTAATGATTAATCAATACATGTTGAGTAAAGTGCCATATCTGTGCTCCGTAAAAATCCACATTGCAAGACTAGTTTCCCAATAATAACTCCACATTAGGTAGTTACAAGGATTAACTACATGCCAGCTTGGGCAAAGTTCATGACAAAAGTCCTAGAGCATTTAAAGCTCAGATTAAAAGTTCCATGGATAATTAAATGGCATGCTAGAAATCTTAAGAAACAGTTTACGGAGTTTTCCTACTATGGCTACCCTGTAAAAATTTAATTCCAGGGCAACCTGTCCTCCCAAAAAAAGGCACATGTCCTTCGTAGGGTGACACTTCTGAGACTTTGGGATGTGGGGGAAATGTCCTCACAGAACCACCACCTCTGCCACCTCTACGGGGGATGCCCTTAGGTTGCTCGCTATATGAAACATGACATTACATGCTAAATGCAACCTTTAACATCTGAAAATTAGTTTGCCATTCAGTGGGCACTTGCAAACATGTTGTACTGCAGATTTTACGTTGAAAATTTCATTTCGCTTGAATTTGTATATCAGCTCCACCCCCTCGAGCATTGTTTGGCTGTCGTACCCCTGCCCTCTTCTTGCTGACCCCAAAATTTGACCCTTGGTCCCCCCGTCTGTGAAATCCCTCCCCCTGTCCCCCTCATCAGGAAACTCATGTATATATATTAAAAACTATAAGTAATCAATTAAAGTCGATGTAATATATAAGTCCACTCCCCTTAGTTTAGTGAACCGATTTTCTAATTTCTCAAATTATCCCAGGAGCCTTAAAAACTCAATACATCATTCAAGTATCAACACTTTCCCTAATGAAAGATCTCAAAGGCAATAGGAGGCAATTTCAAACACAAACCCTCTGAGTAGCTTCATGCTGCACACCAATGAAATATACAGCAGGACTACATGAGATCTTCAATAACAAATGGAGTCGAAACAATTAATCTGACAAATCAATAGTCTAACCATATTTCTTTCAGTTATGATAGCATGATTAATGAAGCGCATTTCAGTATTGTTCTGCACATAATTTGAATTTGGAAGAGCAAGAAGTGTATCTCAGCTGTTAACTCAGTTATATGGATGAAATATCTCTTGCTTGTGTATTCATGCATTTAATGATTTTACAGTATGCTTTTGGAGACAATTTTTAATTTCAAGGGGATGATGCAAAACAGGAAGTTGATGCTGGTGACAATGAGGCTTGTAAAGAAAGTAAGCTCAATGAGGGTGGATATGGCAAGGGGCTCGAGAGGTTAAGCACCAAAAAAGGGAGTTTGAAAGACAAACATGATGAGGATCATGGATTGAAGAGAAAAAAATCGAACAGGTTTGCTAAAAAGGGATCCAAGGCAAAGGCAGATGAGAATGTGAAGAGAGAAAATGATAAACGAGGCAAACAACTAAATAGAACAGATCCAAGTATTTCCCTGAAATCTGCTGATAAGAAATCCAAGAGAAAACAGAATGATGCGAGTTTGATAAAACATAAAGATGAAACACAGAATAAGGCCACGCCTAGGAAAGCTTTGAAGAGGAATTCAAAAGGCACCACTAAGAAAGACATAGGTGTGAGTAGTCAGGTGCGGGGAAAGTTGGAAGATGCTGAAATGACTGCTAAGAGGAAGCGTGGTGGGAAACTCTCTGAGTCTAAGTTGGAAAACTCCGGTGGTAATTTTCTTGATGCGAAGGACACTTCCAGGAATGATCAGCATATGTCTGACAAACATGAGGTTACCTATGGAAGGAAGGAAAACAAGACTCAGACAGATAGAATGGCAGGTAGATAAATTTTTTTCTTCCTAAGGAAGGTGGTAATATCCTCACATATTATGAGCCATTTGAAGCATCCGTGTTGAGTTTGATATGATAAAGTTATACTGCTGAGTTCATGTTTTTTCATAACTGTGATACATTTTCCCAGCTTTGAGACCAATCTCTCTCTCTCTCTCTCATGTTTCCTGCAGAAGGAAAATCTAAGTTTGGGATGAACACAATTGTTCCTCATCCCACTGAAGAAGAACTCTGTTTTATAATCAGGCAACTTCTCAATGAAGTGGATATTAACACCGTAAGTTTTGAAGAAAGCAAACTTTTGAATCTATTAAAACTATGGCCTGGGTATGCAGACCATTTTTATGCCCATTGAAGAATATTGATCGAATTGTTTTATGTGCAGGCAACACTCTCTGACATAGTCAAGCGATTGGGTAAATTTCAATTAAGTCATGTTTTTTATTTTTATGGATGCCATTTGCCTTGGGAAATTTAAAGGATTTTGAACTTTGGAATATCATTTTGATTTGCAGGAAGGCACTTTGACAAGGATTTTACTGAGGAGAAAACATATATTCGAAGTCTTGTCCAGAAAGAGTTGGAGGAATCTTGCAGGAGATGGTGTTGAAGATAACTACCAGATGAAATCTAGGAGACATGTATTGGTCCATGGACATCTGGTTAAAGTATATTTGCCCTAAATAAAGGCTAACAGTCTCATTTATGTCTCTTTTTGGCTGTCTGACCCTACTTGGTAATTTGCAATGCACATATTGGAAATAGCCTGTGTACATGCTAATTAGTTTTGTATTTTGTTCGATTTATAACCAAAGTTTTGTATTAAGTTCACAATCCGACAATGGCAATGCTGATTCAGCATTGCTGTTTTGATCATAATGTAACTATTGTAAATTCAGATATGGTAGTCTTCTGAGTCTTTTCGTAGGACATTTCTTGAGATTTGTCCTACTAAATGTTAACATTTTTATGTAATTGTGCATTACGCTCAATGATTGACCATGATCATATATTATAAAACTTTGCTGGACCTGTACAAGGTACAGAACATTCTACAGTTGCACGTTTGTCAAAATTGAGTCATCTTTGCTGACTACGGTGTTTTCGACTGTTGCATTTATCTGGTGTAATAATTTACTGGGTTTTTAATGACTTTACATTTTACTGTAGTTCATATGCGTCGAGCTACTGTGTATGTTATTAGTTTTGTTAAAGAATACACAGCATGGGCTATCAAGAGCCATTGAATGGCGTGATGGCAAAGCATAGGGAATAGAATTGTTTGTTATGATATACACTGATTTTAGATTTCAAATCTATAAGAAAAATATTTAGTTAACCTTAGACCATGCATCAAAATGTGAGCTCTTGTTGGAACAAAAATTATTCAAGTTTCAGGTTCCTCTTCTGGAATTTCTAGAACGTTTTTTCAGGTTTACCATTATGTCTTAAGATTACAAAATTCTGGGTTGTTATTCAACTTAATTGTACGGCCATGTAAATAGGTCTTCACTTTTTGGATCAATGATCAATTTACTGTGCAGATGGGTATCTGTTCGGTTTTACTGTGCAGATGAATGTCTGTTCATATTCTCAGTTTTTACAGATTATAGCATGGAAAACAACTGTCTTAAATAGCTATGGAACACTTGAGAAATGTTCACCATGATTGTAGTGCTTGCAATGTTTTTATGCTGAACATCAAGTTTTAAAATAAGGGAGGAACTCTGGTATTGCAGGCTTCGGAGTTTTAAGACAATTTGTATTTAATGGAATAAATTGTGTCATCTTGTTAAATAAGAGTAATGTTTCATTTGAACTACAACCGAGGAAATAAGTATTTTGAATTTTTTTTAATCAATAGAGAAATTGAGAAGAATCGAGCAACTTAACATATTAAGAGGTGAATCTTGTGACATGAAAGAATTGTCTAATGATTGCATCTCAGTTTTCAATCCCAAGTGGGAATACTATTGTATTTCTGGCATATTGTTTTTTTGGGGTTGGCAATTGTTTTGCTATATCACAGAGATTGCCTGTCTGCATAAATTGAATTGTTACTGGGAACTGTTAAGATATATTGCAGTTTATGGAATTGTATCTTTTTGGCTGTATTCTTTTAAGGAGACCAATATCCTAGTTATAACGTAATAAGGGCTATGCGGCTGACATTTTGAACCTATCATACCATAAATAAACAATTCAAGGCATGTAATTAACCATGTTATCATGGATGGTGATATATATCAGTGAGATGAGATGAGATATATGTCCATGACAGAAACTAGGCCTAGCTGTTTTTAATAGTTTTTAAAACAATGTTACGGACTTCTAAAAGTGTCAGCCTATGTTAGAATTGCATTTGGCATAACTTGGAAATTGTGTTTATCTCAAGGAGTTTCTTTCAGATAGAAGTGTAGAAAGTCATATTTTGAAACCTATCACATCATAAATAAAGATTCTCAAATTCTTTCTGCGTTTCCGCCGCAAATATCTTTCACAAGTCAACCTTACTCCTAAAGATAATATCATCAACATACACAACAACGATCAGGATTTGTGATCTGAGTAAATTTTATAGTATAGGTTGTCCATGTAACTTTAATAAAATTTTTGTCCAATCAAATATCTATCCAATTTGCCATACAAGGCTATGAGTGCTTCCTTCAAGCCATAAAATGCCTCAATCTAAATACTACATTTGGTTTCATCTCTGATCCAAATCCCTTCCAGTTGCTCTATATAAACCTCTCCTTTTAGTTCTCCAGTCAAGAATGCCCACTTCAAATCCATCTGATATTATTTGAAATCTTCATATGCTGCAAAATCTAGAAATATCCAAATTATCTCCATTTGAGGAATGCGTATAAATCTGTTGAAATTCAATTCCTCCAATCTGAGTGTAACCCTTGCATACTCATATCGCCTTTTTCCTTATTATCATACTGTTCTCATCCAATTTGTCTCGATACACCCATTTTTTACCATTTACATTCTTATCTGTTGTTTTTGACATAAGTTTACAAGTTTGATTCTTGTCAATTTGATCGGGTTTTTTCATCATTTCTTTATAACCCAAATTTGATCATTACATGCTGCTTCTACAAATTTAGGTTCAATCTTTGAAAATAATCAAAATAAAGCCTGCTCTTGTGTTGTTCTACTTATAGTAACAACATCCATGTTCTTATCACCTATGATCTGATTTTCAGATTGATTTATTTGTACTGTCTTAATTCTGATTTTCAGATTGATTTATTTGTACGGTCTTAGTTCTAGATGCTAGAGCCTGCTCTTTCTTTCCCTCATTGTCTTCCTTTTCTTTATCATTTTTATGTAATTCATACTTGCAATGCTTCTTAGTTTTCTTCTAGAAATCGTCATCGACCTTCACATATAGCACTTTCAACTATCTTGTTGCAACACTGGGAAGGATCCTTGAAATATACCTTCATCAACTTTGTTGTCAAATTTGCCAAGATTGTCTTCATCTTCTTTTTTAGTGTAACATTTGCTTCCAAAGATTTTGAAATACTTAACCATAACCTCTCTCCCAGGCCTTTATTCATATGATGTCTTGTTATACTTATTTTGGTACAAAACTTTGTTAGGTGTGTACACGTGTACTACCCGCCTGTAGTAAACTTCTGGTAAACATATTTCCTCCATCATAGTCCTTATTTCTAAAATTATTCAATTCATTATTTGTACTACACTATTTTGCTATGGTGTTCTAGCCATTGAAAAAAGTCTCTTAATACCTTAAAACTTGGGGTAGGGGTGTGGGGCAATAAGTGTTCTAACAATTTCAAAAATCTTCAACCAGTTCATATAAACATGATCTAAGAAACTGATCAAGGGTGCTCCCCTTAATACCAAAAATACATAGTAGAAATAGAGAAACAACAAAAATTTACAAGAACAAAAAACGAGCTTATTATCCTTAGAAGTATGGAATTACATATTTCAGAAATAAATGGGAAGTAACATGAACATTTTCTTTACGATACTTTGCAAGACAGAGCTACGAACAACCACTTAGAATTGCCTTAGACAACCCTACATGCTTTCCTTATATAGGCAATTTTCCACTGTTCGGGAAGGTTTTAGACATTTAGCCTTAACCCTTGAGATCGACCAATTCTAAAATTATCAAATTTATTCCTTTAGAGTTGACTCGAAACAATTACAAATTATATTTTCAAGTAGCCTATTAACTTCTAGAGGCCATACCTTTTTAACCGTAGATGTGATTGGCTATTATAACCACTTTTCAAAAATGTTAGCCCATGATCTACAACGTTAAATCACACAAGAATTTGTTAAGTAAGGTTTGACCCCATTTTAGAGCTTCTAAGACCTTCAAAATTGAGTTCAAAATTTTTATACCCTAAATTTATATCAAAAATCTTCAATAAATTCACTAATACAAATGATGCGGCAATGAAACTCAATTGATAGACTGATATATCTAAAATGAACCTCCACCCATGAAAGCAAAATATTTTGAGCTTGGATGACCAACTTACTAAAAATAGTAAGTTTCCACAAATTACAACTTTGCATTGAAACAATCATTATTGAAAAGACAAAAATAGATATATTTTTGGGTGATGCAAGATTGCCCTTATACCTAGGATGCTCTTGCATTAGGATCCCAAGATAATTTGAGAAGTGACTCTATCACGTCTTAGTTGTTCAGAGGGAAACCAAGATGGTTAATCTCCTCCCTTGTTAGCCATAATGAATCTTTTGCACGTCGCCCCTTCCATTTGATCAAATATTCTTCATATGTCCTATTCCTCGTGCTTCTGCTAACATGACTGTCCATCTCCATTGTATCTGAAGTAGGTGCCCGAATATTCCACTACACTTCTATGACCTCATCTTCAACACCTCTTTCATGATACTTTGTTAGATTTGAAATGTTAAATACTGGTGAAATATTCAATTTACTGGGCAACTCTACTTCATAGGCATTTCCTGAATTATGTTTCTTCAATATCTTACATGGTCTAAACTTCTTTATTTTCAACTTTTTATAAATACCTATTGAAAATCACTCTTTCCTCAGATGAGCCATGATTTCATACCCATCTTGAAATTCTTTATGGTTCCTTTTTTCATATGCCTTAGGCTTCTATTGTGTATTCATCTTCATAATGTACTTCCTCACCTCCTCATGGATGTTCTTCAAGTGTCTTGCAAAATCCTCAACTTCAACACTACTAATCTCCCCTTTGTCAACTTCCTCAATTCATAAGCATTTCTAGGATTACTCTCATAATTTGGAATTGTTACTTACCAATGCTCTAGTTGACATAATTATTATATGCAAATTCTGCCTGTGATAAAATCAAATCCCATCCTGTCGGTTTATCTCCAACCAAACACCTCAGTAAATTCCCCTAACTCCCGTTCACCACCTATGTTTTTCCATCAGTCTATGGATGATGTGGAGTGGAACATCAAATTGTCTTTAACTTCTTCCACAATATGTGCCAAAAGTACCCAACAAGCTTATCATCTTGATTTGAAGCTATGCTCTTTGGTAGACCATGTAGTCTCACCACTTCTCTTAAAAACAATTTTGCCACATGAACATCATCATCAGTCTTCTTGTAGGGAATACAATTTGCCATATTTGAAAATTATCAACCAGTACAAAAACTGAATTATGCCCTCATTGAGTCATTCTATACTGATACCCTCCCACGACTTCTTTGGTATATGTAATTGCTGATATAACCTTGTTATGTACTTTTCTCCTTTTGCCATCTGACATACTCTGTAACTCTGTACAAACTTCTTGACATCTTGTTGCGACTGTGGCTAGTAATAATTCTCACTAACCAGAGCAATGGTTTTATCTCAACTAAAATGTCTAGCCAATCCTTCACTATGCTTCTTCTTGACAAGATTTTCCCTTATAGAATTCCTTAGAACACACAACTAACTTCCTCTAAATAACATACCCTTATGGATTGTTGGTAAAAAAATTATTCTTTTCAATTTAACTCTTAAATGCCCCAATCTATGAGAAACAATTTGATACCAATAATTGGATAATCTATCATCAGGTTGATAGATTTCCTTTGAATTAAAAGGTACAACTCCCTTATCAATGATATTCAATGAATCTTGTTTTATTCCTAAACTAACTGGGTACGTTCTTAACCTGAGAACGAAAGAGGAAAACCAAGCCAACTCTAGACAAAACTAACTCAGGCAGTGAATTCAATTCTAAACCTAGCCAACCCCAGGAATTCACACTTCCTATGACTCCTTGCAATTGGTAATGTAATGAGAATGCTACTTGAGTAAATGCAATAAAAAATGAAATAAAAGAGAAAGTTAAGTAATCCCAATTCTTGTAATAAGAATGTTTGCAAATACTCTGATTTACAACCCATTCATTATTTAACACAAGATGCAAGAGGATGGCCAAAACCGAATACAACAATACTCTGATTGATTATAATCAAAGGAGAAATAACTAAATGCTCTGATTCAGAATACAACCCTTGCTGCCTCAAACATCACAAATAAGAATGCTCATATTTTATTTGCTTACAGCTTATGTTAAACCTATTACAAAAACTCGAACTCTTAACATGCATAATGAAAATGCAGAAAACTAAACTAAGTTCCTTCCCCCTACTCTAGCTCTCTGTCTTTCACAGAAAAGAACCCTTTGCAAATGAGAAGGTTTTACAATAAATACATTCTCCAACAACTGTTTGGTTTCTTCTAGTGACTTTTCAGGTTTGTAACTGATTCTTGTCTCTTTGACTTCTCATCTTTTTCCTTTTGAAAACTAATATTATTATTAACTTTAAAGTTAATAATGATATATCTTAACATATTTAAATTATATTTTAATAATTGACATTTAAATATGTTAAATCAAAATCTTTCCTTTGTTGGGTAGATAAAAAAATAAATACTGCTGCTAGTAAAAATGGGTCATGTTTCGGGGGGCATATCTTTTTCTTCCACCGTTGGATCGAGCTCATTTTTGGATATGCTTTTCCAAACCTAATTTTCTGCATTCTAACTGAAGCGATCGAAAAAATAATCGCCGAGTCAAAAGATATGAACTACTAAATGCTAGTTTATATGACTATTACAAAATCAGAATTGATAAAATAAAGTTTCCAACCACTCTTTTTTCACATGCTTTGTAACCTAGATGTCTTCAATTTACCAATATGTTATCTTCCATGTTGATTCTCTGATGAATTTTGGGAGTGATTCTCTGGAATGCTTGTGCCGAAAAATCCCGAATGGAGGTCCAAAAGCGTACCAAGTTCTTAGTTTTCTGCTTCTTTGTTGTAGGTGAAATTTGCACATTCTAGTAACAACTACACTTCGAATATAATTAAAAGTAATACTTCTTCTTTGTTATTGTGTCACTGGTTACACAACACTCAAATTCATTCTTGACAGAAATATGATTTTTGTCTTCTCCCTTTTGTGGAAAACTCCAACCTGACTACGAAAGGCGCAGCATACAATGAATTTTCCACTTCATATTTAATGTCATGTTGATGTCCAAATATTTAAGAGATAAATCATTATGAGATTATCATTCTTTGTTTAATCAATCAAGAGCTCTTTTCCATCTCTCTATTGTTGATTTGATACTTGGTGGAAATTCCATTCTTGAGTGCGGAAAGCGCACCCAATCTTCAATTTTCTGCTTCCATGTAGTGGGCACAATTTTGATGTAGATTGATTCATAAATTACTTTTCTGAAGTGATCTTGATACTAGACCCCATATATCTTCATTTTGGATTTTGAGATTTGCCTTTTCTCTCCTCATGTGGAAAATTGAACTTTGATTGCGAAAGGCATAGTGAAAAACTCATTTTTCGCTATGTTTTTCCCTTTGGTGAAAAATGGAACATTTGCTTCTCCAATGGAAAATTTGAAAATGATTGTGAAAGACGTAGCAAAAAATGAGTTTTCCGCTATGCTTTTCCCTTTGGTGAAAAATGAAACATTTGCTTTTCCAATGGAAAATATGAAAATGACTGCGAAAGATGTAGCGAAAAATGAGTTTTCTGCTATGCTTTTCCCTTTGGTGGAAAATGAAACATTTTCTTATCCAATGGAAAATATGAAAATGACTTCTCCATTTTAGTAAATATTTCTCTCTTTTCTTGGCATAGTTTTGTTCTTCTATTTATCTCTTCACATGCTTTCCTTCCAATTTTAGATCTGCATTCTGGAATTTCATTTGTTATGTTTCTCAGCCTTTATGCAATCTTCATAGACAACAAATCTTCACAAAACATGTGTTTTCAGCGAAACTGAATTTTCTAACAGTCAAAACCTAAATCCATGGAACCTTTGCTTAAATACCATAGAACATTGAAACTTCATAGAAATATGGTTAGGGAAAAACCATAAACATTTGGGGAAACTCTTTATGAGGTTGACTTTAAAAGTTTGAAAATGGTCCATCGAAAGCACGCCTGCATGGATGATGAAATCCAACCACTTGGTTCTATCTAGAGTAACAAGTTCTATACAAGCTTTCTATGCTTCACCAAAATTAGGATCATTTGGGTACAAATTCTTGAGTTCCTTGAACCCAACAACCTCAATGTACAACTCTGTCAGCAAAATCCATCTCCTACTAAGAGCATTTGCAACCCTGTTAGACTTCCCGCTCCTATGTTTGAAAAAAAGATGTACCTGCAAAAGTTCAACCTATTACAAATGCTTCTAATTCAACTTTCCTTGACTATTCAATCATTGCAAAGTTTGATGACCAATATACAAAACAAACTCCTTAGGAAGAAGATAATGTCTCTACTTCTTCAATGCCTGAACTATAGCATAATATTCTTGATCATAAACATAATATATCCTCTTGGCATCATTTAACTTCTCACTTTAATAAGCAACAAACCTACCTTCTTGACTCTAAACAAATCCTATTGTAGTACCACTAGGATTACCATCTACTTGAAACATCTTATTAAAATCTAAAGTGCTAAAACAAGTTGTACTTTTTGTTTTAACAATTCAAATATTTTATCTCCTCCTATAGTCCACTTAAACTCTTTCCTATCCCCTCACATTGTTTTATGCTAAAACTCTTGAAAAAATTTCTATAAAAGCTAGCCAATCCATGAAAATATCTTACCTCAGTAGTGTAATCACCTACAAATGGTCGTCTAGACTATTAGCCCCCTTCTCAACATTTTTGACTAATTTAATTAATCATTTACCTATTCCAAATTGTTAATAATCAATTAATTTGATTATAACCTATAGTTTGACTGTGCTATCCTAAGTCCATTATTTGATTAAAAGAACATGGCCCCTTTTAATTAAATAAAAGTCCCCATTCTTCTAACCCACTTAAAATGTACACATAAAGTCCTTTTTCTATTTTACAAATTAAAAGAAAAGGCTTTGTGACTTTTGTCTTATATGAGAAGTCAACTTCTATTTTATTGGTTAGCTTGTGTGTGGTCATGGATCACTCCTATTTTCAAACTCCACCCTTGATCTTCCATCATCTTGACCTTGATCTCTATTGTTTGTACAAATTTAAAAGAAAGAGCTCTCCCCTTGTCAAAGGATCCACACTCTTGAGTATTGTTATGTTGCAGGTTTCTCATTCGAATCTTTAAAGAGCTTTGTGGAGAATTTCTATTTCTTTTCTACATTCTCTCATACCATAGCATTTTAGCTTAGAATCATGTTGCATGTTAATTTAGCTTCTATTTTGCAATAATCTATCTGACATAGCATAAATAGACTGGTTTGTAACACTCTCATTCTTATTAACATAGGTGCATTTTGCATATTCATACTAGTTTAATCCACATTTGCATTGCATTCTTGAGGCATTCTTTGTAGACACTTGCATTCTTGCTCTTGTCTCAAAGAACCTCCCGTTGCATGGTTTACTAGCAAGAAGAGTATCTCTAAGGCTTAGCTGAGAGCCTTCTTATGCTTGAAACATACTCTCTTGCACTCTATGGATAGGGAGCTCTAAGTCAGAATCCAAGCATTTCAAACTCATGGAATCGGTTGGATAGAAGGGTTTAGAGTGTGACACAAATTGAGTGTACGTTTTTGGCGTCCAACATAGGGCTTGAATCACGTTTCTAGCTCCATTTGCTTTCATTTCTCATTTCTGGTTTTTTACAGTAGCATATTGGATCTAATCAAGTGGTTTTGTAGAGTTCTCACTTTGGTTTTAAGGCTAACCCTTGCGCAGATTGGTTTGAAGGCCAAAACCCTAGGTTTTTGAAGATCTGATCATATCCCTTGAACTGCTTGGAGTTTGGTTTAATTTTTTTTTTGCAGGTTGACAATGTGTTTGAGATGTCTTAGTCCAAATTTTAGATCATTTTGACTTGATTTGTGCGTTATGATTTTTTTATTATTTTTCATAAAAAGTCATTTCTAGTCTTTGTGTTTTGAATTTTGAGGTCATATGAGAGCTTAGTAACTCAATTTGCAAGAACTAGTCCATTTTGGAAAAATGGGTCTCTAGGCCACAAATTAAGAGACATTTATGAATTTCTTGCATTTTTAGAAAGCTGTTTGATTTTTAGCATAGGTGTGTTCTTTTCATTTCTATTTTTGGAGCTTAAATAATAGCAAACAAGTCCAATTTTGTTGACTAGGTAAAAAACAAAGAGTAATAAAGAGATAATTTTGTGATTAGCTTGCGCTTTCTTTGCACACACTTGGTTGGAAGACAACTTGGATCTTTGAGGAAACTAACCACTTTGTGTTGCAGTTCTTACTTGGTTATTATGCCCTAACCTTGGTTGTTTTGTAAGAAATTTTTTATTTCATTGCTAAAAAGAACACATGTCGAAGCTTCAAATGCACAAAGGCTATTAACACTTGTTTGCAAGGGCTGCCCAAAGCATAAAAGCCAAACTTGCTTGTATTTCTTTTATTCCATGTGTGACATTCTACTAGTTGCTTTCATTTCCTAGGCACATTAAACTTGTGATTGAGATTCTTTAGTGAGAGGAGAGTATGCTCTTCACCTTTGTGGTGAATTATAAATCTTGACTCACCTTTGGACTTTAAAAGTAAGGGGTAATTGGAACTTCTTGACGTGTTTGGCGAAAATGATCAAGATAGGAGAGTATGCTCTTCACCTGCGCGGTGAATCATAAATCTGTACTTTTAAAGGTGGATCCAATATCTGGTAGTTATAATCCTTTAGCGGGCCTACTCTTGAGCAATCAAGAGGAACGACACAAGTGAGGACAAGAAAACCTGACTATTCTGACCCACTATAATCTAAAGGCTATCGAGGACACAAAACCTCGGTAGATGTAGCACTTGTCTTACCTAGTGTGATTGCTTGTGGGATTGCAACCATGAGGAGATGACTAGGGAGGAATGCTTAAGGTACTCTTGTGGTCACGAGATCGATTACTTATCGCAAGGTGAGGTTTCCTGTATCAGGAGCAAGAGGAGTGCTATGAGTGGAAATCTTTTCTAAACATCCTAGGTTAGTAGCTACCTTATTTTTCCACTCAACTTCTTGGTGCAAGGGTCAATCCTAGTGGATTACCTGGATCACCCCAAGATTTTACACTCACTATCTGTGTTCCCTTGGTTATGGTTATGGAATTTCTATGACAAAGCCAATATCTCTTGTGGGAAACCACTTGGTGTAGGTGAAGGAGCACTTAGCGTGGGCCAAGTTGTTGAGTAATGAACTGTGTCCTTTAGGTAGAATGTTCTTGATGCATCTTCGAATGTGCTAGACCTTTGAAAATATTTTGAACATACACATCACGATAGTTCTAGGGATTTCTTTTGAGACCTCACATATGCTTGTATCATGCAAGGTTGCTTTGTCCCTTGCTTGATTGTTTGAAGACTACTCCATGTGTCACTATCTTGCTTGGAAAGAAATTGCTTTTTAACATCAAACTTGTTATGCTATCAACTATTGTCAAACTTTGTCAACCAAGTCAAAATATTAAGTGCAAAAATTTGCTTGTGTTTCTTACTAAGGGGAGATTCATCATTTGACTTTGATTTTCCACATCTCTAGTTTTTGAACATGCTTAAAGTGGCTCTTTGGTCTTAGTTCTCTTGGTCTTTCTATCTTCATGGTCTATGTCCCCTTGCTAGTTATTTTTTTGTTGAAATGGTCGCCTTGATTTCTTGACTACATTCTTGTGTTGGGAAGTTTGTTCACTTGTTCTTGCTTGCTCTATCTATTTGGCTATTTGGGCTTCTTGCCTAGCAATTGACTTGAGTCATTCATGTAGTACGTTTCTTGGACACGTTGTTTGGAAAATTATTTTCTCATTGCTACCCTCTATTTGACAAGTGAACACTCTACCTCTTATAATTTGAACATCAAGTTATCTTCTAGTCTTTGTCATGCTTTTTCATCTACAACTATGGGATCTAAATCTTGTGCTATCAAATTTCAATCAATTCTAGATAATCTCGAGTTTCTTGAGCTCTTTAGGGAATTACAAACCCTATGCACTCAATAAAATAAAATTGAAGAGACCCCTAACCTTTCTTACACTGGTCTCACTAAGGACATGATAAAAAAATATGCTAGATTTGAGAAAATGGTCAAGGAACAAACAACATCATCAGATGATTCTCTTTCTAGTTCTCTATATGTACAAAAGTCACCCTCTTTAAGGTCATCCTCTTCTTCTAGGTCTACATGCTTTACTTCAAGGCATCAATTGTCTTTGCCTAGTAGATCTAAAGGCCTTTTTAGAGAGCTAGAAAATGATACATCCTTAGAGCATACGCCAAAATTTCATGACAAGCCTATCTTTGACCAATATGATGAAGATATGAAAGCTTGTTATTTTCTTGAGAAACAAAAAAAGGACTCTAGACATACTTTTAAGAGAACTATTACTCCTTTTGGAGATTCTTATGATGTCATTTTGCAAACACTTCTTGGTACCAAGTTCATCACGTTACCTGATTCTAGCTCATATGGAAACCCATTCTTGGATATCTATTGTGCTTATCATCAAAATAATGAGCATAGTACTTCAGATTACATAGAGTTGAAACATAAAATCCAAGATCTTATTGATGATGGGATTGTTGATACCTCTAATGAATCATGTGATGAGGATACTTCTCTTGAGCAAGATCATGTTGATGAACCTATGTCTAGCGATGGTGTCCTTGACACCCCTATTTCTTCCAACACTAATGCATCTCCCAACACTTCAAAGCTTTCCAACACGTTTCCATAAAAAAAAGAGCCTAATGCTTTCTACATTGACTATTCATATCCTCAAGGGCTACCTCTAAAAGAAACTCAAGCTAACCTTCACTTGGCTGCAAACCTTTTTTAGGCTACTACAACTAAAATCTTCAACCTTCATACAAATTCTATGCCTA
This sequence comes from Cupressus sempervirens, assembly GCA_028749045.1. NCBI lineage: Eukaryota > Viridiplantae > Streptophyta > Pinopsida > Cupressales > Cupressaceae > Cupressus > Cupressus sempervirens. The sequence continues at coordinate 954,388,642 of CM053792.1, read as the reverse complement.
CTATTCCTACTCCAACTAGTCCTTCATTACCTCTTCAAGGTCCTATCATGCAATTCATATTTTATTCCTTGTCCTTAGAAGTGTCTCCATGTCAAGAGGACTCTAAAAAATAAAAAGCTATAAATGCCAAGAAAGATCAAGATCAAGCACCCTTTCATCTCTTTCAAGATTTTTCCTCTCCATATCCTATATCTTATCCACCTCCTAAATATGATGAAGACACCACCTCCACCATTTCCCTTGAGCTTACTGAAAATTATGAGAAAAGTTCTTTTCCTATGCTATCCAAAGCTACTTGTCAAGATCAAAGCGTCCCCTCATGTTCTACTTCTCCATATCCACTTCAAAATTGTGCTCAAGCTTCAAATGATCGTATCAAAGACATTGCTCCTATTAAAGCTACTCATGAGTCTATTGATGGCCTTGGTCATATTTCTCACTCTAAAGATGCCGATATCCCTACTCACTATCCTTTTGCATCTCCTGAATCTATCCTTGTTCCTTATCCATCTAAGCTAATGCCTTCAGAACTTCCTTCCATATTAGGATGTTATGTTCCTTCATCTCCATTTCCCATTTCTAGCTCATTGCCCATTTCTCCTATCTTACCATTTCCCACCTCTCCTCTTACACCTCAAGGTCAATGAAGACACACATACTTGAACTCTTCACATTCACCCTTCCATCTAAACTATTCATATTGGCCTTATTCATCCATAAGTCCCAAGTCTTTTGGAAGCAATTTGGATGGTTAACTTAAACACAAATGCATGAATCCATCTTCAAAAGTTCACTGTCTCCTCTAATTGACATGTGAATACTAAGAAAGAAAATGTGCAAAAGAGACCACAAAGGTCCACTACTCAAAGAGCTAAACCAAAGAAATTAGGGGTTCTTAAATCCATTACTAAAGAAATGCGCTCTAAAACATCCAATGAAGACTCTAAATCTATATGGATTCCCAAGTCTTTCTTAAAAGGAATTGAACATTGAAATTACTTCAAACTTGACATTCAAGCTTCCAAAAGCTTCCACTTCATCTTCTTCTAAACATATTCATAATGATCTTTTGAAGCCTTCAATTCTATCTTCCTCCAAAATTACTCTACTACTTCATACATCTCAACCTCAAGCTATTTCATCCATAACTTCTCAATCATTCCACTACCCTTTGATGTGTGTGTCTATGATGACCTTTCCCACTTTCACACCTACCCTTTACAATCTTTTGAAGCCTAAACTTTCCTATTATCCATCCTTCGTCTATCTATTCAAAATCTACAACCTTGTCCTCCATCTACCTCTCTTCTTCCTACAATCTCCCTTCCATTACCCTATCAACATCTTTGAGCATACATTTCTATGGTCTTTGCTTATCATGACTTATCCTTCCTATAAGAGCACTATCTAACTTGAAAAAAATTAAGAACTTTCTAAACAAATTCAAAAATTCAAAAATTCAAAAATTCAAAAAAGAAACAAAAGAAAAAAGAAAGAAAATATGCCTTGGTGAAAACCACTTCTTGTGGCACCTTGGTAGAAAAAAGTAAAGAGAAATAAAATTCATCCTATGGTGAAAACTACTTCTTGTGGCACCTTGGATAAGTACCATGATGAAAACCTGACAAACAAGCGTCGTGTAATTATTTCATAATCCATCCATTCCCTCTTCCTATTTGATCTTGACATTGTTCAGCTATCCAAGCACATTGGCTATCTTATCTATCACTCTCACCTCATCCTTCTCATTCACTCATATCATTCATATCTAACTTTATCCCTATTGTTATCTCATCGTTATACTATCTAGTTGACCCCTTTGTCTTGATCACAATAAAGGAAAATATGCTTTTGAGGTCTCTTGGCATGCCTACTCATTTGAACTACACATTTTCATGCTATATTTCTTATTGGCCTCTACTGCTTATCCTATATGTTATCTCACTTATTGGCTTCAACTACTTATTCTATACGCTATCTTGCTCATTACTTCCACTGCTTATCAAAAAACCCGCTTCTTATGGCTATCTTTCCCTAGCTTGGGTACTCTTGAGGAGTCTGTCCTTGAGGATTGCTTTCACTTGCTTCATATTCCTTGCCTATCCATCTTTTCTTATCCACCAACTTTCTGCTCCATCATATCCTACACCTCGCTAGACACTGGGACAAAAAATGTAATCTTGCTAGAGAATTAGTGATTTCTAAAAGTCCTAAAAAAGTCGTAAAAACCATATATGATGCTGAAAAATTCCTAAAGAATATAAAATATTTTGAAAAAAATGAGCATCTTAGTCAAAGCTTATACTTGAATACTTTGATGTCTTGCCAAAAACAACAGAAAGGTTCCTTGCACCTATGTCTATCAATCTTGCTGCACGTTCATTTCCCACCCGCTTTACTATTCTATCTTGCTTTTCCTAGCTTGGCATTGTTCCTTGTCCTTGTCTCGGGGGCACAATTGCTTAGCCTATTGAGGTCTCCTTGTGCATTATAGTTTCCTTGGCAACTCACAAAACAATGTTTCTCAACACTACCCCCCTTGACATCAAGTGTTTCTCAACACTTTTCAGATAGTTTACCTACAGTTTTCGATGTTGCAAAATTTCTCACTATTAGAATCAAGTCTTGAAGAAATGGCTAGGTGACTTACACACATGCACTAAAACATTTAAATGACTAAGCTATGATGAACATTATCTACTTTTGTGTGTTGTCTATGATGATTTCTTTGCCATGTGTTCCCTCCCTAATATTCTTTCGAGGATGTCATGGACTAGAAGACTGGGGGCATGGGGCATTTTTTTCTTCTTGCTTTCTGCTTGTGGGTATACTTTGTTCATCTACAATGTTTAAAAGCATTCATACTTGTCCTATTTGACACTTTGACTCACAAATGTATCATCCTTGATTGTTTTCACAAGACCACACTCGAGGGTTATCCCGATGCTTATGCCTTGGTACAGGTGTAATCTTGCTATATTAAACTTAGGGAATCTAATTGTGTAGCGATCATGAGTTACGTGTCTTTGATGCTTAGATTGGATTTTCAAATTCCTATCTGATATTGATCATATTCATATCCTCATAGTTACACTAGTGATGGTTGTATGATCTCATGATGTCCCTAATAAACGCTCAATGATGAAATAAGAGTCTAAATGTTATGCTTTTCTTGCTGGTAAACCATTTTGCATATTATTTTGCATTACAAGTTCATTCTTGCATTTTTCATATAGGGAGAGCTCTCTCTTCATCATTTTGTGGACATATCGGCTAACCGCTTTCATAGCTTTTTATTTCTTTCTTCTTGATCATGTCTTTTCATTTTCTTGATCTTTTGCTTCGTCGCTTTGCTATCCTATCATCACAAGGGGTTAAACTAAAAATCACATTTGATCTATCCAAGTATTACATGTTTCAAAAACATAAGTCTATATCATACACATGAGGGCTAAACATCATAAATGAGAGAGATCCATGAACACATTAATAGGAAAACATCAATAAACATCAACAAACATGCAAATTCCAACAAAAAAAAAACCAAAAAAAGACCGTACGACACTTTTTCCTATATGTAGGTGACACAATATGCCTATCAAATGCCATACAACATTCTTTACTATACCCATGCGATACAATTTTCATGGGAAAAATTTCACACTGGTTCGTGCGACATTTGGGTATGGTTCATATGATATACTATAGACAAGTTGTGTGATACTTATTTTCATTCGAAGTATTGCGCAATATTTTTTAAAGTACCCATGCGATACTTTTTAAAATATTGCACGATATTCCATATATAACTCCTAAAATGTGTGAAAAAATCTCATAAATGCTCAAAAAAGTGGCAAAAAGTTGAAAACTTACCAACGCCTCATAGTCGGCTGCCTAGTTGTGTAATTGGCTGCGCTCAAATTAATGTTGGTGAGTCAGAATGTTCACCAAAGCCATGATGCTCTCTCGATTACTCACAAGCTCTCAAAAATCACAAAAGATAAAATGATTTGAAAATGACACTAGATAAAATAATTTGAAAATGACACTTAGACCCCTTCTATAGCCTTCTGATCTAATTTTGACCCATTTTTCAAACTCAAAATTCCACAAAAATTGCACCTTGGCCAATTTTGACATCCTAGATCCATTTTTAGGATCAAAATTAAAATCTGAGTTCATCTTGATAGTCAAAATTACATTTTAAAATAATACCTTCTTTTATGTAGTTCGCTGACCTTTTGAGGTCTAATCTTCAAATCATTGCTGGGGCATCTTAATTTCTTCATGTATTCATCATTTCTACACTTCATATCTCCTTTAATTCACATTTTCATGTCTAAATCACCTTTCTACTCGATTTGACCTAATTTCAATGCCTTATCCTTCATGGTCAACTCTGGTCAAACTAGGGCATTCTATCAGTTTCTTATGGTTACTTTTTGGTTCTAATTATCTATCTATCATCTTAGACTCTGATATATTTTGCTTTACTCATATCTAGCTGATTTTTGCATCTCCCTTACCTCATTTCGATTTCAATCCTGAGGGGACAGAAATACTCTATCATTGCTTGCTACAACTATCTATTTCTCAAGAGCATATGTTTGATCTTTTCATTTTCTCTCAATTTATCTACTTTGCCAAGTGTTAGAATTCTTCTCTAATTTTGACATCATCTCTATTCGAGTGTTCAGTACTATCCCTATCAGGCTGTACATTTAGTATTGCTCTCTTTCTGCATTTTGTTCTTCGGAATCAAATATCTCTATCTATTGCTACCTACTTGGCTTCTATTTTGTTTGATATAATGTGTTCCTAGATCGATCAATTATTAGTCAAAGAGGGGCAAATATAATCACCTAAAAAAGGTCATCTAGACTATTAGCCCCCTTCTCAACATTTTTGGCTAATTTAATTAATCATTTATCTAGGCCAAATTGTTAATAATCAATTAATTTGATTATAACCTATAGTTTGACTATGCTATCCTAAGTCCATTATTTGATTAAAAGAACATGTCCCCTTTTAATTAAATAAAATCCCCCATTCTTCTAACCCACTTAAAGTGCACACATAAAGTCCTTTTTCTATTTTACAAATTAAAAGAAAAGGCTTTGTGACTTTTGTCTTATATGGGAAGTCAACTTCTATTTTATTGGTTGACTTGTGTGTGCACATGGATCACTCCTATTTTTAGACTCCACCCTTGATCTTCCATCATCTTGACCTTGATCTCTACTGTCCATATGACTTTAAAAGAAAGAGCTCTCCCCTTGTCAAAGGATCCACACTCTTGAGTAATATTATACTGTAGGTTTCTCGTTCGAATCTTTGAAGAGCTTCATGGAGAACTTCTATTTCTTGTCTACATTCTCTCATACCATAGAATTTTAGCTTAGAATTATGTTTCATGTTAGTTTATTTTCTATTTTGCAATAATCTATCTGACATAGCATAAATAGGCTGGTTTGTAACACTCTCATTCTTAACATAGCTACATTTTGCATATTCATACTAGTTTAATCCACATTTACATTTCATTCTTGAGGCACTCTTTTTAGACATTTTCTTTCTTGCTCTTGTCTCAAAGAGCCTCCTATTGCATGGTTTACTAGCAAGAAGAGTATCTCTAAGGCTCAGTTGAGAGCCTTCTTATGCTTGAAACATACTCTCTTGCACTCCGTGGATAGGGAGCTCTAAGCTAGAATCGAAGCATTCTAAACTCATGGAATCACTTGGATAGAAGGGTTTAGATTGTGTCACAAATTGAGTGTACAAGTAGCACTCCTTGGAGTAGGCCATTTAAGGATAGCCTTCACCTTCTTTGGGTCCATTTTTAGATCTTCTGCTAAAACTACAAATCCCATATACGCTAACTCCTTTAGAAAATTGCGTTTCTTCAAATTAATAAACAATTTCTCTTCCCTCAACTTCTCAAACACCGTATGAATATGCATAATATGCTCCTCTAATATCTTCCTAAAGATCAAACTATCATCTGGGTAAACAATGACAAACTTACTCAGAATTATTTTCAGTATCTCATTCATGAGTTGCATGAAAGTACTTGGTGCATTGGTTAGCCCAAAAGGAATGACTAACTGCTCATACAATCCTTAGTTTTCTTGAAGGTAGCTTTCTATTCATCTCCTTCACTGATTCAAATATGGTGATATCAACTTTTCATATCTATCTTTGTAAAATACACAGCTTTGCTTAAACAATACATAATATCATCCATCCTTGGCAAGGAAAATCCATACTTTATTGTGATCTTGTTAACAACCATAGAATTTGTACACATCATCCATTCTCTATTCTTCTTTGGTGCTAATACCGCTTATACAATACATGGCCTCAGACTCTCTTGAATCAACCTCTTTTGCAACAACTCTTGTACTTGTCTATTCAACATTTCACTTTCTACTGATGTCATTCTGTGTGCTACCTTATTTAGCAAATTGGCCCCTAGAATCAAGTCTATCTAATGATTGATCTTCCTTACTAATGGTAATCCATTAGACATATTATCAGAGACAATATCCTAAAATTCATCCAACAAATCTACAACTTCTATAGGTACATCTTCTACTTCTTCTTTACCATCTTTTGGAATGATAGAAAACCACACATGTTCATGCCTCATACCCTCTAGGAACTTTATTCCATGAACAAAATTTATTTTGGCATTACTACATACCTTTCCTTCTATGTCCTTCAATGACTTTAGCTTATGTATCACTCCATCCTTTGTTAGGGAATATGTATTGACACGACTATCATGCACAACATGCCTGTCAAAGTGCCATGGCTTATCTAGCAACACATGACATGAATCTATGGATATGAAATCAAATAGTACCTCATCATGGCAGCTCCCAATCTTGAACATCACTAGGTACTACTCATTGACAATGACCTTGTGGTCATCTTGCAACTAGGAAATTTGGTATGGGCATGGGCGTTTCTACCCCTTGAGCTTTAACTTTGTGACCATCTCCTTCGACACTAAATTGTCAGTGATTTTACTATCAATAAGCACATTACAACATTTTTCCCCAAACTTGTACTTGTTGTAAAACAAGACCCTCCTTTGCTTGGATTCATTCCCACCACTCATCATGACTCTTTTGTTAACTAGGAATTCTCTTCTTTCAACATCTTTAGGATGTGAAAATTTGACATCTTCATCCACATATGCAACTCTTGCTTGCACTTCAACACTTTTATCTGCCAATCCTTGGAATTGAGGACATTCATAAGCCCTATGACCTTCTTTGTAGTGAAAATATGTTCCATGATAAACTCCTCTTCCTGGTGCTTGACCTTTTCATCTTCTCCTCTGATCTCTATTATTCTGATCATGAAAACAATTGAAATTATTTCCTCTCTGATTCCACCTTCTACTAGCCTCATCCTTCTTTTTTTGATCTTTATTTTGGTTTCCATAAGACTATTTGTTGGATCATTCACCACGACCTCTTTCGCTTTTTCCACTCTCAAACTTGTTCAATTTTTCCTCTACTCTTAGGGAAAACTAGTATGCCTTTTCAATAGTATTCATTCTGACTAGACTCAACTCCTCTTGAATACTCAACCTCAACAAATCTTCATTCTTGCTTTAACCCTTACATTTTCTTCAACAAATCAAGCTCATAATTAATTAGAAATAATTTTTGCTTCAATTTATCCACCATTTGATCCCATCCTATGATTTTCTCTTCTCCTCTTCTATTTCACTCCAATTGAATCTCCTATTGATCCCTAAGTCATGTTGTCTATTAGTGTCAAACACTTAGTCATTCACAAGGTAGGGTTGTTTGGTCATCACTGTGACCGAGCCATCCTATATAGGTTGAGCTAAGTATTGAAGGCTTGTATATATTTCAAGTTATGTGTAGAGTTGCAGTTATTGCTGAGCAAGCCAGAGGTTATCAAGTACCCCAATGATTGCCAAGTTTTTTAGGGACACTAGTTGAAGCTGAGTGATATAGAGGCTATGCAATTTAGTAGATGCCAAGGATAGTTAAGGCTCAGGGACAACATGGTGAAATAGTTTATTCCGAGCATTAGTATGGTGCAAGTGCCAAGTAGCACAATTTTACATATTTGTTTGGAATTGCACAAACTTTAAGGTAAACCATTTTTATCAAGATGGAAGCATGATTTATAGATAGAGGAGGTAATCAAGGAGTTGATTATACGTCAAATGGAAGATTCCACCAAGGGTGATTATGGTTCACAATGTCAGATCGTGTTACATGTGTAAAATTAGAGAGATTGGAGACTTTGAGTTAAGAGTGCATATGATAAACTATGCGATAATGATAGGTTGCAAGATGAACACAAAGTAGTAGTCAAGAAATGGTCAACCCTTTACCTAAATTTCATAAAGGTTTTTAAGGTAGAATGGATCAATAATTTGTTAAGTTGCATTCATAACATGAAACTCTAGTTAGAGAATGAACCAGTCAAGATCACAAAGACCATCATTCATCATTTCAAAGGTTACCTTGTTCTGGATAGGGTAAAGATCGTTCACTATCAAGATAGAGATGTGATTGAGAATAATAATAAAGTGAAATGGAACGACAGAGGCATGTTAATAAACACCATTGAAGACCTAGGGATTGAGTTTGTTGTTAGGGTCATTACATATAAGTTCTATTAGTTGAGCTGACTTAACAATGTGCCATGTGTTGCTATATACATATGTTATAAACTAGTTAAGAAAGATCATAGTTATGATTTGGCCAAGCTATAAATGATTCAGTTGGCAGAGAACTTAGGAGAAATATGGAAGGAAAAGAATAGCTCATGTAAGTTCAATTCTCTCATTGTTGTATATTTTTTATGTACAAAATTTATTCCCTATAATAGGAGATGTGGTATGGGATAAGAAGAAGCTAGTTGATAAGTAGGAGATGATTTCCACAGCTAGTCAAATTGTGATGTGAATATCAGGATTTAACTGTGTGATTTTGAGTCAAACTCAATGACCCATGTTTCATGAGTAGTGATTCAACATGAATCCATCTCTCATGAGAATAAATGGAACACTTAGCACTCATTGGATCTAGGTGATGCTCACAGGGGTGAAGCACCGGGACTTCCCGGGAGGTCACCCATCCCAGTACTACTCCAGCCTGAGCGCGCTTAACTACAGAGTTTCCTCCACAGTTAAACCCAAAGCTTGCAAATGGGGTTGCAAGCTTTGGGTTTAACTGTGGAGGAAACTCTGTAGTTAAGCGCGCTCAGGCTGGAGTAGTACTGGGATGGGTGACCTCCCGGGAAGTCCCGGTGCTTCACCCCTGTGAGCATCACCTAGATCCAATGAGTGCTAAGTGTTCCATTTATTCTCATGAGAGATGGATTCATGTTGAATCACTACTCATGAAACATGGGTCATTGAGTTTGACTCAAAATCACACAGTTAAATCCTGATATTCACATCACAAGAAGCTAGTTACCGAGAAGACCAATGATTTTTTAGTCAGATAGGTGATAATTTTGAGACAATTATGGATCAGTATTTTGAAAATTTTAAGCAAAAGATGAAGAATAGGTTCAAAATCCCTAACTCGGTCATTGATTAATACTATGATGACATATGCATCTTAGTGGATACTAACTATACACATGCTCAAGCTGTAATTCCTCAAGTTGCATGGTTAAGACCTCTTCATTATAAGGTAAACATTGGTGAAGTTTCAATTTTCATAATTGCATTATTGGCTAAGGAGATAGACAAAAATGATGAACCTTTTGGTACCTATGAGACAACTAAAATTAAGATGATGATGCAGACTAAGGTTCCTAAGATGGATAGGAAAAGAAAGAAGATGATAAAAAGTTTGGAAGGTAGATTTGGTGAAGCTCCACTATAGATAACAAAAGGAAAAGGTGAAGACGTTAGTAGTGAAGATGAAGATGAAGGTGACGATGATGAAGAACAAGAAGGAAAAGGTAAGGAATTAGTCATTGCCATGCCCAAGACAAGTAAAGGTAAAGAGATTGTTGCTGCCGAGCCATTGAAGAAAGGAGTAGTGAAAATAACCAAGCCTTCACTAGTGCCAAGTCCAAAAAAGAGAAAGGCAACATTTGAAGAGGTAGAGCTGAGAAAACAAATCAAGCAAGCAAGAAGAAGGATCTTGGTAAAGAAAGATGATGATAAAGAAGAAGAAAAAAGGACCGAGTTTGATGTTTTGAATCATTTTAAAGTTTTATTACACAAGAAACCTCAGAACATTGATGAGGTATGTGATAACCTTAGAAACATTGTAGCTTTATCAGGATTTCGTTTCATTAAGTTTGAATCATTGAGTAGAGAAGACAAAGTGAAAGTAGAAGAGGTTGTGATAGATATGATGATAAATTTCAAATACACACCTATAGAATTAGGAAAGCTAATTCTTGAAGAATTGTATAATAAGATTGATAGCAAGTGGAAGCATGATATAACCACTAAAAGATAGATAAGGGAGGCCATATTGGCTCAAATAATGCTTCAATTCACAATACATATTAGTTTAGCTTTGAGGAGTATGAAGAATTGTATAATAAGATTGATAGCAAGTGGAAGCATGATATAAGCACTAAAAGATAGATAAAGGAGGCCACATTGGCTCAAATAATGCTTGAATCATAATACAGATTAGTTTAGCTTTGAGGGAGTATACCGACAAATTTGTACCAAAGAGGAGAACTTATTTGGTATTGAAAATGTTGTGGAAGGAAACAAGGTTATGTGGAAGAAGATAAATGACTCAATGCCTAATGATGAAGATGATAAGGAAGATGAAGAGAAAGAGGCTGATCAAGTAGAACTTGACATTACAAAAGACGTTGATGAACAAGAAAACCTAGGTGATACTTTCAATGACCTAGTATAGTTGAGTGAGAGTAGGACAGAGAGTGTAATAATTAATGATGAATCAGACACCAATCCTATTAAGGTAATGGCCAAGCCAGCACAACAAATATCAAGCCAAGTTAAGACTGAGACTGTAGAGTTTCCAGTCCCCACATAGTTGTTGGACTCAAATCCTATATTAGTGCAGATAAAATATTATCCTAAGACTGAGACATGGGTAGTCACACAGTTGGTTGAACTTGTAACTACCCTTGTTGCTATACCAAGTCAAGTTGACAACTAGGGTGATGTTTAGAGTAGTGTTTCCAAGCAATAGAGTGGGCCAGTTAGTACAAAAGAGACTACAAAGGTAGACAAAGATAGAGAGGGCAATGATACAAGAAATGTAGGAGGAGAGCATAAAGTTGAAGGTGAAAATGATCAAGTAGAGAAATCTACTACTAGTGAGGAAAGGCCACAAGCCTCGGGACCTCAAATTGAGTGAATAAAGGAGGTAGCAAAATAAAGTTTTGTAATTGAATTCAAACCCATAAAATAGAAGAAATTGAGTGAGGATTTTAGGAAGGCTGAAGAAACTAGAGTTGAGACTCAAAGATCGAGTCTGGAGCTACAAATGCAAAGCTTGTAGTTACCCATGCCGAGCTCCAACACTCTTAGTAAGGTCAAGAAGAAAAGAGTCCAATCTCTAATTACATGTTAGGATTAACCACAAACAAAAATAACAGTTACTGTAGACACCTAAAAACCTTTAGAAAATAAAGTATTTTTATTTTCTGAAAAAGTCCTGATGACATCATCATTTATTAATTAATTATTTAATTAATTAATTAATTAATTTTATGCCATTAAATCCCTTTATCTTAATTAAAAATATTTAATTAAGGAATCCCTCCCAAAAATGTTTAAATCTTATTTAAACATTATTTCCTTATTTATTAATTATTTAATTAATAAATTGACCAAAAAACCCAAAATAAATAAAAAATTTATTTTTTGCCCAAAACTTGGCCAATTTCCTTATGACCAATAACCTCTTCCAAAATCTTCTAATCCTTCTTTAATTTTGATTAAAGGTCAATCCCATCATTTCCTACCCCTAATCCCAACTCAAAATATTTAATTAAGATTAAATATTAATCCTCATGTTTATTAAAAAAGTTTTAATAAATATCTCCTCAACCCAAACCCTTGAAATAAATAAAACTTTATTTATTTCCTAAAAATCTAATTTATCCTCACCCTAAGAAGTTCTAGACTCTTCTAGAAAGTCTTCATCCTCATCCTAGGAAATTCTAGACTATTCTAGAAAGTCTTTATCCTCATCCAAAGTCTAGACTCTTCTAGAAGATGTTTTTAAAACTAATCCTAATCCCCTCCTAACCTTGTCACATTCCCTAAACATGAGTTAAAACTTCCTAACCCAAGCCAAAGTTAACAAATATCTCCTCCTTCACCCACCCTCATTAAATGCCATCCACTTGCCTATCCCTAAGCTAATCCTAAACCATCCTAATCCATCCTCTAATCATTTGCACAAGCCTAAGCAAGCTTAAAACCTTCCTAATCAAGTCCAAGTCGAAATTGCTCTCATCACCCTCAAAATATCTCAACCATAAAACTTTATGAAGTCCACTAGGTCATAAATGACTCTTACAAGCCCTTTTATGGCTCTTACAAGTCATTATGAGGTCTTTATGAAGATTTTATCCCTTGAGCCTCCTTTGTTGACTCATCCTTCCCCTTTCCTCCATCCTCTCACCATGTGACATGTGTCACTCCTTGATTGGTTGTAAAGAAGCACAATCCATGTGCTCTCCTCTCATGCAATCTGAGCCCTCCATAAGCTTTTTCCCATCCTTGCATCTTAGCCCTCAATCCCTCAAGCCTCTTGCCTATAAATTGGATCCTTCCCCTTTGCAAAATAACACAATCCATGAAGTAAAGTCATAATGCCATTTTGAGAAGCCATTTTATATCAAAACCATTCACTCACACCCAAATTCCAACTCCATTTGAAGTCCTTTTTGAAGCATAAGCTTGAGCATACATCCTATCTATTTAGACAAAGCTACTCAACAAGAGAGCTTCTCATTGAGAGAGCCCATTAATGGCTCATATTCTCAATTGAGAGCTCATCTTAGTCTATCTTGAAGTTTATGAATTTTGTTTAGTTTGTAGAAGCTTTATTTAAATTTGGTTTCTATTAGCATACTAACATTGCTCATATACATTTTGGCACGCCTGGTGGGACCCCGCATGGGTCATCTTCATTAGCTTTTTTAGTCAAGTTTTGTATGTCATTTGCTGATTTTGGCTAATTTTTCTTGTTTTTGTGATTGGTAGGATTGTATAAATTGGTTTTGTAGGTCCACATGAGCATGAAGAAGACAAAGGAACTCATAATCTATCTCATAGTATTTGCAGATTTTTCAAGCGTATAGGTGGACAAAGAACTTGGAATTCTTCTTCCTCTTCTTGTCTATATTCTTCTTATTCCATCTATTTCTTCTTCTTCTTCTTGTGGGAGATCTTGGCCATTTTTTTTTTAAGGAAGCAAAATCATACACACTTCTTTTTAGTGCTTAAAATGAACCCCCAAATCATACTTAAATCCATTGAAAAATTAAAAATTTGCAAAAAAGAAAAAATCTTTTAACAAGTGAAACTAAACCAATCTAATCATTTGCATCCTTGCAACATCAAGGTTTTAGATGCATTCATGCAAACTTAGGAACACTTCATTTTTGGAAATTTAAAAAGAACTTCAAGTTTCCATTTCAAAAGATTCAAAATCAACACTAAGTGCACACTAAAGTTCTTTTAAACAATCTCATGAAAACTAAGAGTCCTAAATGGTTGCCAAAAAATTGTCCTAAAAGATTTGTTATTTGTTCCAAACAAATGTCTTGTTGTAAAATCTTGAATGTTTCTTAAGTTTTTCATGCATCAAAACAATCTAGGAATATCATTTTTTGGGCTTAAAATATGCAAACTAGAACACAAAATCTTGAATGAAAACCAAAGTCCAAAGAGTCATTTTCACTTTTGAGTCCAAAACAATCTTGAATGATCTAAGGTTAAAACAAAGCACTTCAAAGTTCTTAAAACAACACACAAAATCTCAATCTTGAATGCTCAAAGAAAAAAACTTGAATGTTTAAATCACTTGTCTTTGAATGCATATTGCTAAAATCACTCTTGAGTGCCATGGATTAAAATCAAGTTTTTATTTTTATTTTTATGAATGCATGATTAAAAAACCAAATCCAATCTTGAATGCCATAGATCAAATAATCATCTTTTGGGGCATAAAAAGAATCTACATTCTAGAAATTTCCTAAATTATAAAAACCAAATAAAGATGCTTTAAGTGAGTTGGTAGTTGGACTCACCCTCTTTAATCACCCATCAATTTAGCCATTGGTTGCAATCTCAGCACCATCTATGGGGATGGGTCCACCTAAAAGGGTGTTAAGTGCTCCACAAAGATCAAATTTCACTTACTTGTTTTTTTATTAGTTTTTCTAAGTTATAAAATTCCTTGAATGCGCATTAATCTCGCTCACACTTCTTTTGGGCATAAAAATTGGACAAATCTTGACGTGGAGGGCCTCCGGGCGCACGCTTGACAAATCAAGTTTCACATATCTTTGTTTTGGGCTTAAAAGAAACTCACACTCAATCTTGAATGCCTAACAATCAATGAACATCGCATGGTTTTGACGCATTTTCAATGGCACTCGCATTTCTTATGTTGACGATCTCTCGACTTTCATTATGCTAATGACATTGTCAAATTGGAATGAACATTGTATGCCATAATCACAAGTGTCTTCAATCATAGCTTACAAAATTTAAATCATCAATTGGAATGAACGCGTGTGTTTTAAAGCCCAAGATCATGTATGTGGTCTTGTTTTACACTTTTTAGGAGGCCTGCTTGGGGATTTCATCACCCCTTGGGACGACCTCAACTCCAGCGTTTCGACGGAGTATAAAGATCGGGAGGTGAATCCAAAGACACCTCTCTTGGGATCAAAATTTTGTCACTCGGGCTAAGCCTCAAGGAACTTTATACCCTTGAGAAGTGAAAGAGGAGAAGTGGGTTACCGCTCCTCTTGGCTGTGTGACATCTTTTTGGTTTCATCTACGGATTTGGGCCTCACGTACCTTGCGTATATCGAGGATTCCCTAGCTAAACCAAATTTCATCCTTGTAGAAAGCTTCTTAAGATGTTGGTGTGTTTGACGTGCTTGCTCAAAACTTTTGTCTACTTGTTTGTTCATAGCTTTTGAATGAATGTTTGCCAATTTTGGTCGAAATCCCAAAAAAGCAAAAATCTCCCAACTCAAGGCATACTTAGCGTAGTCACTACCTTATCAGAAAATCATCCAAGCTCCCCCGATGCAACCGAATCTATCTAGTTCTTTGCCTTAGAAAAATCCCAAATCCAAAGTCCATCCAAATCATCCCCCTAGCCAGCTAGCAACCCAATCCAAAATCACCCAAGCCTTTAAAAGAGTTGTTGTCACTTTGTTAGATTTTGCTATTCAATCTATCCTACCAATCAACCAATCTCACCAAGGTTATCCCTTTGACAGAGCATTGTCTAGGGTAATCCAGCTTTGTCACTTGTATCCCTCATCACCTTGAGCTAAAGGTTGGGATCCACAAGTGGTCAGTCTCGTGTCATGCCATAGGATCACTAGTCTATCCTTAAGTTGACACAGCCACCACCAAATCTAGCGCATAGGAAAGAAAAAATCTCACCTTTTGACAACATGCCATTGAAGTCTTCCATCCACAGGAAAGCCAAAAATGTCCAGCCAATCCTCCTTAGGTCTGTCATACAACTTTGACTCTCTCTAGGAAATCTTTCATCAGCCAATCCAAAATCTGTGCTTAATCCAAATCCAACCATGAGCTTCCGTGTTCATCCATATGCAAGACCCCATCCCCATCAAACTCATCATCAAAGCATGAAGTACCAATCCTATCATGATGTGTTTGGTCGCATTGTCCTTGCTCCCGCCACCTCCTATTCCAATGATGATGAAAATCTTGTTGACTATGACGGGTATATTGAAAGCCTTAGAAACATTCCCCCAAGCATCCCCCAAAATCCAAGAGTTATTCCAAACTATCTAGTCATGCCATCTGATATTCCAGCTTCCCCTCCATCACCCCATCAACCAAGCTTCCAATCTTCCACCCCCATCACACTAGCTATTCCTGTCAATCCACCTCCACCTTCGACACACGAGTCTCCAAGGAATCTCCTAGAGGAAATACAAGAAAAGTTTCCTCCAACAGTCGATAAGCCATGTCATCTAATCCAACCATGTGAAGTAGTCAGTGATGAAGCTTCCCCATCTATAATATCACCTCCATCTCCCATAGCTATCATCCCCATACCATCCATCAAATTGCTTAAAATCCTTCCACTTCCCGTAAGCATCAAAATCCCACCACCTATAAAATCCCTCCAAATCATATTCACATCACCTCCAAGCATTTCCCAAATCTCTCATAATGACCCTTATGCATCCATCTTCTACTCACCCATCTCCACTACTGAATCTCCCATCTATCCATCCGCTGCCTTTGAAGAATCCATCCCTTCACCTCCTATCGCACCATCCACTCCAAACCAATCCTATCAAGATCCTGCCCAAAAGCATGTTGACATCCCCCAAAGTATAAATGAAGATATTATCATACCATGTCTTCCATCCATAGTGCAGTCACCATCTCCTCCATCTCCAAAACCTCAAGCCATATCTCCTCCACTACAAGATATCTTGTCATCCCACCAGCTACATCAAGATCCTATCCTTCCATCTCCCCCACTCCATGCTTCCATCTTACCACCTATCCAAGCTATTCCACCATCTATAATCTACCCTCTTGGTTCACTTACATTCATCCATGGTGGCCCTCTCTCAACAGAAGAATTAAGAACAGTATCTCTCCATTGCAATACACCTAATAAATCACTTCTACCATTTTCTGCAAGCAAAAAGTTTCCTCAGCTTGTTCAAATGCTCAATCAATGGCATTATCAAGGTCAAGGTTTAGGACCACAAGAGCAAGGAATCAAAGAGCCTATTATTGCACAAAAAAATCTAGGATTTCATGGTCTTGGATATGTATCCAAAGGCTCACCATCTAAAGGTGTTGGTACACCACACCCCCAAACCAAGCCTATATCCAAGCCCACCATGCCAGCCTCCCATCACTCCTTCAAGAAATCTTATGTCATCCCCCCTCCACCATCTTTGCAACCCAAAACAACCTACCATATCCCCCCTTCATCCGCTAAATCCATTTTGGGTCCCTATGTCCCAAAATCTACCATCCTCCATCCTCCTATCAGCCATCATAAAAATCCTATTCCATCCATTTCTATGCAAGATCAACAAAGGCACATATCAGGGCACATCATCCATCATCATCCCCCTACATGCTCTTTCATATCCTCTCCATCTCACAAAGCTTCTCCTAACCATCTTCCCAAAGCTTACCACAACAATGTAAATGCCAACTTCAAAATGCATAAAGCTAAAAATCCACATCCTAGGAAATCATATGTCTATTCTAAAAGACATACTCCAAAAAGGAAAAATCCAATCAAAGAATGCAAAACAATGCAAAAGCCTATGAAAAGAAAATCCAAAACCATGTGGATCCCCAAGAAAAAAGTTGAAACCCAATGCATAATGTCATCCACCATTGCTAATCCCTCATCTAGTGACTCATGTCCCCCATCTCCTAACTCCATCTTGGGTGCCTATATCCCCAAGCACGCTTCCACAAATCCTCCATCACGCCCGCATCTACCATCTATCCCCCATATTCTCTTTTCACACCCGTCCCAACATGTGCCAATGTTGCTCTTGCAAGCATCCCCATCTCATGCTCCTTTCCAACCTTTTCATCCCTCCATCTCTTACCATCAATCCCATCTAATCCAATCTATTGCATAAATCACACATCCGGTGTACCAACAACTAGCAAAAAAATTGAACATTCCAACAGCTAGTGAAAAATCCCAAAAAAAAGCCAAAATAGTTGAAGAAAGCCAAAATCATTCCAGCTAAGTCCAAAGTCAAAAATTCAAAAAAAAAAAGTAAAGAAAAATAAAGCATCCACTGGTGAAAACTTGGCAATTCAAGCGCCTTGGACAAGTACCATGATGAAAACTTGGCAAACAAGCGTCATGCGTAATCCTGCCATCCCCAGCTTAGCCTATCACCCTCATGATTTTGGTCATCTCTTGACATCCAACTCCATCTTCCAATCTATCCATCTATCCTCCACCCTCCATCTTCCATCTCACACTGTCCACTAATCTCCTGCAACTTTAGCCAATCATCCTAGCTATCATCCATCTCCCTAGCCCCTTCAGCTTTTTCCATCCTAGCTTCAATCCTATCACATCCTTCATAAGACCTCCTTTTGCATGTTATCTTCTGATTGGGGGCACTATATTCCTTGGAGATCTTGTCTTGTCCATCCTCCCTTGTCATTGGTATCCAGCTCTAGGTTATCCTCATGCAAACCCAATGTCATCTCTTTATATCCATCATAATCCTAGCTATCTACCATCCTATCCAGCCATCTCATCCTGCTCCTCTAGCTATCCTTGGTCACAAAATCTCTCATCATCATTGGATGCATCCTGCCAAATCCATATCTTTTTCTATCACCCCACCCTTAGCTTTCGCATCTTGCACAACATTGAACCATCCCGCTATCCTATCATCCTGAGCTTTTGCCTGCTTGTAACTATCTTGGTCCGTTAGTTTGTACCATATCTTGATTAGCTCACTTGTAAATATCTTGGTCTGTCAGCTTGTACATTCTCTTTAGCTTAGTACCATTGTATCTATCCAGCGTTCGTGTCAGTTCATCCTTGATCAGCATCTTGCACCCATCACACATCTTGGTTCGCTATTCCAATGCATCCTTTAGCTTGATTTCCTGTCACCAAAGTGTTATCTTTCTTAGTTCAGCTTGCCAGACGCATCACTCATCCAAATCCACCAGCTTCGGTGCTCTCCGATAGGTCCTTGCAGGATATAGCTTTCCTCATGTCTGATCTTGGTCCGTTAGTACCTTGTCCTACCCATCTCGTTGGCAAACAACTCTATTTTGAATTTTCACTTTCTTTTGATTTGGGATCTTCCCTTTTGGGTCTTGAAGTATCTTTTCCAAGCAATCTCCTTGTTCCCTCCTCAAGGTTGCCGCGATCTTCCATATCATGGTATGCTGCGAATGGGGCAATTAGAGCGTAAGGTCTTGATCAAGTCTTTCATTTTTTTTTTCTTTTCTGCTTGTGGGTTCTCTAGTGTCGTTTCCACGCTGCTTCCTCTAGGATTCATGTGTGATGCTAGGGCAATCCTTGTGTGTTTGTTTTGAGTTAGTTTGTCAGTCCTCTGGACAGTTGGTGAACAGGCCTTGATGTTCTTGGTAACCTTGGCAATTAACCAATAGTCCTATAGCAAATCTAGTGCTCAACTACATGGTGGTACTTCTCTTTGAAGTATCCCCCCGCTCAAAAAGCTTCAATGGTTTTCCTTCATCTCCATTATCCCCCATCCATATCTAGCATCCGTCTCTCCCACCCTAGCTTATGCATCAGTATCTCTTTGAATCACTCATCACTCTTAGCTTTAGGGATCCACAATCCTAGTCTTAGGGATCCACCAATCCAAATCAATCCACCAAGCCTCATCTTTCGAGATCCACAGTCCTAGTCCTAGGGATCTCCGAAACCCATCTTCCACCAATCTGACTCTTTGAAATCCTATTGCATCAGCTTTATAATCCCCTCATCCATCTCCCTATCCTGAATTCCTTTTTATAGCGCTCTGCTCCTTCATCCTCCACCATCCCTAAGATCTTAAGCTTGCTTCCTCTTGTGCCTCTAATTCTCCCTTTATCATTCTCCCATAGTGAGAGTTTGAGCTAATTCAGCCCCTTCTCTTTGCCAATCTGAGTTTCCTTGCTCATCCGAGATTCTTGTACTTTTCAAGAAGCCATCGAGCCTCACTTTCTCTCCCCGCTACCTTCTTGAGGGGGCATCTCACAGTCCATTTCTCTCCTCTTTTGCTCTAGCCTTGGGCATCTTATTTTCTTATCTTTGATGCCATGCCACTTGTGGCATCACATCAAAGAGGGGCAAAATGTAGACACCTAAAAACCTTTAGAAAATAAAGTATTTTTATTTTCTGAAAAAGTCCTGATGACATCATCATTTATTAATTAATTAATTAATTTTATGCCATTAAATCCCTTTATCTTAATTAAAAATATTTAATTAAGGAATCCTTCCCAAAAATGTTTAAATCTTATTTAAACATTATTTCCTTATTTATTAATTATTTAATTAATAAATTGACCAAAAAACCCAAAATAAATAAAAAATTTATTTTTTGCCCAAAACTTGGCCAATTTCCTTATGACCAATAACCTCTTCCAAAATCTTCTAATCCTTCTTTAATTTTGATTAAAGGTCAATCCCATCATTTCCTACCCCTAATCCCAACTCAAAATATTTAATTAAGATTAAATATTAATCCTCATGTTTATTAAAAAAGTTTTAATAAATATCTCCTCAACCCAAACCCTTGAAATAAATAAAACTTTATTTATTTCCTAAAAATCTAATTTATCCTCACCCTAAGAAGTTCTAGACTCTTCTAGAAAGTCTTCATCCTCATCCTAGGAAATTCTAGACTATTCTAGAAAGTCTTTATCCTCATCCAAAGTCTAGACTCTTCTAGAAGATGTTTTTAAAACTAATCCTAATCCCCTCCTAACCTTGTCACATTCCCTAAACATGAGTTAAAACTTCCTAACCCAAGCCAAAGTTAACAAATATCTCCTCCTTCACCCACCCTCATTAAATGCCATCCACTTGCCTATCCCTAAGCTAATCCTAAACCATCCTAATCCATCCTCTAATCATTTGCACAAGCCTAAGCAAGCTTAAAACCTTCCTAATCAAGTCCAAGTCGAAATTGCTCTCATCACCCTCAAAATATCTCAACCATAAAACTTTATGAAGTCCACTAGGTCATAAATGACTCTTACAAGCCCTTTATAGCTCTTACAAGTCATTATGAGGGTCTTTATGAAGATTTTATCCCTTGAGCCTCCTTTGTTGACTCATCCTTCCCCTTTCCTCCATCCTCTCACCATGTGACATGTGTCACTCCTTGATTGGTTGTAAGGAAGCACAATCCATGTGCTCTCCTCTCATGCAATCTGAGCCCTCCATAAGCTTTTTCCCATCCTTGCATCTTAGCCCTCAATCCCTCAAGCCTCTTGCCTATAAATTGGATCCTTCCCCTTTGCAAAATAACACAATCCATGAAGTAAAGTCATAATGCCATTTTGAGAAGCCATTTTATATCAAAACCATACACTCACACCCAAATTCCAACTCCATTTGAAGTCCTTTTTGAAGCATAAGCTTGAGCATACATCCTATCTATTTAGACAAAGCTACTCAACAAGAGAGCTTCTCATTGAGAGATCCCATTAATGGCTCATATTCTCAATTGAGAGCTCATCTTAGTCTATCTTGAAGTTTATGAATTTTGTTTAGTTTGTAGAAGCTTTATTTAAATTTGGTTTCTATTAGCATACTAACATTGCTCATATACAGTTACATGCAAATTATAACCAATATCAGAAAATAAGAGATCACATAGAAGAGAACAAAAGACACAAAGATTTAACGTGGTTCACCCAATCCTAGGGCTACATTCACCAATAGCAAGTTCAATATTATTATTATCCCATGATTACAATTTTCCATCCCTTACAACTCAATACCACCACAAGAAGCTACAATGTCATCATACATTATGAAATCCCAAACCCTAAGCCATTTTATACAACTTTTTTCCGCTTACAAAATTAGGGCTAGAATAAGTTGTCCAATAGGAAAATAACAACCGATACCTTTTACAATAGTAGGGTCATTTTTGGCTTCGGGGTGCTGCCCTCAAATCCTCATAGAAATAATCTGGGGGCAAATTGTGCTAAATAAATCTTCAAGTATGATTAGGGTCCACATCACAACATTACATTCCAAGATAAGTTAGTTACACTTGAGGAGGATATTGTAATACCAAATTGGGACAAATCCAACTTGATAGAGAAGAAAATGAATATTCTAAGTGAATTGTTTGCTAGGAAGGAAAAAAAAGCCGAGATGAGAAGAGAACAACATTATAAGAAAGCACAAAAATAGGTGCTATATGACATAAATGATATATTTCTTGATTCTTTTGCTATTGATAATTTAAATGAGAATGCTCCCATTGCTGAGAAATTGATTAAGATTTTAGAGAGAATAAATCACCTAGATACATATGCAAATGAAAGATTAATGCAATGATCAAAAAATAAATTTGAGAAGAGAGCAATGGAGATATAAATTGTTATCAAACAGGTAGAGCTATCAAAACTTGTGACTAATTTATAACAAGTTTCTAATAATGTACATATCATGTTTAGGAAGTTGTGTGATAACTCCACATACACAAAAGACACAAAAGAGAGGATGGATATGTTAGAAGTTGATTTACAGTATAGTGAAAATGCACTAACTATAGATGCCAGTTCGAGCATCATCCACTTATCCAAGCTTAATTTTCAGCTTGAAAGGCTTATAGAGTTGACTATAGAGTACATCAGAATAAGAGAAAAACTAATCTCTATACAAGCCATGATAATACCTCATCTTGAGGTTATGCATATACATTTGAAGAATGCAAAAGAGTTAGTCCAAGTAGATCCAAATCTATCATTTGTTGATAGCATGATGGATCTAGCAGTAAAGTTGGAGATCAAGATTCATCCCATTGAATTCATACAAACTAAATTAGATAACACATTAGGTAACATTTTTCAAATTCACAAACAATTTTTGGATACGTTTGGTTTGACCCCTAGACCCCAGAAACCATGAGTGACAAAAACAAGGGGGATAGATAATGATGATGATCAAGGGAAGTTTTAGAAATTTGAAGTTTTTAATATGTATATATACCAAGTGTAGAGTAAGAACATGTATAGAGTTTATTGAGTTAAGGCATGGATTATATTCTAAGAGGGAGTAATTTTAGTTCAATTTTGTAATGCACTGTTATTGATCATGAAAACATTTTTTTGCCACTAATGTTAAAGGGGGAGATTGTTGATTCCTAGGTCATGTTGTCTATTAGTGTCAAAAACTTAGTCATTCACAAGGAAAGGTTGTTCAGTCATCATTGCAATCAAGCCATCCTATATAGGTCTAGCTAAGTATTGAAGACTTGTATATATTTCAAGTTATGTGTCAAGCAGTAGTTACTGCATAGCAAGCTAGAGGTCGTCAAGTACCCCCTTAATTGCTGAGTTTTTTAGGGATAATAATTGAAGTTGAATGATATAGAGGTTAAGAAATTTAGTATATGCCAAGCATAGTTAAGGCTGAGGGATAACGTGGTGAAATAGTTTATGTTGAGCATTAGTATGGTGCAAGTGTCGAGTAATATAGTTTCATATATTTATTTTGAATCACACAAAATTTAAGGTAAACCATTTTTATCAAGATGGAAACATGTTTTACATATCAAGGAGATAATCAAGGAGACGATTACATGTGAAATAGAAGATTATTAATCCATATGTGAGGCATTCCACCGATCAAAAAATTGCAAGGACTAAGTGGAAAAAGAAATGAATCTAAATTGTCGATTGAGATCTAGAAGGTTCACCCAAACAACTCTTTAAGGAGGGTCTATCACCTAGTTTGCATGTGTGAGTATGCATGGATGAAGAGTTAGTTTGTATGCAATGTTTTGGAGGTGAATAAGAGTGTTAAAGTTAGAAGAGACCAAGCAATGAAATGAACAATTTTGTGTAGAGATAAAGAAGATCAATAAAGATATATTAAGGTACATGATCCTTCGGTATGATCATGTACCGAACATGGTAGATCATCAGAAGTGATCAATCATTGTTACCTTAATAGGCACAAATCTATTTTTGTAGAAGTGAATATTTTATGTGTGTCATCGCCTGATGTAAGAGCATCTTGGGTCTTTGAGAAATCTTGCATCAACCAAAAATATATCTTATTTTCTGTACTAGTCTATTGTTCATGAAGTATCCATTGCTGCTATTGGTGTTGTGTTATGTGTAGACACGTAAATTTGATTACACTACTTTGGTAATCTAATTTAGCCATTTCTAAAGGCATCATTAATTAAATTCTTATTTAATTAATCCTTTTCCATCCCTAGTTGATTAATTTAATTAATCATCTATAGTCCTAATTGATAAATCAAATAATCTATTATTTATCAATTAAATCCTTTTCTCCTATCTAATTCCAAAAATCTCCATTTATTAAATAAATCTATTTGATAAATGAAATCCTCAAATTCAAAAACCCCTAACCTATCTCTAATCCTCCATTTAGCCTAATCCACCCCATCCACCCATACTAACCTAGCTTAGCCACTAACTCACCCACCCTCATTAATGCCATCCACTTGCACATCTCTAACATCTCTAATCTAATCCTAAACCCAAGCCTAATCCATCCCCTAATTTTGTCACATTCCTTAAACAAGTTTAAGACTTTTCTAATCCAAACCAAAGTCTCCCCTCAAAAATCCCAACCACCAAGTCATGAGTGCTCTTACAAACCATAAAAGACTCTTACAAGCCCACTCATGACTCTTACATCCATCTTCCACACTCTTCCCTCTTCCACACTCATTCCTCTTACATCTCTCTTACATACTCAATCCCACTCATCATGCCTTTAACCAACCCTTTACCCTACCCTACCCTCTCACACTCATCCTCCTTGTGACAAGTGTCACCTTCCCATTGGTGCTAAACAAGCACAATCCATGTGCTCTCCTTTGAGTGCATCTTAGCCCTCCTTAACCATCTCCCCATCCTTCCATCTAAGCCCTCCATCCCTCAAGCCCTTAGCCTATAAATTGAATCCCATCCCAAGCCATTTCAATCAACAATCTTTAAGCTAAAGTTACCATGCTATTTTGAGAACCAAAGTCATCAATCTTAACCTTATAATGCCAAATTGAGAGCTCACAAAGCTACCAATTTGCTATTATCCATCTCCACCATTGAAGCAACTTTGAACATCTTGAGCATACATCCACATCAAAGGACACATCTACAAAATCAAGAAAGCAATGAAGTGCTTCATCCTTTGAGGTTTGCATCTCTTGTTTGTTTTCTTTGTCTAATCTCATATGTGAATATAGTTTTAGTTTGTGAATGTTTCTCTTATTGCTAATGTTCTTTGCACACTAAATCTTGTTCTACATTATGTGTCTATGACATGATAATGAGGACCTATCCTTGATCCTTCTCCTAAGAGTGCAAGCCTTGGTCATTTGTATTTCTTGAGTTGTGAACTATTCTTTGCGATCTTTGTTTTGGCATATTTCCTTCTAGCAAGGCGTGTTATTTCATTTGGTGCGATTTCATATGTTAACGTAATGTATTGTGAAGTTAAGGAGCATCATCTTATGTTTCATTCAACATTGATTTTGGTTTACTCTTTCTAGGTTAGACCTATAATGTAATTAAATGCTCGACTAGTTGACTTGTGGCTTAGCTGGCTATATAAGAAGCTTGGTTAGAGTTAGGAATAGAGACAAGGAGTAAGAAAAATGATAAGATATTTTGAGAAGAAGTCTAGATGCAAACTTGGATTCTATTTTTTTAATTTTATTATATATGGTCAAAACCTGGATGGCCTCATAGCCAGACATATTAAAAGACTTCTTTTAATTATTACATCAGTGTGGTTGCCAAATGCCGATCCTTATGTTCAAATGTGTGGCTTATTAATTACACCTAAGTAAAAGTCTAGAATCTCACCCTATGCACATGGTTTGAGTGTGTTGCTTCCATGTGTAACTCTGAGCAGAACTATTTGTAAGCTTAAGTATAGCTGATTCTGCTTAACTTGACAATCTCCCTGTATTTGGTGGTATTATAGCAAGTTCATTCTTGTGGATTGGATTGTGGGGAACCTTATTGGATTTGGTTATAAGGTGGAAGATCTGAGATCTGAACTATAACTTGTAGAAGGTTATGATCTTGCAAAAACTATTGTCAAGATGGTTTTTGGTAGAGGAAATGTTGACAATACTATAATGGATATGTTGAGGTAGATTGCAACTAGAATTGAAGCTATGGAGACAACCCAGAGAAGAGGAGTACATCTTGAAGATGTCTGTGATGAAGAAGAAGTAGTACCTAACCCTAATCCTAGACCTAAAATTGAACAAGATGAAGAAAGGCTCATGAGAGTTTTGTCTAGAGAAAATGTTAGACCCATTGTTGAAGTTGCTTGCTATGATGGAAAACTAGAGACTAATGTGGTATTAGATTGGATCTCTGAAATAGAAAATTATTTTGAGTATGAAGGTACTCTTGATAATAAAAGAAGGTTTAGATAATAGTTGCAAAGTTGAAAGGTCATGCATCTCTTTGATAGGATCATTTACAAGCTGATATAGAGAAGATAGGAAAGGAAAAGGTGAAAACATGGATGAAAATGCTTGGAAAGATGAAGAAGAAATTTCTCCCTACAGACTACCAAGTTAGTTTGCCGAGGAAGATGCAAAATTTGAGGCAAAAAGACATGAGTGTGAAGGAATATACTGAGGAATTTTACAAACTAGATATCAGATCTAGACATGTAGACGATGAAATGGAAAAGGTGGCTAGATACCTAAATGGCCCGAGAGTATCAATTTAAGATGATATCAACTATGTTAAGATGGATAGTGTGGAGGAAGCATATCAATTTGATTTAAAGGCTGAAGAAATATTGAAAAAGAAACATGATCAAAGAAAAAGAAGAAGAGGTAGTAGATTTCAAAGAAGTAGAGGTAGAAATTATGGAGAAAGTTGTAGATTTGACAATTTGGTGCAAGATAAAGGATCGAAGGATGAACTTGCTGGTAAAAGAGATAACTACTTTAGAGGAAACTATACTGGTTACACTAGGAATAACAATAATGGAAAAAGGGAAGAAAGATCTTGGTTTAAGGGTACTTGTTAAATTAAATGTGGAGAAGAAGCTCATAGAGCTTTTGAATTTACTAACTTTGGAAAGAAAAATGGAGGTAATAACCTAAACACTTTGGCTTGTGAAGAAGTTGATGAAACATATAATGAACTTGATAAGGGTGGAAAATTAATGGTAAGAAGAGTCTTATGGAATAAAGAAACTAATGAAGAACCCATTCTGAGAAGAAGTTTATTCAAGACTAGATGTAAGATCGCTGAAAAATGTTGCAAGGTATTCATTGATAGTGGGAGTTATGATAATTTGGCATCTGAAGTGCTGGTTAAAAAATTGTAGTTGCAGAGGTTGAGACATCCTAAGCCATACCATGTTGCTTAGATCCAGAAGGAGCATAAATTACTTGTAAGTGAACAATGCCTTGTCAAATTTAAAATTGGGAATTATCATGATGAATTCTTGCATGATATTATGCATATGGATTGTTGTCATATTCTTTTGGGTAGAAATTGGCAGTATGATAGACAAGCTTTGCATGATGGTAGATTGAATCAATATACTATTTGGGTGGATATAAAGATACAAATATTGTTGTCTTTGGTGGAGAAGTTGAGTGAAAATCACTATACTAAAATCAAAGTATGTTTAGTTGAGGGTAATAGGTTTGCAAGAGAGATGAAAGAACATAATGTTTACTATGCTTTGATTCCAAGGAAAACTGAGAAATAAGATGAATTAGAACATGCACCTGAGATTGAACCTTTGCTGACAAAATTTCATGACACCATTTCTGATAATGTACTTGATGGTTTTCCTACTATGAGAAGTATAAGTCATTGTATGGATTTGATACCTAGAGCTAGTTTTCCTAATAAAGCACCTCATAGGTTAACACCCAATGAGAAGATTGAGATGAATAGACAAGTGTAGGAGTTGTTGGAGAAAGGATTGATTAGAGAAAGTTTGAGTCCATGTGCTGTACCTATAGTATTGGTACCTAAGAAGAATGGGGAATGGAGATTGTGCATTGATTCTAGAGCTATAAATAAGATAATAGTGAAATACATATTTCCTTTTCCTAGGATGGATGACATAATAGATAGTTTCACTAGACCAAAATATTTTACAAATATTTATTTGAAAAGTGGATATCATCAGATGATAATCAAAGAAGGAGATGAATGGAAGACTATTTTAAAGACTAATGAAGGTTTGTATGAATGGTTGGTTATGCCCTTTGGTCTGACTAATGCATCTATTACTTTCATGAGGCTAATGAATGATGTTTTGAAAAGTTTATTGGGTAAGTTTGTGATTGTATATTTTGATGGAATTTTGATCTAATGAGTGGTAAGTGTTCCATTTATTCTCATGAGAGATGGATTCATGTTGAATCACTACTCATGAAACATGGGTCAATGAGTTTGACTCAAGAATAACACAGTTAAATCCTGATAGCAATATCATAATTGATAAAACTGTTAAATCAATTTTTGAGAAATACTTTTGGCCACATATTTATAGGGATGTGCAGCAAATGGTTAGAAGTTGTAGAATTTTTCAAGTAGAAAAAGGAACTAGTCATAATGTGTGATTGTATTCGCCTTTACCTATACCTGATAGACCTTGGGAAGATGTGTACATGGATTTTATTCTAGGATTTCCTAAAACTTACAGGGGTAATGATTCTATTTTGGTTGTGGTGGAAATTTTTTTGAAGATGACAAATTTCATAACTTGTAAGAAGACCTATGATACATTGCATGTAGTTGAGTTATTTTTTAAGGAAGTTGTCAGATTACATGGTTTGCTTAAGACTATTGTTTCAGATAGAGACACTAAGTTTACCAGTTATTTATGGAGAACAATTTGGAAGAAGATGAGCACAAAGTTGAAGTTTAGTTCTACATTTCACCCCCAAATAGATGGAAAAATTGAAGTAGTGAAAAAAAGTTTGGGTAACTTACTAAGACGTTTGGTTGGAGATAAGCCTAGTAATTGGGATTTAGTGTTGGCACAAGTAGAGTTTGCATACAATAATTCTCTGAATAGTACTAAGAAAATACCATTTGAGATTGTTACTAGATTTCATCCTAAGGGAGCCACAAAGTTGAGAGAATCACCTACTGAGCCAAGAAAGAGTGCTAAAGCTGAGGACTTTGCAGTTTTCATCAAGCCTTTACATGAGGAAGTTAAAAGCAATTTGGAAGACAATAATCAAAAGTATAAATAGAGAGCTAATAAAAGGAAGAGACACAAATATTTTGAAATTGGTGATGAGGTTATGATTCATTTGAACAAGAATAGATTTCTTGTTGGTACTTATAGTAAGCTGAAAATGAAGAAGTTTGGACTTTGTAAGATTTTAAAGAAATTTGACAGTAGAAATGCCTATGAAGTGAAATTACCAAAGGATATGGATATATTGCCTGTATTTAACATTACATATATCTTTGACTACTATGAATCATAAGATGAGAATAATAGTAAGATGAATTGTCCTATAAAGCATAAAGAAGGCATTGAAAAGATTATGAATAGCAGAATAACAAGACTACTAGAGGAAAGGATTACATGGAATATGTAGTTCAATGGAAAAACAAACCAGTTGGAGATAGTTCATGGATTACACAAGCTGAATTGGATATTTATGATTCAAGTCAGAATATGAGTAGTGCCTGATGTAGACATTATTCTTTATTAACTCTAGGTGTCTGATGCAGAAGCATATTGGGTCTTTAAGAAATCTTAAATCAACCAAAAATATATCTTATTTTCTGTACTAGTCCATTGTTTGTGAAGTAGTCATTTCTATTATTGGTGTTGTGTTATGTACTCTTAACATGTTGATGGGGACCTATCCTTGATCTTTCTCCTAAGAGCGTAATCCTTGGTCATTTGTATTTCTTGAGTTGTGAACCGTTCTTTGTAGTCTCTATTTTGGTGTATTTCCTTCTAGTGAGGCATGTTGTTTCATTTGGTGTGGTTTCATATGTTAATGCGATGTGTTGAGAAGTTAGTATCTAACTCCTAAGACATGTGTGGATGAACCTTTGAGTGTGCATCATCTTATGTTTCATTTAGAGTTAGTTTTGGTTTACTCTTTCTAGGCTGGACCTATAATATAATTAAATGCTTCACTAGCTAACTTGTGGCTTAGCTAGCTATATAAGAAGCTTGGTTAGAGTTAGGAATAGAGACAAGGAGTAAAGAAGAAGCTAAGATATTTTGAGAAGCAGGATAGATGCAAAATTGGATTCTAATTTTTTAATTTCATTGTATATGGTTGAAACTTGGATGGCCTCACAAGCAGGCATTTTGAAAGACTTCTTTTAATTATTACATTAGTGTGGCTACCAAATGCTGAGCCTTATGTTCAAATGTGTGGCTTATTAATAAAACCCAAGTAAAATTATGGAATCTCACCTTATGTACATGGTTTGTGTATGTTGCTTGCATTTGTAACTCTAAGCAAGGCTGTTTGTAAGCTTAAGTAGAGCTGATTTTGCTTAGCTTGGCCATCTCCCTACTTATCCCCATTGTGATTTTACATTCACCTTGGAAGGTTTTTGTGTTACCAAATCATTGTGTTAATGTTTTATGTTTTATGTGTTTATGAGTTTTTCATTCATGCTAGATCTGATTTTATGTTGATGTGAATGATTACATTCATATGGGGTTAATGTTCAAATGATAGTTTATATGAAGATAAAAAATATGTTTATTGTTTGAAGTGTGAAAAGTTTTATAAATCATGAGTCACCCCCCCTCTTAGTATCTCACTTACCCTATTAAATTTTTGACATCTTCTGCCTTCATATTTTTGCACGACCCTTCAATCTAGCCTTCACAAATATGACCCTATCAAGATCTTCAATATCTTCATACTCAAATATTTTCCTAATTCATTGATCCAATTGATCAATTCCTCTGAGTTAAGATTTATTGAAAATGCGATGAAATCAATCTTAGGTCTTTTCCTAATATTGAAAATAGCTTTGAAAATATTTTCTTCCTCTTAGTTCATAACTTTTCCTTCTTCTTCCTAATCAATATTTCATTCTTTGAATTCATCCTCACTTTCATCTCTTACTACAAGATTCATTCCTCTGTGAATCCCATCTTACAATGCTCACACTTGTTTCTATAGGGTTCTAAGCTCAGGTGTCACACCTCTAACTCTTTGGCCACATTCTCTTCATATAGGAATTTTGTTGCTTATCACTTAAATCCTAAGCCATAGTCCTAGTGCAGATTGCCTCATAGTCAGTGATTTGTTTACACACTCAGGAACTCCTTCTCTAATACCACTTGATGAAGGGTTCTCCCCTTGAAACCATAAACACATAATAGAAATATGGAAACAACATAAATTTTCAAGAACATAAAATAGGCTTCTTATTATCTCCAAAAGTATGGAATTACAAATTTTAGAAATGCAACACATGAAGCTACATGAGTGTTTTCCTTACAATATTTTGTAAGATGGTGCTATGAAAAATTACCCAGAACTTTCCTAGACAACCGTACGAGCCTTCCTTATATAGATAATTTTACACCAGCTAGAATGGTTCAAGACATTTAGTCCTAATCCTTGAGACTGACCAACCCTAACATTATCATATTTACTACATTAGAGTTGACTCAAAATAATTACAAATTACATTT
This sequence comes from Cupressus sempervirens, assembly GCA_028749045.1. Lineage (NCBI taxonomy): Eukaryota > Viridiplantae > Streptophyta > Pinopsida > Cupressales > Cupressaceae > Cupressus > Cupressus sempervirens. The sequence continues at coordinate 954,357,017 of CM053792.1, read as the reverse complement.
TTTAGGTACTCAACTTTCGGAGGCTATAAAATTTTGACCCTAGACCCGATTGTCTATTATAGCTTCTTTTCAAAATTGAAAACTCCTAATCTATAGTGTCTGACCGCACAAACATTTCTTTTTTGGAGTTTGACCTTGTTTTAGACCCTCTAAGGTGTTCAAAATTGAGTTCAAAGTTTTTATATAAAAAATTTATACCAAAAATCTTCAATAACTTGACCAATACATATGATGTGGCAATGGAAATCAATTGACGAGATGATATATCTAGAATGAACCTCCACCTATGAAATCAAAACATTATGAGCTCGTATGACCAACTTACTAAAATAGTAAGTTTCCAAAAATATCAACTCTGTAGTAAAACAATCCTTATTGAAAAGACAAAAACATAAATGTTTTTGGGTGATGCAAGATTTCCCTTACACCCAAGATGCTCTTGCATAAGAATCAATATGCATGAGCATAATGTAACCATAAGAGAAACCATAACACATTGATTTTCACCATGGAAAGAAAAATATGGTAAAAAATGTAGTAGGACTAATATCTATAATAATATTAATAACTTTTTAGAAGTATAGAGTATTCCACTATGTGGAATGCACTTGCACTCAAGCACAATTCCTTGAGTTCACTACTCACTTCAGCCTTGGGCATCTACCCTAAGGAAGTCACTATAACTCACAATTATAATTTTGTGATTTGAGTTGACAAATATAACATTAAACTATGCTTGATTATAGTTATATGAAATTAAAATAAAAAGATCTAATACCCTAGATTCACTAATTTCACTTCAACTCTGCCTGGATCAAACTACCCCAGACCTAAAACCCTTACACAAAAACCTTGCTATCACACCTCAATTATAGATTCAATGAACCTAAAACATCATCCAAGCCAATTTTCCTAACTTCCTCCTTTGATTATATACTTGTGTGATATGTAAATCATCTATTTATATTGACCTTAAAATGTTACTGTGAAACATAAACCATTTCATAATTGCCGACAAAATTGGAACCTAAATCCACATTCATCTTGGGATAAACATTGGTATATGTTGGTTAATAGTTTGTCTCCTTATCTTTTGGTTTATACCTTGACCCTTAACCTACCCAACGACCCTTGGAGGACAAAGAAGTTAACAACAAATTGGGTCAGTATAGTTATCTATCAAAGACCCATGAATTGAAAGGTACAACTCCCTTTTGAATGCAAGATATGTAATAAATTTTGTTTTTCAAGTTTTAGGGGTATGCTCTTAACCAGAGAGTAGAAGAGGCAAAAACTAAGTTTTTCAACACCTTCAACAACCTAGGAAATTGAAAGGGGGACTAACTCACAACATGCAATCAATTATGACTTAGATACAATGAATGGAAACATGCATAACTAACTATGACATCAGGAATAAAGGAAGAGATGGCAAAATAGGCAATTCCCAAATTATTTAATTAGCTGATGTTTTGACAATACCCAGATTGTCTATCCCTTAGCTACTCCATCCACAAATTTCCATCTTCCTTATGCATCAAACCACACTAAGTACACACACTATGACATACAATAGAAAGAACAAAAGAGATGCTTATGCTGAAGAAAGTAAGACATACAATCTATTGAACAAAGGAAACAAAACCAAGTTCTTTTACATTCATTCAATTCCCAACAATATCACATTCATTCCATACACTATACTAAAACTAAATGAACAAAAAAACTTGAAATGGACTTAGAGTCACATGTAGTAGTCCCAGTTACAAGGGTTTTGATGGAGGGAGGAATAAAATAACTATGGCCAAGGACACACCCAACTATCCAAACCACCTTATAAGAGTAAAAAAAATGGAAGAAAACAACATAGAACAACACCAAGGAGAGAGGGAACAAAATACTTTATTGATTCTTCAAGTAATCAACATACAAGGCCTTCTAGGTTATGACTAGATACAAAATACAACTTCCAGATCCATGATCCAACTTTAAATTTGTATTTCTAGACACATATGCATTCCACCTTTAAAACCCTTTAAGTCTCTTTAACCTAAGCCTAAGTACTCTATTTATACTTGCCAAAATGACTTACATAAGATTCTAGAACACTACATCAAAGAAAGGCTAACCTCAAAATGGTCAAAACTCATCCTTAGACAAGATCCTATCATTAAATTTACAAACCAAATTAAATATGAAAGATAGCTCCCACTAAGAACCAAAACACAGATAAATAAGCTAAAGAAGGAACTGAGCATCAACAAAAAATAACCTCATTTGGCACACACATGATAACTTGACATACTCTGGATAACTAGAAGTCAACAACAACTGGTAGAATAAACAAAAAGTGCAAGATTTTAAGGAAACCCAAGATGCTCCTACATCAGACAATTAGGGTTGAAAGAAATGATTCTCCCGAATCATGCAAGTGTCACAACCTGAGCTAAATCCAACTTATATTAAGAAATCTATGTAGCATTTTCAACTGGTCTATTCTTCCACTTCACCAAATACTCATAGTAATCTTTTCCTCTTTTGATTTTACCAACTCTTTGATCCAATACCTGTTCAATTTCTTCAATCTACTTCTTAGGATAATCATCTAATACAAAAACTTCATCATCTAACTCATGACACTTATACAAATCAACAATATTGAATATAGGAGATATATCCATGTCATTAGGTAACTCAACTTCATAAGCATTACCACTATCAAACTTCCTCAAGATCTTACAAGGTCCAAATTTCTTAATCTTCTGCTTACTGTATGTTCCAATAGGAAATCTTCCTTTCTTCAAATGAACCATCACCTCATCACCAACTTCAAAAACATGATATCTTTTAGACTTATCAACATTCTCTTTATACTTCTAATTACTTTATTCCATTCACAATTTTACTTCCTTATGTAAAGATTCCATGAGATCAACAAATTCTTCCCCTGCAACACTTCTCTTTTCTTTACGAACAACATCCCTCAATTGTGATACTCCTCTAGGTTGCATTCCTATAACAATCTCAAAAGGTTTTTTTCTTGTACTCCTATTCACAAAATTATTATATGCAAACTTAGCTTGTGCCAATACTATTTCCCAATTACTTGACTTATCTGCAACTAAACATCCCAACAAATTACCCAAGCTTCTATTCACAACCTCTATTTGTCCATCTATTTATGGATGGAATGTTAAACTAAACCTCAATTCAGTAACCATCTTCTTCCACAAAGTCTTCCAAAAATAACCAACAAAATTACTATCTCTTCAGAAATAATGCTTCTTGGTAATCCATGATCTCACAATCTCTTTGAAGAAAAATTCAGCAACATGCTCAACATTTGATCTCTTCTTACATGGTATGAAATTAGCCATCTTAGAAAATCTACCCACAACAACAAATATAGAATCATACCCCTTCACTATTTTAGGTAATCTAAGAACAAAATCCATACTGATATCACTCCAAGGTTTCTCAGGAATAGAAATAGGTGTATACAAACCAATATTCTAACTTACTCCCTTTTCAACTTGACAAACTCCACAACTCCTTACAAATTTCTGAACATCCTTATACATTTGTGGCCAATAATACTTCTCCTTCAGAAAAATCAATGTCTTATCAATTCCAAAATGTCTAGCCAATCCACCACTATGCTTTTCCTTAATCAAATTAACTCTCATGGAACTTCTATGGATACAAGCCTAAATTTCTTTGAACAACATACCTTCTTGAATAAAACACTCATCATACTTACATATGTTATTTGTTAGATTTGGTGCTCTACACTCTCTCCATGCCTCAAAAAAATTAGGGTTAGTATCATACAACTCTTTCATTTCATCAAAACCAAGAACTTCAACCTTCATCTTAGTCAATAAAGAACATCTTCTACTCAATGCATCAACAACTCTATTAGTAACTCCACTCTTGTGTTTGATAAAAAATGTGAAACTCTGTAAGTACTCAACCCACTTCATAAGTCTCTGATTCAATTTATGTTGACTTCCCAAGTACTGTAAAGCTTTATGATCAATATACAATAAAAAATCTTTAGGAATCAAATAATGGCTCCAATTCTTCAAAGCTTGAACAAAAACATAAAAATCTTGGTCATGCACATAATATTTTCTTTTACTGTCATTCAAATTTTCAAAGCAATAGGTTTACCTTCTTGACTCAATACAACTCCTATTGCACTACCACTTGCATGACATTCAACTTGAAATATCTTATTGAAATCAGGCAAAGCCAATATAGGTAATTCAACAACCTTTTGTTTCAAAGTTTAAAAACTCTTATTAGCTCCATGTGTCCATTTGAATTCCTTTTTATCTCCTCTCATTGTCTCAGTTATAGCATTACAATCATAATTGAAATTCCTTATAGACTTTCTATAAAAACTATCCAAACCATGAAATGATCTTACCTTAGCCACATTCTTAGGTGTAGGCCATTCTAAAATTGCTTTTACCTTCTCAGGATCCATAATCAAACCATCGGCTAAAATCACAAATCCCAAATACACAATCTCCTCTTGCATAAAAGAACACTTCTTCAGATTAATCATCAAATTCTCTACTTTCAATCTCTGCAATACTTGTCTAACATGCTCAAGATGTTATTCCTTAGTCTTACTGAATATCAAAATTTCATCCAAATAATAATAAAAAACCTACCCAAGAATCTTTTCAGAACTTTATTCATCAACCTCATGAAAGTACTAGGTACATTAGTCAAACCAAAAGGCATAACCAACCATTCATGGAAACCATCTTTTTTCTTAAAAATAGTCTTCCATTCATCACCTTCTCTGATTCTCATATGATGATAGCCACTCTTTAAATCAATCTTGGTAAAATACTTTGTTCCATTCAAACAATCCATTATGTCATCCATCCTTGGCATAGGAAACCTATATTTCATTTTGATCTTGTTAATAGCTCTAGAATTAGTATACATTCTCCATTCTCCATTCTTTTTAGGTGCTAATACAATGGGTAAAATACATAGACTCAAACTTTCTCTAATCAAACCTTTCTACACTAATTCATGCACTTGTCTGTTAAGCTCTTCATTATTTGTAGGTGTCAATCTATATGGTGGTTTATTTAGAAAACTAGCTCCAAGAATCAGATCATACAATGACTTATACTTCTTACTAGAGGTAAACCAATCATATCCTCTGCAACAATATCTTTATAAACATTCAAAAAGTTTTAATTTTTGCTTGTATTTGACCTCTACTAGTTTCTTCTGTCACTCAGTCATTACTAGCTTCTGCTGTCACTCCGTCATTACTAGTTTCTATTGTCATTCAGTCATTATTACCAAAACTTAGTCCTCTAGGAATTATAGCAAAACAAACTTGGTTCCTTTTCATTTCTTTTTCAAAGTGTTTCCCATTGACCATGCAAATTTTCATAGTAGTACAATTAACCTCATCTAGACTTTCAAGCAAAGAAAACAATATATATTTTTTCCCACTTACCCAAAGAGTATATTAATTCAATATTTCATCATGTACAACATATCTATCATATTGTCAAGGTCTACCCAATAGAATATGACAATAATCCATAGTCATAATATCACATAGAACTTCATCAAAGTAATGTCCAATCTTGAACTTCACAATACATTGTTTACTTACCAATATCTTATGCTCATCCTTGATCCATGAAGCATGATAGGGTTTAGGATGCTTCAACCTCTGCAACTGCAACTTTGTAACCAACTCTTTTGATGCCAAATTTGTAGAACTTCCACTATTAATGATTACCTTGCAACATTTTCGAGCCATCTTACATCTAGTTTTGAAAAGACTCCTCCTAAGGACAGGTTTGTCATTACTTCCCTTGTTACATAAGGTTCTTCTCACCATCAGATTTTCCCCAACCATAGGCTCACTTGGTGAACCCTTAGTGTCTCCTTGAATCAAAACATTTTTGTTACCTTTCCCATTTTCAAAAGATCTACATTCAAAAGATCTATGTCCCTCTTTACCACATTTGAAACAATTACCATGAAATCTACCTCTAGAATAAGAATTACCTCTTCCTTGGTAAGAACTAGTACCTCCTTAGTAATAATCACCACCTTTCCACTCATTCTTTCCTTTTTCATCATTCTTTTATTCAGATTTACCCTTATCTTGGGCATTATTTTTAGATCTACCACTTTCTCCATAAGATCTACCTCTTCCTCTCTAGAATCTACCACCTCATGCTTCTTTGTCAAGATCTCCTCATCTTTCAAGGCATATTGGTATGCTTCCTCTACACGTTACAATTTCATAAAACTTATTTCATCTTGAATTTCAGATCTCAATCCATTTATGTACCTTGCAATTTTCTCAACATCATCATCCACATGTCCAAATTTGATGTCCAATCTATAAAATTCCTCAGTATACTCCTTCACAGTCATGTCTCTTTGTCTCAAATTTTACATCTTTCTCAACAAGCTAACTTGATAATCAACAGGAAGGAATTTGTTTTTTTTACCTTGTTTACCATTTTCATAGAAGTTTTGATCTTCCCCTTTCCTCTCCTTTGTCTATTAGTTTATAAATTCTCTGACCACAATGAGATGTGTCCTTTCAACCTAGTAACTATGATTTTCACCTTCCTATTATCAAGAGTGTTTTCATAGTCAAAGAACTTCTCCATCTCAGAGATCCAATATAACATAATATTGGTATCCAATTTTCTATCATAAGGAACAACTTCTACAACATGGTTTGAATTTTCCCTAGATAATACTCTCAACAACCTTGCCTCATCTTGATCTTCTTCAAGTTATAGATTAGGGTTTGGTGCTACCACTTCATCATCACTCACATCATCAAGATGTGCTCCTCTCCTTTGGGATGTCTCCACAATATCTAATCTAGTTGTAATTTGTCTTAATGTATCCAATATTGCATTATCAACATTTCCTCTACCTTGAACCATCTTTACAAATTAGGTTCCTAATTGTAACCCTCTACAAGTAGGTCAAATCCTTAGGTCTACTACCCTACAGCCTAATTCACTTAGGGTTCTACACAATTCAATCTCCACAAGGATGAACCTCAAGCTTTGATACCACCTGATGTAGGGAGGAATGAAATAAGGGCACACCCAACTATCCAAACCACCTTGCAAGAGTAAACAAAATGGAAGAAAATAATAGAGAACAACACCAAGGAGAGAGAGAATAAAATAATTTATTAATTCATCAAGTAATCAACATACATGCCTAGCTGTAAGGCCTTTTGGGTTATGACTAGATACAAAATACAACTTCCAGATCCGTGATCTAGCTTCAAATTTGTATTTCCAAACACATATGCATTCACCTTCAAAACCCTCTAAGTCTCTTTAACCTAAGCATAAGCACTCTATTAATACTTGCCAAAATGGCTTACATAAGATTTTAGAACATTACATCAAAGAAAGGCTGACCTCAAAATGGTCAACACTCATCCCTAGACAAGATCCTATCATTAAATTCATGAATTAAATTGAATAAGAAAGTTGGCTCCCACTAAGAACCAAAACACAGGCAACTCAGCTAAAGAAGGAACTAAGCATCAAAAAATAATAGGTTCACTTGAAACACACAGGATAAATTGGCATACACTAGATAACCAAAACTTGGCAGCAACTGGCAGAATGAACAAAAAGTGTAGGATTTCAAGGAAACCCAGGATGCTTTTGCATCAGGTTTAACCAAAAGTAGTTTTTCCGATTGTATTAACTTCTCAATAGGTTACATTTATAGGCCTTCTCACAATAGCTGGTTATATTGGATGATTGCTTCACAAAGCATCTCTGAATAGAATAAACTAAAAATAGGACAAGTTTGAATCATTTTCCATTATAGAGATTGACAAAATGCAATGAATGAATACAAAAAGAAAGAGAAGAGGGAGAATGATAGGTGTCTACAAAAGCATCAGAATATCATATCTTCATAAGAGTAATTGATTTGTCTCTATAGGTTTTCATGGTGTTAGTTACTTTGTCCAATTCTTTGACATCTGGAATGATGATGTTTTCAGCTTGAACCATCCAGTAATCATGCATCTCAGTTAATTCATCTATTCTGGTGTGATCCTTGGTGGAATTTCTATGATTCTCTCCTTATGATTGCATTTGCTGCTGAGAGTTCCTAGACCTTGGATACTTGGAAGTTGAGTGGGTCAATGACTTCATTGACAAATGCCAAGAAATTTGATTTCATCCTCTCAACATCCATGAGCTTGCTATTAGAGGACACAAAGGACTTTGTATGAAATATCTTAAAGAATTGAAATAGCTTCTCAGTGACATTCTACACTAGGTTATGTACATCCTGGAGCTTATTTGCAGACCTCATAGAGATTTCTATAATAAACTTCAAGGATTATTTTCAGTGAAACAATGACTCCTTGCCTATCTCGAGGATCCCATGAGTAATGGTAATATTTGTCTTCATGAACTACTTTGTTAGCTTGTTTGCTACCTTTTGTATGGTGGTCTGATGATTTCAAGTTGCTTGGAGTTTGTGGGTATCCAACACTAAGCTTCCAAAGTTTTCAACTAATGAGGGACCTTGAGCCTTCATCTGATCTACCCATGCTCGACCAACTTGCTTGAATTTCCTTTCTTGCTGTAGCTTTAGGAGTAGATTTTTGTTCTCTTTTGCATTCAAATAAAATTGATGCGATGAAGTACTCCCAAGAGTAGACTTTATGTACTCCACATATTCTCTATTCAAGGCCTTCAAGATTTCCTTTTATGCTCTAAGCTCTTCCAACTTATCTTCAATTTTATCATTGGTGGGCTTCCACATGTTCACCATGAAATCGTGAATAGGGATACCAAGAGCTACTATCCTAATTTGGAAGTCATCTTGTGAAAGCTCATGAAATTTTCCTTCCTTTTGTGGCTCAGTGATCTCTACTAGCATATGGCCAATTTTTGAATCTATAGCTAGTGAAACAATCATCTTTTGCTTCTTTGTCTTCTTAGATGACTGAGACAAGGTGACTTGTGTGATCAAGTCCTTCAATGGAGCTACTTCCTCATATATTTTCTTTTTCCTATCAATGGTCTCTTTGAGCCATGACTCTATAAAGAGCACATTGATAGCTGACTACAAGGTAGTGGGATCAAATAGCTTCCTTGGAATTAAGGGAGTTTGCTTTCTCTGAGAAGAAATAGGGAAGGCAATAACCTTAATCACTAAAAGGGCTAAAGTATCCCCTTTCTGAGATGCATCTTGTTCTTGGCCATCCATGGGGTTGGTGTCACCATCCAAATTGATGACTTGGATAGGGGTAGATGGCTTGGTCACTAATTTTTCTAGTTCTTTCCCTTTTCCTTGTCATCTTGCTTCTCCCCAACTTTCCCAGTGTTTGGAAGAGAACCACCTCCATAGGTAGGAGTGATTGGCACATTCTTCTCTAGGGGTTGGTCACCACCTTTACTAATGGATTGCAATGGTCTAGTAGATGTTGATGTAGTAGTTGTGGTGGTTGTTTCTATGGTTTACTAGGTGGCTCCAATAGATACTCCACCTGTAGAATGAGTACTTCTTGTTCTCTTCTTCCTCACTTGGATCCACTCCACCCATTTATCTGTTCTTTTGATTATCTCCTACATAAGAACCTCCATAGTGTTTATGATAGGACCTATAGGTGGGGTAGACAAAAATGGGGTGTCTTAGATCTTCTCATAGGATGTGGGATGCATGTAGACTCTATCATTTACAAGGTCAAAAACATCAACAAAATTATTATACAATTTAATCTCATTAATTTTTAGCCATGACCAAAACTTTTCATGAGTTTGGTGCTCATTGAGACACCTAGACCATAAATATTCAATATCAGAAACATGCTTGTACACATATCCCAACTTCGAGTGATCCCTTACAAAGTTGATTGTATCATATTGAGGCTTGAGTACCTCATAGTCTATCAATTTTAATTTTCTCTCAAAGCTCTTTACCAAATTTTGAGCATCAAATTTGGAAGCACATGAATATAGTCCAACCACTATAGAGAAAGGAATCTCGACTATCTTCTTCAAATTAGAACACAAGGTGTTCACTTCAAGGAACTATCAACACAATTTGACTAGAACCACCTTGGCTTTTGGATACCTTGGAAGCCTCTTAGGAAAGCCATTGTAAGATCTTATCCACAAATAAGAGAAACTCAAAAACTAGATGAATGAGCATCTGACTTAGCTGATGACAAAAAATTCCTCTAGTGAAAATCTCCTTTCAGGGCATCCTTGCAATTCTCGATATAACCTCATTGTGAAGGCATCATTTACAGTCACATACTCCTCAAAACTTCTTTGCAACTGGAGATGTGGATAGAACTCATATACCTTGGTATGCTCATCATAATTTTGGATGCTAGGGAAGCCGAGACACAAGTGGTGAGTTTCCAAAGCATAAATCAAATATAAGGACATGTAAAATTACTTAAATCCTTTGATCAAATTCAACCATGAGGCAAGCTCATCACAAATAATTTGTGCCCTATTAATCTACATATCCTCAACACATATTTCCTATACTAGGAATAAATGGTGGTCAATGAACTCCAAAATATCCTCTTTTCCTTTTAGTTTGAGGAGAAGGGCAAGGATATCCACTATCTCTTATTTCAAATTTGTGCCAAAAAGGGTCTTTGACATTTTTCACTTCTTTGAGGGAGTAGTTTGGAACCATGTCCTCTACATGTCTTCCTATTTGAGGATCTTCTTCTCATTGAACATAGATATAGAAGAGCCAAAATCAACATCACAATACTACTCTTTCATGAGAATGCTAAACACGAATTGCATTAGTGCCTTGTTGATTGAGATGAGGATGGAATGGTCAGGAAGAAAAATCTACTTTGTTTCTAGGTCTTATCTCTTGATACATTTCCTCACAAGCTCAGGTGCATGAACTTCTATTGGAAAACCAAATGCCTTAACTAGTTAGCTCTTTTTAAGCTTTTGAGTGATTGGGTGAATGGATTGAGGATTAAGTCCTCTATGAAGATTACCCAAATCATAGAATTTGAAAGATGTTTTTGTTAGCTCTTTTAATTTTCTCTCTAGGCCTATCAACTTATCATAACTAGAAATACTAATTGCCATTTAGTATGATTGCACATGATATAGGTCTTGACAAATAGTCATTTTAATACACTTGAAGAAACCAATTGTAAGCAATTCTAATGAAATATGTATAGGAATTAGAACATTGGCGCCACATGAATGAATTTAAGTTCAGCCAACAATTATAATGGTAGGATTTGCATTTAATTCAATGATCAATGGCTATTTGAGTTTTTCATTGTCTTTCATATTAAAAATTAAATCCCCAAAAGCTTTATTACTTTACTTGGAGTAAAGTCATATTACCAAAAATCACTTAACAAAACAAGCCTTTAAGTTCTGCGGGGGAGAAAGAGAAACTTAGCTTTTTTGCAAAGAAACTTTCCTTCTATTCAAAATCACAGCATAGGAAGTAATCCTTTGTTCGCTTACACACTTCATTCTTTCACTTTCCACCTAAATATTTTAACATTGCATTTCCTTTATATCAAGGTCATATTCCCACTATTGAATTCTCCTGAAGTATCTTTCAAGCATCTTCGAGGAATATTTGTACTTTAGAGTAGCTTGTGTTTCTATATCCAAAACCTCTGGATAATAACCTTTTTCATTACCTTGGGATGGAAAACCCTTTCTCAACAACATTTCCTAGACTGGAGTATAACTAACAACACTTTACCCTTAATCTCAATCTAATGGCCTTAAAGCTAGGTCTTGAGCATGCCTTACTAACAAAGAGATCACAACAACTCTTTCAACATCATGCCTTTATTGTTTGTATGTAAAGCCTTCTATATCTCAAAAATTACTATGGCCCAAAAGCAAAACAAAACACCTTCACTTCCATTAATGTACATTAGAAAGCTCAAAGATCCGCTCTTTTCCTTCTAAAGGTAGAATCTACCTCTACAACATGAACGAGCTTCTTCCTAACCTAGATCTATGGCTTCATGGGTCTTTCCATTATACCATAGCTTCTAGATTACTTTCATGATTTCCTCCTTTAGATATGCACTTTATTAAGTTCATCAACTAGGAAAATCAACTCAATTTCTCATAATGTTAGAATTCTTTAGAATAAATGAGAAAAACCACCAGTAACATGCTACTTGATTTTCACTCTTCTAAAGTGATGCCCTGTTAAAAGCCTGCCCTATTAAAGGCTTACAACACACTGTTAAATGTGACCCTGTTAGAGGATTTCACCAAACTATTAGGAATGGGCCTGGTAAAAGGTCTTTAGAACATTCACTTGGAATGTCACCCCGTTAAAGGATTTATCTTATGGCTATTAAAACAACCTAAGTCCATAGGATTTAAATTTACTATTACAATTGCTAGAAAGTAACGATAATGGTCTTTTGATCTAATATAACTTACAACATACTTTGCAGATTTTAGATCACACTTTCAATTCAATCCTTATGCTTGGCTTCAATCACTTCAGCTCTGACTTCTTGTCTCCCTTTCAAGCTTCATCTCCTTGAGTCTTCTTACTCATTCTGCCAATGCAATCATTCTTGTGGTTGTCTATTCAAACAGAGTTCCTGTGCTTTCTTCTCCTTAGCACATTCTACAACACTTCATGCTTTTATGCTTGACCACCTCTCTCTCCTTATTACTTTTTTTCTCTATTAACTTATGTCTTCTTATATAGAAGTCTGATTTTCCTTTTGCCGCTCAATTCTTCCTTTCCAATTTTTGGGTTTCAAGATGGATTAGGTAGGATACAATGTATCTACCCCATATCTTGTTTTCTTCTAGAAACTTTTCCAGTTGTTTCTCTAAAAGAAAAATGTTCTACATGGTGTTCTGTATCACCAACTCTTCATTCTTATCTTCCTTTTAATTCAGAAACTTCTAGATAACAACCTTGTTAGCCTAGATCTGGCGAATCTTCGATTTCCAAAATAATGCAGCAACTCGACATTATTGAGTTACTGGTGCTTGACACCTCTGTGTTACTTGGCACCTATACCTACTTAGCACTTGGTTCTGCTCGGCACTTGATTCTGCTTGGGACTTGGTTATGCTCGGCACTTGATTCTGCTGGGCACTTGATTCTGCTCGGCACTTGTTAATACTTGACACTTGTTATACTCAACACTTGTTAATACTCGACACTTGTTAATACTTGGCACTTGTTACACTCGGCACTTGTTAATACTCGGCACTTGTTACACTCGGCACTTGTTTCTGCTCAGCACTAACTAGGAATTTGCTCGGCTCTTACTAGCTTGCTTGGCTCCTTCTCTCTAATGAACTTAGTTTGAGTTTTACAAAAGACTTAGCTAAAACCTTAAATCTTTGATATGTTTCAGTGTGCCCATTCTTTGTATCTTATAGTACTCCATCAAATACACTTTTTCATCAATGGCTTAGATGATCCTTGTACTTCATTACAACATTATAACTTCAACCTTTCTCTAGGTGTTCTAGTTACATCTTATTGATTGCTTCCTCCTTGACAATCAACTAATTGATAGTATTTGGATCACTAAAGCAATTGTCATTCCTACAAGTAGAAAGTTTGACATCAATGACAAAAAAAGATTGAGGACATTCTTTACCAGTTCCATATATTATTCCAACAAATTTTTTTATGATCATTTCAATCATTTCCAACAATCTCTCTCTTTGGCATTGATGGCAAACCCAAACTGATCAATTGATCAACTTAGTTACCACCAAGATTGTATACGTTATCTTACTGCATTTTTACTACTGATCTCATATATCTCCCTCTTTCTTTGTATTGATCAGTTTTTCTGCATATTTCTCCCTCTTTGACATAAATGCCAAAGATGTAGCATCTTTATCATGCAGGATATAAGCTTTGGCTTCTAGTTGTTTCTCCCTCTGTCACCATGCTTGTGACTGATTTGGAGTTTCTGTTTCTACTATCATCCTTTGCATCAACCTGTTAATATTTCAATGATTTATTCTTGTTGATGCAAGGCAGCTTTCTTGTTGCCTTAAGCAGCTTGAGTTAGGGGTATGACCCCCAAATTGCCTCTAAGATATTCATAGGCATCCTTGGGCAATGGTTTGGTGAAGATATCTGTAGTTTGTTCCTTTGTGTGAATGTATTCCAACTTCACTTGTTTGTCTTCTACCAATTCTATGACATAATGATACTTGATTGCAATATGCTTGGTTTTTGCATGCATCACTGGATTTTTGGATATGTTTATAGCACTTGTATTATCACAATACAATATCACAAGTTTTGTTACTTCTTCTTTCATTCCATTCAATAGATGTGTGAGCCATACAATGTTTGTGCAATTGACTGCAACTGCCACATATTCTGACTCTGCAGTGGACTAGGATATACATGTTCGTTTCTTGCTAGTCCAGGTAACCAGCCTTTTGCCTAGAAATAATGCACCTCCACTTGTGCTTTTTCTGTCATCAATGTTTCCTCCCTAGTCTGCATCTGTATATGCATTGAGCTCAAATTTTTCATTCTTTTTGTAGTATAGACCAAAGTCATCAGTCCCTTTGAGATATCTCATTATTCTTTTTACTGCTATGAGATGATTTTCTTTAGGATTAGCAGAGAACTTAGCCACTATTCCAACTGCTAATGCTATGTCTGGTCTACTATGTACAACATATTGTAGTTTTCCAATCATGGATCTGTACATTGTTTGATTGACTTCAACTGACTCATCATTTTTGGATATCTTATTTCCTGTGGCCATTGGTGTGCTGACTGGTTTAGATTCCTCCAATCCAAATGTTTTAAGAATTTCTTTGATGTACTTTGATTGTGTAACAAATATTCCATGTTTGAGTTGATGTACTTGCAATCCAACAAAAAAATTGATTTCTCCAAACATAGACATCTCAAATTCATGTTTCATTTTGTCAGTAAAGCCTTTGCAAAGTAGTTCCTTACCTCTAAACACTATGTCATCCACAAAGATTTTAGATACAATAATGTCTTTACCTTCTTCTGCATTGATGTACATGTTGCTATTATCATCAGTTCTTTCAAATCCAATTTGCACTAGATACTTCTGAAGTCTCTCATACCATGCTCTAGGTGCTTGTTTCAAACCATAGAGTGCTTTATGTAACTTACACACCATATCCCTGTTGTTTTCATCAAAAAATCCTTCTGGTTGTTCAATGTAGACTTCTTCTTCTAGTATACCATTTAAGAAAGCAGATTTTACATCCATTTGATAGACTTTAAAATCTTTGTAGGCAGCATATGCAAGTAAAGTTCTTACTCTTTCCATTCTAGAAACAGGAGCAAATGTTTCTCCATAGTCTATTCCTTCTTCTTGAGCATAACCCTTACATACTAGTCTAGCTTTGTTTTTGGTAATCTCACCATTCTCATCTAGTTTGTTTCTGAATACCCATTTAGTGCCAATCACATTCTTGTCAGTTGGTCTAGGAACCAAACTCCAAGTTTTATTTTTTCTTATTTGATCAATTTCTTCTTCCATAGCTTTATACCAGTCATCATCTTGTAATGCACCATGTACTGTCTTGGGTTCAGATTTGCTGATCAGACATGATTCATGTCTTAGTATGTTCCTTGTCATTGGTCTTGCATCTTTGTCACCAATTATTTGTTCAGCAGGGTGATGTCTTTTTACATATTTGGATAACCTTGGCTGTCCTTGTTTCCATGTTTGATCT
Source organism: Cupressus sempervirens (assembly GCA_028749045.1). Taxonomy (NCBI): domain Eukaryota; kingdom Viridiplantae; phylum Streptophyta; class Pinopsida; order Cupressales; family Cupressaceae; genus Cupressus; species Cupressus sempervirens. The sequence continues at coordinate 954,341,265 of CM053792.1, read as the reverse complement.
TTCAGATTCAGGATCACTATGCACTTCGTTGTCAGGTTGTTCTTCATTATGTGTATTGTTTTCAGAATTAGATTGTACATTTTCTTCATTTTGCAACTTGGCTTCTGAATGCAACTCGGCATTTACTAGTTGTGATTCAGCTGAAATTGATACCTGTTGTTGATTTCCAATTTGATTGACATCATTCTCATCAATCATTCCTTCATAAGAATATACAAAGGTTCTATACTCTTCCATTTTCTTTGGTATTTCAGCTTGGACTTCTGTGTGCTCATCAAAATTTACATTTTCACTTTCCACAATTTTGTTAGTGTTAATATTCAAACACTTATATGCCTTACTTCTAGTGGAGTAACCAAGAAATATACTTTCATCACTTTTTGCATCAAATTTTTCATTTCTAACATCTTTAACGATAAAACATTTGCAACCAAACACTTTGAAATGTTTTACATTGGGTGAGTAACCATACCATAATTCAAAAGGTGTTGTATTTGTACCTTTCTTGACTTGTACTTGGTTCAGTGTATGAACAACTACACTTACAGCTTCTCTCTAGTATTTTAGAGCAACATTCTTTTCCATCATTAATGTTCTGGCACAGTCAATTACATATCTGTTTCTTCTTTCAGCAATTCCATTCTATGGGGGAGTTCTAGGAGCTGACATTTGTCTTTTGATTCCTTTGTCATTACAGAATATCTCGAATTCATTTGATGTAAATTCACCACCTCTATTTGATCTTAGGCATTTCAAGCTTTTTTCAGTTTCCTTTTCAACTCTAGCCACATACCACTTAAACATTTGAAAAGCATCAAATTTTTGTTTTAAGAACATAACAGTCATCATCATGGAATAGTCATCAACAAATAACATTATGTATTTATCTCATCTATAGCTTTGTATTTCCATTGGACCACATAAGTCAGTGTGAACTAACTCAAGTATCTCTTTAGATGTATAGTTTTTGCTTTTGAAACTTGATTTTGTCATCTTTCCTAGCTGACATTGTTTGCACATGATATTATCAGGCTTCTTCAATTTTGGTAGACCTCTGACTTTCTTCATTTTATTGATGTTGACTAGATTGTCAAAGTTGACATGACATAATATTCTATGCCATAACCATTCATCATCAAATTTTGCAAATAGACAAGAAACATTATCCATATCAAGGTAAAACAAATTACTCTTTGTTTGATCTCCTTTTCCTATCAGTTTTCCATCAATATCATAGATTTTTGTAGTTTTATTTCCAAATTCCACTTTGCAACCTATATTGCCTAACTGTGAGACACTCAGTAAATTGTAGTTTAATCCTTCAACATAGTATGCATTGTCAAATGAAATTTGTTCGGTGAGCTTAATGGAACCTTTTCCTTTGATTTGACATGGAGCGTCATTACCAAATCTAACACTATTTCCATCATACTAAGTAAAGTTAACAAACTTACTTTTGTCTCCTGTCATATGATGTGAGCATCCATTGTCTATGATCCATCTATCATTCTTGTTTATACATGTTACCAGTGTTGTGGCTTCTTCTTCATCAGATTGGTCCTTCATGGCTACATAAACAACTTCATCATCATTGTCATTAGAATTTTCTTCAACAATATAAAACTTCTTACCTTTTTCTTTGTAATCTCTCTTGTCATCATCTCTTCTGTTCTTGTATTTATTGCCTTCCTTGGAATCCTTTTTTTGTGGACACCTTGCAGCAATATGACCTACTTCATTGCAATTGAAACAAATGATAGGCATCTTACCTTTGAATTTTCCTTTGCCCCTGTGAAATCTTCTAGCAAGAAATGCTTCCAATTTTTCCACATCTTCCTCATCAGTGCTACTGTCACTAGATACATACTTCATTTTTCTTCCTTTCTTTGATTTCACTTGTTCGGCATCTTTCAATGATAACTTGGCCTTAAAAGTAGATTCAACATTTTCAAGTTTGTAGTTGTCAAAGTTGGATAACTCAAATGCAGTGAGTCTACCTATTATACCTTCAAAACTTAGATTATTTCCTAGTATACATCTTAGCTCTTCTATTGCTGATACTCTAATAGCATAGATAGGGAGCAAGGTTCTTAAGAACTTACTATTAACAATATCTTCATCCAGTTGACCACTCAAGCATCTTATTGTACTTACCACTTCCTTTATTCTTGCACCATATTGAGTAGTATTCTCATTTTCTTCCATTTTCATATCATCAAAATTTCCTCTGAGACTTTCTCTTTTTGCTCTTTGTACATTCTGATCTCCTCCATAGATGTTTGATAAGGCTTTCCACATTTTGAATGCAGTGTCACATCCTTTGATATCATCAAATTTAGCATAGCTGAGTGCAGAGGCAATTTCCAGCATTGTCTGGTTGTGTTCTTGCTTGTTTTTTATGTCTTCTATAGTAGGAGCACCTGCTGGATCTACATGTTCAGTGACAATTGAATTTTGGGCATAATCTCCTATGGATCCAAGATGTAGTTTCATCAAACTTTACCGTGCAACAAAGTTGTCTTTGTTGAGCTTGGGAACTTCTCTTTTTTCCATTTTGATATTTTCTGCTTGTAGTCCCTTTGAACTGAATCAACAGTTGGCTTTGATACCAATTTTTAGAATTCTTTAGAATAACTGAGAGGGGGGGTGAATCAGTTATTCAAGGTCCAAAATTCCCTATTAATACCTTTTTCCTACTTTTAATGAATTCATATACTTTTCATCCATCCAATACTTAAATCAATCATATAAGCAAGTTACACTAAATCAATATGCAATGACAAAACATCCAAGATCAACACATGACACAATGATTTACATGGAAACTCAATTTGGGAAAAACCACCAGTAACATGCTACTTGATTTTCACTCTTCTGAAGTGATGCCTTGTTAAAAGCCTACCCTGTTAAAGGCTTACAACACACTGTTAAATGTGACCCTATTAGAGGATTTCACCAAACTGTTAGGAATGGGCCTGGTAAAAGGTCTTTAGAACATTCACTTGGAATGTCACCCTGTTAAAGGATTTATCTTATGGCTATTAAACCAACCTAAGTCCATAGGATTTAAATTTACTGTTACAATTGCTACAAAGTAATGATAATGGTCTTTTGATATGATATAACTTACAACATACTTTGCATATTTTAGATCACACTTTCAATTCAATCCTTATGCTTGGCTTCAATCACTTCAGCTCTGACTGCTTGTCTCCCTTTCAAGCTTCATCTCCTTGTGTCTTCTTACTCATTCTGCCAATGCAATCATTCTTGTGGTCGTCTATTCAAACAGAGTTCCCGTGCTTTCTTCTCCTTAGCACATTCTACAACACTTCATGCTTTTATGCTTGACCACCTCTCTCTCCTTATTTCTTTTTCGCTCTATTAACTTATATCTTCTTATATAGAAGTCTAATTTTCCTTTTGCCGCTCAATTCTCCCTTTCCAATTTTTGGGTTTCAAGATGGATTAGGTAGGATACAATGTATCTACCCCATATCTTGTTTTCTTCTAGAAACTTTTCCAGTTGCTTCTCTAAAAGAAAAACATTCTACATGGTGTTCTGTGCCACCAACTCTTCATTCTTATCTTCCTTTTAATTCACAAACTTCTAGATAACAACCTTATCTGCTTAGATCTGGCGAATCTTCGATTTCCAAAATAATGCAGCAACTTGGCATTATTGAGTTACTGGCACTCGGAACCTCTTTGTTACTCAGCACCTATACCTGCTCGACATTTGGTTCTGCTTGACACTTGATTCTGCTCAACACTTGGTTCTGCTCGGCACTTGATTCTGCTCGGCACTTGTTAATACTCGGCACTTGTTAGACTAGGGACTTGTTAATACTTGGCACTTGTTAATACTCGACACTTGTTATACTCGACACTTGTTAATACTCGGCACTTGTTAATACTCATCACTTGTTACACTCAGCACTTGTTTCTGCTCGACACTAACTAGGAATTTGCTCGGCTCTTACTAGCTTGCTTGGCTCCTTCTCTCTAATGAACTTAGTTTGAGTTTTACAAAAGACTTAGAAAAAACCTTAAATCTTTGATATGTTTCAGTGTGCAAATTCTTTGTATCTTATAGTATTTCATCAAATACAATTTTTCATCAATGGCTTAGCTGATCCTTGTACTTCATTACAACATCATAACTTCAACCTTTCTCTAGGTGTTCTAGTTACATCTTATTGATTTCTTCCTCCTTGACAATCAACTAATTGATAGTACTTGGATCACTAAAGCAATTATCATTCCTGCTAGTAGCAAGTTTGACATCAATGACAAAATAATGATTGAGGACATTCTTTACCAGTTCCATATATTATTCCAACAAATTTTCTTATGATCATTTCAATCATTTCCAGCACATAACCCATAGGAGAAAGGATGCTGAGGTAAGATAATAGATTGTGAAACATGAATAACTTACTTCTCATCAGGAAAATGCTAGGACACATCCCAATCATGCCTAGATCTATTGGAAATATAAGAGGAGTAATTGAAAGGGGAGGGGTGAATCTATTACTACTAAAATAAATCTTGGATCCCTTGGATGTCAAATAAAATTCAGACTGATAAAACTGATTACTACTGATACTCAGTAAACACATAGGAATTGCTGTAACTTGGTAAATGCAAAGTGTGAATTACTTTAGTAGATCTTAATATGTTATCAGTAATTTACTTGCAAGCATAAAAGAAATAACATGAACATATAAGACACCAGGATTTAACGTGGAAATCCAATTTGGAAAAAACCACTAAATGTAACTAGTTACTATTTTTCACTCTTTTGAAGTGAGCCCTATTAGGAGCCAGCCATGTTAAAGGTTACAAAACACATTGTTAGGTGTGACCCTATTAAAGGATTTAATCACCGTGTTAGGAGTGGTGTTGCAAAAGATCTTGAAATAATTCAATGGAATTGCCACCTTGCTAAAGGATTTGCAAATGGCTATTAAACCAACTCTATTAAGAGATTTTTAGATCACTACTACAATGGTTAGAAAGTAAAAATGAAATGACTTGATTGTGATGCAACTGAATTTTTTGATTACAGATCTCTATTTTGGTTCATACTTGAACCTTCCTGATTGAATAACACTTTTCTACTCCACAAAGATACCTACTTATCCTTCAAGTTCACTTCCTCTCTTCTTATCTCTTTCAACTTATTCAACTTGCATCTCACACACTTTGAAATCACAACTTGAGCTTTTACTTATACCTTTCAGATTGTCAAGTTGGCTATAATATAAATTAGAATAACCAATATTCATCACCACAGTTAGCTAGAATCAATAGATAAAATAATTAAGCTTTACATGTCCAACTAAGGAAATCTTTTGGCAACCAACCTAGCTCGGTAGAAATTGATTCTGAAGCGATTTCTTGTGTTAACCAATAGAAACTTGGTTAACACTGTGAACTTACAAAATTCCTTTGGTAATCAAGTGAACTTGGTTAACACTAACTCTGTTCCACTTTTCCTTTGTTAACCAAGTGAGCTAGGTTAACACTCTTTTCTACATAACTTCCTTTGACACTTGCATGAGCTCAGTAGATACTACCTTCTATACAAAGTAAACTTACGAATGCTTGGTAGACTAGGAAAACTCTCTTCACTGACCAAGTGAGATTAGCATGCACTGAATGTCAACTTATATGATATTTTTTGTAACATCAAAGGAAACACACAATTAATCAATTGTATCCAAAAATATCCCTCTTTGACATTAATGGAAACACAACATGTCATAGCACAATGAAATTTTGAGAACAAGACTCCCTCTATCAGAAAGTTTCTCCCTCTTTGATTTTATATAGAAAACTTCTCCTATAGTGTTTTCCCTCTGTGAATGAACTACTTAACTTCTTCCTTTACAAAATTTTAGAAAGATTTGATAGTAAACTTCTCCCTCTTTGACAACACATGCCAAAGACAATTCTAGTTAATATTAATGTACCTTGAGTATAGATTCATTTGCAATATGTCCTTGTCAATACTACATCAACTGATTGATCTTCAACTTGGTTCCTGTTGATGCATCACTAAACTTTATTTAGTGAGCTTCAGATAGGGGAATGAACCCTAGCTTACCTCTTAGATACAAAAATGCATCCTTGGGTAATGGCTTAGTGAATATATCTACAATTTTTTATTTTCTATGCACATATTCCAATATGATTTCTTTGTCCTATACTAATTCACTTACAAAGTGATATTTCATAGAAATGTGCTTTGTTTTAGAATGCATCACTGAATTCTTTGATATGTTGATTACACTAGTTTTATCACAATACATGACTATTAGCTCTTTGATTTCAACCTTCATTCCTTCCAACAACTATTTGAACCAAACAATGTTGGAGAAATTCATTGTTGTCACTACATATCCTGCTTCTACTATGGATTGAGATGTGCAGTTTTGCTTCTTGCTTGTCCAAGATACCATCCTTTTACCAAGAAAGAATGCTCCACCACTAGTGCTCTTTTTGTCATCAAGATTTCCTACCCAATCGGCATCAGTAAATACTTTTAAGTCAAGGTTGCCTCCAAGTTTGTACCATAAGCCATAGTCTTCAGTACCTTTCAGATATCTCAAGATTCTTTTTATTGCAATTATGTGGTTTTCTCTAGGTTTAGTTGAGAATCTTGCTATGATTCCAACTGCTAAGGCAATATCAAGCCTTGCATGTACCACATACTTTAATTTCCAAATAATTGATCTATATAAGGTTTGATCTACTTCTTTGGAGTCATCATCTTTTATAAGCTTAAGTCTAGTACACATGGGAGTTCCAACTGGTTTTGAATCTTCCATTCCAAATTTCTTGAGTATCTCTTTGATGTACTTAGGTTGAGTGATATAGATACCATTTCTGTTCTGCTGTATCTGCAATCCAACAAAGAATTTTATTTCACCAAACTTGGACATCTCAAATTCTTTATTCATTTGTTCTAAAAATGCTTTGCATAAGTCATCATTTCTTGTGAATAGAGTATCATCCACAAACATTTCTGCCAACACAATCTTCTTATTTGGTCCTTCCTTGATATATAGGCTACTTTTATCATTTTTTCTTTGAAGATCAATTTGTATTAAATAGTTATGTAGTCTTTCATACCAGGCTCTAGGATCTTGTTTAAGACCATATAGGGCTTTGTGTAATTTGCAGACCATGTCCCTTTTGTCTAGATCAACAAAACCTTCTGACTATTCAATATGGACTTCCTCATCAAGAATTCCATTCAAGAATGTAGATTTAACATCCACCTAATATACTTTGAATCCTTTGTGAGATGCATAAGCCAGTAAAATCCTAACACCTTCTAGTCGTGCAACAGGGGCAAAAGTTTTCCCATAATCAATGCCTTCTTCTTGAGAATAGCCTTTACATACCAATCTTGCTTTGTTTCTTGACACTTTTCCATCTTCATTTAGCTTATTTTTGAATACCCATTTTGTACCAATCACATTTTTATCTTTGGGCCTAGGAACAAGAGTCCAAGTTTTATTCTTTTCTATCTATTCTATTTCTTCATTCATAGCCTCAATCCAAATTTCATTTTCTAGTGCATCCTTAACACTTCTAGGTTCAAATTTAACAAGTAAACGTGTATCTTTTAGTTTTCTTCTTGTCATTATTCCATTTGATTTGTCTCCAATGATCTAATCAGGTACATGATGACTTCTGATATATTTATCCAATATAGGTTCTTTGACTTTTGAATGAATTGCACTATCTTCATTTTGAATCTCAACTTCTAGCTCAGGTCCTTCTGTTTGTGGCTCAGGTTCTTCAAACTTGGTATGCACTAACTTGGTAGCCTCTGAATGTGATTTGGGTCCCTCTGACTCAGTTTGTACTTCTTGCGACTTGACAATTGATGGAGACTTGAAGAGCTTAGGAGATGAAGTATCCTTTTTGTCAAATGTGTTTGGCAATGTATCAAGTTCATAGTTGTAATACCCCAAAATTGGCTCATTGCCATGTTAACCAATTCTGGTCTATTTGATCAACCCTAAAGTCCTATGTCACTAGGCAATTCTAATTTTGATAATCTTTACTCAACCTAAGTCTCAAATGTAAATCATTAATCTGTATTAATCACTTACTTTAATTAATTCCTAAATATTCATTGAATTGGCTAAATAAACCTTTTAATTAAATTAATTTAATTATAAGTCTTAGTACTTTAATTAAATTAAATTTACCCCTTTGAGCTAATATATTGGAGGAATTAAATATATTTTAGTTAATTAAATATTCTTATTCTAATTTTTGAATTTAATTATTCAATTTAGAATACTCAATTATGAGGTCATATTTAATTTCCTTAAATCAAATATCTTCTCCAATATTCTCTCTTCAGTTTAGAAATGGAAACCCTTAGTTGACTGAAATTAGAAAAGGAAGTAAATTAGTTAATTCCTTATTCCAATTAAAAGAAATTAGTTAACTTCCTTTTCTTGAGGAAACCTTCCATTTTAACTGAATGTCATTTCTAATCTCAATTGTTCATTCCAATTAATCTTGGCCATTGGTGGATTTTGGGAATTCTATTTAAGAGACTCCTAATTCCTCATTATAGAGGTGGGAGATTGGAATCATATTGAAGTGCTGTCGAATTGATTACTTATTGTAGCTTTCATACTTGATATTTTAGCATCATTTAGATCAAAATGCATACATTTAGCTTAATTTCTCTTATTGCTTCGTGGAATAAATTGCACATCATTTAGATAGTTTGCATAACTACATAGTTTTCATAAACCCTTCATTGTAGATGGTCTGGTTGCCTACTTCTCGATTTGAGAGCACATAGGCAAAATCCTTCTAGTTAGAAGGCAACAGGTCACTCTGTCAGGCATCTTGGATAAACAACTCCATGTTTATTCTAGAATGACTCCACAGGAAAAGACCATGTTGAAGTGTGTGTGAGAATCAGAGGTCACATTCCACATATACATTTTTGGTACCCATTGTGTGGCCGAGAAAAACAAGTTTTCTAGCCTCATTTATCACATTTTCTGATATTTTTGTCATTATTCCATACATGTATGTACAAACTTCCATATTTTCATGCAAAAAATCTCATTTTCATGCAAAGATTTGAGGATTTTGCCTACTTCTTTGCACTTTCTTGTGTGAAAAAGTGCTCCATTATGAAATTTCTTATGCAACACCTCATTTATCACATAGGTTTGTGTAAGAGTTTGCATAGATCTGCGTAAAAGTTTATGCAAGATCTTGTAACAACATATTTAAAATATAGATTTTTAATGCTATTTATCATTTCATTTCATTAATGTGTGGTCTTTGAAGCATCTTTATTTAATTTTTTTTCTTTTCTAGAACATAACAGTTGTTTATAGGACATTTTGATGAAGATTCCTTTTACACAAACTTTCTAAACATGAACTGACTGTGTGTTTGCAGGACATTGTCAAAGATATGATTGTCGAAGACTAATTTTAAAACCCACATAAAATATTGTGTCTTTTTTCCTACTTTCCAAACATAGTCTAATTAGGGCTTGTGAACTTCATAGGGTGCAAGACAAGGGAATAGGGGAGTATGCTCCTTATCACTTGGAGTTCATGACCAAGGGTAAATAAAAAACCCAGAACCCTCTAAAAGATGACATCTGAGGGAGGCAAGCAAGTTAGTGGTTCTCCCAAATGAAGCCTTTAATGAAGAGATGATGATTTCCTTTTACGGGATCAAAGTCTTAGAATAGACCAAGGTGGGATCAATAAAGCTAACTCGGTGATCAACATGTCTTGCATGTTTGGGTGAGGAAATGAGGTATAGGAGTATGCTCTTTCCCCTTGAGGGAAATCAAAAACTTTGACCCTTAGATCTGGACCACCAGTCTGAGTCAATCCTTTAGAGGGTCTATCAGAGTGATCCAACCTTTGGGAATGACCCGAGTGAGTACACTCTTTTTTTTAGAGATTCCAACTCACTATAATAAAGAAGCTTTGTAGAGTGAAAGACTCCAAAGCCATATTAATTTCGTCTCCTTCATTCTTGATATCACATATCAAGGGGATGCTCTATTTGTTGCACTAGCCGGCACCGACCGCAGTCTTGCTAAGCAAGTGTGTGCACTTTTAGATGCTGGTGTGGGCTACTAGTCTCAACTCCACTTGTGGAGCCACCAGGGATTAATATGAATGGAAGCCAAGTAAAAATATTTAGTTAGAGGCTACCCAGTTTACCTCCGAAAGGGGGCATAATCTTTGTGCAAGGAGGGGGAAGAATCTCTCCTATAGAACTCACCATAGGCATGCTACTGGGTGTTAGAATGTGGTATATGTGCTTGATCCTTGCCACAAGGGTGTTCATTTAGTGTATATGTTATTGAGCCCTTTAAATACACCAAAAACATAGGCATCCTCTAGGGATGACACGGTTGTGTGAGGTGCATACATGTGCATAAGTTGTGGGACAAAGGTTTTTCCTTCTCTACCATTTATTTAGTTTTAGGGATAAAATGTATTTGTTATGGAGTCTTAAACATGTCCAAACCTATCTAAACAAACTAAAGGTCAAGACTCCCCTGTCCTTTCGAGTTGCTTTGTCCTCGGTTGGATTGTATTCGACTACTGCTTACTTCCCGTGTTTTGTTCAAAACACTTTTTCTTGTTTGAAACCAAATGCTATTTAACAATTTGAAAGTCAAGCTTGCAATCTATCTAAAATCTATCAAACAAATCAACAATCTATCTAGAATAGTCTAAAATTTTCAAAGTCTCTTCAAAATCCAAGTTTTCAATTCTCTGTTTGGTCTCCATTTTTGCACACAATCTTCAAAATTTTGCGTGAGTACCTTTTGGCTTGTCATTTCTTTGCACAGTCCTATCCAGGTTTTCACGTGATCTTATACAAATCTCTGTGTGAGATCTTGCAGTCTTGTCTTGCTGTCTGGATTCTATTTTGCTTTCAAGTCCTAGCATGTCTTCGTGCGGTTTTGTGTAACTCTTCATGCAAGTTTAAATTAATATTCTAAGTCTTCTCTTGGTCATGTATGCTTTCTTGCATGGATAATAGAGAATATTCATGTAGGATCTTGAGTCAAAACTATCAATTTGGTCTGTCGGAGCTATCTACGCTCTAAGTTTGGTTTGTTTCCTGCAAATAGTTTACCTCTTCTCTATATGTAAATAGTCCCAAACAATGACATCCTGCCTATTTGATCACTTGTGGTCTATACTTTGACTAGCCTCATCTTTTGGTTGTCTTGTTCTTGTCCTTTAGTGTTCATTATTCTTTGTGTCATGATAGTCATAATCTTTGGCTGTTCTAGCCTTCACTTAGACTACTTGTACCTTAGTATACATCACTCTTCTCTTGCTTTTTGAGACTACATTTTAGTGTGACCCTTGTCTTGGTCTTTGTGTCTTGTTTTTGTCTATGACTATCACAACAAGAAGTGAAAACATGTTTTATCCCCTTAGACTTGGGTGAGGTTGAGCTAGGGGTCATAATTGCAGTAGAGGCCACCTTCCATTTTATACATGGTCTGCATCCAGTTCATCTAGTGAGGAATCTTCATGATTTCCTTCACCTTTTAGATCACCTTGAGTCCTAAGAACATTCTCCATAAACTTACAAAAAACCAAGAACCCCTTGTATCAAGAGGATCTTGAAACTAGCAAAGGTTCCACATCTCCAAACAACACATCTGAATTCTTTTTCAAAGGACCTTTCCAATCACAACATATTAAAACTAGACACGTTCCTACAATGGTTGATTATGAACTTGAACATGGTGACCACAATAGAAACCAAGACCAACCTAGGAATGACAAAGAAAAATATTATTACACTAATGAGGAGGAGGAAGAGGTGTAAATACTTCCTAAACACATAGAAAAGTGTCATAAAGACAAAAAATTTCAAAAGGTCATGGAAATTCTACTCAATGGAGAGAAAGATAAATAATTTCTCAAACTTTCCCAAGAGGGAGCTAAGCTACCCCATCATTTCAATGTGGAAACTATCATCATGCCTGAAGAGGAAATTGATTCCAAAATCCAAAAACAACTAAAAATCATGCAAGACCAACTAGCTTAGATGATGCGTGATAAGGACAAACCCATGAAAACATACACCTTAGATGCTCTTTGTCCATTTCCATTTGACAAGAGCATAGACAAGAGGATTAGAGTTAGCTAAGTATGATAAATACTTTGGAACAATCAATCCACAAGATCATTTGCGGGAATTTAGTGCCTTGTCTATGAAATTTATGCATAATTAGACATATCTCATGCATTTATTCCCAAGAAGTCTAGGTGGTTAGGCTATAGAGTGGTTTTCACACTTGCCTCCTGGTATCAAAACGTTTGATGAAATTGCCAACTTGTTTGTCCAACAATATTCTCATAACATTCAACACCTTGTTAACATCCAAGATTTGTGTAATCTTAAGTAGAAGGTTGGGGAACCTTTCCTCACATTCCTTCAGAGGTGGAGACAACTCTATAGTAAATATTCATGCAAGATTCCTGAAATGGAAATGCTCCACTAATGCGGTCAACAAGCCATGATTCACTAGCACTGCTGGGATTTGACATAGATATGATAACCCCAATTTGTCAATATACGCCATGTTAGCATCATCCAAACTCCCCAACAGAGCTCTATAGGGTGGATAGTGGGACTTGAATGTGATGTCATCAAAGACAATTGCACACACGACCAACAACAACAGGCAAATGGTTAGTTTCTGCTAAAAAATCTAATGAAATGACAAAATTTGAACTTAACATGTTGAAATTGACACCAATTTTTCATGTGAGAAAGTGCATTCTCACACAAGATTTCATATCTTTGCACGAGAAAATAGATTCTCACATGAGAAATGATGAAACATTGGGCGAGATGCACCTAAAATCTTGTGCATCTCACGCGAGATTTGGGTATCTCCCAAGTGAGATTCCCCACTAGCGCGTGCGAAGAAACACTGATCTAGTGTATCTTCACATAAAGAACGATTGGGTCCACATGAGGAATGAAACCCTTGCGCAAGGAGTGATAGACCCAAAAATTGAAAAATACAAAAATGTGCTAAATAGGCCTAGAAATGCATGAAAAATTCACTACAAAGTAGGATTATTGATTACTCTCCAGACATGATCGATGATGGTGACATTGTGGTAGACAAACATAACAAGAACTTAGATCACAATGCTTTCAAGGATCCCTTCCCATCTTATGAAAAAGGAGAGAACTCAAAACCAAAATCTGACAACAAGGTCAACTATACATACTCTAATGACAACAATGTAATCAACATGGTTGAACCTATGGATTTTGAGTATTGTGACATTATTACCATCAAGGGAAAGCAAGATGATGATAAACCCAAGAAATATTTGTCTTTAGGGGCCTTAATTCCCACATAACTGACAATAAATCTTCATAATACTATGTCAACATTGTTATACATTCTCACACCAAGTTGGCACTCAAAAGCCCTACGCCTTTTACTCCTGATCTTGAACAACACAAAGATAAAACCCTTGTAGGTCCATCTGGAAAAGGTGAAAAACTCACAAAAAATTCAACAACCACTAGCTATAGTGTTCTCAATCAATTAAAATGAACTAATGATCAAATCACAATCTTTGAGTTTCTTAAAATCTCGCCTGCTCATAGGTAGATTCTTGACAATGCCCTCACTAAGGCAAATGTTCCTCAAGATCTTGATCTTCAGTGATTTCAATCTATGGTAGGTCATCTGACCTTGTCTTACTATATGTCCTTCTCTAAGGAGGATGATAATTCATTGAGTCACCCACACAATCAACCTCTACACATTGAGGTCAAGATACATCAGACAAGTGTTCATCGGGTACTCATCGATAATGGAGCTAGTTTGAACATTGTCTCTACTGCTCTACTTGGAAAATTAGATTATTTTGAGGACTCTATTGATCCTTGTTGGAAGATCACTATCAAAGTGTATGACAAAGTTGAGTGAAAGTCTCTAGGTCTTGTGTTGCTACCCCTACATGTCAGTCCTGTAGAAAGGGATGTCACTTGTCAGGTCCTTGACATTCCCTTGGCTTACAATATTCTACTAGGAAGGCCATGGATACATGAGATGTGCGTTGTGCCATCCACATACCATCAATGTATAAAATTCCCATTTCATGGCTCTAAAGTCACTGTCCCTGCAAGTACTAGCTATACCTATAATGTGTTGAAAGCTGCTAAGAATTTTGTACCTACTAACAAAGAATCTATTGATTGTCATGATAATAAGCTGAAGTAAATTGAGTAGTCATTCAAGTTGAAAGAAACTAGCATGGGTGAATACCACATCGAACCAGTGCTGTCATTAACATCTCTTCTTGAGTCTCCCCATCATTATGGAAGACCATCTAAGGAAAAGAAGCCATTTGTGTTGACACCTCAAACCAAGTATAATGGTACTTTTGTCAAGGCTATAGTGCCCTTAGAGGATGAAAGTGAAGATAGAGCCATTGCTGCATGGCTTTACAAAGAGGAGACTCTACTTGGCCTCATAGAACAAGCTCATGAGATTACTCCTTAGAAATATGGCCCTAGTCTTAGACTCATAAAGCACTTTGGCTATATGGAAACTGCTCCTATTGGATGTAATAACAATGGTCTAGTTGATCCTATCAAAGTAATAGCTTGAAGAAACAAAGATGCATTTGGTCTAGGCTTTAAGAAATTTCCCTTCCATTTAGGGATTAAAAAATTCTTACCAGAGCCTGAGAGTTCATCCAAAAATGAGTCACAAGCTGAGTCTAATACTCAAGAAGATAATATTGACGATGAGGATCCTTATCCTTATCCTATTCCTCACGATCTTGCTAAATTCTTTGCTGAGCTAGATGACTTTGTGCTACATGTCAATACTATGGATGGTACTAGTGATTCTTTTGAGGACAATATTAATCCACACTGTGCCCACTTAGAAAAGGGAGAGTCTAGTTAGGTGTTACGTGTTGAGTACCTGTGTAAAAATATAGATGAGGAAGGAGAGTATGTACCTATCACTATTGGGGAATTCTATAGCTTGTTTCCATGTAGCACTGATTCTAAGGAATATAAATTTGATTCCCTTTTAGAAACAACTACAGATAAAGACACTGACCAAGTTCATGTCTATGAAAACCAACTTGAAGTAGGTGAAGCATCTAGGGTTAGGTTAGATGTGTTTTACCCAACTAGTGTCCTTGAGTCTTTGATTGATGACATTAGTGCTCAAAGGCATTCAAACACACTTGTGGATGAAGCCACTCTAGGTCTCAAATTTTTGGTCCAAGCATTTAATAATTATATTGTGAACACAATTGAACCTTCCACTACTCTTTCACTCACATATCCTAAGCTTATAGATTGGAATTATAATACATCTAGTGAAGTTTGCACATTCTAGAATGACTATGATCTTGCCTGCTACTTAAACACTATCGAACTAGTAATGTCTTCCACTAGTGAACAAAGCATCAACATGACTAAAGATGACATCAAATATCTCAGTCATATAATCAAAAGGAAAAAATAGAAAGTCTGATGGTGAAACCACATTGTGGCAGTGTTGGAACCTAAAAATGTAAAAATAAAAGACATATCCAAGGGTGAAAAACTCTCTGAGCCACTTGTGGATGAGATATTTGATGCACTTCCTAGTCATTTTTAGGAGAGATCATCAGTACTGATAGAGCCAACACAACCAATCAACTTGGGAACAAAAGAACATCCTCACATGATACATCTGACACAATCACTATCTCTAGAAGAAAAAGATGAATTCATTGCCTTCTTCCAAGAGAAGAAAATAAACTTTACATGGACATATTCTGACATGCCAGGACTAGATCCTGATCTCATTATGCATCATTTGTCCATCACACCAAGTATTAAACTAGTTAAACAAAAACTTTCAAAAATTCATCCTCACATTGCATTTCTTATCAAAGATGAATTGGAGAAGCTTTTGAAAGTTGGTTTCATCCATGCTATTGATTACACTAAATGGATATCTAACATTGTTCCAATCTCCAAGAATGACAAGTCTATCAGAATTTGTACTAACTTCCGTGATCTTAACTTAGCATGTCCTAAGGATGATTTTCCACTTCCCCAAATTGATATGATAGTGGAAATGACAATAAGATATGAGATGTACTCACTCATGGATAGATTTTTTGGTTATAATTAGATCAAAATTGCACCAAAAGATCAGGAAAAGACTACTTTTACATGTGCATGGGGAACCTTCTATTGGAACATAATGCCATTTGGCTTGAAAAATGTTGATGCTACCTATTAGAGAGCAGTCACTGCAATTTTCCATGATATGATGCATAAGACCATGGAGGACTATGTGGATGATACCTTGGTCAAGGGTGCAAAATGTAATACTCATCTACAAGATTTGGGACCTATCCTAGATTGCATGGAAAAATTTAGTCTTAGGCTTAATCTTGCACATTTGGTGTCACATCAGGGAAACTACTAGGATATACTGTGTCTACAAAAGGAATTGAGGTGGATCTAGAGAAAGTTCAAGCAATCATGGATATGCCTCCACCCTATAATATCAATCAGATGAGAGGTTTACAAGGAAGACCCCAATCTATTAGCAGGTTCATCTCACAGTTGGTGGATAGATCACAACCTTTTACAAAGACTCTACATAAGGGTGTGAAATATAACTGGAGTCCAAATTGTGAGCAAAGCTTGACATAGATAAAATAATTTCTTGCTAATCTGCCAATCTTGATGCCTCCTATCTATGGGAAGCCTCTAATTTTGTATATCTCAGCAACTAGAACATCTCTAGGTATCTTATTAGCTCAAGAGGACAACAATAACAAGAAAAGAGCTATTTACTATTTGAGTGACACACTAATCTCTTATGAGATGAATTACAACATCATTGAGAAAACTTTCTTGGTGGTTGTCTTTGCTTCCCAAAATTTTTGACACTACATGCTTTCCCACACTACAAGATTGGTGGTTAAAATTGACCCACTGAAGTACTTACTTAGTAAGGCAGCTCTAATAAGGAGATTATCTAAGTGGGTCATGATCCTTAGCGAGTTTGACATTCAGTATGTTGAATGAAAGGCTATCAAGGGACAAGCAATTGCTGATCAACTAGCAAATGCACCGATGTAGAGTCTTCTCCCACTGAACATTAATTTTTTGGATGAGTCAATTCTAATGCTCACATACCAAATGTGGGTAATGTTCTTTGATGGGTCCTTCACACAGCAAGGATTTGGTTTCGGGTTACTCCTCATAGCACCACAAAGGTATTCGCTCTCGAAGGTGTATAAAATTCTATTTCCTTGTACAAACAACATTGCAGAATACAAGGCTTTGATTAATGTCATGAAGATTATAGCTGAATGGAGAGTGGATCAATTGAACATCTTTGGGGACTCTCAGCTCATAATCAACTAGGTTAATGATGTGTATCAAACAAAGGATGGGAAATTAATCCCTTACAAATGCATGGTTGATGACATGAAGAAATATTTTGCTCACATCACCTTCCAACAAATTTATCTAGTAGATAACAAAGTGCTTGATGCCATAGCTACTCTAGCTTCTTTGATATAGATGCTAGAGAATGATCTTTGACATGAGTTCCTGGTGGAAATGTTACTCTACCCTACCTATGATACCCCTAATTCTAGAATGATCTATTCTATTGTAGGACAAGACTCATCTCACTACCACCACATCTACTCCTATCTACATGACCAAACCATTCTGGATGGTCTAACCTAGAATGAAAAGCATCACCTTATCTGTAATGCTTCATGATATGTTATTATTGCTAAAAACTTGTTTAGAAGAGGTCATGATGGAATAATCCTTAGGTATCTAGAACCTGAAGAGTCCAAATGTACATTAATTGATGTTCATGAGGGTATTTGTGGATCTCACTCAAACAGCCTGACACTAGCTTACAAACTTATCAGAGCTAGTTACTATTGGCCAAATATGGAGTAAGAGGAAATCAAGTACACCAAGTCCTGTAAATAGTGCCAACTCCATGGGAATCTAATTCATGCTTTAGCTAGGGGGCTAATTCCATCTATCACATTGTGGCCATTCCAACAATGGGCCTTCGATCTTGTGGGTCAGATTCATCCATCTTCTTCTAATGGACATAAGTTCATTATTACCACTACAAACTACTTCATGAAGTGGGTAGAGGTAGTACCTCTCCCAATAGAAAAGCTGTAACTTTGTTTATCAAAAACTATGTCATATACATGTACAGTGTACCTTCCTCCATTATTACTGACAATGGAGGACAGTTTAAAAACAAAGACCTCAAGGAGCTATGTAAAATATTCAAAATCATAAAACATTGGTCTTTTATCTATTACCCCCAGGGTAATGGCCAAGCAGAGGCATCCAACAAGGTGATCCTCAAGATCTTGCATCACACAGTTAGTAAATCTAGAAGGGACTAACACCTTTAGATTAATCTAGCTCTATGGGCATACAATACAAGTATCAGAACCCCAACAAGTACAACACCCTTTGCTTTGGTTTATAGAGTGGATGTTATGCTTCCAATAGAGGTTGAGATTCCTACTCTAAGAATCTCTATGAAGGGCCTCATTACTGATGAAGATTATAGAATATCTTGGCTTCCAGAGCTAGTGTTACTAGATGAACATTGGCAAGTGGCATGCGATCATCTTTGAGCTTATCAATAACGAATGTCCAGAAGCTACAATAAGAAAGTTAAGCCACACGACTTCCAACTAGGTGATCTCGTCTTGAGAGAAAATCCTAAGAATCAATAAGAACGGGTCAAAAAAGGGAAGTTTGAATCAAACTATCTTGGTCCTTATATAGTCACCACAGTGTTTGGATCTGGTGCTTACCAACTTTCTATAGCTGAGAGAGAGGTGCCCAAGGAGCCTGTCAACACCCTCCACCTAAAGTGGTTCTACAGTTGATTTGATCTTAGAAGCTCTTTGTATATATCTAAATATCTTGAAAAAAATCTAAAAACTTCAAAAAGTCTTGAAAGAAAATCATTACCTTGGTGAAAACCTAGCAATAGGCACCTTGGTAATACCAAAAAAATTGAAAAATTCCAAAATACAAAAAAATCAAAAAATCAAAAAAATTAAAAAACAAGAAAAGTGCCATTGATGAAAACCTGGAAACAAGCATCATGGTAGCAAAAAAAGTAGAGGTTTTTCCAAGAAGGTGAAAACCTAGCAAACAGGTGCCTCTTTTTTCCAATGCTCCATCTTGTAGCGCATCTTTTGGCTTCCTATATAGTTGCTTTCTTGCTTTAGTTTCCTACTTTTTTCCTCATGTATCCATGGATTGAGTCTTGTCACAACTTGGGGGCACCACCCTTTAGTGTCATATAATCTCTTTCATGATAGTCACTAGTTATTTCAGCTATGTCTACCTACTATTACTAGTATCACTCCTTTTCAATATTCTCCTGATAGAATCTCTTTTGTGATAGTCACCAGTTGTTTTAGCTCCATCTAGCTACTATCACTCGTGTTACTTTTCAAGATTCCTTTCATAGAAGATCTCTCTTGCATTAGTCACCAATCATTCTGGATGTGTCTATCTATTGTTGCTCAGTTCTACTCAGGTTCTTCACCTTGAAGATTCCTCTTTGACTTTAGTCACAAGTTGTTCTAACTATGTCTATTTGCTATCATCACCTTACTAAAGAGATTTTGTTCATGTTCTAGACATTGGTAGTTGAC
Source organism: Cupressus sempervirens (assembly GCA_028749045.1). Taxonomy (NCBI): domain Eukaryota; kingdom Viridiplantae; phylum Streptophyta; class Pinopsida; order Cupressales; family Cupressaceae; genus Cupressus; species Cupressus sempervirens. The sequence continues at coordinate 954,321,487 of CM053792.1, read as the reverse complement.
ATCAATCTTATAACACAGAAACAAAAAAATCAAAATGATATACTTTTTTGGATATGTTGTGAATTTTATTTATTTCTTTCACTTTCTCTTCATCATGTCTTCTCAAGCAACTTGATGATGTCATTTTTGACTAGAGAAGCAATGATTGGGGGCATGATCTTTTTTTTTTTTTTTTGTGATTTAGTTCCAAATAATCTGAAGCATCCATATAAGAGGGGTGTTCACTATAAGAGCCTCCATCTTGTATTGGATGGCCAGGTGTACCTCAACTCCTCTTATATGGATACATCAATCACATTGGTTCTTCTCTTTGGTTGTTGGAGTGAACTCTTCATGCTATAGTAAATACTAATACTCATCCTACTAAGTGAACATATGGGTCACTACAAGTATATCTAGCACACTTCTATCTTAGGTTACAAATGCAAGGGTCATTGCAGACAAAATACTTACTAAATACTTAGTATAAGATAGATCTCTTGTGTGTCTGCACGTAAGAAACATTCTGGCCATCCTAACATTTATGCTTTGATGCTTATGTTAACTTGGTACATTAAAAGGGATAAATGTTCTAGTCATTCTATCTTCTTGTACCTTGAATGCTTACATTTCATCTTGACAAAACTAGAACAGATGTCCTATTCATATTCACATGATTGTAATATCAGTGGGAATTGTATGACATATAGGGTTTTGTTATACACTCAATGATGATAATTGTTGAAGCTTGGTAACCAGATCTAGGGCTGCATCTACCATAGGTTTGTATTGCATACTTTACTTAGCTACACACATGATTTGATTGCAAATCTACTTCCATCCTTCATGATGTAGGATTGTTGGTCTCTTCAAAGTATCATGATTCTTCATGGCTACACAAGTGTTCAGTTCTTTGGTTTGTCCTCTCATACTCCTCGATGGGATACCTATTATTGTCAAGCAAAAACATGAAACACTACATGAGATGTTAGTCCATTCATATTTTCATTTCATCCATAAATCCATAATTCATTTCATCTACACTACATGTACAAATCAAATCAAACATGCATCCATACATCCCATCATGTTTTGCATCTCATAATCATAGCATAAACATCTCATGTACATCAAATTAAAAGACAGACAATAACAATGACATGTGCACAGGATAGTCAACTCAAAATCTCATATGTATATATCAGTATCAAAGAATATGTCAGTACAAAAATGAGCACTACTCAAGCACTGTCGATAAAAAATGATACAAAATGGTGCTGGCACACCAATGGATACATAGCTCAGAGACAAAAATCAAGTCCAGCTCTCCCTGGCACCCTCATATCCTAGAGGAGAAGGAGGTGACGACATATTTGGCTTGGCTAGTGGGTGCGCACGTCTTGAATCCCAAGCATACTATGAGAATCTGGGCAATTGCTAAGCCTCATCGGGCACCACTGTGGAGTAAGCTGCAAAGTAATAGGCTACTCAAGATGCCTGTAATCAGACCTTGTCCTATAGCTGCTCTACTCTCCACTCAACTACCTATACCTACTCCTATAGCCTAAGGATCTCTCAGTCTTGCTTGACTATCCAAGTGTCATGTATAACCACCTATATTTGCAACTCCCCTAGCTATTGAGAAGCCTACCAAATCTACTCTCTAGCCCTCATTAGTGGATCCTAGGGGCTGACAGTAGGCTAGTCCTACATCTCCTCATCTAAATGCTCAGCCTACTACTCAATCGGTGCTTGCACCTCCATGTGTGTTCTCTACCACCGACCCTGCTCCATCCCACTGCCACTTTCTCCTAGATCTAACCCCATCTATCTGAGGGGAATCTGTACCTACCTAAATTGGTGTCTCACTTGCTTTGGTGGTCCCTGTGGTAGCTGGTATAATAGTCCCTGTAGTGGTACCTATTGAGGTATTTGTGGCTTGGGAGCTACTATCCCTAATGGGTCTGTAAACCATGGGAAGGGATGTTTGACAAAATATGCTTGGCAGGCAGGCATCATCCCTACATCTGCTACTACTGGAAAACAGTCCCACTATGTTGCAACTAGGTTGTGTACATTGATCATCGACCTCCCTAGGTCCAACCTCACTGATCACCCCCACTCTAGATCTTTAGCCAATTGGTCATATGAATGATCCTCCTGCAAGATGTCTTGTGGCTGCTCGTACTATCACCATATGCGAGTGATGGGGAATCTCTCAATAATCTATGTAGCTCAGCCTATCAGTGGCCACAAGTGCAAACATCTAGCTCAGCTCCTCAAGAGTGTCATTCTAGCCCTTGGTCTCTCTCTAGGGCCACCATACGATGGATACTAGGTCATCAAGATGTTCCCTCTAGTGCTTAGTCTTCCCCAGACTTGTCTGGGTAAGCTAGCCCCTATATTTGCATATATACAGATCCATGGGCTCTCGTGCATCCTCAAAAATGGGCCTTGTCACTAGTAGGTGCTCTCATGCCTAGATCTATAAGACATAAACTCTAGTAGCCATACTCCTCTGCTCATGATAGATGATCTCGTGGAACATATGGGCGAGCATGCATTGTCCCCACCCAAATCTCTTAGGAGCATCTAGCATCCTCTGCAGTATCACACCCCAACCACACTCCAACCCATGTTGTCCTCTGTTTGGCACTAAAAAAAAACTAATGAAGATCACCAAGATTGAAGCTAATATGTGTCTTGGGCCATATGTGTGGACAAGCTAATCCCATGTGATGTCTTGCCCTATAGCCAACTCTTGCTGGAAGATGGCTTGCAATGCCTCTATACCTACTCTTGGCACTGTGTCATAGACCACTCATGGCCCATGGAATGGTATGCATAGGATCTAGTAGATGTCCTCTAGTGTGATGGTCATCTCTCCATGGGGTAGGTGAAAAGCATTCATTTTTGAATGGAAATGCTCCACCAATGTAGTCAACAAGCCGTGATTCACCAGCACTGCTGGGATTCAACATAGATATGATAATCCTAATGTATCAATATGTACCATGTTGGAACGATCCAAAATTCACAATAGAGCTTTGTAGGGTGGATAGTGGGACCTAAATGCAATGTCATCGAAGATAAACTGCACACACGACCAATGACAACATACAAATTGTCAGTCACTGCTCAAAATCCAATGAAATGACAAAATATTGAACTTAAATTGTTGAAGGTGACACTAGTTTTTCATGCGAGAAAGTGCTTTCTTGCATGATATTTCACATCTTCACACAAGAAAGCATGTTCTTGTGCAAGAAATGATGAAGCAATGGGAAAAATGTGTCCAAAATCCTGTGCATCTTGTGTGAGAGGTGGGTATCTCCTAGGCAAGATTCCCCACCAGTGTGCGTGAAGAAACATTGGTATGGTGTATCTTTGTGCCAAGACTAATTGGGTCTGTGTGAGGAAAAAAACCCTCGCACGAGGATTGATAGTGCAAACAATTAAAAACCCTAAAAATGTGCTAAATATGACTCAAAATGTGTGCAACATTAAATACAAAATGAGATTATCGATTACTCACCTGAGTTCTATAGTCTGTCAGCCGACTGTGTCATTAGGAGTGCTCAAAATGATGTGTATGCATGGGAACTACTATTCTCACCTCGGAGCTATCCTCTTCACTAAAGACAAAAGGCAAGCACAAATGATTTGAAAATGACCCTTTGGGCCCTTATATAGGGTTTTGGGCTAATTTTTCATAGTGCTTCAATTTGTGCAAGAATCACCCCCTAGCTGATTTGACTACTCTGAATCCATTTTTGGGATTGAATTTGAAATTTGACACACTTAAGTAGCTCAAAAATGCATTTTAAAATTATGGGACCAACATGATCGAACACTTGTGCAGTCCAAATTTTTTTGATACTTTGTGACTCTCGGAACCTTTTCAACTGAAAATTCTTCAAAATTTCAAACTTTATTTCCGAAAAAATCAACTCAAGTCAACTATGGTAAAATCTAGTCAACTTTTTGTCAAACTTGGCCTTCTAGATCTCAAAATCATGCTGAATTGACTCCAAATTTTCTTCTGATCATTCTAATCTCTTATATATTCTTCTAAATCTAGAATTTCTTTTGTATCTCTCGCTATACCACTCTATATCATATTTCTAGTGTGTCATCTTTCAATTTCACTCTCAAGGGGGCAGGATGACTACATCATTGAATCTAAATTTCAACTCAATCTGAATCTTCATCACTGGGGCCATCTTGTTCCCAGCTTATGTCCTCATCACTAGGGGTATCTTGTTCCCTCTATCTGGTATCATTTTTTATCTATCCTATCTTTTTGTCAACTGATCAACCTTATAACATTTATGGTCAGAGTTTGATGGACATGTATCGGGACAGTCTAAACCCTGACTCCTAAGGATCAAGCCTCATTTTGAGGATGATTATATGACTCATAATTGGATCTTGTTATCTTTTATGGACCAGTATTCAAATGTTCTATCTAGACTCCAGGGGATTAAGCTCTGTCTTAGAGATAATTCCAATTCTTCCTAAGGATTAAGCTTCATTCTGGAGATGGTCCTACCTTTTGTCAAGAATTAAGCCTCATTCTAGGGATACTTCTAAGCTCTTACTGTCAATCACTATTCAATGGATAGGTATTAGGACAAGCTAAACCTTGATTCCTGAGAATTGAGTCTCCTTCTAGGAACAATTCTATGAAATTTGACAATCTTTGTGTTATTGATCTTGGTATCTAGGTGTTCTATCTGGATCCCTTAAAGTTAAGCTCTATTATGGAGAAAACCTATAAAATGCTAATCACTTTAGGTATCTAAGTGTTCTACTTGGATTCCTTAAGATTAAGCTCCGTTTTGGAGATAATCTTTAAAAAATTATCAATTGGTCTCCATGTCATCAATTTTGGAACCAATCTTATCAACTCTAGGTATCTAGATGTCCTACCTAGATCCCTTAAGATTAAGCTCTATTCTAGAGATAATCTTTAAAAGCTTATTCATCTTAGTTATCTAGGTATTCTATTTGGATTCCTTAAGATTAAGCTCCATTTTGGAGATAATATTTAAATGCTTATCAATTGGTCTCTGTATCATCAATTTTAGAACCAATCTCATTTCTAGATCTTCACATCATGCTTTTTGATTTTCTTTGAATTGAATGTGCTACCCACACATTCATTCTAAGAGGGGAAAAATGTAACACCCCAAAATTGGCTCATTGCCATGTTAACCAATTCTGGTCTATTTGATCAACCCTAAAAGTCCTATGTCACCAGGAAATTCTGATTATGATAATCTCTACTTGACCTAAGTGTCAAATGCAGAAAATCATTAATTTGTATTAATCACTTACTTTAATTAATTCCTGAATATTCATTGAATTGGATAAATTAACCTTTTAATTGATTTAATTTAATTATAAGTCTTAATACTTTAATTAAATTAAATTCACCCCTTTTAGCTAATATACATTAGGAATTAAATATATTTGATTTAATTAAATATTCTTATTCTAATTGTTGAATTTAATTATTGAATTTAGAATACTCAATTGTGAGGTCATATTTAATTTCCTTAAATCAAATATCTTCTCCAATATTCTCTCTTTAGTTCAAAAATGGAAACTCTTAGTTGATTGAAATCAGAAAAGGAAGCAAATCAGTTAATTCCTTATTCCACTCAAAAGAAATTAGTTAACTTCCTTTTCTTGAGGAAATCTTCCATTTTAATTGAATGTCATTTCTAATCTCAACCGTTCATCCCAATTAATCTTGACCATTGGTGGATTTCGGGAATATTTAAGAGACTCCTAATTCCTCATTACAGAGATGGGAGATTGGAATCGTATTGAAGTGCTATCAAATTGATTACTCATTCTAGCTTTCATACTTGATATTTTAGCATCATTTAGATCAAAATGCATACATTTAGCTTAATTTCTCTTACGAATTAGTAGAATAAATTGCACATCATTTAGATTAACTGCATAACTACATACTTTGCATAAACCCTTCATACTAGATGGTCTGGTTGCCTAGTTCTTGATCTGAGAGCACATAGGCAAAGTCCTTCTAGTTAGAAGGCAACAAGTCACTTTGTCGAGCATCTTGGATAAACAACTCCATGTTTATTCCAAGATGACTCCATAGGTAAAGACCATGTTGAAGTGTGTGTGAGAATGAGAGGTCACATTCTGCATATACAGTAGTAGACAAATCTTCTGTAGTCTTCTGGCTCCTTTTTACTTTCTTCTTTAGTCTTTTTTGCAAACTCATCAATTCTCACATGTGCACTTTCTATGTTTCTATGAGTGGAAAAATTCAGACATTTGTATGCTTTACTTTTGTAGGAATACCTAGAAGTATACCTTCATCACTTTTTACATCAAATTTTCCTTTTCTAGATTCTTTCAAGATATAACATTTGCTGCCAAATACTTTCAAGTAACATACATAGGGTTTGTAGCCATAACATAGTTCATAGGGAGTTTTGTTTGAGTCCTTCTTCAACTAAACTCGGTTTAAAGTATGAATTGTAGTGTTGATAGCTTCCTTCTAGTATTTGATAGAAAATTCTTCTTAATCATTAGTGTTCTTGTACAATCCTTGATGGATCTATTTCTTCTTTCAGCTATTCCATTCTACTCAGGAGTACCAGGGGTTGATACTTGTCTTTTGATACCTCTTTCAATACAGAAATTTTTGAATTCATTTGAGATGAATTCACCACCTCTATATGATCTTAAGCATTTCAATCTTTTTCTAGTTTCTCTTTCTACTCTAGCTAGATACCATTTGAATTTCTCAAAAGCTTCTAATTTTTCTTTGAGATACATAACAATCATCATTTTAGAATAATCATCAACAAAAAGAATTAAATTTTTTTCTCCACTATAAGTTTCTATTCCAATGGGTCCACATAAATCAGTATGCACAATTTCCAAGACATATTTTGACTGATAGTTTTTTCTTTTAAAACTAGTCTTTCCCATTTTACCAATTTGGCAACTTTTGCATAATCCAACATCAGGTTTCTTCAAACTAGGAAGACCTCTTACCCTTCTGAGTTTGTTAATTTTGACAATATTATAAAAGTTTACATGACATAGCCTTTTGTGCCATAGCCAATTTTCTTCTACTTGATAAAAAAAGCATGAACAATCACCAAGATCAAGATAAAATAGTTTACCTTTTATTTGCCTGCTTGATCCAATCAGATTTCCTTAGTTATCTAACACTCTTGCTTTTCCATTCATGAATTCTACCTTGAATCCAATGTTGCTTAGCTATGCCACACTCAGTAAATTATGTTTTAGTCTTTCAACCCAATAGGAATTGTCACATACTAGTTCATTGGTCAATGAGATTCTGCCGTTTCCTTTTATGCAACAAGGTTTATTGTTTCCAAACCTTACACTACCTCCATCATAGTGTTCAAAATGTTCAAACTTAGTTTTGTCTCCAGTTATATGGTGAGAACATCCACTATCTATGATCCATGTGTCATTTTTGCTAACATGAGAGACAAGTGCCATATTCTCTCCTTCATCATCAGATTCATCTTTTACAACAATATACACTATTTATTTTGTTCTCCTATATTCTATCTTGATCATCTGTAATGTCTTTCGTGAAAACTACAACATATCATGAATATTTGTCTCTAACATGCTTAAGAATAAAGAAAGATGGATCATTAAGATATCTAGACCTTCTTCTCATCAGGGAAACACATAAAAAACTCTTCAATACCTAATCACCTAGCCATTGGACTGGTGCATTGCTTATATGATTTCCTGCATCAGGTTAGCTCAAAGGAATGATGAGAAGAAAGACTATCCTATGAGTGATCTGGACTCAGACTCAAGACATTGACACTTGACTTGACTCAAAAGCCTAGAGCAAAAAGATATGAACTGAAACTTGGGCAACAAGTACTCGGGAAAGCTGAGAAGTAAGTAATCTAAAGGATACTTATACATCATACTTGGACACAAACTCACTTTCATCCCAATGAATTTAAGTTTTATAAATGTAGGACTAAAACTTGGCAATAGTATACATCATAGAATGTCACATAAACTAATTTGACTAAGCTTTGACCTTTGAAATTATTTTACCATGCAATTTTCTTGACTATGTCGACTTATCTAATTGTTCACCATTCTTTATGTATAATGACATACAAAAGGATTTAAACTCTATGCTCCTAAACATATATCCATGAAGCTTTGAGATTATTTTAGTAATGATTCCCTTAGGTGTGCACCTCAAGATATTTATCTAATGGCTTGCACGAATCCAAAAACTTATTGTGCTATTCGAATAACCTTCTCTACTTTTCATATTAGTCAAAACTTATTATTTGATCTCCTCATAATTTGTGTATATAAGAATGGTGTAGAGATATGATGTTTTTTCCATCAATGACAACACTTCATCCTTTATATTGTGTCTCTTTCCATCTTTCCAACAATCTTCCCCTTTGACATTGATGACAACACTTAGTGAAAAATTGTCTAAGTAACCCAAAACAAAATATACACTTCCAAATCTCAAAAATATTCTTATATTTCTAAAATGATCTTCATAAGCTCCCCCCTATATATATCTTCATAATTTTTTCACTTCCACACATTCCCTTTGACATCATTTGAAAATGGTTTAATCATAACTCTAATATACCAATCAAACACCAACTCCAAAAGCTCAAAAATACTAAACCAATCAACGAAAAAAATCTTGCTAACTTACATCATTGCGGAAATGTCTACATTATTAGCCTTTAGCATTTGTAAATCTGCATCCCATCCTTTCTTCAAGCTACTCAAAACTAACACAAGGGCATTGAATATGTAACCAACCACTTCTTTCTTTAACAAATTAATAGGTTCTAAAGCTTGTATTGCTTATTGATTCTCTTTCAAAGAATAAACAAGTGTGTGAAGTTTGATAGCTATTGTATTTCTTATCTCTTTTACTTTGGTTATCATTTTTTTGTCCCTTTTTAAGCATGTCATTCTATCAAGTGGGGGACTCAAATATTAATAGAGGGTATGATCACTTGCATGTAATCAATCTTTTATGCAATATTATCCATCTGGCATGCACATTCCTTTATTTGACTTTCAAATATCTACCACAAATTTATTAATATAAAGACATGATATGTAAATATTGCTACATTCAGAGATAGCTTATGTTATCTTCTCCATTGGCGTACTTGAACTCACTCTATCATAAGAAATCATCTTCTTGAGTTTCTCAAATATCTTTTCATCAAACCCTTTCATCACTTTGATTTCAACATACTTTCCAAAGGATTTAAATTATAAGATTGCCTCATTAACCCCCTAAGCTACATTGATGGGGTGTCTACAATATTATTTTTATGAGATGGTATCATCCTTACTAAGATGTTGGAACTTCATTCATCAATTGAAAATCTTTTAAATGAATTTATAACACATCCTCTTTTTCTTTTTCTTTTGCCAACTTTGAAAAAATATACTTCTCATATGGGGAAAGTGTAGCAAAGTCTAGGTCCTTGAAATATATACCTATAGAACATGAAATTCTTTCCAACCCCATGAATTGACATCTTATGGTGTCTCTTGCTTGTATTATTTCCTTACCATTGTCAATACCTTCCTTGTTGTATTTTTCTATACTTGGGCATTCCTTGAACATTGGAAGCATTGTATTTAGAGGTTAAATTGCCTTTGCAATTTGAATATGCCCATCTTTATTCTCCCTTTTCTCCTTCCCTCCTTTTTTCATCCTTTTCTTTCTTATTTTCTTCCTTCCTCTATTTTGTCATTATTTCTTTTTTGCCTCTTTATTCCTTTCTTATTTTCATATCCTCCCTCTTTATTGCCCCATATCCTATCCTTAGGGATTTTTATTTCTTGTATCTTGTACCAATTTTTTTTATGGGTATTTTAGGAACATCAATATTTCTTGTCACAACTACTTCCACTTGTGCAACTTGCATGATACTAACCTTAGGAGATTTTACTTGCGTATTCTTGGTCATATATGGTGTGAATTGCACACATGCAATTTGCACTTGTACATCTTTCACCCTTTATTTTGGTTTGTGTTTACTACACAATATTAGATTGACCTTTCTATTCCAATGTGCTCTTCTTTGATGGATCAAGTGATGGAGATGACAAATGTACATCTTGTTTATCTATTATAACTTCATATTCTTTCTTCTCTAGATATTTCTAAGTTATTATTTTCTTGGTCTCTTCAATTTTCCTTTTTGTTTTCCCAATCATTGTCCTATACATTCCTTCAACTCTGTTATCTCTAAAATATTATTTTCATATAAGTTATAATTCTTTGCACCTTAGTATTAGATATTAAACAAAAAATGTCAAAAGTTACTTTTTACCTTAACTTCTTATCTTCTTCTAAGGCATACGCCTTCCTTGCAATACATATGCCAAACACTCTCTTAGGAACTTCAAATTTTAATTTCAATGACATGCTTCTTGAATCTATATAAATACTTGATCATTGAATCTTTAGTTTCTCTCTTTCCCTCATCATTATTATTTTTTCATTAAATTTGGGCACTAAGTTTAATGTTCCTTCAGATGATATGATCTTACAACAACCACTGACATACCATGCTTATCAAATAAAATTTTTCCTCTTTACTAATTTGGTATGGTTCATCTCTTATAGGCTTTCCTTGTAATGTTTGTGATGCAATATATTTTTTGTATTTCTAAAATGTAGTAGAAGACTCATCATTTTCTAAGTATATATTATCATCTTCAATAATGTCATACTCTTTCTTATCATCTTTCTTTTTCCTAATTGGCCTTCTTGTCTCGGTAGGTATACTATCAATTTTCTTCTCCACTTCATTCTTTACTCATGTTTTCATCTTCTCAATTGTTTTCATCTCTTCTAATTTTATTTTGGGTTCTCTTGTAGAAGGTATTATTGTTGTTTTCTTAGTAGGTAGAAGAGGTTTCTCAGGTTTTAAAATTGAACTCTTTAGCTTTCTAGAGGTGGATGGTGGAATAATAATTTACATGCACTAACTATCTCTTTAAAGGTTCCTAACTTTCCAGTTGTCTCATCACTTGGTTCTTTCAACAAAGTGTTTACATATAGAACCAATTTATCTTTAATAACCTCATACCCCATTAGTAGCATCCAAGATGTTCTAGGCTCTAGAACATCCATTAGGTACTGATATGTTTCAACCATAGAACATATTGTGTCCCTATATCATTCAACCAAAGATTAGGGAATTATTTCCTTGGAATGCATCGAGATTTGGAAAGTTTTGAGGTAGTCCCATATAGTTCCAATTCTAGTATTTTCATTCATCTCATCCATTAAAGTAAAAGTTTGTGCTGCAATTGGTTTTTGATTTGACCAATGAATCATGCCATTTCTAAGAAACTATTTCGTGGAGTATAAGAATAGATAGAAAATAAAAGTACCATACCTAAAAAAATTCCTCATGTCTTTCTTTTTACTTTCAAGATTGTCAATAAATTGTAGCTTCATTAGTTCACATAGATCACACTTATTCCCCTCTAACATTTCATATGCTTTAAATATTGCTGACACAAGAGCATAACTTTCCCTTTGGCATGATCGACTTTATAACCAATGATTATGGAAGAAAACTTAACATCATTATCAATTATGTCAATGATTAACATTCCCCTCTTGTCTTAGATAGATCCAATGACATTATGGACTTCATCCTTCTTGACTCCCTGTATTTTTGGTATTCCTCCTTGTGCACATAGTCCCATCATAGTTTGAATAGATTCTTTTTTGATTCTGAAGGGATGTACATTAGTTAGGCACATGAGCTCACCATGAATTCTTCTTAGTACATACTTAATACAACCAACAATTCCAACATGTGGAAAACTATCAAAATTGTCCAAATTCATTTGCATGAGGTTTTTAAATTTGGTTTCAATCTATAATTATTATTTGAGTTGACCAACTTCATAACAAATATTTTTTTAATTTAATCTCCACCAAGGTCATCAATTGGACAAATGTATGTATGTCCTAGTATCCTTGCAACGTATAACTTTGTAGTGTATGTTTGAGAAAGAACCATTCAAATCATCTTCAACATCCTTATATATATATTTATTTAATTCATACCTAGATTTCCTTAACTTCCAAAACTTGTGGGGATTTCATTTCAAATAATAAATTTTTAGAGAGGAATCTATAGAATTACCTTTTTCACAATTCTCGGATTTCATTGCAAATTGCTTGGTTAGATTATTCATTTTTTGCTACATTGCCTTTAGAACTCTTAAATATGGTTCTTACATATGTGATATGAAAAATGAAGCTTAAATATTAAAAATTTCACACCTTTCACCTAATTTATGTTTATAATAAATGCACTTATACTAATTCTTTTTGGAGACCCCTTTCTCTCTATATTTGTAAAAACCCTTGACCACACATCTTCACTTCTAATTAAAATTCTATGTTTTAAATCCTCAATCTCTATCTTGATCTCTTCTATCATAAAAATTCCTAAAAAATTCTAGTTTTCTTTATTTTCTCCCCCCTAGGACAAAGGCCTCTTTCATTTATATGAGAGATTAGCAACTTTAGATCCATCCATAGACTCTTGCGTTGCATATTTCTTTACCCATATTTGCCTCATATCCTTGTGAACTTTCTCAACATCAACTTTTATCTTTCCTTTTTCATGAGAAGACGTGTTCTTATCCATGTTTCCCAATTTTTTTTGTTCATATTAATATTTTCTACTTTCTTAGAATGGTTATTGATGATATTTAGATAGTATTGAGCTAGATGTCCAAATCTATTGCATTTTATACAAATAAGCTTTCTTTTCCCTTGATTCTTCATTATATTACTTCTAGTTCTACAATCTCTTAATATGTAACCAAATAAATTACAAGCATAATATCTAATCATGTCATGGTTAGTAAGATGGTTATTCAATCTGCTTCTACCTTTACTTTTCCTATGACCAAAATTTTGACATTTGAAACATTGACCAAAATTGGTATATGATTGTGGTCTATTTTATTCCTACAATTAATGGCTAGATGTCCAAATTTATTATGGTTAATACACTTTCCACTAATTCTTTTAGCATTAAGTTTTTTTGTAGGTATCTTCTTTCTTTTCTTTTTGTTAGTTCTAGAACTATATTGTCTTGACTTTGAACTTTAACCCATCTCAAATCAAATCCCACTCTTTTCATTAGTGAATATATGTATAGCAAGTAGTGAATCAAGATTTGTAGTGCTAGTCACAGACTTCTCTTTTTAGTAATTTGCAATCACCAATTCATCAAAGAGTTCTTCTTCAATGTCCTTATCCTCTTATAAAGTTTTGATAGGCCCTTTGCACTCATCAGATAACTTTTTTGATTCATTAGATTTCTCTTTTAGAGTTTGTGTCATAATATTTTCATTATTCATTTTTGTTTTTAATTTCCTTAGTGAGTCTTATGTTGATTACTTTCATTTAATTTTTTAAATCTTCATTACCTCTCTTAAGCCTTTCACATTCCTCAATTTTATCCCTAAATTCTTATCTCATTTGGTCATCATTTGAGTTCTCCAATAGTTATCTACATAATTCTCTTCTCCCAACCTTAGCTTGCTAACCATCCTTTTAGTTTCCTAATGAAAATCTCATCCTCTCTTTATTTCCTTTGCAATTTTTGAATTTATAAATTAGATTGGTCTAGGTCATTGAAGAAAATAGTAAGTTGTTCATTCAAACTTGATTCTATGTTTCCTTCCTGGGTCTCTCTTAAGTTATTATAACTTTCCAAGGGTCCATGGTCTAATAATAATTGTTGGAAAGAGGAAACACTGGAGTGTGGGGGGGGAGGTGTGGGAGGCAGGGTAGGTGAAGCCATTTTCTATCAATTTCAACAATCTTCAATTAGTTCACATATAGCTTAAAATTTGACCTAAGAAGCCATATGCATGAGCATAGAGTAAACATAAGAAAAACCATAACAAACTATTTTTTATCATGGAATCCAAAATAGAGTGAAAAAAATAGTAGGGATGATACCCGCAATAAGACTTATACATTTTGATAAGTATAGATTATTATAATGTGAAGAATGCACTTGCATTTAGACACACTTCTTAGAGCTCACTACTCAACTTAGCCTTGGATACCCACCCTAAGGAAGTTATATTGACTTACAATTACAATTATATCATATGAATACAATGATTTAACAAAATAGAATATGACTATGTCTAATTACAATTCCATGTAATTACAATCAAAATATATGATCCCGTAGATTCAATAATTTCATTTCAACTCTACTCTACATCAAATAACTATCTCACATCTAAAACCCTTACAAAAAACTTGCTATTGCACCCAATTATATATTCAACAATTATAAAACATTATCCAACCACATTTTCCTAATTTTCTCAATAAATTATATACTTGCACGATCTGTAAATCGTCTATTTATGTTGACCTAAAATATTCTTAGGAAATATAAACTATTTTTTATGTATCTGCCAAAATTGGAATCCAAATCCATAATCATCTTCATATAAAAATTGGTATACATCACAGAATGTTGGCTCATTTGATTTGACTCAGTTTTAACCCTTGATTTTTTTACCATGATACATCATATGATTATCTTGACTATGTTGGCATGTCTAATTATTCTTCATTGTTCTTTATGTATATTGACATACTGAGGGCTCTAACTTCTACGTACCAAAATATCTATACTTGAAACCTTGGGATATGGTATTAGTATAATTTAGTAGTGGTCCCCTTAGCTATTTACCTAAATATATTTGTAATATCCCCCCTAATAGTGGAATTTGATTATAATAGTTAGAATAAAAATATATAAACACTTCAAAATCGTAAGAGACAATAATTATAATATAACAAAGTTATCAGTAAGAGACTATGATAACTATAAGATACTTAAATATATTGATAATTTATACTATATATATATATATATATATATATATATATATATATATATATATATATATATATATATATATATATATATATATATATATATATATATATATATATATATATATATATATATATATATATATATATATATATATATATATATATATATATATATATATATATATATATATATATATATATATATATATATATATATATATATATATATATATATATATATATATATATATATATATATATATATATATATGACATGAAATAAACATAATAGATAATATTGAATAATATTATTGCATTTGATAGATACTCTAATTAATATAATTAATTATTATTATATAATATAACAATCAAGAGTCACATCGCATTGATGAAGGGATATGAACAAGTGTAGGCTCATGTATATAACAAGCATGGAAACCTATCTAAGAAAATAGGAGGATTGAGATATGAAGAGGAATTTGACTTGTATATGAAACTTCCATGCTACAGATAAATTTGTGCATAAATAACAACATAACTACCTCTGAAGCAGACATAACCAGAACAATGACTATGAAAAATACCAAGCCAAACCAATGAATAATGATCTGCACATAGCCAAGGATAAGAACTTATAGATGGAGGGATTATATATCAATGATAGAAGATATATGCATTAGAGTGCATCAGATGCAGATTTCTCAAGAGAATAATATCAAAGTTGGAAAATAAACAAGATAAATAGTAGGGATGGAGCTACTAGTAATTAATAGCTATCACCCAACTCATTGACATTAAATGCTAGTCATGGCTACATTAAGGACTATGGAGAAATGCATGAAGACTTTATCCATCATTCAACCTTTGTGTTTGCAGATACCAATAACCAAGTGATTGTCAATAACCATTGGAAGCAGATGTGAATTCATGACTAGTTAGAAGAATAAGACTCACAACTATTGTGAAATAACAGAGGGAAGAAGATTATTGAACATTAAAATATAGAATTGACTGCATGTGATGGAGGAGGACATTGATGTTCATATATAGAAGATCATAGGGGAGAAAAAAAAATCAGTACTATATGTTACAAGGAAGTAAATGATTTAGATAAGATACACCAAGACAACAATAGTGGATGAGGAGTCAAGATGATAGGCATTGAAGGGAAGAAAAAATCAATAGAGATCAAACAAAGAACAATATGATAGAAAGATAACAAACAATATAATCTGAAAAAACTTGGAAGCATGAGCAAAAAGAAAAGAAAGACATATACAATCACAAGCAATACCCATCAAATGACAATAAATAACAAATGAAACATCACAATATACAAGGAAAAGAGTTTGAAAATCTATATTAAGTGTATCACCTAATCTAGTAGTGTAATAAAGGAACACTAACTACTAAAAAGCATTCAAAAAACTAAATAAGCTAACACTTATGATAGAACCAAGTTATCACCAAAAGGAAGGAAAACCAAGAATGGTAAGCTCCTTGGGCATAACCTATGATGATAAAGCTATGTCCTTGATGGATAGTAGATGTATGCTCATGGTGTGCCCAAGCTTCCAATAGGTGGGGGGTTTTTACCAAGTGTGTATATGGATGAGGGTTTTAACAATGAAGGTATGGATAGATTTCAACATTATGATGGTATTTTGGTAATTTTTAGGCTCTCAAAAGAGCATTATAAGTTTGCATAAAAGTGGATTGATGGATTATGAGAGGAAAGGACTTTATTTATAGGCTAAGGGGTAGTGAAATGGAGGGTCAGGATGCAAGGATGGAAGAATGGTGAGGGAGGGCTAAGATACTTTGAAAGGGAAGCACATGGATTGTGCTTGTTTAGAGCTAATAGGGGAGTGACACTTGTCACAAGGAGGATGAGTGTGAGAGGATGGGATAAGGGTTGGTCAAAGGGAGTAATGAGGGAGGATGAGTGTGCAAGAGGGATGTAAGAGACACAAAGAGGGATGTAAGAGGAATTAATGGTATGTAAAAGCCATTAATGCTCTTGGAAAGGGATGGAAGAGGATAAGGGAGACTTGTTGACTTTGGCTTGTGTTAGCAAGTCTTAACCCTTGCTTAAAGTTGAGCATATGTTTAGGAGGAGGATTAGACTTAGCTTAGGAAGGGGGTTAGGGGGCAAGTCGCTTAATTTTGATGGGATGGGTTAGTTAGGTGGCTAAGTGAGATTAGTATGGGTGAATGGGTTGGATTAGGGGTAAAGGTTAATTTATTAAATGATTTATTTAATAAATAAAGGATGTGGGATTAAATTAAATAGATTTGGGGATTTATTTGATTTAATAGAGGAATAGGTATTCAATTGATAAATTGATTTTGGGTTTCATTTGATTTTATCATTTAGACTATAGTTAATTAAATAAATTAATTTACTTGGGAATGATGATTAATTAATTAATAAATATTTAATCAATAATGTCCTAGGAGATGACTAAATACAATTACCTATTAGTGTAATCAGATTTAGGTGTCTACATTTTGCCCCTCTTTGACATAGTGTTGGAACAATATTATTTAAAATAAGTTTGAATATAAATGACGTAAAGAAGACTTTTTAAAGCAACATGGTTGCCCAAGTTTAAAGTAGAAGAAGAGAGAATGGACTGCATGATGCCCCCTCAAGAAGGTGACAAGGAGAGAAGGTGAGGCCCGAAAACTTCTTGAAAAGTACAAGAATAAAGGGCTAGTAGGAGGACTAAGAGTGGCTAAGAGAGGGGGTTTAAGGAGGCTCATACTCTCACTATGGGAGAATGATACAAAGGAAAAACTTGCACACAAGGATAAGTGATGGTTAAGAACACTAGTTATAGGGGGAGGGGGGATGGTGATTGGTTGTTTGAAATTGAGCCCAGGGAAGTGATTTGGAAGATGGTAAGGTTGGGGAGATTATGATTCTAGGATTGGTGATGAGACTAAGATTATGATTTATGCAGGAGTTATGATTATGATTTGATGCAAGAGCTATGAATATGATTGATGCAAGATTAGATACTATGGGATTGATAGATTGGCTAGATCATGATGACAAGATTGATTGGATGGGATGCTTGGATAGGAAATGATATTTTGATAAGATAGGATTCTTGAATAGGATGGGATGTTTGGGATGCTTGGATAGGATGGGATGTTTGAGATGCTTAGATTGGATGGGATGCTTGGATAGGATGGAAGTGTGAAGTAATCCATTGAAGCTTGAGCATGGGGATGTTCCAAAGGGGAGCACCACCATGTAGTTGAGCACTTTATTTGATATAGGAATATTAGGTATATGCCAAGCTTACTATGAACATCAAGGCCTTTGTACAATTATTACATAGGACTGACATGAAACAAACACGCAAGGATTACCCCAACATCACACATGAATCCTAGAAGAATCAGAGTGGAAACAATACCGGGTAACCCACAAGAAGACAATATTTCCCAAGTGCACCATGTAACCACAAGTGATCACATGTTTATACTATGCAAGGGTTATATTTGACTGACTCACAAGAAGAAAAGAAGATGAAAAAGACTTGATCAAAACCTTTCTCCTAAATTGCCCCATTCATAGCACACCATGATATAAAAGATAGAGGTGACCTTGAGGAGCGAACAACCCAAATCACTTGGAAGAGACACTTTAAGAATCAAACTTGAAATCTCAAAAAGAAAATAAATCAAAAGAAAATGTAAATCCATAAAAAGGTTAACCTTTTTCCAAAGAGATCAGTAGGACTGGATATTGACAGACCAAGATCAAATGAGAGGAAGGATGCATCCTACAAGGATCTATCGGTAATATCAAGGACTAGGATGAGTTGGGCAATCATAACATTTTTAGGAGAACATTTTGATGACAAAGGATCTCGTACAAGGATTTGCTAAAGTAACTAACCAAGATAATTGCAATTTGCAATCAAGCATGAACTAACATGAAGAGAGGAGAGATATAAAATGGTACCAAGCTAAGGACTAACACATAAGGAATATATAGCTGAAAGACCAAAGTATGTACAAGGGATTACTATACAAAAAGCTCACATGATAGGATAGTAGTAGGAAAGATAAAGATGAAGAGATAACAGATAAAGAGATCAAGATGAGGAGATAGAGGGAAATATTAGGATAAGGAGATAGAGGGGATGAAAATCTTGGGATGGGAAGATAGTGGATAAAAAGCTTAAGATGAGGTGATAACGAATGAAAGCTTAAGATAGCAGATGAAAAGATTGGGATGAGGAGATAGCAAATAAAGTGTAAGATAAGGAGATGGTAGATAAAAAGCTCAAGATGACGAGATAGTAGATGAAAATCTCATGATGAGAAGATAGTGGGGGTAAAATCTCAGTATGAGGAGTGTTGGGACTCAAAATTGCATGCTCATTTTGAGTCACAAGTTGAAGAAATTTTGAAATCTAGCTCCTATCAATGCTTTTTGTGCATATGTAACCGACTGTCATTTGAAGGCCTAGGTGGTGTTTTAGTTGTCTAACACTCTTTATTTGGCATATTCATGTGTTTCATATTGTTATTTTGTCATCCAAATTGATTCAATGAAGTCACATTTTGAGCGTGTCATATTTCACAATTCTACCTAAGTGTCAAATAGTGTACAGTAGCCCAGTTTTCTTTTGAATATATTTTACCCAAAATTTTTTCATGCTTGCCACTTTGGAATTGTTTAGTATGCATATTGATGAACCTACATTTCAATTTTCAAGTCATTTTGATATGTTTTGACTAGTTTTGAATCCCTCAAAGTTGATTACTTATCTCTGTCATGCTGATGCATATTGCCCAAAAATTTGGGAAGCCCTGTTTGACCAATTATAACTTTGACCTAGTTGACCATACAAAGAAAATTCCTTTTGCATTGCATTTTATAGGTCACACACTTGCTACACTCTAGATTTGAGCTTGTGATGAATCTATTTGATCAATTTTCAAATGTGATTTCGAATGCAATTTATAACTTTTACCGGTGTCATAAAATGTAGATGGGTCGGTACCCCTGTTTAGGATGTTAGAACTTGAAATCAAATGGTTTGTTCTGCTACTTTCTACTCTAAAAATACTTCAAGTGTACTAGTTTGTAAATCTTAATGAATCTATCTACACACTTTCCCAGGCTTGTTCCATTTGCAAAAACCACTATTCTGATGATGTTTCCAGTCCTACAATTCTAAGTAGCCCACTTCACGTACTTGCCAAACTCACCTCGTTATTCATCATTAGAACAAATCATAGAATTACTTTCTTCTCATGGAAATGGACTAATTCTCTAATTTTTGAGTTTTCAAGCATCTGTTTGTCCAGTTTTTGAAGCCAAAACCAAACACACTTTCTAGTTTTCTGACATGTTTGTCTGCAGGCAGTTTCAACTGGGCAACTTCAAATGTCAATATCTTTTGACCCAGGTGTTGTCATGATATGAGATCTGATAGGATGCAATATTTTGGAACAAAATATTAGCATGTCAGCTTTCAAGGCCCAGTTATATGTTTGAGTCAATTTTTAAAGTCATTTTTTAGGCCTCCTTGTTAGTGGATCATAGTTTACAGATGAGCGATAAATTTGATTTTAATGATGATTCAATGCTCAGTTTTGATTTCAGTCAATTTGAGAAGTTTAATTGATCACTTTACAATGTCAATTGTTTGAAAATGGAATGTTTTTAGCTAGAACCACTTTGGGGTATGACTGATTCCATCAGACAGATGAAGATTGTGTGCAAATAAAGTCTTTGAAAGAGAAAAGAAAATGGAGGAAAATAGAAGACAGAGAGAGGAGGCCAAGTGCCAAGTAGCTATTGAAAAGATGTCTATGCTAAAGAATCAAACAAAAGGGCATGGTAATGATATGCCTACTAGTTTCAGAAACGATGATGTAGTAGATTCCAACTCATCTATGGAGTGATTCAAGGCAAAAATTTGATTGGAAATCCACAGGCCATGAATGCTACAAATTATCTTGCTACTATCCTAGCATTAGAGCTTAAAGATTAGCATTTATTTATGGAAAATCATGATAATATGGAAGACACTTTTGTAGGAAGTAGTTCAACATCACAAGAGAGATCCTCATTGCATAGTGGAAATCTTATAGAAATTGGAGCAACAAGATGTTTGTCACAGAATGACAACTGTTGTGATATTAAAGCTAAGAGGAAGAAAAGAAAGGATTTTCATATGGACCTAGATTTACTAGTAAATTATGAACATGAAGCTATTATTTTTGTTAAGAAACAATTGGGAGAGGAATACTGAGAATATGGTCCACATCTCAGTGTGCAATTTCAAACCATTCCTCCTGGTTCCTTTGATGCTCTGATGGAGCCTTACTACCATGGAAAAACTGATGCTATTGATGATCTCCAAAACAAGTCAAATCTGGTGAAGGAACAAGAAGCAAAAAAAGTTTTCAGTTCACATAGGTTCCATGTTCCCTATCCATGCTGAAAGAGAAGATCCACACATGAGAGATGGAAGTCCATGTTGAAGAGTAGGTCATCCTCTCACAAGGGGAGCTTCACCCAACTCCACAAGAAAGGGAAGATGGCAGCTTCAATGTAAAAGGCCACAACATAAATATGAGCCCCATGTTGAGGAGACTAGACCATAGTTAGAAATTGGTGGTGGTAATTGAGCAAGATCCCCATGCAAGGAAAAGACAAAGGAGTGGCAACAAGTTTCTTGAACCACAGGGACATAGAACATTCATAGCAATAGGGCAATCTACAAAAAAAATGTCGCAACATAAAGGAGGTCCACGCAAAATACATAGCACCCATGCTGAAGAAGATCTGGACGACTAGGATGAAGCTCTATGGACAAGGAGTAGGTTCATTGAGAAGCAAGAGGCATGTTACAAAAGTAGGTCTACCACTTTATATCCAACATTTATCTGAAAAGAGGTCTTTCTAGTTTTTAAAAACCATGCACACTCAAGGTGATTGTGTCTTCAAAGACACACATTTGCAAAAGAGAGGCATAGCAGATTTGTGGAAGGGCCCATCCACCATGGCATGTTAAAGTCAATAGGTTTTGACCAAACTCATGCAAAATGAAAGCTGCCACATGGCACAAATAGGAGGCCATTCATAATATCGACAATTGAAAATAGAGGATTCACGATATTACGACTAGTTGTGAGATCAAAGGAAGAGTGGTGAAGGCCTATGATCTTACAAAATTTGTAAGATTATAAAGATGATTTTCAATGTGGGATGATGCTACGATGGGGCCCGGTGTATGATCAGGAGGCATAAATTTAAGATATGAGATGTTATGATTTCATCGTAACATCGGGTTGTCAAGTGGTTGAAGAGGTCAAATGTTGATGTTAAGATCTCACGATGGGAGATATTTCAAAATTTAAATGTAATTTGAAGGTGGGGCCCACTTGGGCATTTCAACCAATGGAGGTTTGACAAGTGGTATTGGTTGATTGGGGGAAAATAAAGGATAATATAAAAAATCAAAATTTAGAGATGTATCAATGCATAAAGTTCAAATGATTGAAAGATTTAAATGAATTTAAGTTTTTATATAGTTGTGACTATATAAATCATTTAAATTTTTTGATTTTAGCTCTGTTCATGGCCCAAGGCCTAAAATTTTGAAAGGGATATGCAATGTAATAGATTGACAGAACCAGAAAAAGACAAATTTTCCATTTTTATAGTCAAATTTTGTATAGGTATTCACTGGAAGAAGCTACAGGAGGATTTGTAATTTTGGGGGCTCTTTAGTGATAAAGTGCAGATTTGATGTTTTCAAAGGGAAATGAAACTAGATATAGTAAGATTTGCATAAAATTTGATTTCATCTATTATGAAGGATGATTTGATTTTTTTTAAAGGCAGTTGGGAGAAATGAAGAGTTTTTTGATAGTACAGTTGAATTTCATGGCAAAAGAAGATGTGACAAGCCAAGATCATATTTAAAGCTCCAGCTTAGTTTATGATGTATTTTTGATATTTCTCCAAGGGATATTCTACTGATTGCTTTTAGGGACATATATAAGATATTTTTACATCATTTATGGTTTTAATTATATGCAGATGAAGGAAGATCAATTTCAACAATAATTAGTTTGAGGACAATTTTAGTGGGACACATGTCAGTTTTAGATGGCAATTCTAAAAATTTCTTCTCCTCTATAAAATCTTTTCCTCTACTTATTGTAGGGGTTCAAATTTTTATGACTAGTGAGACCACAAGGTTGGCTCTAATTCTAGAGTTGTGATACCATGTTTCTCAGTATTTTCCTCTATTATGAACAACAATATTGTATTTCTTTTGAAGTATTGTATACTATATAGTCATTCCTTGGTGTTCTTTTCTAAGTTTTCACATACATATGATGTACTATTTTCAATGAGATTAATACAAGAGTTTCAATTTTATTAGTTTCATTCTGATTCTCATCTCCTTCCTCTGTCATCTGCAATCTTTTCTATTTAAGAATGAAGATTTTAAACTCAAATATAATCCCTTGGGATTGTATGTTTGGATAGGTTTTCTATTGGAACAAAGAAGCCTATTTACTTTGACTGGGTTGTGGTTTTCACCAGGAGGATTCTACAACAAGTATGAGAGTTTTTATGAAGATAGATGTCTATTTTCAAGTCAGATAGATAGATCACATGTTTAGATATATGAGTATACTTTAGATGTCCATTTGTGTGTTAAGGTTTAGTTGATACCCAATGGATAAGGGACTGGTCAACTTAGAGATTACATGTTCTTGTTGTTGCATACCTGGGTTATGTTGAGATCCAAATCTTTAATTGAATATCTTTTCCCTTTATGTTTAAAGAATTGAAAGAGTTTCACTCAGTTGGTTTATTAGGTTAATGTTCTCTGTTATTAGATATTTCACACTCATGAATGCTTGCATAAACATATAAGATTAAGGGGTTTTATCTATTATCTAGATTTAGTTGTATGCCTTACACTGGTACCATATAAAGAATCTAAGGTCCACCCACCTAGGTCTTGCAGATCCTGAAGAAGAAGAAGGAATTATGCCTTATAGTTGGCCCAAGATCAGTAGTCAAGTGCATCCATTATAGGAATTTTCTAGCCTAAGATGTAATGGTTTGGTTTCTTGGTTATTTTTAAATCTGTTAAATTAGGAGCCAACAAGGAGAGATAGGGGGTGAAAAGCTCAGGATTAAGAGATAGCAGATAGATTGTAAGATAAGGAGATTGAGGGGATGAAAAGCTAGGGTTGGGAAGATAGCAAATGAAAATCTTGAGATAACGGATGAAAAGCTCAGGATGAGGAGATAGCGAATGAAAAGCTTGGGATGAGGAGATAGCAGATGAAAAGCTCAGGATGAGAAGATAGTGGGGGTAAAAAGCTTAGGATGAGAAGATAGTAGAGAATAAAAAGTGCAGGATGAGGAGATAGCAGGAAAGCATGGGATAAGGAGATAGAAGAAAAGCATGAAATAAGGAGATAGAGGAGATGAAAATATTGGGAGAAGAAGATAGTGGATTGAGGGTGGATAGGGTGATGGGGATAAGGGAATGATATACTTGAAGACAAGGAGTGGGAAGGATGCATCCCAATGATGAGGATTGGGGTGTGACCAAGGCTATAAACAAGGTTGGGTAGAAGATTAAGAATGGTGATTGGATGAGTTAAAATATGTGCAATGGGATGGTGCAGTTGATGGTAGATTTATAGGAGCATGAAGATAGGAATGGATGACATTGGGGTATATGGGGATAGCCTAGAGCTAGATACCAATGACAAGATATGTACCAAGTGATGGAAAGAGGGATAGATGGTGGGAAGTGCAAGGATAGAAGAAAAGGGTATGACTGGTAGAAGGTTGGATAGAGGAATGTGAAAAGATAAGGATTGGGAGATGAATGGTTCTAGGGATGACAAGATGAAAATAGGGCTTGAATGAGGGGATGGAAAGACAAACATGACATGATATCCAATGAATATAGTGCTCCTAGTTATATGTTATATATGAGGAGGTTTTATAAGGGGTGGGATAGGATGGAGGGTTGGAGGATAAGATGATAAGGGAGATAGATGGAATCTAGGATAGGAAAGTTGAATGAGGTAGAGGGTAAGTATGATGGGTGGATGAGGCCGATGGAGGGATTATATGGAAGGAAGAGTGGGTGGATAAAGGAAAGGTGGATACAAAATTTGAGTGGGAATGAATGTCAAAAGGATAACAAAAAGCATGTATCTAGTTGTGGACTTTATTTTTATCAAGATCTGAAGGAGGATGGTGGGTGAAATGGATAAGATGTGGTTGGTATAGTGGAATGAGGCGTGTATGGTGGGATGAGATGAAAAGTGCCCCCAAGTGTGCAAAGCATTTGGATGGAGGGATTACACATAATGATTGTTTGCCAAGTTTTCATCATGGTACTTGTCCAAGGAGCTTAAATTGCCAAGTTTTCACTAGTGGATGTTTTTTCTTGACTTTTTTGATGCATTTTTACTCATAGATGTTGGTAGGAAGGGAGGGAGTTGAAAAGGATTGGATTGTATAAGTAGAATGATGGGTGGGAGTTGGAAAGTAATGGATGGGAAAACATAAGATTTGTGGGAAATGGATGAGAAAAATGGAAAGATCATCATTGGCACACACCCTAAAAGGTGATGAAGTAGTGGGAAAGATGTTTTTGAATGAGGTTAACGAGAAAATAGAGGAAGAGAAATATAAGGACTAAAAGTAAATTTGGAAGATGGAGGACTATAATTTAGGACAAGAAGGAAAGGGTGGATTGGGGGGTAAAGGATGTATATATGGAGATTTGGATAAAGTATGAATGGATGAGGCTTTTTGAGTAGCAGGAATGGATATCAATTTAGATTTTTCTTTGAGATGGATTTCTCTTATGAGCATCTTGGGTATCCACATGATTTTTGACTTTTTTATCTTGGGCCTTTGTGGCCTCTTGACTTTTTCTTTGATTGGGATTAAATTTTTCTCTTCAGGATCATGTATTTTAGAAGAGACATGTTGATACTTTGATTTTTGTGGATTTTTGGATTTATGCTTGTTTATTTTTGCATCCAATTTGATTCTATTAGTCATGTTATGGGAACAAGAGCATGGAAGATATGGAGGATTTATGGATGGAATGATAGAGGACGAAGGTTGGAAGGGATTCAAGGATGAGTGCCTTTGATGATCTAGCTTGTGGATTTGAGGGGATGGAATGATGGATTGGAATACAAGATATGGATGCATATAATTTCCCAAAATGGATGGAGGGAATGAAGTATATGGGCCTAAAATAGATGGAAATGATGAAGGATTAGGTCCCAAAATAGATGGAGGAGATAAAGGATTCATATTAGGTATATAAGGACCCAAAATGGATGGAAAGGGTGGGGGATTTAGATAAGGGATATATGGACCCAAAATGGAGGGTTGAAAAGTAGTAGGATAAGGGCTTAAAATAGATGGAGAACAAGATGGATGAGAACTTTGGGGTGAAAATGGAAGGACTTGTGACCATGCAGGGATAGAGGGGATAACAACATCTAGAGATACACTTTTATTTTTTTCTTCAATATGATGTTCATTATTTGGAACACAAAATGTGAGCCCATTACCAGCTGAAAGAGTCAAAGTTTTGAATATGATAGTTAGAGCTTCTTTAATGGATCTATCATCATGGATTATAGGGTATGTATGATCATGAAGCAGAGGGGATGGAAGAATAGGATCTTGATCTAGATAGGTTGATGGGAATGGATCTTTAGAGGGAGTAGGCATGATGATAGGTTTGGGATATGAAGGGGATGGTGATTGCTCTTTGGATGGAGTGAATGGTAGAAGTGGATCATGGAGGGGAATAAGTGGGATGGTGGGATCTTTTTTTGTGTCATGGGATATTTGAACATTCTTTTGGACAAGATCTTGAAAAGATTGGATTGGAGGGGATGGTATGATAGGAGAAGTATGGATGGTTTTCTTAAGTGAGGTAGATGGATGGGTGGGAGGTTCTTCAATGGGGATGGATTGATGGGGGACAGACTCATTAGGTTTATTACACAAGATTTGGGTAATGCTAGGAGGATGAGATGTAGATGGGATTTGGAGGGATTCAATGGATGGGAAGTGAGAGATGGAAGGGGTTTGATAAGTGGGGTGGATGAGATAGGGATGGTAGTGATAGGATGATGTGAGAGGAGTGATGGGAGTGGGAGATGGATTTTCTTTGGGTTTCCTTGTAAAATTTCTTGGAGATGAGCATGTTGGATTCGAAAGAGTAAGGGGATTAGGGTGAGGCATTGTATAAATAAGATTGGTTGGAGGATTTGGAAAGTGGTTTGGAGGAGATTGGAATGGTGGGTTTGGACTAGGGATGTAGCTACAAGAATTGTTCTGGAATGGTGGAGACTAAGAAAGGAAGGTGGAGAAAGATGGATATATGACTGATGTATAAGAGGAATATGTGGGCACAATATAGGAATGAGGTGAGGATGAGGATAATAATGTATTTCCCTTGTCAAAGACATAGTAAGGAGTACTAGTGGGCATGCGAAGAGGAATGATGGAGTAGTTTGGAGGAATGTTTGGATTTTGGAGGATGTTGGAGCAATATCTCTAAGGCTTGCAATATACCCATCATAGTTGACAAATCTTCATCATCATTAGAATAGGATGGAGTGGGGGAAAAGGTGGGATGACCAAACTCATCATAATAGGATTTTAACATTATGTTTTGGGGATGAAGGGTGAATACACAAATGCAAATTAGGATAAGTTGGTAAGCTTAGATTTGGATTTGGATTAAGCTCATGATAGGAGGAAAGACTAACTCTAGAGGATAAGGAAATCGGGTGGGGAATGACTAAGAAGACTTAGCTAGCTTAGGATAAGGAAGACTTGATGGAAGATATGGAATGACATAGGAAAGGATGTGATTAGGATGACAATGTTTCTGGAAGTCTGGATGAATCTCTGATGAGGCGATGATATGCTAAGGATGCCTTTCATTTAGGTTGAATGATTTACCAATGGATAAAATAAAGTAAACTAGACTTAGGGTTGTTGCAAATGGACTTGCTAACAACCATATAAAAAGACATATAAGTGATCTCTTTAGCTAACAAAACTCAAACACGTCAAACATATCAATAACTCTATAAGGTTGTTGCTAGGATATACAAGGTTAGCTAGGGGTGTCCTCGATATATGTAAGATATGTGAGGCCCAAATCTGTAGATGAAAGAAAATAATGTCACATAACTAGGAGGAGATGGTAACCCAAATCTCCACCTTCACTTCCCAAAGGTATAAAGTTCTTTGGGTCTTAGCCAAGAGTGATAAGATTATGCTTCCAAGAGAGGTGTCTTTTGATTCACCTCCTAATATTTATACTCCACCAGAATGCTAGAATTGAGGCTATCCCAAGAGGTGATGAAATCCCCAAGTAGGCCTCCTAAAAAGTGTAAAAAAAGACCACATAAGTGATCTTGGGTTTAAAAGACACTTGTTTTTTTCCCAATTAATGATTTAGATTTTGTAAGCTATGATTGAAGACACTCGTGTTTATGACATACAAAGTTCTTTCCAACTTCATAGTGTTGTCAACATAATGAAAATTGAGAGTTTGTCAACATAAGAAATTTGAGTGTCGTCAACATGAGAAATTCAATAAGGGACAAGTGAACGAGTCAATTCGTTTATGCATTCAATATTGAGTGATTTCTTTTTAAGCCCCAAAGTTGAAGTGTGAGGGATAACAATGATTATTAGATCCTTGGCATTCAAGATGGTGTTTGTTGTTTTAATCATGCATTCTAATGAAAAACTTGATTTTAGTCCATGGCATTCAAGATTGATTTGAGGAACATTCATTCAATGAAAGATTTTTAAACATTCAAGTTCATTCTAAGAAAAACCTGCAAAAAACATGGTTAGTTTTCAAAGATGCTCCAATCCGCAATACTACAAAAAATCAATTTGAATAGTCACCCAAAATTTTCCAAAATGGAAGCTTAACTATGAGAA
Organism: Cupressus sempervirens; assembly: GCA_028749045.1. Classification (NCBI taxonomy): domain Eukaryota; kingdom Viridiplantae; phylum Streptophyta; class Pinopsida; order Cupressales; family Cupressaceae; genus Cupressus; species Cupressus sempervirens. Next base: position 954,292,517 of record CM053792.1, on the reverse strand, counting down.
AAAAATTAACCTTTTTTGTTCTTTTTTATAGGCATAAAAATGCTTAGAATAACCCCTATCCTAAATAACCACCAAAAGTCAAAATTTTATTTATACTTTTTTTTTTAATAAAAAATAATTTTAAAAATAGCGATCCCACAAATAAAACAATGATCCTGTGGGTAAAATAATGATCCTACAAATGCACTCAAATAGCACAGGATCATGGTGCAGGGAATTGCAAAACTACAAAAAAATGAGCCGCAGGAAGAAAGTAATAGAGCGATCCCATAGGTCTATGGAATACATTCCCACTAGCAAGTTTATCTACGAGATTGAGGGTGAAAGGATAAAATTGATTTTTTGGGCTCTGATATTTTGGTCAAGCATTCTCACAGGTTTTTACAGTGATCCCACAAGTAAAAATATACATTCCCTTGGTAAGATTCATGAGTAGGAATGATGGGAGGGATTTTACTGACAAATCACAATCTTGGCCTTGTAGGTTTGTGTTCTTGTCAGTAAAAGATCTCAATTTCATGGTTGCGGGATTGTGATTTTGCAACTGCGGGATTGTGATTTCATGGCTGTGAGATCGGGAATATAAGGTGTTGAAATGTTGATTAAATTGAAATTTTCTTTTATGGCTAGGATCACAAAACATCAGTTTGGTTAGTTTAAACATTAACAAGAAAAAGTGTGATTATAGTGACTCAAATGTGGGGTCCCACCGGGTGTGCCAAAAATGTGTCACCTAATCTAGTAGTGTAATAAAGGAATAATAACTATTAAAAGCATTAAAAAAACTAAATAAGCTAACACTTATGATAGGACCAAGTTATCACCAAAAGGAAGGAAAACCAAGAATGGTAAACTCCTTGGGCATAGTCTATGATGACAAAGCTATGTCCTTGATAGATAGAAAATGTATGCTCATGGTGTACTAAAGCTTCCAATAGGTGAGGGGTTTTTACCAAGTGTGTATATGGATGAGGGTTTCAAAAATGGAGGTATGGATAGATTTTAGGATTATGATACTATTTTGGTAATTTCTAGGCTCTCAAAATAGCATTATAAGTTTGCATAAAAGTAGATTGATGGATTGTGAGAGGAAAGGACTTTATTTATAGACTAAGGGGTAGTGAAATGGAGGGTCAGGATGCAAGGATGGAAGAATGGTGAGGGAGGGATAAGATGCTTTGAAAGGGAAGCACATGGATTGTTTGTTTAGAGCCAATAGTGGAGTGACACTTGTCACAAGGAGGATAGGACCAAGTTATGATAGGATACTTAAGATAGGACCAATTTATCACCAAAAGGAAGGCAAACCAAGAATGGTAAGCTCCTTGGGCATAGTCTATGATGAAAAATCTATGTCCCTGATAGATAGCAAATGTATGCTCATGGTGTGCTAAAGCTTCCAATAGGTGGGGGTTTTTTACCAAGTGTGTATATGGATGAGGGTTTCAACAATGGAGGTATGGATAGATTTTAGCATTATGATAGTATTTTGGTAGTTTTTAGGCTCTCAAAATAGCATTATAAGTTTGCATAAAAGGGGATTGATGGATTGTGAGAGGAAAGGACTTTATTTATAGGCTAAGGGGTAGTGAAATGGAGGGTTAGGATGCAAGGATGGAAGAATGGTGAGGGAGGGCCAAGATGCTTTGAAAGGGAAGCACATGGATTGTGCTTGTTTAGAGCCAATAGTGGAGTGACACTTGTCACAAGGAGGATGAGTGTGAGAGGATGGGATAAGGGTTGGTCAAAGGGCGTAATGAAGGAGAATGAGTGTGTAAGAGGGATGTAAGAGACATAAAGATGGATGTAAGAGGAATTAGTGGCATGTAAGAGCCATTAATGCTCTTAGATAGGGATGGAAGAGGATAAGAGAGACTTGTTGACTTTGGCTTGGGTTAGCAAGTCTTAACCTTTGCTTAAAGTTGTGCATATGTTTAGGAGGGGGATTAGACTTAGCTTAGGAAGGAGGTTAGGGGGCAAGTGGCTTAGCTTTGATAGGATGGGTTAGTTAGGTGGCTAAGTGAGGTTAGTATGGGTGGATGAGTTGGATTAGGGATAAAGGTTTATTTATTAAATGATCTATTTAATAAATAAAGGATGTGGGATTAAATTAAATAGATTTGGGGATTTATTTAATTTAATAGAGGAATAGGGATTTAATTAATAAATTGATTTTGGGTTATCATTTGATTTTATCAATTAGACTATAGTTTATTAAATATATTAATTAACTAATGGATGACAATTAATTAAATAATAAACATTTAATTATTAATGTCCTAGGAGATTACTAAATATGATTACCTAGTAGTATAATACAATGCATTGAACATGAAAATAATATAGTGAGCTCTCAAAGAGAATAGATATCACAAATATTTCAAAAATAAATCTATTAGTGATAAATATAAATTGGAAGACCATCAACAAGATTATACATTAGTATTAAGGAATTGCAAAAGGAAATGCCTTTTGATGGAATGATTAGCTATTGAGACGATGTTCCCAACATACAAAGACTTTACACTCGATGAACCATTTGAATCAGCAAAAGAAGATTTATGGGTGGAGAATCGTAGAACAATATTGTAGAGATTAAATAAAAAAGTATGAAGATATCATAACATATATATTGAGACTGGGAAATTAGTTTTGCTATTAGAGATGGACAATTGAGAGTTAAAAGAATGAAAAGTTTTCATACAGTGTGAGATTAAGAGAATTTGAGGTATAAATGAATAAGAATTTATATTTCTAAGAGAGTATGATTGTTATAAGATCAAGCTCTCTTAAAAAGAACTCAAAGACTAGAGGGAATTCATTTAGAATGTCAAGTTTCTCTAAAGGAGAACTTAAGACCTAGAGGGCGTTCTAAGACAAATGTGAGATTTTCAAAATGCAATCCAAAGAGGGATCTATAGAGGATCCATTAGAGGCAATATATATTTTAGTGGTCAAACATATGCATATGTCAGAGATAAGAGACCTGGTAGAGGTGGGATCTCTACCAAGTAGTGTTACCAAGAACCCCAAAGAGGCCTAAGGCAGAAGATCTTTCTATGACAATCACCTAATAAAGATGTATTTCTCACTAGAGGGTTAGGAAATTGGAGAAAAGATTTCTCCTAAAGGATTAGGATGGGTAGCTTGGGTAGTATTTAGATTAGTGTTTACTGAAATTTAATGTTGCTAATATGTTTTATATACAATTTTTGATATTGTACTAAAAAATGGTTGCAAGTTACATCTTTCAAACCTAATCAGAAATTGGGGACATCACAATATTCATTTGATATCTTGCACATATCCAAAAAATAACTATAATATTAGAACAACCACATCTGCTATCCATTTGCCAAAAATTATTATTTGAGCTCCTCATAAGTTGTATAGATAAGAATGATGCAAAGACATCATGATGTTGTTTCCATAAATGAAAATAAATCATCCTTTAGACCATGTCTCTTTCTATCTTTCCAATAATTAAACTTCTTAAACTCATTAGAAGTTAACTATCTTTTATCAGATCTTAAAGATTTGATCTTTCTACCACATTCATTTTCAACTCTTTCATTAAATATCTTGAACTTTTCAAATATTTTAAAAATTTCCTTAGAAATTCTTATCTTGAATAATCATCAATGATAAGTACAAAGTATCTCTCACCTTGTAAAATTCTTGTTCTAGTAGGACCATAGAGATCAGTGTACACCAACTCCAATAAATCAGTAGATGAATAGTGGTTTTCCATGATCATTTATTCTTCTTAACATCCATTATAGATCATATTGTCCCATGTACACAATATAGGTAAATCTCTTACTACATGTAATGAAATTTATCTTAATAGATTGTCAAAATTTATGTGGCACATCCTTTGGTACCAAAACCAACTATCATCAACATGACATATTAAACATCCTTTAGTGGCTCATTCAAGATGATATATGTTTCTTCAAGGTTTTTTTCCAATCATAACTAGTGCTCTAAATATCTTTTAATTATCACATCATTCTTGAATACAACATCATGTTCATTCTCACACATCTATCCAACACTTAAAATATTGTGACACAAACCCTTCACATAGTAAACAACGTTAGTGTTATTCTTTCAATAAAAAGAAATTGATCCTTTACCAACAATATATGCCATCTTATCATCACCAAATATAATATGACTACCATCATATTTGTCAAGTGTTACAAAATTACTTTTATCTCTAGTCATATGAAAAGAACAACCACTATAAATTAATCATTCATTTTTATTCTTTCTAACATACAAAGAAGTTTCAACATTATAATCAATTGTAGTAGAAATGTTAGAAATATGAATTCTTAATTTTTTATCTTCTTCTTCTTCTTAAATATAGAACATAAATCCTATATTTTTGACTCATCATTTAAAATACTATCATCTTCATTCACATAATAAGCATTCTTGTTCAGCTTCATAAAATTTTGTCACATTTTAGGGGTAACATGTCTTTGTAATTGTTGGTACCTTTATTCAATATCCTTACAAATTTTTCTTCAAATTCATATGAATTGTTATCAATGCTAGGATATTCTTCTGATTTAGATGTCTTGAAAGCTATTTTAGATCTACTTTATTCTCTTTCAAACTTCCTTAGTCCAAATGCGATCAAAGTGCTAACTAATAGTTTCTTAGTAAACTTCTATGGATCATACATCTCCTCTATATACAAGATCTTGTCACTAAAATTATCTGTGAATGCCATCAAGATCTTTTTCACAAATCCCTCATTGGAAATAGTGCCTCCTTAGTTCTTGCCTTCATATTCAACTCTTTGAAAATAATTTCTAAGGTCTTCACCTTCTTCCATTCTCATAGTGTTTCTTAACCCTATTATTTCCTTCATAAATATATCTCTACATTTCCCAAACCTCATAAATAAAATTTAAAGAAATAACTTTAGCTAATTGTAGTTTTGATAAAGCACTAGTGATATTCATTTTCATTTGTTGAAATCTAATTGAAAAGATCATTGTTAAGAGAGATTTTTGAAAGAGGGAGATTGTTGAAGAAGACTATGTGTTTCAATCATTGTTTTGTCACTAATGTCAAACATACTATTTGCTAGCAAGACAATTGCTTATAAGATTCAAGTACTATCACTTAGTTGATTGTTAAAGAGGGTTTGATCAATAAGAGGTAACAATAGCACCTAGAGGAAAAGTTGAGTTATGATTATGTAATGAAGTATAAGGATCAATTAAGATAGCGATGACATGATGTATTGATAATCTACTTAAGGTTACAAAATGCTGGCTACACTTGAAAGTTTAGAAGAACAAGTTATACAAAGTTTGTCTGCCAAGCTTGACCAAATGGATAGTAGGTACTGAGAAAAGTTAGTGCAAGCCAAGAAGAAAGTTAGTTGGAGTCAAGTGAAAGAAAATTCTAGTGGATGCCAATAAAGATAGTTGATGCTAAGTAAAATTTAGTTGATGCTGAGTATCAATAAACTTTAGTTGATGCCGAGTGATTTTATAGTTGATGCCAAACAATGCAGTATAAGCCAAGCATCAGAACATTGATGATGCTAAGCTATTGCATTATGTTAAAAAATCAAAGATTTACCGAATCTAATCCAACAAGTTTTTTTTCTTGAAACTTGTAAACCAGGAGGAAGATAAGGTTGATGAGTTGGTGGCACAAAATGTGATGTAAACTATTTTGAGGTGAATTCAAATAGATTCTAGGAGAAGTTTCTAGAAAAGACAAGATTGTATTCCAAGAAATTATCTAACCTTGAAGGTCTGGTAGGTAGACTCATTTCTTTGGAGCTATCTAACTTTGATAATTACAAACTTGAGAGTCTTGAATCCACTTTCAAAGCCAAGTTGTTATTAAAGGTCTCTAATGAAATGAAGCACAAGAATAAGAGAAAGATAAAATATGTATCTAGTGACAGTGACATAGATGAGGTAGATGTTGAATAATTGAAAGCACCACTGACAAGAAGATTCCAAAGAGGTAAAGGAAAGTTCAAAGGTAAGTTACCCATCATTTGTTTCAATTGCAATGAGGTTGGTCATATTGTTGCAAGATTTACACAGAAGAATAACTATAGAGATGGTAACAAGTACAATAATATAAGAGAAGATGATAGAAAAGATTACAAAGTCAAAGGTAAGAAGTCATGCTACATTGTTGAAGAAGAAACTAGGGATGATTCTGATGAACATGATGATGAAGTAGTGTATGTTGCAATGAATGAAAAATCTGATGAAGATGAGGTGGCTGCACTTGTGACTTGTGTGAACAAAATAAATAGATGGATTATTGATAGTGGATGCTCACATCACATGACCGGAGACAAAATTAAGTTCATTACCTTAAATTATTATGATGGAAATAGTGCACGATTTGGTAATGATGCACTATATTAGATAAAAGGAAAAGGTTCTATCAAACTCAAAGATAAAATTTCATGTGACAATGCTTACTATGTTGAAGGACTAAACTATAACTTGTTGAGTGTGTCACAATTAAATAATTTAGGATGCAAGGTTGAATTTGGAAATAAGACTGCTAACATATATGACACAAATGGGAACCTGATTGGAAATAAGACTGCTAAGATATATGACACAAAAGTAAGTTCATTACCTTAAATTATTATGATGGAAATAATGCAAGATTTGGTAATGATGCACTATATTTGATAAAAGGAAAAGGTTCTATCAAACTCAAAGATAAAATTTCATGTGAAAATGCTTACTCTATGTTGAAAGACTAAACTATAACTTGTTGAGTGTGTCATAATTAAATAATTTGGGATGAAAGGTTGAATTTGGAAATAAGACTGCTAAGATATATGACACAAATGGGAACCTAATTGAAAAAGGTGATCAAACTAGAAGTAATCTATTCTATCGTGATATGGAGGATGCTACTTGTCTTGTTGTAAAATTTAATGTATGACTTTTGCATAAGAGATTATGTCATGTTAATTTTGATAACTTGGTTAGTATCCATAACATGAAGAAAGTTAGACGTTTGACTAAGTTGAAGAAGCCTAATAATATAGTGTGCAAACAATGTCAACTAGGAAAAATGACAAAGTCAAGCTTTAAGAGTAAAGCTTATACCTCTAAAGAAATACTAGAAATTTTGCATACTGACTTGTGTGGACCAATTAAAGTGCAAAGCTATAGGGGAGATAAGTACATAAGGCTATTTTTTGATGATTACTCTAGGACAATGAAAATTATGTTTTTGAAATAGAAACATGATGCTTTTCAAATGTTTAAGTGGTACTTAGCCAGAGTTGAGAAAGAAACAAGTAAAAGTCTTTTAAATCAAATGAGTTTAAGATGTTCTGTAATGACAAAGGAATCAAAAGACAGACATCTACCCCTAGGACCCCTCCATAAAATGGGATTGCTGAAAGGAGAAATAGGTTTATAATGGAGTGTGCCAAAACACTTATGATGGAGAAGAATGTTACTTTGAAATATTGGAGAGAAGCTATAAGTACTATTGCATATAGCTTGAACCATGTACAAATCAAGAAAGGTACTCATTCAACACCTTTTGAAATATGGTATGGATATCCACCCAATGTAAAATACCTTAAGTATTTGGAAGTAAGTGTTACATTCTTAAAGATGTTAGGAATGGAAAGCTTGATGCAAAAAGTGAAGAAGGCATATTCATTGGCTACTCCACAAGAAGTAAAGCTTATAATTGTTTAAATACTAACACTAATAAAATTGTGAAAAGTGCAAATGTGAATTTTGATGAATTTATAGAAGTACATGAGGTTGAACCCATGAAAGAACTAGAAGAATACAGATCTATATTCTTTTATGAAGGAATGCCTACTAAAGAAGATGCTAGAAATGAAGTTATAAATCAATAGCAAGTTTCATTAATTGCCGAGTCACATCCTGTGAATGTTGAGTTATATTCAGGAACTAAGCTACATTTAGATGCCAAGTTATAAAATGAAGTGGGTGTATATTCTAATTCTGAGATTAGTACACATGAAAGAGATGCTAAGATATTTGATAGAGATGTACATAGTGATTCTGAAGCTGAAAGACAAAATGAAGAAACACGAGTTGAGCCAAGATTGTCCAAATATGTCAAAAGACATCATCCTACTGATCAAATCATTAGAGATAGAAAATGCTAGGCCAATGAGAAGAAATAGATTGAGAAGTGAATCATGTTTGTTAAGCATGAAGGAGCCCAAAATAGTGAAAGATGCATTAGAGGATGTAGACTGGTACAAAGCCATGAAAGAAGAGATTGAATAGATAAAGAAGAACAAAAGATGGAGTCTAGTTCCTAGACTAGAAGACAAGAATGTGATTAGAACCAAGTGTGTATTCATAAACAAGCTAGATAAAAATGGTGAAGTCACAAGAAACAAAGCAAGATTAGTTTGCAGAGGATATATACAAGAAGAAGGAATTGACTATGGGGATAAATTTGCTCCTATTGCAAGAATGAAAGGAGTAAAAACTATACTTGCTTATGCTACATACAAAGGTTTCAAATTTTATCAAATGGATGTTAAATCTACATTTTTGAATGACATACTAGAGGAGGAAGTTTACATAGAACAACCATAAGGTTTTATTGATGATAACAATAAGAACATGGTATGTAGATTGCACAAAGCTTTATATGGCTTGAAACAATCACCAAGAGCATGGTACGAGAGAATTCATACTTATCTTGTGAATATTGGATTTGAAAGGACTGATGATAACAAAAATTTGTAGATAAAGACAAAAAAAGGCAAAGGTATTTTTCTATCTAAATTTTTTTTTGATGATATCATATTTGGAGGTCAAGATGCTTTATGTAAGGATTTTGTAAACTAGATGAAGCAAGAGTTTGAACTGTCTATGTTTGAAGAAATCAAATTTTATGTGGGATTACAAGTATGTCAAATGAAGTATGGTATATACATCACTCAATCAAAATATGTCAAAGAAATATTGAAAACTTTTAGATTAGAAGATTCAAAACTAGCAAGTACACCTATGGTGATAGGATACAAATTGTCAAAGAATGACGATTCTACTAAAGTGAATCAAACATTATATAGGTCTATGATTGGAAAATTGCAATATGTAATACATATGAGACCTGATATTGCATTATTTGTAGTTACAATTGCAAGATTATTTTCTAATCCTAGGGAGAATCATTTAATGGCTATGAAGAGAATAATGAGATATTTGAAAGGAATAGAAGAGTTTGGTCTATACTACAAGAAGAATGAAAAATTTAAATTGAGAGCTTACATTGATGTTGATTGGGCTGGAAATGTTGATGATAGAAAGAGCACCAATAGAGGAGCATTTTTCTTAGGCAAAAGATTAGTTACATGGACTAGCAAGGAATAAAGTTGTACTTCACAATCTACTGCTAATGCTGAATATGTTGTTGCTACTATAAACTGCACAAATATTGTATGGATCAAACAACTACTCAAATGAATGAAGGAAGGAATCATAGAACTAGTGATACTTTATTGTGATAATACAAGTGCTATTAATATATCAAAAAATCCAGTGATACACACAAAGACAAAGCACATTGCAATCAAGTATCATTACTTGAGAGAGTTAGTTCAAGATAAAGAGGTGAAGATGGAATATGTTAACTCAAAAGAAAAAATTGCTGATCCTCACAAAACCATTACCTAAGGATGCTCATGAGTATCTAAGAGGTAAACTAGGGGTGATACCCTTATCAAAGGCTATCTAAGAAAAAAGAGGAGTGCCTTGCATCAAAAAAGATGATATTCATATATTACACATTGATGCAAAGGATTTTACTTTAGGACTACCTAAAGTAATCATAGAACTAAAACTTCAAATCAGTCACAAGCAAGGTGATAGAGGGAGAAGCTGAAGAAACTACAGAAGCTTATATCTACATAATTTCAGATGACAAGTTTTTGGCACATGTCTTTAGCATTGTTATCAAAGAGGGAGAAAGTACATTAAACTAATCACCATCAAAAAGGGAGATCTATTGATCAAAAAGAGAGAAAAACCATCATCAGAGGGAGAAAGTATATTAGAGAAAGTGCAAGAGATTGTTGTCAAAGAAGCTGGAGAAGCTACTGATCTTAGAAGGAGATCAGATAATTGCTAATTTTACTAATTAGATGAGGACACATGAATGATGGAGAAATCATAATCTATATAGTAAGAGGGAGATACAAGAAGGAACTCATAGGGAGTTATAAGAAAGAGTTTTGTAACCTAATCAGAAGATGGAAGTTGTTGATAGAGGGAGAAATCTTGATACAATTTTTTTGTTTGGTATTGTCTTACTAATTTAACCTAGTCAGATTGCTTGAACAAGATGCTCATCATTTGATTGACTTGGTTGATCAGTTTGGTTTGCCATCAATGCCAAAGAGGGAGATTTTTGAAATCTAATTGAAAAGATTATTGTTAAGAGAGATTGTTGAAAGAGGGAGATTATTGAAGAAGACTATGTGTTTCAACAATTATTTTGTTACTGATGTCAAACCTACTATTTGCTAGTAAGATAATTACTTATAAGTTTTAAGTACTATCACTTAGTTGATTGATGAAGAGGATTTGATCAATAAGAGGTAACAATAGCACCTAGAGGAAAGGTTGATTTATGATTATGTAATGAAGTATCAGGATCAATTAAGACAATGATGACATGATGTATTGATAATCTACTTAAGGTTAGAAAATGCTGGCTACACTTAGAAAGTTTAGAAGAACAAGTTACACAAAGTTTTTCTATCAAGCTTGAGCAAATGGATAGTAGGTGCTGAGCAAAGTCAGTGCAAGCCAAGTTGAAATTCAGTTGGAGCTAAGTGAAAGCAAATTCTAGTGGATGTTGAGCAAGACAGTTGATGCCGAGTAAATTTTAGTTGATGCTGAGCATCGATAAACTTTAGTTGATGGCAAGTGATTTTACAATTGATGTTGAGCAATGTAGTATGTGCCAAGCATCAGAAGGTTGATAATGCCAAGCTACTACATTATGTTAAAAATCAAAGATTTATTGAATCTAAGTCAACAAGTTTTTTTTCTTGAAACTTGTGAACTAGGAGGAAGATAAGGTTGATGAGCTGGTGGCACAAAATTTGATGAAAACCATTTTGAGGCAAATTTAAATGAATTTTAGGAGAAGTTTCTAGAAAAGACAAGATATGGGGTAAATACATTGTATGCTACCTAATCCATCCAAAACCCTAAATTGGACGATGGAAAATGAGTGGGAAAATATCCTAATTTCCTATTTATAGGAATGTCTGGTCATGAAGAAAAAGTTGTCATGTGCGAGAACCTAAGGAGGAGGAGTTAAGGGTTTTGCTTCATCAAATGACCCAAGAGGAGAGTCTGCAATGGCATGCTAAGCAAGAAGGCTTAAGGAGATGAATGTGGTGGTTTGAATTTTCACAGTGCAGAGAATTTCCAAAAAATAGGTGTGAAAAATCATGTAGTCCTTATGTCTTGTAGATTAGGGTTTCTGTTCTTACCATCCTCTAAATCTTGTGTTTACTCTAATTGTGCCTTGATCTTTGTGTTGTTTGAAATTTATTAAATTCTCAAGGTTTTTCATCAACATAGTCCTCAAAATATCCTAAATATGTTAAAACCCTAGGTTTGTTTTGAATTTTTGAAAGGGTTTTCAAAAATCTTAAGTTTTTTTCTCTTATAGTTCTATGGTGTTCTTGCTTCCCGTAGGGGCATTGTGCTTTCTTTCCTCTATCTTCATGGTTATGCTTTTCTATTATCACATAAGGGCATAGTGGAGAGTTTGGTTTATAGGTATATGGTTGTGTATTTCCTAAGAGCGGAGTGGTAAAATTTTGAGTTTTATAGGCATACGTTTGATCCTTGAGTGAAGGTGCATAAGAAGTTTTCATACCTTGTAAGATTTGTCTTATGGTTCCATGGTGACGAGTTAGCCCATATGAATGAAAGCTTTTCATCAAGGTACCTCTAGATATACATTCTCCTCTTAAGCGTATGAGCATAATAAGGTTTGAAGCAATTATATTTATTGATTTATTGGGGTACAAATAACAAGTTGAGCGGATGAGTGAAAAGGTGGATTGGTTTGATTTATGCTCTTAAGTTTTGGGCTTAAAGCATAAGGGTGTAAAGGCTTGTGATGGTGTAAAAGAAGTCTCAATGGAATATTAAATGGGGTTTATGGTTTTACACACAAAGGAAACTCATAAGAGCGAAATAATGTTTTATTTCTTCTACATGCTTTCACTTTTTTGGCTCGTAGAAAACCATAAAGTGATGTCATAAAGAGGAATGTGTCATGTGGGACTTGATAGATTGCCACTTGGGACTTGAAAAGAGAGAATCAAATTGTGACATGTCAAATTTGTTAGGTGGGCCCAACTCGTGTGGAAGATAACTTAAGTAATCCATTTTGCATGTGCTTAAATTGACGGTGATATTCTTTTTGAAATGTAATCTGGGTTGTTGATTTTCTAAAAGAGAAAATTTTCCTTATGTTCTTACATTTGTAAGTATATCATGAAGATGTAGAAGTGTTTTGTGTTTCTCTCTGTGGGTACAAGATGGATTTGGCGTATGAGCGTAGGGAAGTCTTAAAAGAGCAAGATCATGTGCTTAAGCATAGGGGCATAAATGATAAACTAAAAGGTGAATGAATGTTTTACACTGATATAAGATGTTGTGGAGCATAAATACATAAGGATAAGTTGAGAGGGCTTGAGTTCTTACAATAAGAGGTTCTCGTAGGGGCGTAGAATAGATTGCAAAGCTATGCTCAAAGGTGGTTAATGCTTCCACGCTTGAAGATTTGTGAAGCATTACCGGATAAGCATAAAGGTCTAATAGTGCATCTTTGACATTATGAAGGTTGTAGGGTTTGGACTAAGTGTATAGGCAGAAGACTGAGTTTTGAAAAAAGGAGGTCAGTTGAGGTGTTATGCTAGTTAAGGAAAAAAGGATGAATTCTTTGTAGCCAAGTACAACAAAAAAAAAAAGAGTACTTCAAGATCATATTACATGGCTGACACCCTACAAGGATGGTATTAAAAGCTCATAAATTTAGAATTTATTGAAGCTGGTAGATTGCATAAATAAAGTATAAAGATTTGATTGAAGGTTCAGAGTATTTTCCATTTCTGAGAGCTTTTGTTTTCCATTTTGAAAATTCTTTAGGTATTCATAGCTTTTGTGATCTTCTACATTAGTGTTGTAGGAGTTTGAGGTATAGATTTTCAAACAATAATGGCTGACATGGATGTTGAGGAAATCCCTATTGATAAAGTAGAAGTGGAAGAGGAAGGAGAAGATGTTGTTGAAGTAACAATAGAAGGAAAGAAGAAAAAGGGGACAACCAAGGCTAAAAAGAAAACCAGGGTTAGGAAACCAAATAAACATGGAGAGGAATGGATGAAGATACTCCTAGGTTCATCTAATGTAGTTTCAGCTAACAACCATGTTTTTAAAGGCCCTTCTTGTGCAGAGATGCAATGTTCCCCAACATTGATGGGTTTAATCTGTTTATATAGTTCTATTAGAATAGAATCGAAAATGTGCCAGTATGTAACCCATGAAATAGGAATATGGAAAAATTAATATTCCCTGAAGTATTTATTGATGTGGATTTGGTGAAGGTTCTTATAAATTCATATAATCCAGTCACTAGATCATTTCATAGACACAATGGGAGCATCTTATGTACACTTGACATGACTTATTTTATAGAAGCCTTTGGTTTGGAAGGGTAGATGGATGTGCCCATAGATATTGAGGACTTATAGGGAAAATTTGGAAGGAATAAAACTCATTATCTAAATAATGTGATGCTACCTCATATTCCCTACAATGTTAAAAAGGCAGGGCATATACCAAGGAAAGTAGAAGATCACTTTCCATTGAGTAGATTCAAGAACTATTTCAAGAATACTGTGTATGGATTACACAAAGTTCTAGGAAGTGATGGAGCAGAAGATTGTGTATATGGCTAATTATTTTTAATGACATGTGATATACAAGACCCTTTCCTCAACAGGGAATATGACTATGTAGGGTTCATCATTGAAAGCATGCACCATCAAATTGTGAATGCTAAGAAAGGAGAGCTAAAAGACTTAAAATTTCATCACTACTCATTGCTCATGCATCTAATCCTATACAAGAACATTGGCTATATTAGTCAGGATTTCATTGATCAAATGTCTGATGAATTTGGTGAGTTGCTTGTTCAATTGTGGACTCGTATTTGGGACATAAATTTTCATTATTCAAATGCTATTATATTTTTCAATTTGTTTAGTGCTATGATTATGAGAATGGTAGATCATACCTTTTTTAGGGCTCCCTCCATTTTGAAAACATTACTGAAACCTTTCTTTTTGGATGATAAAGTAAAACTAGATCATAATTGGGGTGATATATTTTTATTTAAGGAATGTACCCTAATGAGGGTTTATGCATGCCTTCAGCCACCTCATATATTACCCAAATGTTTTCCTCCTAGGTTAGCCATTATTGAATTCTTTTCACAATTTTTATTGATGAACAAAGAGATGATTCTTCCTTCCCTACATAAACCTACATTTGTGTGTAGATGTTTTAAAGTAGGAGATTTTATAATTGGAAAGAATGCTTATGAGGAGCTCAATGAGTATTTAGGTTAGTATAAATTTTCCACTAGACCCTATAGAATGTATGACCTAGAGAATTATGTAACAAATGAAATCAAAGCTATTAGGGGTTATATTCTACCTCGTCAAACCCATCCCTATAGAAGATTTAATTTCAAATATAGTGGCAATAGGGAAGTCTGAGGAGTTATTGGGAAACTATTGTGAAATCAAAAAGGTAGAGGATACCTTGATGAGGAGCAATCCAAACTTCAAAGGTTTTTATACAAAAATCCCTTATCCATGGAATCTAAGGAAAATGCTAGAAAATTTTGATCATATTATGGCTCAGATGCCAAATGAGCTTGTAGGAGAGGAGGCAATAGTAAATCTTGAATCTTTTGAGGCTAATGTTCAATTAGAGATTGATGTTGAGGAGGAGGAGCAACCTTCACCTTCTACATGGGTAGTCAAAGGAAATAAAAGACAAAAAAATATGCACATCCTAGAGAGGGTGGTGAGTAGAGCCTTGCAAGTTATACCAGATAATGATCAATATTTTACTAACATTAGGAAAAATTATTTACATGAGAGGGCAATAGAGGCAGGTAGAGCCTCTATTGATTTTCAAATTATAGCTTCTAGGTTGGATGATAGACTTATCCAATCTAAAAAATTTATCGAGGATGATGATTTCGTTATATCATTAGAATTTAAAGGTTTTTTATATAAAGTTAAGCAAAATGAGCTTACACTGAAACTTATGCTAGGAGAAGATCCTAAGAAAAATAGAGTTAGTAGACAAATTGTTGGCATATGATCCAGATAGTGAGACAATGACCCTTGCAGAGGCTAGGGAATTAGTGCATCGAAGTGGCATGATTTTAGTGCTAGGTTGGGATATTAAAAGGGCATTTGTACTCGACCAGATTAGAAGGCAAGATAAGGTAATTATCTATGAGGCCACCAACAATGAGGGTTTGAAGAGAGGGTCAGGTTTTAATATAGATACTAAGACCCTAGCTATCTGGAGTATTTCCCTTGATACTAATAAGCCTAGAATGATGAATGTAGAAGAGATTGCTCAAGGTAACATGATTACCTGGACATTGGATACTACCACAAGTAAGGAGGTCTCCAACATGATTAAAAACTTTGCATTCATGAATGAGGCAAAGATGGAACACATTGAGGATAGGCTTGTTGCTGCCTACAATGAGTGCTTGGATACTAGGAAGTTATATGAGGAGGAGCTTAAAACAATCTATGTATAGAAACAAAGGATAGAAGAGTTGGAGGGTAAGGTTTGAGGCCTAGAAGAAGAAATTGTATCTCTAAAGGACCAACTCAAAGCTGTAACAGAGGCAAAACATGCACAAAGGAGTGTGGAAGAAATCAAGCACACTATTGAGGTGGAAATTCAAATAGAGGATATACCCATAGGGGTAACGGTGCAAGCACTAGTAATCAATGTGGAGGGCGAGATTCCTAAATCTAATGGTGCACTAAAAAGGGGTGTAATGCTAAAGATGCTGAATCATAGGATAGGCATCTTGAAGAGAATCTCTCTAGATGCATACAATGCATTTACTAACCTAGAAGCTATTGAGCAGATGTGCAAAGAGGAAATAATTTGGCTAGACCCAATTTTTTAGTAGTGGGGGCCATACATGCAATTTTTTGATAGATTGATACCTCTATTGGCCAAAATCCTAGACCTTCCTAATAAGGTCATTGTAGTTAAAGAGGGTATGGATAGAGTAAAGGATTTACTACAATTATTTACAGGGAAATTGACAGTCATTCAGAATAAGATGAAAGTGTTGATTAATGGTTCTTATTCTTTAATCCTTTCTATTCTTAATTCTAGTAATTAAATAAAAGATTGGAATGAATGGTCTAGTTCTTTTGACCATATTGTAAATTTTCCATAGGTGGCATCAATTTTTGAAGGTGACACTAATGAGTTTGCTTTCAATGAATTGATTGATACTTTGTTTAAAGTTGAAACTGAAATGAATAGATTTATAACAGAGGGGAAAGTAGTCACAGATGCCAAGTGGTAGAAGTTTGTTGGTGAGTTAGTGACAATCAAAGCATGCGATTGGCCAACTAAAAGAGAAGTCATTGTTTGGGAGGCAATCATGGAAATCAAGGCTTTACCAACAAAGGACAATTGAAGAAAAGGAAAAATGGAAGATTTGATGCTTCTAGCTGTCATGTTGTAACTATTTCTGTTGTTTCTTTTGGTGTTGAGAGTGCAAAGATATTTTAAAAGTTTTGTTGCATCTTTGTACTCCCTTTTGTTAAGGAAACCTATCAGTCACAATTTTCCCTTTTCTTGTTGCAACTCATGCCTATATAAATGAGTTTTCAAGGCATTGTGATAGGTCTGAAAGTTGTATAACTTTGCCTTCTTCAAGAAAAGTATAGTCGGTCCATCTGTGTAGTTGTTTTGAGTTTACTTTCAAGTTGTGTACTTTTTGATGTTATATAGAAATGATAAAATCAACAAGATATTTTGGGTTTTCCATTGAGTTTTTATTGGTCATTGTATCAATATTTTAAAAGGATAATACAAAGGGGTACTTACACTATATCTATGTCACCAATTTCTATCTCCATTTTATGAGTTTTTTTACTTGAGATTACTTAAATAAGGTTTAATTGATTGAATGCAATCTGGACAGGTTGTATACTGGTTCTATTGTTGCTTTTAATTCAGGGAGTTAAGGAAGTGCTTCAATAAATTATTAGAGTTTATGAGTTTATGAAATGTATATTTCATAAGAATGGGAATGGGTGATTATAATTGATAAATTCATCTACAAGTTATTTGAATTGGATCTCCTGCTAATAGTTGACTCTATGAAACAATGGATAAGGCACTGGTCATATAAATCAAAAGTAGATGAGAATAAATTCTACCAATACATATCTAATTTACATTCAAATCTAAATCAATCAATATATATTTTTATCAAGTGTATAAGGGTGGTCATCATCTATGTGTGGAAATTCATGAAGTATTGTTAGCTATTGTAGTTCATGTTTGTTTTGCATATATCAAAGAAAATGGACCATATCTGCTATTCCTAGGGATTAAGGGTAAGAGTCAAGAAATTAATTAAATCCCTAAGGTACTCCCACCTTGGTTCTATAGAGCCAAAAGTATAGGAAGCATTATACTTCATGCTGTTGGCCCAGAGACATAGTGTATTATGCTAATCATGAGTATTAGCTACCTCTAGGTATAATACATTTTGTTGTCTACAATTACTAATAATTACTGTTAAATTAGGAGCCAACAAAATTCTTGAAGGGTGAACAAGATGTCAGAGCTACAAAGTATGAAGGCCAAGAAAAATTGAGGATTAAACAGAGATCTATAATCTGCAAGAGAAGTTGTAAGTTGTATCAAATCAAAGCTCTACTGTTACTCTCTAACAATTGTATTAGTCTGGGGTAAATCCTTTGGATTAAGGTTGACCTAACAGTCATTTGTAAATCCTTTAATCGGGTGGCATTCCAAGTGAATGGCCTAAAGTCCTCTAACAAGGCTCACTTCTAACAGGGTGATTGAAATCCCTTAATCGGGTCACATTTAATAGTGTGTATTGTAACCTTTAATAGGGTTGGCCTTTCATAGGGCATCACTTCAAAAGAGTGAAAAGAAGTTGCATGTTACTAGTGATTTTTCCCAAATTGGATTTCCACCTAAATCATTGTGTCAAGTGTGCCGATGAATATGTTGTGTTTCATGCTTTACATTTCAACAAGTTGATTTGACAATAACATACAAGTTTTAGTGATTGCATAATCCAGTAAGTTGCATGCATGGGTATGAATGTTTTATGGGTTCACTAAGTTGGGAAAAGTTTTATTTATACATCTAGACTTTGGATAACTGATTCACTCCCCCCTTAGTTATTCTAAAGTATTTTAATATCATTCTCCTCATATTTTGAGATTTCATCTTGAGCCTAAAGGCTATTATAAGAGAGCACATACTTTGTCTCCACATGTTTCCAAGTCTTGTAACCTACCAAAACCAAATATTCTTCATTTGATTTTTCTATGAACTATTATTAAATATATCAAACATAAGAATACTCAGTTTATGCATCATTGGATCTACTTCAAGTGATTAATCTCTCTACTAATTGTAGACATATAAAATTAGCATTTGCATTCTCATATTAATTCTTATCAACATTTGTGCTTAATAATATAGTTGATTTTATTAATTAACTATATTTTTATATTATTTTATTTATTTAATTAAATAAATTCATCTTCCCTTTGTATTTAGATTTTATTTAAATACTATCTTTAATATATAAAATAAAATAAAATATATCATCGCTCTATTTCCCTTTATAAAATAAGTTTTATTAATTTTATTCCTCTACTAGCCTAAAGTTCTTCTAAACCTTGATTGAACTAAATTTATTTTAGTTTAATCCTCTTCCCACTTTGTATTCTTATTTTTTGCTAATTATTCTTCTAATTTTAAAAATATGGATTGGCTCTAATAATGTGCACAATCATCTTTCTAAGGTGATCACCTCTCCATCTCTTTTCTCCTCCAATCATTTTGAAATCCTCTCTTGTTTAAATTTTTCATATTTTTCTTCTTAATCCCAGCTGCTCATTCATTTGTCTCTTCATCTTAGCCACTTCTCTTTTGCCTCTTACTCTTGGCCTTCCACTCCTTTTCCCCTTAAGATCCTCCATCCATTTCTTTTCAACTTCTATAAAAGGAGGCCTATCTTTCATTTTTATGCTAATCTTTCTAATAACAATAATAATCTTGCAATAGTCATCAAATATTGTTGAGCACTTGAGAACTTAGCATTGTAATATTTTAGCATTAACATTCTTAGTTTTTTTACTTCATAGTTTTTGCATTTTCAATCAGAGCTTAGATTTGATTTCCATAACTTAATTAGAATCTTTCATCTTTATTCATAGTTTAGTTTTCATTTTAATCTATTTGGTTAAATCTCTTGCTTGTGAATTTCTTATTTATTGATCTTCATTTGCACAATCATCTTGTGAGATTTAGGGCAAGTTCTGCATACTTATTTTCAAAATCCTCACCTTTGCATCTTTTTAATTTCCACATTAGATTGATTTTTTTCTTTCATTCATTATGTTGGGAGAGCATACCCACATCTTTAAGGACCAAATCAAACAAGGTTATCAGATGCCCTTGACTTTTGCATGTTTTTGATTTGCACTATACATGTTAAAATTTTTACCACATAAATCCTTGCATCTTAAGGAATTTATGAAGAAGGATAAAAAATTTCAATTTCCAAATAGTAGCTACAAGAAACACCTAATCCAAGAAAAATAGGTCACAATTCCTATGAGGTCATGAAAGGGAAGAAGGAAATGAGACACCATGCAAGAAGTGAAATGTCATGCCTGACAACTACTTTTGTTCATCAACATTTTAGACCTTTCTGTTTAGAGTTCATTTTAGTAGATATGTTGTCTTTCATTGCAGAACTTGGTTATATTTTGTGTCATTTTGGATCTCGAGATATGCTGAATGATACTTAAGATTTCATGATTTGAAACTGATACACTTTTATATATTTATTATTGCATGTTGTCTAGTAACAATTATGATTATTAGGTTTTAAACGTGATGAATATTGCGTTCTGTGATGAATAGATATTGGAAAGGAAGTTTTAATTGTATGTTTAACTTGTAATTTCAAATACAATTGTGTGTTAATATGCTCTATGTGTTTGAATTTGTCATTATATTTTCATATGTGTGACTGAGAGGGAGTTGAATTATCATTTTGGTATTGATTATCTGACTTATGATAACTTGTAATTATGGAGTACATTTGGCATTGCATATATTGACTTGTTTTAAGGTCTTAATACCTGAGTTAGGATGGACAAACATTTTCAATTTTCTAATTTTGAAATAAATTTGAATATCTTTTTAACTATATATATATATATATATATATATATATATATATATATATATATATATATATATATATATATATATATATATATATATATATATAACCCTAAATGGGTCTCGAATGCTTTGGTATGAGGTATTATGTTCATTGTTTAAAAGCCATATATATATATGGCGGTGGGTTGTGATTGTCATTTGTACTCGATATAGTGATGGTGTTGCAGTTGTATTCAATGCATATTTATGAGGTTTTATGTCACTGAAGTTTGGCCGACCTTTTCTATGCGAATTGGGTTTTTCTTGTTGAAATGGGCCAAAAATTTGGTCGCAATACTCAGTTCTATTATGCATCTGGGATGATGGTTGCTATGAAACGACATCATGGAGGAATTAGTCGGTAGAGCATTCATGTTATGAAGCCAAGCATAGTTTGGGTTCTCCCTATCAATCATTATCTTCTCTTGCACATCGAAGTTTCCAGTTATGGAAGTGTTCTTTTGATTTGGGGCTTTGGCAGAGAGTATTGCAGAGTTTTGTATCAAGTTTTTTGGGACCCTTTTTGTGATTTGAGGTAGGGGGCCTTTCTTAAACCCTACTCTCTCTCTTTGTCATGTGTGTTTCATTTGAAATTGTAAACTAGATTGCTAAAGGATGAATTGTTTATGGTTTCACATATCGATACCCAAGGGTGGGAGTATGCAGGGCCGGCAATAAATTTGTTGAACTCTGTAGATTTCCAATTTTTGGATGTGGGTATGGTGAAATTGCCATGGTAGCAAAGCCTACTGTAGCGAATTTTTTTAATGTATGGTAATATGTATTATTGTGATGTTTTCGGCATTCTTCAAGTCGAGTTCTATGTGTTTTGAACTTCGGTGCATATTGTTAATTTTGAAAAAAAAATAGTTTGCATGAGTTCGTGATATAATTATGCGATTGAATCCTTATCAAGATTTAGTTTGGGTTTTAGTTGGATTGTTTTTGTTGGGTAAAATAGTTTGTATATATATATATATATATATATATATATATATATATATATATATATATATATATATATATATATATATATATATATATATATATATATATATATATATATATATATATATAAATTTACTCATGTGTTATTCATCGAGTCAAAATTGTGTTTGGAAATACATGCCTTCGTTAGTATGAAACATAATAATGCTGAACTGTATAGTAAAAGTTGAGGCATATTGTTATGTAGATTTCGGGAAGTCATGGTATTTGTGTAATTTGAAATTTTTTGCATTCACCATGATCAGTCACCAGTATGAGAATTTGAATGATGTATCTCTGTTTCGCAATTGGATTTTGGGTGTAAAACCCGAGCCTGTCTTATGAGATATAAATGTATGGGTACGAGGCTCAATCTGACTCGCATGATGGTTTTTTTTTAAAACATCAGTTTTCAAAAGTTTAGATTGGTATACGAAGTTGTATGAACCTAAAATATAGGTAAAACTTTGAACACATACATTATACTGAGGACAACATTTGGTCAAATGGTTGGCTTGAAACTTATAAAAATGTTGTAACAACATTTGTCGGCTTAGTGTGCTATATGCTTCCTATGCTATTATTGATTGTTGTCATGGGAATTTTATGGTGATTTGTATTACTTGTCAATTGATGATATTCAACAACTTTTGATTGATGTTATTCTCCAATGACAGTCTTGACAATTTGTCAAACAGTTAGGAGGTAATTTGGAAACAAGTAGAAATTTTATGCAACAACATAAATCCCTTTTTATATATATGGAAATTGTTTTGATAAGGAAATTATGAATTAATACTTAATTGAGTTTTAGATGTTGGATGGTTAAGTTTTCTGTTAGTTATCAAGATAGCTTTATGAGAACTTTTAATATGAAGCTCGAAATTAACAATGATAACATGGAGATAGTTTAATTTGTCCACCATAATTTGTTGGAAATTTGAGACATAATGGTATTTAACTGATGATTAGTGAAAATTGCTTGCATCTGTACAAGGCATTATTTGATAAGCAAGGACATGGATAAATACTGTTATCAATCTAATCATTTTGTGAATAGATAGTATGCATCTTTGAATATAGAGAATGTACATTTTAATAATTCTGGTTATTGTCATGATGAAGTTACAATGCTAATTCTATGAATCACATTTTATATTGTTCTTGGATATTATGTTTTTATATGCTGTTGTATTTATAATTGAGCAGTGGCTTATTGTCAAATAGAGGTGAAACTTCAATAGACATTTGTTTTTTTAATAACCTCGTTAATGGTCATTTGTTAAGTTTTGACTGTACTTAGTTCTATTATGTCTAATTCTGATTATGAAGTGCTTCAACAACATTTATAGATCCTTTTGACATAAGATGTTTGAAAAAAAATTTGTTTATTATAAAGATGTGTTTCAGTTCTTAATTGAGATGAAAAGTTGTTGCATGTATGACACAGATTTATGATATATGATTGATGATGTGTCAATTAAAGCAAGAATATCATATGAGCATTGTTTTATTATCTTGGTCATTTCGAAAGATAAGTCTAAGTTTACTTTTGAATTTGATAGTAAAAGATGAGATTTTCAAAAGATGGAGAATGTAGTATCATGTTGTAAACTGATTTTATATCTGTTGCATGTACATTCTTAGTATATCTGTTTGATGTGTATTTTAAGGATAGCTGTGATGAACATATATCAGGGTGGCTGAATTTGGTTTATCCTATTCAGTTAACTAATTCAGTGATAACTTTAAAATGAATTGGGAGGGTTAATTACATATAAAAGATAATTGGTCTTACCTAAGACTTAAACCTATATGGTTAAGTACGGAGAACAAGGCATATCTCTATTCTGTCATTGACAAGTATAATAGAGAATACTGTTATGTGTTGACTATGGGCATACCATACATGGATGCAAAATCTTAGTGCCATAATGATGACACCTCAGTATATATATGATTCATTTACGAGTTATTCTTAATGCGAGTTTAATTTTGCATAGTAAGTAAATGATTACTTCTTGCATATTAATTTTGGAACTGCACTATGTGAAGTGGATCAGATATCTGCATTATGGTTATGTATATGTTTATTCTAACATGTATGCAGGTGGATTATGCTTTTTAACTCAGTGTGTACTGAGCCCCCTTTTTGTGTTGTGTTGCATTTTTGTGTGTTTTCCAAGTACTCCAAGTCGTTTAACAAGTAGCTAACGATGATTGTTGCAGTTACTTCTTGAAAACAACATTTAGGGTCCCTATGTTGGACATAGGTGTTTAGAAATGTTATTGTACTTCATTATTATACTGAACTCTATATGTATTCACATTATAATGGATATGTACTTTGATGATATCATCTTTCATTTTGAGGTTTTCAGATTGAGAGTGGTTCAATCTAAGTATTTGTACTTGTATTAAGTTGGAATAATAAAAAAGAAAAATTATCACGTTCATTGTTCTTGTTCTTTGTTTCAAATTTATTGGTTTATGCTTAGTGTAGCATTTCATGAAAAAGAAAATTCTCACAAAGGATAACACACTATTATGCAAGTCCAAGGTAAGTGATCTACCATGGAAACCCAATTGAAATTGATGTAATATTGGATGTCATGTGATAAGTGAATAGCACACAAAGAAGGGAATAATGGATCCTTGGAAGAATGAGAAAGAAGGATATGCTTCCCTTTCCCTCCAAGTATAAAAGCAAGAAATTTTCTACTCAAAAAGTGGAGCATGCATGACAATGAGTCTCCAATAGATAGGCTAACAATGTTACAAGACATAGAGAAATATAATAGGTACTTAGATATTATTTAAATAAATTAGGATCAAAATAGAGCTCATTGTAAGGAGATATATGAATCACTTCATTATTAATGAGTTGTTAGATATTGTAATAAAAATCTTGAAAATAATTAGTAGAGTGATCATGATAGCTATGATCCCTTCAAAATGGAAGAATCATAAGTTTTTGATTATGTTTCTTTCTATGTTTAGGTCTAATAATAACCTTAGTGCAAATAAGTTTAGAGAAAACTATTTCTTTATTAATAGGATAAGATACATTAGATGATGAAGGATATGATATGGATAAAGAGTTAGATTCAACACTTTGTTGCACACATCATCAATTATGATTGGAAATGGTGTTGATGGATGATGGACTATAATAATTCTCATGTTCTCCATTGACTAAGGGAATTTGATATCTTTGTTGTTCTTTAGCACATCCATTCTCAACAAATCCATTATATTTAGGTGTTAGAAAGAAAAGTTCAAAGATAACTGAGGAAGGTGGGGGGGGGGGGGGAGAGAGGGGGGAGGGGGTGAATAAATTATCCAACCATTAAAACATTTATCAACCTTATCAATTCTTAAACCATGAGAATAGTATAATCAACAACCAAAAGAAGATACTCATATGCAATACCAGTAGATATGTTAACTAGGGAAACCCTTGATTAGAGGGAAAACCCCCATGGGGATAGTACCCACAAAAGATGTACTAATATAAATGTTCCTTGTATGGGGATGGAATCTATTAAGAACCTATGAAATACATTCAATACATATCATTCCTTGTTAGGAGACTTTGGATCCTTGTTAGGAGATTCCAACCTTGTTAGGAGTTGTAGAAGGCCAGAGGACCCCCTATCCAAACATCTACAGGGACAAGACCACCAACATCACTCTCTAATTGGTCTCTATATTATTCCTTGAAGAACAATATAAATGAATAACTTTAACTCCTATATTGTCTAAACTGGACCAATCCTCTTCTGATCTCCATAATAGATCACCAACTTCACATCCAAATAATCCTTTGGATTGCTTACATGTATTTACCAAATACTTCACATATCACACTTGAATACATACATTACAACAAGAAAAATAAATTTTCTTTACACCATTTCCTGAAAATAATTCCTTGAGTTGGCCTTGAGGCTTTTCCAATTAATTATAATAGGACCTCATTGTGATGTCCCCAATTTGACATATAATTTTATATTAATAAAGTATTATATATAAAGATTGTAATACTAAAATAATTGATAATGTATATAAAATATTATAATTATACTAAGATGAAAATATAAATTATTATATATCATAATAATATAATTATTAATATTATTATACATACATACATACATACATACATACATACATACATACATACATACATACATACATACATACATATATATATATATATATATATATATATATATATATATGAATGAATGTTATCTATAGTTATATAATTAGATATTTAAATACCATGGAATAGTATTATTACTTATAAGAAAGATGATTCATATAATATAATATACATAATCATTAAGATAATATATTATATAATATAATATAATAACCCTATTAACATAATTAATATTAATAATGAAAGGACATGACTCTATAAAATGTACTTATAAGTATAGAATTTCAAGTAATGGAGGGGATATCATACAGAATACGACCAAACTTCTACAAATAAAAAGGGAAATCAACAAATGTTCAAAAGGGGACATTACAAGTGGTATCAGAGCATGTTCTTGCCAGCCCGTGGAACAATAGTAATAAAGAAAATTATCATTTGTGGAAGGATGATTTAAAAGATATCAGACAGAGAAATGACACACATACATATACATAGAAAGAAACAAAATACCAGTGAGAAATATATAAGAACTTCAATGATAAAATGGAAAAATATGAAAAAATATAAAGGAAAATCAAATAATTCCGGAGAAGTGCAAAAGGAAAAAAAAGAAGAAGATATATTTGATGTGTGAAGGGAAAATGCATTAAGAAATTTTAATGTTCTAGTTGAGGGACATCATAATAAGAAATTAGCATTCAGAATTTGCAAGGGAACCCAACCTTGTAGCTATTGGATTCATTGGATTGGACATGGCAGTAGAATAATAAATAAATAAAAAATCTGAGGGAACTCTCATCCATGCAGAGCACATTTTTGAAAGCGTCCAGCATAGAAGATATATGAAATACATGTTTCACTGCAAGGCATTACATAGTACAATAAGTTATATTTGGTACACTCAAATATCGGTGGCCAAGTGTAACTATATTTTCTGTGTAGCCAGTAAAGGTTTTGATTTTTGCTGTGAAATAAATTCCTTCGCATTTGGTTGAAATAATCAGACCTGATATATCAGATAGGAGTGCCTGCAATATGAAATGGTTGACATTTGGTATTGTAGTATTAGATGAGAATAGCTATTAGAAAATAAGCTAAGATGAAATCTAAAATCTAGAGTAGCTAATTAAAGACATTACAATTGGTATAACATAACCACATATAGATACTCTGTAAGAGATTCATAAATACTCTCATATCAGGGATAAATATAAAGCAGACAAAATAACATATCACATATATTGATATGGAGAGACATACAAGTATCAGGGAGAATCAATGAGGAATGAAAAGAAAAGTTTAGAAACAAGCATCATACAGATACTAGAATACACCAAGGTATTGAACAATCATTCATCTATTGATTTGAGATATTTGATGGGGATATCATTGTGGGATCCCTACTAGAACTATGACCAAAACTCTTGCTGGCATCCATATTATATGGTTGGTTGATTAAAAGTAAAAGACAACCAACAATCATAGATCCAGAAGTGCCTTCTCCATTCGACTATATGAAGAAGAGAGGGACCATCAATTTGTGATAAATCCATTTGTTTTCTGTCAAGTGGAAAGGTTGGACAACGGAATTGAGAGAAGGGTTGCTAGTTGAGTTGCGGTGAGATTTGAATAAAGGAGTGGTAAAGAAGAAATAGGAGGCAGAGTGCATTAACATAATTAGTATTTTTATTATTATCAGAAGATGTAATGGTTAGTGAATGATGAGTATGGGTATGAGATTTGGTATGACATAGTTGTGATAGTTCCTTTGGTGGCATTTCTCATGTTTTTGGTGTTGCAATTGAAGAGTAGCCTCAAAAAATTAAGATAGAGTCGATCATCAACATATATCATGGCTTCCCACTATGCCTTACTTTGGCCCTCTCGAATAGGCAACAAGAAAGATTCTAAATCAGGTTTAATCTGCCAATCACAAGAAAGATAAGTCATTGCTAAGTGTCGAAGGTAGAGATAACATCATCACAGTCATGAGATATATCAAATATGATTATAATTAAGGGTTATGAAACTGTAGGATACAAGAAATGAATACATTTGTGAATGAGGTAAAAATAGATGACTACTGAAGGTAAATGCATTAAAGTATGTTATTTATTTTTAAATTTACACATTTAGTACATATTATCATTATATATACATGTAAAAATGTATTTGCACTTTATTTATTTATTTAAAGTGATGATGAATAAATTGGTATATGAATTAGTATAATTTATTTATATCATAAATGATGGATATATACATATCTTGATTTTCAAGGCTATATTTTGTAATCTCTAAGATATTGATTGATTTCTAACTATAAGTTTCAAAGTGGAAAAAGAAGCCAAGTTCAAAGAATGGATGCTACACTTGATAAAGGAGCTAAGGAAAGGATGAACAAGATATCTAAGCATAATCTTGAGCATAATCAAGAGAGTGATGAAGATACAATGGACTGACAAGATCTAGATGAGTGGCAATTTTAGTGGTGATTATATATATATGTAATAAAAAGAATTATAATAATTATAAATCAAATTACCTCCTAAGTAGACCACCTTGATGGTGTCATAGGCTACCATCAAGGCCAAGAGGGCCAAAGTTCTGCTCTTGGGCTTAGGTAGGAAGAATGAGATTACCATCTAAGTAAAACACCTTGATGGATGTCAAAGGCCACCATCAAGGCCAGGAGGGCCAAAGTTTCACTCTTGGGCTAAGATTGGTTAAAGTTAAGACTTGACATCATGTAAACTTAATTTAGTTAAGAATCTGCCAAGTAGACTACCTTGATGGATGTCAAAGGCTGCCATCAATGCGAAGAGGGCCAAAGTTTCACTCTTGGGTTTGGTAGGAAATTGGTTTAGAACTAATTTATCATGACTAATCTTTCTTTGAAGCTATTATATACATGTACATGCTAATAACTATTTGTGTGTGTAGGATCCACAATCAAAAGGAGTACTGGGGAACTATATGTTATAAATCATTCCCTTTACTCTACTTCATTGTGAAAAATTATAAAGAATGTATGATGTGTTTGCATTGTGTTTGCTTCGTGTCTTCATCTGTTTGCATCATGTTTGTTCTGTGTCTTCATATGTCTACATCGTGTATGCTTCATGTTTTCATTCATGTATATTTCATAAATCTTTCTGGTCTTTGAATGAAAATATGTTTTGTGTCTATGACAAGAGCTTATACATGAAAGATTTTTCTTGAGGGCAAGCAAATTCGAGAGGGGAGGACTGTGATGTCGCCATTTTGACATATAATTTTATATTAATAAAGTATTATATATAAAGATTGTAATACTAAAATAATTGATAATGTATATAAAATATTATAATTATACTAAGATGAAAATATAAATTATTATATATCATAATAATATAATTATTAATATTATTATATAATTGTACATATATATATATATATGAATATTATCTATATTTATATAATTAGATATTTAAATACCATAGAATAGTATTATTACTTATAAGAAAGATGATTCATATAATATAATATACATAATCATTAAAATAATATATAATATAATATAATTACCCTATTAACATAATTAATATTAATAATGAAAGGACATGACTCTATAAAATGTATGTATAAATATAGAATTTCAAGTAATGGAGGGGATATCATACAAAATACGACCAAACTTCTACAAATAAAAAGGAAAATCAACAAATGCCCAAAAGGGGACATTACACTCATTATGATATTACAATCATTTTACAACTTTCAACAATTACAAATCACTCGACTCACAGTCTTTACAACTTCTGATGGGGTCAAGCCAAATAACAGAATGGACACAATAGGAAAGGGAAAATTTTATTAACTATCAAAATATGCTAGTACACTTAGTGCAGAGAAAATAGACTCCAAAACATGCCCTATGGGCTTACAATAGCATGAAATTGGAGATAATTTCTTCTCCCAGTACCTTCTCTCAAACTCCACTCTGAACTGCCTTTTACAATGCCAGAAATGTCCTTAAATAGACCCCAAAGGGTTAAGGATTAGGAATACATTCTAGAAAGTGCTAGTTAGCATCCACCGCCAAAATGGAAGGCTCTAGAAGTCACTTTAGAAGTCGGTACAAAATTAGAAGAATCCAAAAATGGTAGCTGAACTTCTGAAAGGCATAAATTTTGAACCGTAGCTTCGATCGACGAACTGTTTAGCGCTCTATAGCCCTATGGAAAGCTTTGCTTGTCCCCTATTTTTCAGCCCTGTACAAGGTCATTTAATGCCTCAAACCTAACTTTGAAGCATTCTTAGGATGTCTCCAAAAATTGAAAAATTGCAATAACTTTCAAACCGTGTAGCCCTTTGACCTGATTCTTTTTCTAAATTGTTCTAAATTACAATTTTAATCCTTCCTCCAATTTACACCTTATGATTCACCATAATTATGGCTCAATTACATAGTCCTATTTTTTTGGCATTTACACGTATCCCAAGGTACTCAAATACTCTAACCCAGTACACTGATAGTGGAACTATGAGAGTTGGAACCTTTATTTGACCCAAATGGGTATCTAGAAATGAAAACACATGAAATAGAAACTATGTCTAGGTACTTTTTTTTGGGTGACAAAAGATTGCCCATATACCTCTGGATGCTCCTGCATCAACTTCTCACATGTGTGACCTATGACCTTGTGCACTCACTGAAATCATCATCAAGATGTCTACTATCACAATATATTTGTGCTCATCACTATTCTATCCCAGTTAAGAGATACAAATCAATCATTAGAAACCACCAATCAGGTACTCTATTTGCTTACTTTCTTCAATAAATCTTGAATAAATTCTACATGTCTTCGAATCATTGTACACAAACTTATCCACTTCATTATGATACATTGTAAAATACATCCTTAACTGTGCTTGACCTAATCATCAATACACACTCCACATGACCTTGTTTTTTGGGTGTCACTCTTCCAAACTTCACATAAATAATACTATGTTGACATCAATGAAAAGAATAGTCATGAATGCAACATGTCAATCATAAATAATCTCTCCAATGCTTAGGATACTCACCCAAAGGAATATCATCAATATTTATGCTAACAATCTTCCCCTTTGGCATTGATGGCAATATAAATGAAAAACGTCTAAGTTCCAATAATACCAAATTCAACTCTATTGTTGTTCTCTTCTTTTCAAATCCTCTTCATCAAATCTAAAATTAGTGAAACACTACTTTTTTTGTATTTTCTCATTCTTAGGATTGACATTAGTTTTTCACACTCTAACTCTTAGGAACAACTCTCATTCTTTTATTGATACTCATTAGTTTTCACACTTCTCCCCCATTCAATGTTTCTCCTTATTGAAATCAATAAATACATGAACATTTCTCCCCCATACATCTCACACATACTACCAGAAGATGTTATCATGTACTCTCTCTCCCCCATTGTGCTAGAGGTTTTTTTTCATGAATACTTCTCCTCCATTGACATTAATGATAAAGGATTCATTATGTTAATCATCTTCTCAAAGCCTTCAACCAACTCAAGTGTCCAAAGAAATTGTTCAATATCAACTACCAAGATTCCTTGATGACTCTGCTCATCTCAGATACTCCCCCATACATGAAGCATCAACATTCAGTCTAGACAAACAATAGTGCTTTGTAGCACTGGACTAATGCACTCTCTGCATCATCTACTCAGAAGTAGGAAGGGGCATAACCCAAAGCATACCTCACAAATACTCAAATGTATCTTTAGGAAAAGGCTCTATAAAGATATCTACAATCTCCTCTTTTATAATTACATACTCTAATTTGATTTCTTTCTTTGCAAAATTTTCTCTTAAAATATGATGCTTAATAGATATATTCTTAGTCTTATAATACAACACATGATTCTTAGACCTACTTATTGTACTTGTGTTATCACAATGTATGATAATAGGTTCTAATGGTTCTATCCTAATGTCCTTCAACATTTGCTTCATCCACATGATCTGATTGTAATTGTTCACTATTAAGCTACATACTCTACTTTTGTTGTACTTTGTGAAATACAATCATATTTCTTTCTTAGCTAAAAAAACTTCCTCCAAGGAAAAATTCTCCACCACTAGTGCTCTTTCTATCATCCATACTGCTTGCCCAATCCACATTAGTATATGAACACAAAGTAAAATCACTTGATCTATCATACCATAGTCCAAAATTAAGTGTAACCTTTAAATATCTGAATATTCTCTTTACTAATACATAGTGTGATTCATTAGGATTAGCTTGAAATCTTGCTACTATCCTAACTGCATTTTCTATATCTGGTCTAGTGAGAGTCAGATATTGCAAACCTCCAACCATAGATACATACTTCTTTTTCTCAACTATAGGTGTCTCATCTTTTCTAGATAACTTGTGACTAGTTATCATAAGTGTACCAACAAGCTTGCAACTTTCCAAGCCAAATATTTTTAATAAGTCTTTCAAATACTTGACTTGTGACAAGAAAATACCATTAGTATTCCATACAACATGTAAACCTAAGAAATATTTCATCTCACCAATCATGC
Organism: Cupressus sempervirens; assembly: GCA_028749045.1. NCBI lineage: Eukaryota > Viridiplantae > Streptophyta > Pinopsida > Cupressales > Cupressaceae > Cupressus > Cupressus sempervirens. Next base: position 954,260,165 of record CM053792.1, on the reverse strand, counting down.
TCATCTCAAACTCATAAAGAAAATTTATCAGCAAATTTATCAAAAAATTTATTAGCAAATTTATCACTTTCTTTATCATTACCTCCAAAGATCATGTCATCAACAAATATTATAATGATCAACAATCCATTCTCAATTTCTTTTGAATATAAGTTACTATTTGTCATAACTTTAGTAAATCCCAACTTTGCTAAATATTTGTCCAATCTTGCATACCAGGTTCTAGGTGTTTGCTTTAGGCCATAGAGTGCTTTCTTCAATATGCATATCATGTCTTTTTCTTCTGTCAAAAGGAGATCCTTCAGGGTTCTCATTGTAGACTTCTTCTTCAAGTTCTCTCTAAAAAATGCTAAATTTACATCCATCTGATACACTTTTAACTTCTTAGTTGTTTCATAAGCCAAGAACATTCTTATTTCTTCAAGTCCGGCAATAGGAGAAATTCTTCTTCATAATCTATGCCTTCTTCTATGAATATATTTTGCATACCAATCTTTCTTTATTCCTCACAACCTCACCTTATTCATTCATCTTATTTTTTAATACCCATTTAGTTCTTATAACATTCTTGTCTTTAGGTCTAGGAATCAATTCCCATGTCTCATTCTTCACAATCTAATCTAGTTCTTCCTTTATTGCTTAAATCCAATGATCATCCTTGCATGCCTCATCTGCATTCTTTGGTTCAACTTGAGAGTTCACACACAATTCCTCATGTACGTTTTTTCTTGTCATAACTCCTTTGTCTTTACTTCCAATAATTTGATTATTAGGATGCTTCTTAGTCAAATTCTTGTTCAATGTAGGAGTTTTTGCTTCAATTCTTATTTCTTTGCTCAGTTTAGATCTTTGTTCTTCTTTTTATTCAACATTTTGAACATCTTTTTGCAAATCATTGTTAGTCTCAAAGAAAACTTCAATATTTCCTCTAACACATTTAGGATTATCTTCTTCTTCATTAGAAATATAATCCAACATTCTCTCTTTAACTCAACCTTTTCATCCACTTTCACATTTTCACACTCAACAATTATCTTAGTTCTCTAATTAAAACATCTATGAGATTTTCTTTTCGATGAATAATGAAGGAACATACCTTCATTGCTTCTTGCATCAAACTTACCAATATCATCATATCTCTTTATGTAAAACTTCCAAAATTTCTAAAATATTTTATTGAAGGTGTATGTCCAAACCATAATTCATAGGGAGTCTTGTTTGTACCTTTTTGGATCTGCAGTTTGTTCATGGTGTATACTATCGTGTTGATTGCTTCTCTCCAAAATATCTTGGATACATCATTCTCAAACATGATTTCTCTTGTTTCTTCTATTACATACCTATTTCTTTTTTCAACAATCCCATTTTTGTTAGGAGTCTTAGGTGCAGATAGCTATCTTTTAATACCATTTTCTTCAAAAAAGATGTTAAACTCTCTTGAAGTAAACTCTCCACCTCTATTTGATCTCAAACATTTTTATCTTTACACTAGATTTTTTCTCAACTCTATTCTTGAACAACTTAAGCTTTTCAAATGCCCCAATTTTTTTTTAAAGAAAATCTATTCACATCATTCTAGTGAAACCATCAACAAAAATCATAAAGTACCCTTCACCATAGAATCCTCTTGTTCTAGTAGGACTACTCAAATTTGTATGAACAATCTCCAATTTCACTGTGGTAGTGAACTTCTTGTTGGGAAAAGAATTTTTCTTCTGCTTAGCCATAACACATTCTTTGCAAACAACATTAGTAGGTTTCATGATTCTAGGTAGATTTCTAACAAAAAATGTACTACTACCCTTCACAATATTGTCAAAGTTCATATGATAAAATCTTCTATGCCATAACCAACTGTTATCCAATTTTGCAACCAAACAAGTCATCTTTGTAGGGTTCAATTGGAAAATATTACCTCTAGATCTTGCACTAGTTCCAATAAACCTGCTATATTTATCCTTGATAATACATGTCTTCTCTATGAATTGCAACTGGTAACCTTTATCAACCAAATATCCAACACTTAATAGGTTATGCTTTAATCCATCAAAAAAATAGACATCATTAGTGTTAGTCTTTCCATCAAGAGTAATAGGTCCTATTCACTTGATATGATAGGCCACACTGTTACCAACTCAAATAATTCCTCCATCATGATTTTTAAACTTATTCATATCTCCATTCATATGGCATGAACACCCATTGTCTATAATCCAATCAGATTTATTTTCAATCTATGAAACTAGGGCTTTTTGTTCTCTAGTTTCTTTTTTTAGAATTTTCTTCTTTTATAGCTACAAATCTTAATTCCTCATCACTTTCACTTTGAACTCTTTCTTTAGATCATCTTTGTTTTCATACAAACAATCTCTAGGTCTTCTAGACTTGAAATTCTTCTTCCACTTTTTCTCTCTTTTAGGACACTCATAAGTGTAATGACCAAATTTTTGGCAAGTGAAACATTTAAAAATTCTCTTACCATCTAGTTCTCTTCTTAAAAGTAGGGCAATTCCTTCTTCAATTATTATATCCTCTTTAGATCTGGATTTGTTGTTACTAGCATAGTCTCCACTAGTGCTTGCACTTCTAGATAAAGAAGGGTTAACACTTAATGCACTAAAGGTTGCTTCCACTCTAGGAAAATCTCTAGATTTCTTGAAGCTTTCTTTCACTACTTCCAATCTTTCAAGTAGTGTCTCTCTAGTAAACTTCTCAGTGTGAGATATCACTAACTCAATCATCTAAGATGTTTTCTTGAATGGCAATGCCAAAGTTTTTAAGACATTCCAGATAAATTCATCCTCTATTTTGGATCCATTGCAAGACTTAATACCTACAACAATTTATGATATTCTACCAATATAGCTTCTTATATATTTATCTTCCATCATCTAGAATCTTGAAATAAACACATCCAATGCTATAATTTGAGTCTTTTAGCATGTGCATCACCTTCAAATGTAGTTTCTAAAGCTTTCTTTCCAAATTTCATGGGATGTTTCTAAGGACTTTACCTAACTATCTTCATTCTTGGGAAGAGCTAACAATAATGCTTCTTTTGTTAGCATGAATGCCAATGATACTATATTGGGTCAGTATCCTACACATTGTAAAGTATTGATATGTTGCATTCATGACTATATTGCCATTGATGTCAACATAGTAGTAATTCTATTAAGAGTAGAAGATTAGCAGTAAATAATCTTAAGATGTGCATAAGCTAAGGAAGTTTTAGATGATGCATAGTGGAGGACATGTTCCTGAGGTTGTCTTGATGATGTGGTTTAAAGGACTAAGTTTGATTCAATGTTGTATGGAAATTATACTTGTTTTACTAGAAGCAGTACAAAAACAGAGCATTGGAAAATAGAGTTTTGATGATCTATCACTATCTTTCATCTAATAAAAAAAAAAATGTGATGCACAAATAATAGTGATAGAGGATGATTGTGTGGCGATGACAACATGTGCACAAGACATGGTTTCACACGTATGAGGTCTTATATAGATTGTGAGCCAACAATATTGTTTACAATTGTGAATTAATTAATTATCTTATTTTAATTAATTGGGAAAGTCACAAGGTCAAATCAAGGAATTATTATGAAGATATGATATAAAGGAAAGTTGTTTTCTTATTTGTAAAGGGAATTGAATTAGAGGATCAAGTGGAATGTGAAGTATTAGTGCATAGTACAAAAAGGAACAAAATGCTTGTTGAATGCATGTAAGTAATCCAAGGGATCATTGGATGCGTAGTATGAGATCTGATTACAATATTTGTAGGAGCAAAAGTCTAGTTGATAGAAGAGAGATAGAGGAAGGAAGTGCAACTTGGTTCTATTATTGTACAAGGAATAATACATAGATCATTTGGATAGTGGGTTCTTTGATCTTAACCTTGAAGTTGTTTGGGAATTGAGTCCAATTGTCTCCACAACTCCTAATAGGGTTGGCACAACCCCTAATAGGGATTCAAAGTCTCCTAATAGGGACTCATATGTACTTAATGTTGTAACAGACTCTTAATAGGGTCTATCCTCTAGCAAGGAATATTTATACTAGTACATCATCTTGTCAGTACTATCCTCACTGGGGTTTTCCCTTTGATCAAGGGTTTCCTTAGTTAACATATTTGGTGTTAATTGTGTATGAGTATCTTGTTGTGGTTTCAAATAATATTACTCACATGGTTAAGTTTTTTTAAGGTGAATGTTTGTGATGATAGCTATATTATTTATTCACCCCTCCCCTTAGTTATATTAGTGGACTATAAATTCTAACAATTGGTATTAGAGCATTGGGTCCTTGAAGATAAGGCTTAATAGCATTGGACAATCAATGGAAAATATGTTTAAGAAAGATAGTCCGAGGTTCAATGGGGTCAACTATGATAGTTGGAAGGAAAAGATAAAGCCTCATCTGTTGTGCATGGGTCCGGGTTATTGGATCTTGACAAAGAGTGAGAAGACAATTGTGGAAGAAGGAAATCTTGAAGGATGTAGTGAAGTAGAAAGAGATCTATTCATGTGTAATATGAGAGCTAGAGAATCCATATTGTCATCTCTTCCAAAGAATGAATACAATAAGATAAAGACATTCCAAACTTCTCATGAAATTTGGAAAGCATTACAAGTTACTTTTGAAGGTGATGAACATGCAAAAAGAATGAAATTACAAAGTTGGATTTGTGCATTTTAAGATGCTAAGATGATGGAAGATGAATCCATCAGGCATTATGTAGGAAGCATATAAAAAAATATTGTAGGTATTTGATCTCTTGGTGGAACGAAACAAGATGATGAGGTTATATGGAAGATCTTGAAAAGTTTATCACCACCATTCAAGAAAACAACTTAGATGATTCAACTAGTAATTCCCTGTACCAAAGATTTTACAAAGGAAACTTTTCTTGGAAGATTAGAATCTATAGAAATAGAAATGAGATAGTTTGGAGAATTAGCCAGAGTTGAGATAGGTTTTAGTGCTATGAACATTTGACCTAATCTATCAAGAAGTACGAGCATAAGAGGAGACTTTGCTAGTAGTAGCAGATTTGAACAAGAAGATTAAAGAAGGAGTAAGATGGTAAGAAGAGAGAAAGATGGTAAGAAAATATTTAAGTGTTAGACTTGTGATGAGTATGGTCATTTTGCATCTAAATGTCCTAAAAGAGAGAAACATTTTAGAAGAAAATTTAAGCCTAGAAGAGATAAGGATATAAATTGTTTATATGCTAATGAGGATGAAGAATCTAATGAAAAGGATCAAAGTGAAAGTAATGATGAATTAGGATTTGTGGCTATTATGGAAGATAGTATTGATAGATAAATTAGAGAAGAGAGAGCTCTTGTTACCCAAGTTGAGAAGAAATTAGATTGGATAATTGATAGTGGATGTTCACAGCACATGACTGGTGGTATAAACAAATTTGTTAAGTTTAGAAATCATGATGGAGGTATTGTTAGAGTTGGTAACAATTCAACCTATCATATTACAGGGATTGGATCTTGTTAGAATTATTTAGAATAACTGAGAGGGGAGGTGAATCAATTTTCCAAGGTTTAGATGTACTATTAAAACTTTTCAAAGCTTAGTGAACCCATAAAACATTTTCATCATACATGCATCCATAAGATTATGCAATCACTTAAAAATTGTAGGTTATTGTCAAATCAATTTGCAGAAATGTGAACATGAAATATAATAGATTCAACAAAACATTTGACACAATGATTTAATGCGAAAACCCAATTTGGTAAAAACCACCAATAACATGCTACTCATTCTCACTCTTCTGAAGTGATGCCCTGTGAAAGGGCAACCCTGTTAAAGATCACAATTCACACTGTTAAATGTGATTTGGTTGAAGGATTTTAATCACCATTTTAGGAGTGTGCCTTGTTAGAGGACTTTAGACCATTCACATGAAATGTCACTCAGTTAAAGGATTTACAAATGACTGTTAGGTCAACCTTAATCCAAAGGATTTACCCTAGACTGATATAATTATTAGAGAGTAATAGTAAAGTTTGATCTGATAACAACTTACAACTCCATTTGCAAATTATAGATCTCTCTTTCAATCCTCCATTCTACTTGGCTTTCACACACTTAAGCTCTAACAGCTTTTTCACCCTTCAAGCATACATACTCTTAAGCCTTCTTACTTTTCTTGCCAATGCAGACTCTTCTCTTAGGTCACTAAATGAAGAAATACCCTAGAATCCTTATCTTCTTTAGGTTCTTGAACATGACAACCTTTGCTTCTAACCAACTATCTCTATAAATAGAGACTTAAGATATTTTTTGGTTCATCCTCCATCATCCAATTTAGGGTTACGATAGATTAGGTTGGATTGAATGAATATGTACCCATTATTTTATTTCATTCCTTTCTAGAAACTTCTCCTTCAATCCTCTTTGAATTTTCCTAAAATTTGTTTACCATGATTTCTGTGCCACTAGCTCATCAATCTTATCTTCCATGCAGTTCACATAATCTAAGAAATCAACTTTGACAACTTAGATTCATTGAATTCACAATCTTTCTAATAATGCTGATACTCGACATTAACTAGCTTATGATGCTTGACACATACTGTGTTGCTCAACATCCATTGTAAAATCACTTGGCATGAACTAAAGTTTAATGGTGCTTGGCATCAACTAAAATTTACTCAGCATCAACTTTTTCATTCAACTTACGCTAAAATTGACTTTGCTCGACTTCAACTAATTTTTTTCTTGGCTTGCACTAACTTTTCATGATACTTGCTGTCCACTCAATCAAGCTTGGCAAACTAACTTAGCTTAACTTGTTCTTTTGAATTTTCTTAGTATAAGAAAATTTTGCAACCATAAGTAGAATATCAATGCACTATGATATCACTATCTTAGTTGATTCTTGTACTCCTTTTTCATATCATAACACAACCTTTCCTCTAGGTTTTATTGTTACATCATTTTCATCAAATCCTCTTCATCAATCAAATAAGTGATAGTACTTAAATAATTTTAGCACTTATCTTACCAAAAAATAGTAGTTTTGACATCAGTGACAAAAAAATGATTGAAACACATTTGTCATACTTGTATCAATTTTTTTCAATAATCTCCCTCTTTGGTATTGATGGCAAACCAAATTGATCAACTAAACTAACTAGGTTTAAATAGTAAGACCAACAAAATACCAAAAAGAAAATAATTATTTTTATTGAAACCTCTCCCTCTATTAGTAACTTTCATCTTCTAAATAGGTAACACAATTTTGTGTTGTTCTAATCAACAGACAATCAACTCATCCTTATGACTCCCTCTAAATTTCTTTTTATATCTCCCTCTTACTAGCTAGATGTAATTAGTAGATATAATTTCTCTCTTAGCAATCATAATTTCTCCCTCATACTATGTGTTAGGATTTCTCCCTCTTTGATAATAATCTCTATCTCCCTCATAGTTTCTTAGGTTTATGTTCAGTTTCCTTGTATATCTCCCTTTTTGACAACAATGTTAGAGACTCATCATCTGAAATATGTAGATACGAATAGTTTCAATTTCTCCCTCAATATCTTTTCTTGTATTTGATTTGTAAATCCAACTCTTTCATTACTTTAGGCAACTCTTTGATGGGTATTCAGAAATAAGATGAATGAACAAGGAGAAGTTGTGAGAAACAAGGCCAAACTTGTTGACAAAAATTAATCACAAGAAGAAGACATAGATTATGAAGAAACCTATGCACCCATAGCAAGAATGGAAGCAGTAAGGATGTTCTTGGCTTATGCAGCAAGTAATAATTTCAAGGTTTATCAGATGGATGTCAAGTTAACTTTTCTTAATGGAGAACTTGAAGAAGAAGTGTACATTGAAAAACCTAATGGATTCCCTCTGACAGAAGGTAAAGGTTTTGTATATAGACTAAAGAAAGCACTATACGGTCTAAAGAAAGCACCTAGAACTTGGTATGCAAGGTTGGACAGGTATTTATCAAAGCTTGGATTTATCAAACATACAATAGATGACAATTTGTATTTGGGAAAAACTGATGACAGTCTATTTATCATCATAATATTTGTGGATGACATAATATTTGGAGGAAATGATGAAGAAAGTCACAAGTTTGCTGAAGAGATTAAAAAATAAATTTGAAATGAGCATGATAGGAGAAATGAAGTTTTTCCTAGGATTGCAAATTGTGAAAAACAAAGAGGAGATATTTATTTCACAAACTAAATATCTGAAAGATTTGTTGAAAATATTTGGTTTGGAAAGTTGCAAACTTGTTGGTACACCCATGATAACTGGTCACAAGTTATCTAGTAAAGATGAGATACCTATAGTTAAGTAGAAGAAGTATAGATCTATGATTGGAGGATTCAAATATCTAACTCACACCAGACTTGATATAGAAAATGTAGATGGGATTCTAGCAAGATTTCAAGCTGATCCAAAAGAGTATCATTAAATAGAAGTAAAGAGGATATTTAGATTTTTGAAGGGTACATTTGATTATCAAAACCATTTTACATGAAGTAAAGTCATAATGCCATTTTAAGAAGCCAGTTGGAATTTGGGTGTGAGTGTATGGTTTTGATGTAAAATGGCTTCTTAAAATGACATTATGACTTTACTTCATGGATTTGTGTTAAAATGGGTTGGGAGAGGATTCCTTAAATAGGCAAAGGGCTTGAGGGATCAAGGGCTAGGATGCAAGGATGGGAAAAAGCTTATGGAAGGCTCAGATTGCATGAGAGCAGAGCACATGGATTGTGCTTCCTTATAGCCAATTAGGGAGTGACACATGTCACAGGGTGAGAGGATGGAGGAAAGGGGAAGGATGAGTCAACAAAGGAGGCTAAAGGGATAAAATCTTCATAAAGACCCTCATAATGGCTTGTAAGAGCAATGAACGGGCTTGGAAGAGTCATTTATGGCCTAGTGGCCTTCATAAAGTTTTATGGTTGGGATATTTTGAGGGAGATGAGAGGAATTTTGACTTGGACTTGATTAGGAAGGTTTTAAGCTTTCTTAGGATTGTGCAAATGATTAGAGGATGGATTAGGATGGTTTAGGATTAGCTTAGGGATAGGCAAGTGGATGACATTTATTGAGGGTGGGTGAAGGAGGAGATATTTGTTAACTTTGGCTTGGGTTAGTAAGTCTTAACCCATTTTTAGGGAATGTGACAAGGTTAGGAGGGGATTAGGATTAGGTTTAAAGACATCTTCTAGAAGAGTCTAGACTTTGGATGAGGATAAAGACTTTCTAGAATAGTCTAGAACTTCCTAGGATGAGGATGAAGACTTTCTAGAAGAGTCTAGAATCTTCTTAGGATGAGGATAAATTAGATTTTAGGAAATAAATAAAGTTTTATTTATTTCAAGGGTTTGGGTTGAGGAGATATTTATTAAAACTTTTTTAATAAACACGAGGATTAATATTTAATCTTAATTAAATATTTTGAGTTGGGATTAGGGGTAGGAAATGATGGGATTAGCCTTTAATCAAAATTAAAGAAGGATTAGAAGATTTTGGAAGAGGTTAGTGGTCTTAAGGAAATTGGCCAAGTTTTGGGAATTTATTATTATTATTTATTTTGGGTTTTTGGGTCAATTTATTAATTAAATAATTAATAAATAAGGAAATAATGTTTAAATAAGATTTAAACATTTTTCGGAGGGATTCCTTAATTAAATATTTTTAATTAAGATAAAGGGATTTAATGGCATAAAAATAAATAAATAAATAAAATAATTAATTAATTAATAAATGATGATGTCATCAGGGATTTTTCAGAAAATAAAAATACTTTATTTTCTAAAGGATTTTAGGTGTCTACATTTTGCCCCTATTTGATGTGATGCCGCAAGTGGCATGTCATCAAAGATAAGAAAATAAGATGCCCAAGGCTAGAGCAGAAGAGTAGATAATGGACTGTGAGATGCCCCCTCAAGAAGGCGGCGGGGAGAGAAAGCGAGGCTCGATAGCTTCTTGAAAAGTACAAGAATTTGAGATGAGCAAGGAGACTCAGATTGGCTTAAGAGAAGAGGTTTAGTTAGCTCAAACTCTCACTACGGGAGAATGATAAAGGGAGAACCAGAGGCACAAGAGGAAGCAAGCTTAAGATCTTAGGGATTGCAGAGGATGAAGGAGCAGAGCGCTATAAAAAAGAATCCAAGATAGGGAGATGGATGATGGGATGATAAAGCTGATGCAATAGGATTTCAAAGAGTCAGATTGGCAGAAGATGGGTTTCGGAGATCCCTAGGACTAGGATTGTGGATCTCGAAAGATGAGGCTTGGTGGATTGATTTGATTGGTGGATCCCTGAGACTAGGATTGTGGATCCCTAAAGCTAAGAGTGATGATTGATTCTGAGAGATACTGATGCACAAGCTGGGTAAGGAGAGACAAATGTTGGATATGTATGGGGGATAATGAAGATGAAGGAAATCCATTGAAGCTTATTGAGTGGGGGATACTTCAAAGAGAAGTACCACCATGTAGTTGAGCACTAGATGTGCTATAGGACTGTTGGTTAATTGCCAAGGTTACCAAGAACATCAAGGCCTTTTCACCAACTATCTAGAGGACTAACGAACTAACTCAAAACAAACACGCAAGGATTGCCCCAACATCACACATGAATCCCAGAGGAAGTAGCATGGAACCAACACTAGGTAACCCACAAGCAGAAAATAAAAACAAACGAAAGACCTAATCAAGACCTTACGCTCAGATTGCCCAATTTACAATATACCATGATATGGAAGATTGTGGCAACCTTGAGGAGGGAACAAAAGGATTGCTTGGAAAAGATATTTCAAGACCCAAAAGGGAAGATTCCAAATCAAAAGAAAGCAAAAATCCAAAAGAGAATCGTTTTCCAATGAGATGGGTAGGACAAGGTACTAATGGACCAAGATCAGACATGAGGAAAGCTATATCCTACAAGGATTTATCAGAGAGTACCTAAACTAATGGATCTGGATGAGTGATGCATCCAACAAGCTGAACTAAGAAGGATAACACTTTGGTGATAGGAGATCTAGCTAAAGGATGCATTGGAATAGCTAACCAAGATTTGTGCGATGTGTACAAGATGCTGATCAAGGAGGAACTGGCACAAAAGTTGGATAGATACAATGGCTCTAAGATAAAGAGGATGTACAAGCTGAAAGACCAAGATATGTTACAAATGTACAGGGTTGTTCATGTTTGGGTTTTGTGAGATGGAAATGTTTGTGAAGGGTGGGATTTCTGCAATAGTTGATAGGAAGATAGGTAGATGGTTTGCGAAAAGCTTAAGTGAAAATGGGGTTCTTTGTGTGCATGTGATAGGATACCAACTAGGATACAAGCTTTGGTATATAATAAAAGCTGGAATATGGTACAAGCTTTGGAAAAGATTTGGATATACAAGCTATGATACAAGATTTACAAGCTGAGGTACAAGATTTACAAGCTGTACAGGAGCTCTGGATGATAAGATAGTGGGATGGCTCAAGTTGTTGCAAGATGTAGAAGCTAAGAATGAGGTGATAGCGGAAGATATGGATTTGGCAGGATGCATCCAATGATGATGATAGACGTGTGACCAAGGATGGGGAAAATGCTAAGGTTGGTGGTAGCTGAGCTGATAGATGGTGCTAGAGTGAATGGCTAATGAGAGGATGACATTGGATTTGCATGAGGATAGCCTAGAGCAAGATACCAATGATAAGGGAGGATGGACAAGACAAGATCTCCAAGGAATATAGTGCCCCCAGTCAGAAGATGACATGTGGAAGGAGGTCTTATGATGGATGTGATAGGATTGAAGCTAGGATGGAAAAGTTGAAGGCGCTAGGGAGATGGATGATAGCTGGGATGATGGGGTGAGGTTGCAGAAGATAAGTGGATAGTGATAGATAAAAGCTGGAGGATGAAAGATAGGTGGATAAATTGGAAGATGGAGCTGGATGGCAAGATGTGACCAAAAGCATGAGGATGATAGGCTAAGCTAGGGATGGATGGATTATGCATGACGCTTGTTTGCCAAGTTTTCATCATGGTACTTGTCCAAGGTGCTTGAATTGCCAAATTTTCACTAGTGGACGCTTTATTTTTCTTTATTTTTTGACTTTTTGACTTTGGACTTAGCTGGAATGATTTTGGCTTTCTTCAGCTATTTTTGGCTATTTTTGGGATTTTTCACTGGCTGTTGGAATCTTCAATTTTGTTGCTAGCTGTTGGTACACCGGATGTATGATTTATGCAATAGATCGGATTAGATGGGATTGATGGTAGGAGATGGAGGGATGAAAAGGCTGGAAAGGAGCATGAGATGGGGATGCTTGCAGGATCAACATTGGCACATGTTGGGATGGGTGTGAAAAGAGCATATGGGGTATAGATGGTAGATACGAGCTTGATGGAGGATTTGTGGAAGCATGCTTGGGGATATATGCACCCAATATGGAGTTAGGAGATGGGGGACATGAGTCACTAGATGGGGGATTAGCAATGGTGGATGCCATTATGCATTGGGTTTCAACTTTTTTCTTTGGGATCCACATGGTTTTGGATTTTCTTTTCATAGGCATTTGCATTGTTTTGCATTCTTTGATTGGATTTTAACTTTTTGGAGTATGTCTTTTAGAATAGACATATGATTTCCTAGGCTGTGGATTTTTAGCTTTATGCATTTTGAAGTTGGCATTCACATTGCTGTGGTAAGCTTTGGGAAGATGGTTAGGAGAAGCTTTGTGAGATGGAGAGGATATGGAAGAGCATGTAGGGGGATGATGATGGATGATGTGCCCTGATATGTGCCTTTGTTAATCTTGCATAGGAATGGATGGAATAGGATTTTTATGATGGCTGATAGGAGGATGGAGGATGGTAGATTTTGGGACATAGGGACCCAAAATGGATTTAGCGGATGAAGGGGGGATATGGTAGGTTGTTTTGGGTTGCAAAGATGGTGGAGGGGGGATGACATAAGATTTCTTGAAGGAGTGATGGGAGGCTGGCATGGTGGGCCTGGAGATAGGCTTGGTTTGGGGATGGTGTGTACCAACACTTTTAGATGATGAGCCTTTGGATACATATCCAAGACCATGAAATCTTGGATTCCTTTGTGCAATAATAGGCTTTCTGATTCCTTGCTCTTGTGGTCCTAAACCCTGACCTTGATAATGCCATCGATTGAGCATTTGAACAAGCTGAGGAAACTTTTTTCTTGTAGAAAATGGTAGAAGTGCTTTATTAGATGTACTGCAACGAGGAGATACTATTCTTAATTATTTTTCTGAGAGGGGGCCACCATGGATGAATGTAAGTGAACCAAGAGGGTAGATTATAGATGGTGGAATAGCTTGGATAGGTGGTAAGATGGAATCATGGAGCAGAGGAGATGGTAGGATAGGATCTTGATTTAGCTGATGGGATGAAAAGATATCCTGCAGTAGAGGAGGTATGACTTGAGGTTTTGGAGATGGAGGGAATGGTGATTGCACTATGGATGGAAGACATGGTACGATGATATCTTTGTTTATGCTTTGGGGGATGTCAACATGCTTTTGGGTAGGATCTTGATAGGATTGGATTGGAGTGGATGGTGTGATAGGAGGTGAAGGGATGGATTCTTCAAAGGTAGCGGATGGATAGATGGGAGATTCGGTAGTGGAGATGGGTGAGTAGAAGATGGATGCATAAGGGTCATTATGGGAGATTTGGGAAATGCTTGGAGGTGATGTGGATAGGATTTGGAGGGATTTGATAGGTGGTGGGATTTTGATGCTTGTGGGAAGTGGAAGGATTTTAAGCAATTTGATGGATGGTATGGGGATGATAGCTATGGGAGATGGAGGTGATATTATAGATGGGGAAGCTTCATCACTGACTACTTCACATGGTTGGATTAGATGACATGGCTTATCGACTATTGGAGGTAGCTTTTCTTGTATTTCCTCTAGGAGATTCTTGGGAGACTCGTGTGTCAAAGGTGGAGGTGGTGGATTGACACTAATAGCTGGTGTGATGGGTGTGGAAGATTGGAAGCTTGGTTGATTGGGTGATGGAGGAGAAGCTGGGATATGAGATTGAATGACTAGATAGTTTGGAGGAATGCTTGGATTTTGGGTGATGGTTGGCAGAAGGCATCTAAGGCTCTCAAGATACCCATCATAGTCAAGAAGATTTTCATCATTGGAATAGGATGTAGCGAGAGAAAGGAAAATGCGACCAAACTCATCATGATAGGGTGGGGATTTCATGTTTTGATGATGAGTTGGATGGGGATGGGGTCTTGCATATGGATGAAAATAGAAGCTCATGGTTGGATTTGGATTAAGTGTAGATTTTGGATTAGTTGATGAAAGATTTCCTAGGGAGAATCAAAGCTGCATGACAGACCTAAGGAGGATTGGCTGGAGATTTTTGGCTTTCCTTTGGATGGAAGACTTCAAGGGTATGCTGTCAAAAAGTGAGAGTTTTGCTTTCCTATGTGTAGGATTGGTGGCTTTTGGTGTCAACTTGAGGATAGAAAAATTATCCTATGGGCATGACTCGAGATTGACCACTTGTGGATCCCAACCTTTAGCTTAAGGTGATGAGGGATGACGAGTGACAAGGCTAGATTACCCTAGACAAAGCTCTGTCAAAGGGATAACCTTGGGGAGATTGAGGGATTTGGATAGATTGATTGGATAGCAAACTTTGGTAAAGTAACAACAATTCTTTAAAGGCTTGGGTGATTTTGGATTGGGTTGCTAGCTGGCTGGGGGGATGATTTGGAAGGACTTTGGATTTGGGATTATTCTAAAGTAAAGAACTAGATAGATTCGGTTGTGGCAGGGGAGCTTGGATGATTTTCTAATGAGGTAGTGACTACGCTAAGTATGCCTTGAGCTAGGAGATTTCTACTTTTTTGGAATTTTGACCAAAGTTGGCAAACATTCATTCAAAAGCTATGAACAAACAAGCAGACAAAAGTTTGGAGCTAGCACGTCAAACACAACAACATCCTAGGAAGCTTTCTACAAGGATGAAATTTGGTTTAGCTAGGGAGTCCTTGATATACACAAGGTACGTGAGGCCCAAATCCGTAGATGAAACCAAAAAGATGTCACACAGCCGAGAGGAGTGGTAACCCACTTCTCCTCTTTCACTTCTCAAGGGTATAAAGTTCCTTGAGGCTTAGCTCGAGTGACAAAATTTTGATCCCAAGAGAGGTGTCTTTGGATTCACCTCTCAATCTTTATACTTTTCCGAAATGCTGGAGTTGAGGTCATCCCAAGGGGTGATGAAATCCCCAATCAGGCCTCCTTAAACTTAAACAAGATTTTGGATCCTAATATTATGCACCCAAGATGGCCTCGAAAGATGATAAGGGGAGAGAAGACTTGGATGATCTTGGGCTAAAAGATAGAGTTCTTTTCCAACTAATGCTTAAGTTTTTTGATCTAGACTTTTTGAAAACACATGTGATTTAAGATGCAAAAGTTCAATTCCAATTTGAAATGCACCAACAAAAGAAAAGTGATCAAAGAATGAATACACCAAGAAGATTTAGGGTCAACAAAAAGTAAACTCGCGCACCCGGAGGCCCTCCATGTCAAGTATCGATTGATTTTCTTTAAGGCATTCAAGATTGAGTGTGAGTTTGTTTTAAGCCCAAAACAAAGATGTGTGTAAAGCTCGATTTCAAGATTTGGTCAATTTTTATGCCCAACTGAAGTGTTAGCGAGACTAATGTGCATTCAAGAAATTTTCTATCTTAGAAAAATCAATAAAAACCCAAGTGAGTGGAATTTGTTTTTTTGTGGAGCACTTAACACCTTCTTAGGTAGACCCATCCCCATATATGGCACTGATATTGCAACCAATGGTTAGAATGATGGGTGATTAAAGAGGGTGAGTCTAACAAAAAATTCACTCAAAGTGTCTTTATTTGTTTTTACAACTTAGAAAGTTTCTAAAATGTGGATTCTTTTTATGCCCCAAAAGATGATTATTTGATCTATGGCATTCAAGAATGGATTTGTTGTTTTAATCATGCATTCATAAAAAAAAACAAACTTGATTTTAATCCATGGCACTTAAGAGTGATTTTAGCAACATGCATTCAAAGACAAGTGATTAAACATTCAATTTTTTTCCTTTGAGCATTCAAGATTAAGATTTTGCGTGTTGTTTTAAGAACTTTGAAGTGCTTTGTTTTAACCTTAGATCATTCAAGATTGTTTTGGGCTCAAAAGTGAAAATGACTATTTGGACTTTGGTTTTCATTCAAGATTGTTGTGTTCTAGTTTGCATGTTTTAAGTCTAAAAAAAAAATGATATTCCTAGATTTTTTTGATGCATCAAAAACCTAGGAAACATTCAAGATTTTGTAATAAGACATTTGTTTGGAACAAATAACAAAGCTTTTAGGACAATTTTGGAAACCATTTAGGACTCTTAGTTTTCATGAGATTTTTAAAAGAACTTTAAAATATTTGTAAATGAGGTTCATTTTATCCTTGATTGATGCTTTGAGTTTGATTTAGATTTTAGTGTGCACTTAGTGTTGATTTTGAACCTTTTGAAATGGAAACTTGAAGTTCTTTTTAAATTCTCAAAAATGAAGTGTTCCTAACTTTGCATGAATGCATCTAAAACCTTGATGTTGCAAGGATGCAAATGATTGGATTGGTTTAGTTTCACTTGTTAAAAGATTTTTATTCATTTATTTTTTGCAAATTTTTAGTTTTTAATTGATTTAAGTATGATTTGGGGGTTCATTTTAAGCACTTAAAAAAAAGTGTGTATGATTTTGCTTGCTTAAAAAAAAAAAAAAACAAGATCCCTCAAGAAGAAGAAGAAGAAGTAGACAGAATAGAAGAAGAATATAGACAAGAAGAGGAAGAAGAATTTCAAGTGCTCCGTCCACCTATAAGCTTGAAAAATTTGCAAACACTATGAGATAGACTATGAGTTTTTTTGTCTTCTTCATGCTCATGTGGACCTACAAAACCAATTTATACAATCCTACCAATCACAAAAACAAGAAAAATTAGCCAAAATCAGCAAATGACATACAAAACTTGACTAAAAAAGCTAATGAAGATGACCCATGCGAAGTTCCACGGGGTGTGCCAAAATGTATATGCTACTTTAGTATGTTAGAAACACTAAATTAAAACAATCAAAAGCATTTGCATACTAATTTAACATAACTTCATGAGAGACAAAGTGAAGTCCTCAAATGAGAATATGAGCCATGGATAGGCTCTCTCAATGAGGATGATCACTCAATGTAGAGGTGTATCTAATAGCTAAGATGGCTTGATTATGTATGTATGCTCAAATGCTCAAATGGGCTTCAATGGAGGATTTTTGATAGATTTTGGTGAATGGATTTGATGTAAAAATGGCTTCTCAAAATGGCATTATGGCTTTACTTTTTAGATTGTGTTAAAATGGGTTGGGAGAGGATTCCTTAAATAGGCAAAGGGCTTGAGGGATCAAGGGATACGATGCAGGGATGGGAAAAAGTTTATGGAAGGCTTAGATTGCATGAGAGGAGAGCACATGGATTGTGCTTTCTTACAGCCAATTAGGGAGTGACACATGTCACAGGATGAGAGGATGGAGGAAAGGGGAAGGATGAGTCAAAAAAGGAGGCTAAAGGGATAAAATCTTCATAAAGACCCTCATAATGGCTTGTAAGAGCAATGAAAGGGCTTGGAAGAGTCATTTATGGCCTAGTGGCCTTCATAAAGTTTTATGGTTGGGATATTTTGAGGGAGATGAGAGGAATTTCGACTTGGACTTGATTAGGAAGGTTTTGAGCTTGCTTAGGATTGTGCAAATGATTAGAGGATGGATTAGGATGGTTTAGGATTAGCTTAGGGATAGGCAAGTGGATGACATTTAATGAGGGTGGGTGAAGGAGGAGATATTTTTTAACTTTGGCTTGGGTTAGTAAGTCTTAACCCATTTTTAGGGAATGTGACAAGGTTAGGAGGGGATTAGGATTAGGTTTAAAGACATCTTCTAGAAGAGTCTAGACTTTGGATGAGGATAAAGACTTTCTAGAATAGTCTAGAACTTCCTAGGATGAGGATGAAGACTTTCTAGAAGAGTCTAGAATCTTCTTAGGATGAGGATAAATTAGATTTTAGGAAATAAATAAAGTTTTATTTATTTCAAGGGTTTGGGTTGAGGAGATATTTATTAAAACTTTTTTAATAAACACGAGGATTAATATTTAATCTTAATTAAATATTTTGAGTTGGGATTAGGGGTAGGAAATGATGGGATTAGCCTTTAATCAAAATTAAAGAAAGATTAGAAGATTTTGGAAGAGGTTAGTGGTCTTAAGGAAATTGGCCAAGTTTTGGGAATTTTTATTTATTTATTTATTTTGGGTTTTTTGGTCAATTTATTAATTAAATAATTAATAAATAAGGAAATAATGTTTAAATAAGATTTAAACATTTTTGGGAGGGATTCCTTAATTAAACATTTTTAATTAAGATAAAGGGATTTAATGGCATAAAAATAAATAAATAAATAAAATAATTAATTAATTAATAAATGATGATGTCATCAGGGATTTTTCAGAAAATAAAAATACTTTATTTTCTAAAGGATTTTAGGTGTCTACAAGATCAAGTGATTTTACCTTGTGCACATATACTGATGCAGATTGGGCAGGCAATATAGATGATAGAAAGAGCACTAGTGGTGGAGCATTATTTCTTGGAGGAAGATTGGTTTCTTGGTTGAGAAAGAAACATGATTGTATATCTCAGAGTACAACTAAGAAAAAGTATGTTATAGGAACAAATAACTGTAATCAAGTTATGTGGATGAAACAAATATTGAAGGATATTGAAATTGAGTTTATAGAACCTCTGATTATTTACTATGATAACAAAAGTCTAGTAAGTATGTCTAAGAATCCAGTATTCCACCCTAAGATAAAGTACATATCCATAAAGTATCATATTTTGAGAGAGAAGGCATCAGAGAAAGAAATAAGGTTGGAGTATGTAAGTACTAAAGATCAAATTGTAGATATCTTTATGAAGCCTTTGCCTAAAGATACTTTTGAGTACCTAAGAGGTATGCTAGGCATTATGCCCCTACCTACTTCAGAGTAGTTGATGCAAGGAATGCATCAATCTAGTGGTACAGAGCACTATGGTTTGATTGGACTAAATGTTGATGCTTCTTGTATGGGGGAGTATCTAATATGTACTAAGTCATTGATGACTCTTGGCAATTGGTATTTGGTATTGAAAAATGTCTTTGGAAATCAAGCTAGTTGTTGATTTGAGTAGCTAATTAGTAATTGGTATGCAACAATTGGTATTGTGATTGACACCTTTGACATTGATGTCAATGGGGGAGAGAATGTACATGAAAAACATATTGAGAAAATGTACATGGGAAAATAGAAGAGAAGCACCTATTGAGATGGTAGTGGGGGAGAGTTATCTCTTTAGTGAGATTTAGAAAGATTCATGTAAGTGCACAGAAGGATGTGTAAGTGTGCAAATGCAGCTAGAAAATATTAGAAATTGTTTACTATGAACAACTATTGCCAATCCTAAAAGAAGAAGAAGAATAGTACATTGTTCTAGAAGATTTTAGATTGATGAAGAGGATTTGAGAAAATGAAAACACCAAAGTATAGTTTGGTATTCTTGAAACTTAGATGTTTTTCATCTATGTTTCCATCAATGCCAAGTGGGAGATTCTTAACATGAATTTTGATAATATTACATTGGGGAGTATCCTAAGCATTGTAGATTATTGATATGTTGCATTCATGACTGTATTTGTCATTGATGTCAATATAGTAGTAATCCTATTAAGACTAGAAGATTAACAATTAGTAATCTTAAGATGCACAAAATCTAAGGAAGTTTTAGATGATGTGCAGTGGAGGATATGTTCTTGAGGTTGTCCTGATGATGTGGTTTAAAGGGTTAAGTCTGATGCGATGTTGTACGGAAGTTACACTTGTTTTACTAGAAGTAGTGTATAAATATAGCATTGAAAAACAAAGTTTTGATGATCTATCACTATCTTTCATCTGAGATGTAATGAAGATGATGCATATATAAAAGTGATAGAGGAAAATCATGCGGTGACAATAGTGTGTGCGCAAGATGTGGTTTCGCATGTATGAAGTTTTGTATAGACTATGAGCTGACAATATTGTTTACAATCGTGAATTAATTAATTATCTTATTTTAATTAATTGGGAAAGCCTCAAGGCTGACTTAAGGAATTATTATGAAGATACAATATAAAAGGAAACTTGTTTTCTTTATTTGTAAATAGACTTGAATTAGAGGATCCAGTGGAATGCGAAGTATTAGTGCGCAATACAAGAAGGAGCAAAATGCTTGCTAAATGTGTGTAAGTGATCCAGGGGATCACTGGATGCATAATATGAGATCTGGTTACAAGATCTAAAGTAGCAAAATTCTGGATGAAAAGATAGAGATAGATGAAGGAAGTACGTTTCAGTTCTATTATTCTACAAGGAATTATACAAATCTCATTTGGATAGTGGGCTCTTTGATCTTAACCTTGAAGCTATTTGGGTAGTGAGTCCAACTGTATTCCACAACTCCTAATAGGGTTGGAATCTCTTAACAGGGACTCAAAGTCTCCTAACAAAGACTCATGTGTACTAAATGTTGTAATAGAATCCTAACAGGGTCTATCCTCTGACAAGAAATATTTATATTAGTACATCATCTTGTGGGTACCATCCCCACTAGGGTTTTCCCTCTGATCAAAGGTTTCCCTATTTAACATATCTAGTGTTAATTGTGTATGAGTATCTTGTTGTGATTTTAGTTTATATTACTCACATGGTTAAGTTTGTTATGATAGTTGCATAATTGATTCAGCCCTCCCCCCTTCTTAGTTATATCAATGGACTATATACTCTAACATCTTTGGCAAGCATATTAAACATAAATAGATCTCTTTCGACTTCACTACATTCCTCAAGTTTTCTTTCTTTCACAATATTATTTATAGTCTTTGTCATCAGCCAATATCTTGGAACCATATATAGAAAATGAGTCTTCATATTATCCTTCTAGCTATCATAGTTAACTCCATCAAATTTAGGACTGTCTTTTCTAAAGTGACCTGACATTGATCTCCCAAAGTTGTTAAGCATTTTCTTCAAGGACTTGATGCTCTCAGAGAAATTATTAGAAAGTAAAGTCCACCAAGATAAATGGGGGGGTGGGGGGGGGTGAATCAATTATCCAACTATTAAAAAATTTATCTACCTTATTAGTTCTTAACCATGTAAACAATATAATCAACAACCATAACAAGATACTCATACACAATAACACTAGATATGTTAACTAGGCAAACCCTTAATTCGAGGGAAAACCTTGGTGCATTTGGTACCCACAAAATATGTACCAACATAAATGTTTTGTGTAAGAGGATGGACTCTGTTAGGAGCCAATGAAATACATTTAGTACATATCAATCCCTATTAGGAGATTCCAACCATTTTAGGAGTTGTAGAAGGCAGAAGGACCCATTGTCAAAATAGCTTTAGGGGAAATACCACTAAAATCACTTTCCAACTAGTCTCTATATTATTCCTTGGAGAATAATATAAATGAATAACTTTAACTCCTCATTTCTCTTGACCAAACCAATCCTCTTCTGATCTCAACACCATATTACCAACTGCGCATCAAAATAATCCATTGGATCACTTACACACATTTACCAAATACTTTGCATATCACTCTTGAATACATACATTACAACAAGGAAAATAAATTGCCTTTATACCATGTCCTCAAAATAATCCTTTGAGTTGGTCTTTATTCTTTCCCAATTAATTATAATAGGACCTCATTAAAATATTACAATCATTTTATAACTTTCACAATTATAAATCATTGTCGGCTCATAGTCTTTACAAATTCTACATGTGCAACCTCTGACCTTGAGCACTCACTAATGTCATCATCATTCTATCTACTATCACATTCTAACTACACTCATCATGATTTTATCCCAGTTGAGAGATAAAAATCAATCATCATAAACTACTAGTTAGGTACTCTGTCCTCTTACTATCTTCTATAAATCCTGAGTAAGTTTCACATGTCTTTGACTCTTTGTACACACACTGATCCACTTAATTAGGATACAATTTAGAACACATCCTTAACTATTCTTGACTTGAGCATCAATACACAGTTCGTACAACCTTGTTATCTATCTATTACTTTCTAGTCTTCACAAAAAACAATACTATAGTGACATCAATTACAAACACAATCATGAATGCGACATGTCAATCATAAAAAATCTCTCCAATGCTTAAGATGTCCCCCCAAAAGAATATCATCAACATTTATTCTAACACAAGGACCATGGAAAGAAGCTTTATCATTAGGTTTGGTAGATCCATTTTGAGTGGAAGTAGAAAAAAAAAGTAGAAAGAGGATTTTTTAAAGATTTAATGAATGAAATATCATTAGCTCTATATTATCCAACATACTTTTATGTAAAATCAAGGATCCCCAATCATCTTTTGAAAAAAAACTTGTAGAAGGAGAATCATTGTTAAATTCTTGATCTTGTTTTTCCTAAACATCTAGAGAACTATTTGGGTTAGTATCTTCATGAAGAGTGTGGATAATGTTATTATATATAAACTTGAATTTTTGATGAAGATTTGATACAAGAGAATCCTAGGGTTTTTAGAAATCCTACATGTTGGGGTATTTTGGCTAGAAGTTGTGGACTTGATCACCAAATAGTGGTGCTCAGTCAGTGAAAGGTGTAGTTGTGGCTGAGTAGCTTAGTCATTGAAGGGGGTTCAATTATTGTTGGAGCTCAACATATTCTATTGCTTGACACTTGTTGTGCTTGATATGTATTGGTTTCTTGATAGATACATATTGCTCAACATTCACTACAATGCTCGACATGTGTTGGTTGCTTGGCATGCACTAGGAGCTCAACAATACTTGTGGTTTGGCTGATGCTCAACTTGATTTCCCTAACACTTGGTCTAGTCTTGGTTCTTGAAGATGTCAAGTTTTTAGTGAGCTAACTTTCAGCATTTTACTTGTGTTGTAGCTAATTTTGGGTATTTAATTTGTGTTGTAGCTGACTTGTGGGTCAATATATATTTAATATAAGGGTTTTAATTTAATTTAAAATGAACTAGGATGACTTGTGGCTTAGTTGGGTATAAGTAGGGGGTCTTATGGAGTCTTTAAATCATTTTCATTCTAGCATGGAGAAGGGGATGAAGTTTAGGAGTGAACTTTTAAGGGCTAGTAGTTGAGGCTTGGAAACTAGGAGATTACTTGGTGGGCTTGTGAGCACAAGTGTATATTTCTATGGGGTTTTCTTCTAGAGTGCAGATCTAGCCTAGTAGGGAGTAGTGTTTGGAATTGATCTTGAGGGATCTTGTAGAACTATTATTATGATTACTATTATATTTTTTCTATAACTAGAAAGGCCTTATAGCCTAACACATTGCATGTAATTAGTTGTTTTATAAGTAAAGAGTTGTGATTTGGTATCAAATCTTTCTTTTTTGTTGTGGTTCCACTATGTGGTAATTTTTTGGGGGTTGGACATCTCCTTTAGGGATTCTCTTTCCTTGTACTACATCAATTGGTATTAGAGAAAAGGTGTTCCTGAGTGTGTAGACAGATTGCTGAAGCTAAGGTAGTATGCACCAGGACTTGAGTGAAGGTTTGAGGAGAAGGTTGATCTAGTGGAGTTGATTGATCTTATATTTGTGGATCTATTGCTTAGGGATCACAAAGGATCTTGGAATATGCCTCCAAGGAGATTGGACCCTAGAGATTTGATGATCTTAGTGATGTTGTGGAAGAAAAGATCTCAAAGAAGATTAAAGCCAAATTTAGATCTAAGATGACATTGATGAAGAGTGACATGATTTCTATAATTGTGAGTGCTATAGGTGTTGTACCTTGGCATGTGGGTACTGAAGGTAGTTATGAGGAAGTTGGTAAAGACTTTGAAAAAGCTAAATCGAGTGTAGAAGATGAACCAAAACCTATTGAATAGAATATGAGGATAGGTGGAGGTGTGTTTAGAGGTAATTGCTTTAGATGTGGTGAAGAAAAGCATAAATTATTTCAATGTCCTCATGGTAGGAAAGCTTCTCTTGTGAATGAGGTTAAATTCCAAGACAATCAACCTAAGTAGGGAGATAGTTTTCTAGCTTGACGAGTGCTAATTTTTTAGAGGAAACTGGATTCTTGTCAGAGGACTAGTTCATTCAAGACTTGTTGTAAGTTTGGTGGTAAAGTTTACAATGTGATTGTGGATGGTGGTAGTACTGATAACCTTGTTGTTGAGGAGATGGTTTAGAATTTTTTTTTGAAGAGAGTGATACATCCTTATCCTTATAGGATTGGCTGGTTGCAAGGTGAGCACACTTTGAAAGTGAGGGAGAAATGCCTTGTTGATTTCCAGATTGGGTAGTATAAGGATCAAGTATTGTGTGATATTACATACATGAATAGTTGACATGTGTTTCTTGGTAGACCTTGGTAGTATGATTTTAGGTCTATTCTTAGTTGTGTCAAGAATGTGTTTACTATTGTGAAATATGGTAGGAAGCATTCCCTGATTCCTTTGTAGAATAAAGAGCTCAATAGGAGGAACCTGAGTACTAGTAGCCAAGTTGAGTTGAAGGATTCTAAGAAGGTTGGAGATTAGCATGGAAAGTAGACTTGTAGCACACCAAGGATGGATGTGAAGATGCAAAAGAAGAAAAAGGGAAAGAGTGTGCAAGTTAAGGACTTGGAGGATATGTATGTGAAGAACTAGTTTGGGATTTATGTGTTGAATCCTAGAAGATATTCTTCTAGCTATTGAAAACATCTTTTTAAACCTAGAGTGTTTGTTGTAGGAGCATCCCGAGGTTTATAGAAATCCTTCATGTTGGGGGTATTTTGGCTAGAAGTTGTGGATTTGGTCACCAAATAGTGGTGGTTGATTGGTGAAGGATGTAGTTGTGGCCAAGGAACTCAACCATTTAAGGGGGCTCAGTTGTTATTGGAACTTAACATCTTTTGTTGCTCGACACTTGTTGTGCTCAACATGTATTAGTTTCTCAATAGATATAGATTGCTTGACATTCATTGCAGTGCTCAATTTGTGCTAGTTTCTCAACATGCACTGGGAGCTCAACAATGCTTGTGAGTTAGCTAATGCTTGGCTTGGTTTCCTTGACACTCAATCTAGTCTTGGTTCTTGTAGTGTCGAGTTGTTAGTGAGCTAGCTTTTGGCATTTAATTCATGTTGTAGATGACTTTGGATATTTAATTTGTGTTGTATCCAACTTATGGCTCAACACATATTTAATATAAGGGATTTAATTTAATTTGTAATAAACTAGGCTAAATTGTGGCTTAGTTGGGTATAAGTACGGGTCTTGTGGAGTCTTTAAATCATTTTCATTCTAGCATGGAGAAGGGGATGAATTGTAGTAGTGAAATTTGAATGGCTAGTAGTTTAAGCTTGGAAACTAGGAGACTGCTTGGTGGTCTTGTAAACACAAGTGGAGATTTTCGTGGGGTTTTTTTTTCTAGAGTACAAATCTAGACTAGCTGGGAGTAGTGTTTGGATTAGATCTTGAGGGATCTTGTAGAACTATTATTGTAATTGTTTTTGTATTTTGGCCATAACTGGGAAGGCCTTACAACTTGACACATTGCATTTAATTAGTTGTTTTATGAATAAAGAGTTGTGATTTGGTATCAAATCTTGCTTTGTTGTTGTGTTTTGATTGTGTGGTTATTTGCTGAGGGTTAGGGCATATCCTTTGGAGATTATCTTTCCTTGTACTACATCAAGAGTTGGAGGAATAACATGTATAGTACATGACCAAGGTCAACCCAAAAGAAGGTAGTAGTTAAGAGGTCTAGACATGACATAAATGGGAGTATTTAAAATAACTAGACCTCATTTAATAGGTAAAGTGATTATGCATAATATTTTCTTAGAAACATTATCAAATTTATATATAAGAATATCATCAAGTTTGGTATTTGAAATATCATTTTTAATTTATATGAGCATGTACATAATACAAATGCTAAGCCCAAACCCATTATCAATTGAGATTCTATGAATGAGGTTACCAATGATAATGATAAATACCATAAGAGAATCATGCTAATCTTGAAACTCTTTAGGAAGAAAATTATCTTGGATAAAAAAGTTTGAGGAGAGATGAGGGTAGCATTCACACATTGCATAAAGGAATTGATGTTATCTTGATTAGGAGGTGGAGTTGGAAAATTGGCTAAATATTTTTGTAAGGATTCATGATATGTAGGAGATGTTAGAAGATACCTTGTTGATAATTTGACTAGGTTAGATAATGTTGTCATTTATGGAAACATATCAATTATATAAATTGGGAAAATCATGAAGAAGAAGTATTGACATGTATACTTAAAAAATTGTCTAAGTATCACACAATTTATCTAGCAAAACATATAGAGTTTTGGTTGGGGAGCTTCACATGATGATCATGGACATGTACAAAGTTATGAATATATACCTAACCCTATGATAATGAAATATGTGAGTGCATAGTTAGTATGGACATTATAGACAAAGCTATGGACAATTTACTAGTTACAATAGTATACAGGCAAAACAAAGCAAGATAGTGAAATGGGTATTTTGGGTTAGGGATTTTTTTTAATAAAGAAATAACTATCTAACTAATTAGGGATGATATCATAGATGTTAAACCTAAGCCACAAAAAGCTAATTTTATATTTTGTAAAGTGCAAAAACACATGAAGGCTGATTGGGTAGTAATTTGTAATTAGCAAGGTATAAACGAAAGATTTCTATATGCAAAGTTATGATGAAGTGTGTGTATATATTATGTGATCTATAAAATCTGATGTATGATAAGAGGAATGCAAATTTTGTGAGAAATAAATTTAGTATTAGATATTGAAGATATTAGTAGAAGTGTAAAGAGGTTTTTATATCTATCTCTTTTGTATTGTAGACCTACATTATATATTGCATGTTTGGGTAGTGGGCTCAACTTGCATACATTGTATATTTGTATATACCAAATCCTAATAGGGTTGAGGCTTCTAACAAAGCCTAGTCCTCTAACAAGGAATGGGACACTATACCAATGTAATAGACTCCTTAAATGGTCAATATTTTTCACAAGATACTTTTGATTAGTGGATCATTTTGTGGGTACAATCCATACTGGGGTTTTTCCTTGGCTAGGGTTTCACTAGTTAACAAATATGGTGTTATGAGCTCTCTTATTACATGGTTATGTCTACTATTCAACATAGTTAGTTTTCTTTTATATGAAAGTTATAGGATTATTAATAATATCCAATTTTGGGCTATTTTTGCAAAAAACCAATTAACCCCCCTCTTAGTATTTGTTATTTCTAAAAATTGGTATCAGAGCATAGTTACTAAGAAAAAGTTTAAAAACTCGAGTAAGATCCCTATGGATATGTAATAGTTATAGAAGAACCTAGAAGAAGCTCTTGAGTAGACCAACATTCTTACTAAAGAAAAAAATGTTTTGAAAGAAAGATATGAGGATGCAAAGGACTACATTGGAAAGTTGAAATATAAGATTGATCATCTCAAGTCCAAGAAAGAGCCTAAAGATCAAATCAAGGATAGTGATGAAGTTTCTAGATTAAAGAAATAAAATTAGATCTTGAAGCATGAAATGAAGATTACCGATCTAAAATTGAGCCTTAAAAAAGTTGATAGCAAAGTTAAGTTAGATCTGAAATCTAAAAATGAAATCTTGAGATCTAACCTTACAAAAGATTCATCTAAACTTGAATCTACAATTTTAAAGTATGTATAACTTGAGAAATACAATATCATTGTGAAAGGAGAACTAATATAATCTAAAAAAAAATTGAGAAGCTATATTCTAGTAGTGAGAATATTGATGAACAAATGTTTCTTTGGAGACTTTCTTATGATAAGATTGGTCTTGGATACTTCATTGGAGAAAAGTTATCTAATAAATTTGAAGCTAGAAAGGAACCTAATCTTGAAATTTGTTAACCTATGCAAGTAAAAGAAGATCTAAATGAGATTGAGTCAAATCAATTTGATAATGCACCTAAAGAGGTTGAGAATTCAAGGAACCTAAACAAGTTAATGAATCTACACAACATAAGCAAGATGAATCACCTAAAGAAGTGAGATATGAATTCAAAGGTAGATGTTATGCATGCAATAAATTTGGTCATATGGAAAGGGATTGAACAGGTAAGTCATTCAAATTGGTTACTAATTTTTATTACTATAATTGTTATGGTTTTAGTCATAAAGAAGTTAATAGTAAGAAACCTAAATTTGATAATAGTAATAGAAATAGTAGAATGTTTATAGGTACTAACCCTATAGGAAGAAGATCTGAAGAAGGAAACAATGAAGCAAGGTATAGCATTATATGTTATGTAAATACAACAAATTTGGACATATTGCTAGAAATTGTAGAGCACCTATAAACTAGCTTGGACACAAATTTGGAAATAATGAATCAGTATGCTAGTTGTGTAATAAATTTGGTCATATAGAGAGATTTTGTAGAATGGATATGAGGCATAATACAAGGAATCTAAACTTCAGAAGGAGTATAAGAAGGAATTCCAAAAGGACTGACAACAACACTGGTAGTTAGTAATACACCATAAAGGAACATATAGAAGAATTCAAAGAGGTACATGTCAAAGCTAAAGATCAATCCAGTACACATGTGGTGTTAGAAGAATAGTCAAATGAAGCATCTAGAACCAGATTGAAGTCAACAATTGTATTTGATTCATCCTATTTGAATTAAGTACTTTCCATAAGAGATCAAGCATTACGAAGGTAGAAATAATGGTAGAAAGTGAGTTAAGGTATGCAAAGTTATTATAAGGTAAAATATGTTGTTTTCAATCTATGGTTAAGAGTGTAAAGGTTTTGGAGTTTGCATGAGGTCACACAAAAGAAAATAAATCTCCTAGTTATATTAGACACAACTTTTTGAAGATTGTATACTTGCACAATCAATGGAGTAGGTGAATGGAAAGGACTTAAGGACCAAAATTAAGATTTTGAACATCATTTGAGTGTGTGAAGTGTTAAGGAGAAATTTGAGAGAAAATTTAAGGCAATCAAAGTAGTATTAAGGTGAATTCTCAAGCAAATCCTATTTCCATGAATTTGAGGTATTTTACAAATTTTGGAAGATTAAATTGTGAATTTGAGTTTAGAATTTATAGTATACATGGATGTAAGTTTGATTCACAATAGTGAGGGTGAGGCAAAAACCAAGATTAAGGTAAACTATATTCAACCTCTAGAAGAAGACCCTATGGTAGCATTTTCCATTATCCCTGATGGAGTCTTCCATTTAGAAAATGTTGGCAGTTACATCAAGAGTAAATTTGAGATAGTAGGAGAAGGAAGTATATCCAAGGAGTTTGACCTAATTTAAAACCAAGATATGATCTTTAAGAGTGGATATGAGCAGCTAGAACAAATTGAGTTAGTTAAATTCTTATTTTTGCATGATTTTGACAATGAAGATTGGGCAAAGGTAATATTGAGAAAAGATCATGATGGGCAGTTTTGGTTGTGAGTCAATGTGGTAAATATATCAACCAACTTGATTCATAAAGTAACTAGATAATATAATGAAGGATCAATTCCAGTAAATGAAATAAATGTAAAGAAACTTCTACTATAGAATACAAAGTCTAAATAAAATGGGAGATGAATTGTGATCAACAAGATTACACATCATGATGTGAGATTTGTATGCAAAATCATAGCATCAAAGATTTATGCTAGCTCTAGAGAGGATGACATGGCAATGTAGATGCTAAAAAATGGTTTGAATCTACTCTTTCATCACTTCTACATCCTAATTTTTCCCATTTTCTCATTTCACTAACTTTGATCTTTTGGCCAACTTGATCATCATTCAATCAAAATGTAGATCATTTCATAATCAATTCAAAACCTTTTCAATATCACTGTCTTATCATCAATGATCCTTTAAGTATTGTTACATCCTTTAGTCCCTTATCAATTCTCATTAATATGTGTCATGTGTCCTTGGCATATCATCATTTTACCATTCAATCCTTGGCATTGTTATGTCCTTTAGTTCCTTATCAAAATTTATTAATACATGTAACATGTCCTTGGCATATCATCATTTCACCGTTCAATCCTTGGCATTATTACATCCTTTAGTTCCTTATCAAAATTCATTAATGCATGTCACATGTCCTTGGCATATCATCATTTTTCATCAATTCAATTCTTGACATTATTGAGGCCTTCAATGTCTTATCATGTCCTTATTCAATCAATTTAATAACATTGACTATGTTTGTTGATGTTATTTCAGTCAACCTTATCAATCAATCTTGTAGCATTTACAATATTCATTAAATTTCATATTTCATCAACCTTTGTCATGTGTCCATGGCAAGTCATCATTTCATGTCATTCATCTAGTGTCATTTATTTCATTCGATCATTGGTTTGGTCCAATCCAATATCATCACATTTTATCCTTTTTTTTTTATAATCACAATCCTTCAAAAGGGTTAATTCTTGTATTTATTTCATCATTTTGGCCAATCAATTTCTTAATTCCTTCTATAGGAATAAATAACCCATGCTTTATTCCTATGTCTTAATTATTTAATCCATTTCATCTTATTAATTCATCCTCTTTTATTAATTATTCCCAATTAATTAATATTAATTAATTAATTATTTCATTTCCATGAATTTTATAAATTTTCTATCTCTTAAATTATAATTTCCATTTTTGAGGGGATTTATTAGTTTTTAAATTAAAAAATCCCAACTCTTACATTTTCCCACTAATTATGCTTCCACTTCCTATTTTCTAGCTTCCACTCTTACACCTTCTTTTTGCCAACTCTTTCACTTTCCTTTCATTTTCTTACACCTTCCCTTTTATTTTTCACTTCATCTACCAAATAATTTTGATATTTCTATGCACATCTCTTAGAATTTTTCATAATGTGCTATTTTATGACATATTTTCTAATCATGGAAAATTTTTAATTTGTGCAATTTAACTATGACAATTTCTAATTGTACACTTTCTTTCCAATTCTTGCATTTGGCTTCAAAATCCTATAAATTGAGCAATTATGCACTTGTTTTTGGCTAACCACATTCTCCTAGTATTATCATCATCTTGTCATTTTTCTATCATTTCATCATATCATTATCATCTTGATATCATTTTGTAGGTACATCTTGTCAAGATCAAGAGCTACATCAACATTATTATGGAGAAGAAAGGAGAGCATAGGAGCTACATCTGAAAGGGGGTTTCTTTCTTTAATCTCTTTTTATTTTGAATGGATTTTATGTTGGGATAGATTTTTTTTGCATATTCTTATATAAGATTAGTGGTTCTCTTATTTATGCAAATATACTATTTTTCTAGTCTTACATTTAGTGAACCCAACGTGGAACATGGTTTACTAATCTTGTTTCTTTTTCTTGTCTGCTTGTAGGTGCAAGGAAGAAGCTTGGAGCACTCTTTGGAGTCTAATGTTGTTTATTTTTTACTTCTTTCTTTTAGAATTAAAATAAATAACAAAGTCACATGGATCTAATTAGGAGGTGAATGAACATCACATCATCTCATCTAGCTTAACTAGAAAGGAAAAAGACCAATAGTTTTCTTTATGCATTTAAGTTTTTCCCTTTCTTAATGGATCAAATGAACAACAATTTTTTCATATTTTATCAAATTTCCTTTCTTATTTGTAATTCTAAATGGCTATATAGATGTATCCTCTCCCCTTGCCTTTGTGGAACTTGGGTGAAGAGAAATCTATGTAGTTCTTTTAGAATAATTTTTTTTTGTCACTAATGATCTAAGTATAGCTTGTGGAAATCATGGGATGAAGATCATATCATGGAAACTAGTAATAAATTTGATGTAGGGCATTGTTTGAAGACCTTGTGTGTTTTCTTTTAAATCAATGTGTATTTTATTTCTTAGATTAGCAAACACTTCATTTGATGGTTTAAATTAACTTTTTCTATTATGCTTGGTGTGTCTACAATATCTAAAATTCCAAAGGGTTATATGGGTGTATCATCTCCCATTGCCTTTGTGGATCTTGGGTGTAAGAGAAATGTGTGTAATTCTTTTAGAGAAGCTTGCCTTGGACCAAGATATCTAATATTGGATATGTTAAAGGATGACTTTGGAGCAGCAACAAGCCAAAGATAGGTGTCTCCACTCCAACTTCTATATAAAGCCTTAATTGTGGGCAATTCCCTATCAATGGTATGGTTGGGTAATAGCCCTCCTCTAGTATCCTTACAGGTGCATCAAACCTTGGTTCTCAAGCCAGGGTGACCTCCTATAGGATTTTATCATCTACCTACAAAACATAGTATCTCATACTAAAAAAATGTGTTTTAGTGACAGAAATCCTTCTATCCACTAGCTCAAGGGGTCATCCATGCCCATGAAGACATCTCGCACTTCCATGGTCATAAGTAGAGACAACAGTCCCTTGGGAAGTGGATCTTGGTATGCTTAAGAAGTGAGTGCATTGTAAGGGGGAGCATGTGCTCCCAAGATTTTAGGTTGTCTGTTCTGGATAAGCATGGCCAAACTTTAGTTCAAGTGAGAATTCAGTGGATATAGTCCTTTCAGCCTAGGCTATGGTGTATTTTTTCACTTTTAACAACAACCATTTTTTTTCTATTGTGTCTTGCATGAGTGCTTTCATTAATCAAGATAATTGCCAAATTGATGAACTTGCAAAAGCCTGTAAAAAACCTTCAAAATATTTGCAAAACAAACACTTGTTAAACTTGTTCAAAACCTTCAAAATATTTGCAAATATATACTTGTCAAACTTGTCCAAAATATTGCAAAACATGGAAACATCAACTTGTTTCCTTAGGATCTCATGGCATGACTCTTAGGACTCATTTTTGCATATCAATCTTACATTTTATATTATTATCATAGCCTTGCATAATTGTACTTTTTCATTTAGGACCCCTTTTTCATATTTCATATTCCTCATTTTGATCTCTCATTATCCTCATTTTGAGCCTCATTGTCCTCAGTTTGATCCCATCACAATCTTCAATTTTCATATAAGTTGTCCTTGCATATCCCTCATTTTGATCCTATCCTAGCCCTCATTTTGAACCTATAACCTTTGATTTTAGTTGAAAATCCAAACAAAACAAGAGTCTTAGAGTATCTCTTTATATGGATGATTAAAGGATCTTGACCTTGTTCTTTTTATCATTTGTCCTTTTATTATTTTCTTTGAGTCATTTTTAATCTACATCTTGATCAATTTGACTTGGTCCTTTTTATCAAGTTTATCATTCTATTTTTGTCCTTTTTTCTTGGTCAAGATCCAATATTTATCCTTGTAAGGTTAAACTCTTACGCTTGTATTTTCCAAAGATTTTCCTCAAAATTCAAAACTTCATTTTTTGCATATCCCTAGTTGTCATTAACCTCCTTTTAAACTATGGTTGCATGACCTTGTCCTCATTTTTCTTAATCTTAGTTTTCATAAACTATAGTTGCATAAACCTTGGTTTGCAAATTGTTATTTATCCCAAAATCCAAAAAATAATTTCATATTTCATTATCATTTCCAATTCCAAAACATTTTCATATCAAAGTCCAAAAACATTTTCCAAACATCAAACACCTCCAAAGTCCAAGGATCACTATCAAACACAAATTTTGTCCAAGTCCATAAACATTTCAAACCCAACATCATTTTGCATAGTCAAACTTTGCATACCCCTACATTAAAATTTAATTTTGAATGTCCTAAACACCCAACACTTTGAATGCATAAATGCTTACTTGCATTGGCATAATCCAAAATCCAAAATTTCAAAAATCTTTCAAGAACATGTCCTTAGTGGAATTTTCATAATCCAGAGTCAATAATCCCAATTTTTTTGCATGCATACTCTTAGTCTACATTTTTCATACTCCAATATTCTAAAAAAATCTAAAAAATACTTGCATTTGCATTCCATACCTTTGGAACCTTTGCATTGTCATACATTAGTTTCATTTGCATCCCTTAATAAAAAATCAATAAAGCAAAAACAAAGTTCATTTCACATGCATCCCTCATACTTAGGTGCATTTTCATACATCCTTAGACATATACCAAATTTCACACAATCACAAACCTCCACAAGGCAACAAGGTCAATACCAAAACATGTAAGTTTCAAGTGACAAGAACCCACAAATATTCTTTGACCCAACACAATACATACAGGTGCAATAACAAGGTTTTCACCCAAAAATCATGAAAACTTCACAAACACATTTTTTTACAACATAAAGTTTAGAACCCAACATCATGTACACCCCACATGGTGTTACCTCTTTTGATCAAATGAAAATGACACCCTTGACATCTTATGATTAATCAATTGAATCTCACATGCTCCTTATTAAAAAATTGAAAAAGAAATTAGACAAGGAGTTTGAAAAGGTTCAAAAGAAAATGGAATCCATTACAAAAAGAGCCTATGACATGGCTAAACTTTATAACTGTCCAGTACAATATTTTTTTGAAGATCACATAAAATATCTCATGGATAGATAAAAAATGCCAACACTTATTGCACAACTCACAGAGGCAAAGAAAAAATTCAACAAAATACTTCTAAATGAATACCTTATATATGATCAACCCAATCCTATTACATTCGAATCAAGTGATCTTTTGAAAACATTACAACCCTGTGTGCCAAAAATTAAATCATCATCAAAAATACAAAAAACTTGGCCTTCAACAACATTCCAAGATAATCAACAACAATTTGTGTCCTTACATCCAACAAGTTTTTCTCAAACAAGCACAAACTCAAACAAGTCAAGTTTTTCACATCAAGCAAACATGATCAATGGAATTAATTTTGAGGAGCATCTTCTATTAAATGAATCTAAAAAAAAATTCCATGTCAATTCTATATCACCAACATGATCAACCAAGAAAACAAAATCCAAGTCATATACTTTGAAGAAAATATTTCAAAAGTTATCTGAAAAAGATCAAGATACCAACTCACCCATGTCTAACAATGGCTCATCCCAAAAAATTCACATTGATGCAACACCAATCTCTGCTCAAAAAAATTACCTTCAAGAAACATCCACGTCTCCCTCTAGTCCTTCATCTCCCAAAAAATCACAAGAGCAGTTTCCCTCATCACCCTCAAATTTCACTTCCTATGATGAAACCTCCCAAGGGATATCCATAGAAAAAATTCAACCTAGTCCAATTCGTGATCTAAGTTCATTTCATGATTCAAAAGCCCTAGAGCCAATACATTTATGTCTTCCATATATAAGAAATCATATTTTAAATAGTCCAACTCAAAGTCCAAATCCATCATATCCAAACACTAATCCCTTTTCAAACTTTCATACTCCATGTCAAGTGAATGATTTAAATAGCATAGAAATGAGTCTTGAAATAAATCAAGATCAAGAAACCAACAATGTCCAAGCCAATCTAATATTTGACCAAGACTCCATTTTCCTTGAGCCTCATGATAACCTCATTACCCTTATACATGACGATCCTATTCCATCTCAAGACCAAAATTTTCTTCCATTTCCCCTTGACCTTTCACTTCCTAAAAAATATCAAGATCACCCTTCTATTTTACCTAATGATCCAAGTCAAAGTCAAGATCAAAGTATCCCTTCATCTCTAGATCCTCCAAAGGATCCCTTCAATCCTTCATGTCCACCTCATGATCCCATTATCCCTTTAGATCCTCTTCAAAATTCTACCCTCCCTCATGATCCTCCATAATATATTATCCTACAAGATGATCCCATCACTAATTCTATCCCATTAAATGATATTATTATTCCTCTTTACCCCTCTCATGGTTTAAACAATTTTATGCAAGATATTTATGAACACCATTCAATTCAAATGAGTTCCCCTAGTTTTTTCAAGTCTAGTCCAATTCATTGTCCTATCAAATATTTCATATCATATGTTGGAATTATAGATGGAGTAACTGAGAGGGAGGGTGAATCAGTTACCACAAAAATAAATCTAGAGATCCCTTAGATGTCAAAAAGTTACTTACTGCTATCACTCAGTAAACATTCACAAAAATGCTGTAACTCGATATATTAATTTATTATTGATCTATAAGAATTCACAATTATTAACATGCATAAAAGTAAATAACATGAACACAAGAGACACTAGATTTAATGTGGAAACCCAATATGGGAAAAACCACTAAGTAATTAGCTACCAATTTTCACTCTTCTAAAGTGAGCCCTGTTAGGAGCCAACCTTGTTAAAAGTTACAAAACACACTATTAGGTGTAACCCTATTAGAGGATTTAATCACCTTGTTAAGAGTGGCCTTGCTAGAGGTCTTTAGAATAATTCAACTAAACCATCACCTTGTTAGAGGATTTACAAAATGGCTACTAAACCAACTCTGTTAAGAGATTTTGGAATCACTACTATAATGGTTAGAAAGTAGCAATGAATTGACCTGAATAAGATGCAATTGAATTTTCTAATTACAAATCTCTATTCTGCACCATTAGATCCTCCTTGATCAAATATAGCTTTGCTACTCCTCAATGATTTCTGATCATCCTTCAAAATTTTCTCTCATAATAATTAGCCCTCCTTCACATTCATATCACATCAAATCCATCACACTTAGAATTCACAACTTGACCTCTTATATATACCATTCAGATTATCAAGTCAACTCATTCACAAGTTACATTTACCAATAAACCATACATCAATCAGCTACAAATATTATACTAAACAAATAAACTTTATTTCCCAAAATAATAAAATCCTTCATTGGCCGACCCTACTTGGTAAACACTACTCCAGAAATAATTTCCTGAGATAACCATCTCAACTAGGTTAACATTGCGAATTCTGCAAAATCCTTTGGCTACCGAGTGAACCCAGTAAGAACTAAATTTCCTTCACTAACCATGAGAGCTCAGTAAGAACTGTTCTCTACCATATTTTCCTTTGATGATCGAGTAAGCTCAATAGACACTGAATTTCCTTTCCTAACCTTGAAAGCTTGGTAACAACTATTTGCACAAGGTAAAGTCTAAGAACACTAGGTAGACACTGTAAACCTTCTTGTAAACCTTTTGAGCTTGGTAGACTTTGTCTTTTTCCTTGCTAACCAACTGAGCTCGATAGAATCTAACTGATAACTGATATGGTATTTGTGTAACATCAAATACAACACACAATTGAACAATTGTATCCAACAATCTCCCTCTTTGGCGTTGATGGTAACACAACATATCATAGCAGAATGAAATTTGAAAACAAGTCTTTTTTGATAGAATGCTTCTCCTCCTTACATTTCATTCCACAAAACTCCTCAAATACAATAATCTCCCTCTTTCGTAGTAATCTCTCCCTCTTGCATAAACTCTCTTTTTCTTGCAAATTTTAGAAAGATATGAAAGTAAACTCTCCCTCTTTGACAACATATGCCAAAGACAACACAACTCAAATGAAATTCAATGTACCTTAAGTACTGATTCATATGCAATGTCTTCATTACTTTGTTGCATCAACTGATAGATCTTCAATTCTATTCATGTTGATGCATCACTAAAATTTTATTTTAGTGAGCTTCAGATAGGGGAATGACCCCTAACTTACCTCTTAGATACAAGAATGCATCCTTAGGTAAAGGCTTTGTGAATATGTCAGAAATTTGTTCCTTTGCATGGATATATTCCAATATGATCTCCTTATCCTACATAAATTCTCTAACAAAGTGATACTTTATAGCAATATGCTTGGTTTTTGAATGTATCACTAGATTCTTGGATGTGTTAATTGCACTTGTATTGTCACAAAACATAACAACAATTCTTTGATTTCTTCCTTCATACCTTCTAATAACTATTTGAACCAAACAATGTTTGAACAGTTTACTACCACTGCAACATATTTTGCCTCTGCTATAGACTGGGATGTACAATTTTGATTTTTACTTGTCCAAGAAACTAACCATTTTCTAAGAAAGAAAGCTCCTCCACTTGTACTCTTTCTGTCATCAACATTTCTTGCCCAATTTGCATCAGTAAACACTTTTAAATCTAGATTTCCTTCAAGTTTATACCATAATCCATAATCTTTAGTTCCTTTCAAATATCTCATGATCTTTTTGATTGCCATCATGTTTCTTTTGGTTTTGCTGAAAATCTTGCTACAATACCAACTGCAAGGGAAATGTCTGGTCTTGTATGCACTACATACTGCAACTTTCCAATCATAGATCTATACAATGTCTAATCCACTGCCTTTGATTCATCATCCTTGGTAAGTTTCAATCTAGTACAAATAGGAGTTCCCTCTGGTTTGTAATCTTTCATATCAAACTTTTTTACTATCTCCTTGATGTATTTAGATTGAATGATGTAGATGCCATTCTTATTCTACTAAATTTGAAGACCAATAAAAAATTTGATCTCACCAAACATTGACATTTCAAATTCCTTGTTCATTTGTTCTAAAAATTCTTTGCAAAGATCATCATTTCTTGTGAATAAAGTATCATTTACAAATATTTTTGCCAAAACAATCTTATTATCTGGTCCTTCCTTGATATGCAAGCTACTATTATCATTAGTTCTTTGAAAACCAATTTGAATAAGATAGTTATGCAGTCTTTCATATCATGCTCTAGGAGCTTGCTTTAGATCATACAATGCTTTATGTAATTTACATACCATGTCCTTCTTATTTGGATCAACAAAACCTTTAGGCTATTCAATGTAAACCTTTTCATCTAGTATGCCATTGAGAAATGTTGATTGACATCCATCTGATAAAATTTGAATCCTTTGTATGTAGCATATGCAAGTAAGGTTCTAACATCTTCCAATCTTGAAATAGGAGCAAAAGTCTCTCCATAGTCTACACCTTCTTCTTCAGAGTATCCTTTGCATACTAGTCTAGCTTTGTTCCTTGACACCTTACCATCTTCATTTAACTTGTTTCTGAATACCCACTTAGTTCCAATCACATTTTTGTGTTTAGGCATAGGTACAAGAGTCCATGTTTTTTTTTTCTCTATCTGCTCTATCTCTTCATTCATAGCTTCAATCCAACTTTCATTTTCTAATGCATCTTTGACATTTATAGGTTGAAAATCAGCAATTAAAAAAGTTCCTTTCAACTTCTTGTCATAGTTCCTTCAGATTTATCTCCAATGATCTGATCTAGTGCATGATGCCTCTTGACATACTTAGCTCATATAGGTTCCTTGCCTTTTGAATGCTTTGTATTTTCATCCTCTTGCACTTCAGCTTCAGGTTCTGACTATCTTGTCTATAGCTTTGGTCCTTTAGACTTAGTAGGCATTGGCTCGGTAGCATCTAAATGTGACTCAGGTTCTTATAGCTCGGTTTGAACTTCCTGCAACTTGATTACTGAAGACTTGATAGTAGAAGATTCCTGATTGATAGGTGTATTTGGCAATGTATCAGGTTCAATGAAAACAAATATCTTGTAGTCTTCTAGTTCCCTTTTGCTTTCTTCTTCAGTTCTTTCTGCAAACTCATCAACTTTCACATGTGCACTTTCTATGACTTTGTGAGTAGACAAATTCAAACATCTATATGCTTTATTCTTACAAGAATATCCCAAAAATATTTTATTTCATCACCCTTCACATCTAATTTACCTTTTCTAGATTCTTTCAAAATGTAACATTTGCTTCCAAATACTTTCAGGTAACTTACATTGGGTTTGTATCCATACCATAACTCATAGGGGGTTTTGAATGAGTCCTTCTTCAGCTATACTCAGTTCAAGGTATGAACTATAGTGTTGATAGCTTCCTTCCAATTTTTGATAGCAATGCTCTTTTCAATCATTAAGGTTCTTGCATAGTCCATGATAGATCTATTCCTTCTTTTAGCTATTCCATTTTGTTCACGAGTTCCAGGTGCTAAAACCTACCTTTTGATTCCCCTTTCAATGCAAAAGTTATTAAACTCATGTGAAATGAATTCACCACCTCTGTCTAACCTTAAGCATTTCAATCTTTTTCCCGTTTCCTTCTCTACTCTGGCCAAATATCATTTGAACTTCTCAAATGCTTCTGATTCCTCTCTTAGGTACATGATAGTCATCATTCTTGATTAATCATCAACAAAAAGAATGAACAACTTTTCACCAGTATAACTTTCAATTCTAATAGGTCCACACAAATCAGTATGCAAAATTTCTAAAACTTCTTTAGATTGATAGTTTTAACTTTTAAAGCTAGTCTTTCCCATCTTGCCAATTTGACAATTCTTGCATAGACCAACCTCAAGTTTCTTTATGTTAGGAATGCCTCTTACTTTCTTGAATTTACTTATTCTCACCAAGTTATCAAAGTTCACATGACACAACCTCCTATGCCATAACCACTTTCTTCAACTTGAGCAATAAAGCATGAACATTCACCAAGTTCAAGATAAAACAAGTTACCTTTTGTTTGAGTGCCTAATCCAATTAGATTTCCTTTGCCATCCAGCAGTCTTGCTTTTCCATGCATGAATTCCACTTTGAATATATTAGAGTAGCTATTCCACACTTAATAGATTGTGTTTTAGTCCTTCTACCCAATATGCATTATCACATACAAGTTCTTTGGTTAATGAGATTCTTCCTTTTCCTTTTATGCAACAAGGTTCATTATTACTAAACCTCACACTGCCACCATCATAGTCTTCAAAATATTCAAGCTTAGTTTTATCGCCAGTCATGTGATGAGAACAACCACTCTCTATAATCCATGTATCATTTTTGCTCACATGAGAAATAATGCCATTTCTTCATCATTATTAGACTCATCCTTTATAGCAATGTAAACAATTTCATCTTATTCTTCATTATCAGAATCATTAGAATCTTTAGCCATAAAACATGTTTTCTTACCTTTGTCCTTGAAAGATTTGAAGTCTTTCTTGCCATTGCACTTGTGACCTTTCTTCTCATCGTTGTTCTACTTATTTGGGCACCTAGCAGCAATATGTCTAATTTCTTCACAAGAAAAATAGATTAGAGGAACCTTACCTTTGTATTTCCCTTTGCCTCTTGAATATTTCTTTACTAGTAGAGCTTTAACCACCTCAAGATCACTGTCTAAACTCTGTTCTAATTTTTCATCACTGTTTGACTAAGAATCCTTTATCTTCTTGCCTTTCTCCTTGAGTGAAAACTTGGCTTCAAATGATGATTCAATTTTCTTGGCAACTGGAACATAATTATCATAGTTATCTAGCTTGAATGAAATCAATCTTCCAACTATGGCTTCTAAATTTATCTTATGATTTGCTTCACATATTCTTTCTTGAATTGCAGAAACTCTGATTGGATAAATAGGAAGTAGTGTTCTAAGAACTTTACTTATAACTGTTTCCTCCTTGATATATCCTCCAGATGCTTTGATTGCACTAACACTTGCTTTAACTCTTTCAACATATTTTGCAATCTTTTCATCTTCTCTCATCCTCATTTGATCAAATTGACCTCTCAAACTTTTTGCTATGACTTTTGTCACATTATCATCACCTGCATAGATCTCTTTTAGCTTGTTCCACATTTCAAAGGTAGTTTTGTAATCCTTGATATCATCAAATTCTTCATAACTTAGGGCAGATGCAATATCTATCATCATGTTGTTGTGAGTCTTCTTTTCATCAATATCATTGATAGATAATGTGCTAGTAGGTTCAGCATATTTTTCATCAAGGTACTTCAGTCTTGTATCACCAATAGAAGCAATATGAAGTCTCATCAATCCCTATCATGCTGAGAAGTTGTCTCTGTTAAGTCTTGGAATTTCCCTCTTGTAAGACACCTTGATCTTTAGCTTAGATCCTTGAAATCTTTCCTGAAAGCACCAAAAGCTCCGATACCAATTGTTGGAATTATAGATGTAGTAACTAAGAGGGGGGTGAATCAGTTACCACAAAAATAAATCCATAGATCCCTTAGATGTCAAAAAGTTACTACTATCACTCGGTAAACATTCACAAAAATGTTGTAACTTGGTAGATTAATTTGTTACTAATCTATAAGCATTCACAATTATTAACATGCATAAAAGTAAATAACATGAACACAAGAGACACCAAATTTAACATGGAAATTCAATATGGAAAAAACCACCAAGTAACTAGCTACCAATTTTCACTCTTCTGAAGTGAGCCCTATTAGGAGCCAACCTTGTTAAAGGTTACAAAACACACTGTTAGGTGTGACCCTATTAGAGGATTTAATCACCCTATTAAGAGTGGCCTTGTGAGAGGTCTTTAGAACAATTCAACTGAACTGTCACCTTGTTAGAGCATTTATAAAATGGCTGCTAAACCAACTCTGTTAAGAGATTTTGGAATCACTGCTACAATGGTTAGAAAGTAACAATGAATTGACCTGAATAAGTTGATGCAACTGAATTTTCTAATTACAGATCTCTATGCTGCACCATTAGATCCTCCTTGATCAAATATAGCTTTGCTGCTCCTCAATGATCTATGATCATCCTTCAAAATTTTCTCTCACAATAATCATCCCTCCTTCACATTTATATCACATCAAATCCATCACACTTAGAATTCGCAACTTGAGCTCTTATATATACCATTCAAATTATCAAGTCAGCTCATTCACAAGTTACATTTACCAATAAACCATACATCAGTTGGCTACAAATATTATACTAAACAAATAAATTTTATTTCCCAAAAAAATGAAATCCTTCATTGACTGACCTTGCTCAGTAAATACTACTTCAAAAACAATTTCCTGAGTTAACCATCTCAACTAGGTTAACATTGCAAATTTTGTGAAATCCTTTGGCTGCCGAGTGAACTCGGTAAGAACTGAATTTCCTTTGCTAACCATGAGAGCTCAGTAAGAACTGTTGTCTACCATATTTTCCTTTGATGACTGAGTAAGCTCGGTAGACACTAAATTTCCTTTGCTAACCTTGAAAGCTTAGTAATAACTATCTACACAAGGTAAAGTCTAAGAATGCTCGGTAGACACTATAAACCTTCTTGCAAATCTTTTGAACTCGGTAGACTATGTCTTTTGCCTTGCTGACCAATTGAGCTCAATAGACCCTGAATGATAACAGATATGACATTTTTGTAATATCAAATACAACACACAATTGAATAATTATATATAATAATCATATACACCTAAGCATGGACTTGTGTCTAGTAAAAAGTTCCCACGATTTAAAAGCATTATTGAGTTAAAGTGACCAACATTATAGAACAATGTATGTCAAAACCCTTTCATGTCAAAAATAATTCTAAAGGTCACAACCTCAGTCCTAAAGCTCAATCTTAACAAGTTGGTATCCCTTCCAAATCTAGATCCAAATGTATACCTCTTCCATTAACCATTCCATCTATTCTAGGTCCATATGTTCCTGCATCTATTAGTTCAAAATATGGTTACCCTTTTCCATATGCGAGTTAGCAAAGGTACATATCTTGGAAAACCTCTCACCCATCTAAAATTCCTCCACACAATTCTTATCCATCCATGAATTCCATTCTATCTCCAAGTAATTTGGATGCCAAGAACAAGGCCTATAAGTCAAGAAATCCACATGCAATAAAGGATCAACATGTCTAGTCTAATCAACATGTAAAAATAAAGAAAAATATGATATAAAGATAAATAGAAATATCAAAAAGGCCTCAAAGGTCCATCAATAAAAAATAAAATTCAAAATAAATATGGGTTCTTAGATCTCTTTTGAAAACAATGCAATCAAATGACCCACAAAAAAATGAAAAGTGAAAGTACATGTTGATTCCCAAGAAGCTTCTTGAGGCACAAATTTCTAAAGAAAGACAAAAATTACCATCCCTCCATTGAAAATCCTTCTACCTTAAAAATCCATTTTGGGCCCTTGTGTCCCAAAGTCCACATCCTTTCATCTACCAAATCCAAAATCTCATTTGCCTCTGACATTCCACCACCCTTCAAGGTGTGTCCCAATGTTTTTCTTGCATCTATTTCCATCCACTTTACATCAAGCCTTCTTCCACTCCCTCCATCCTCCTACATATTTTTCCTATCCTTTCATCGAGCCTGTCCATTCTCTAGCTTAAATCCATTTCATCCCTATTTTCATTACCCTACCAACATCTTTGAGCATACTATCACAGTCATGGTCTATTATTACATATCTTTCAAAAGAACCATTCAAGGAATAAGGTGCTTGAGTCCTTCATCCATGTAATTTCATGTGTTTTTTTCTTTTGAAAAGTGTCAAAAAGTTTTTAAAATAAAATAAAAAATAAAGAGAAATAATTTCATCCAATATTAAAAACTTGACAAACGGTCTATTAGTGAAAAAATTGTCTTCCAAGAAAATACATATAATTAACTTTAAATGCCCAGATAAGAAGACTAAATCAACACTAATAGTTGGATAGGTTATCATTGGATTCATAACCTCCCTCTAAATTCTATTAGGTACAACTCACTATGTAGGATATACAATGAATCCACATTAATGTAAATATGAATGATTTTAACCTAAAAGCACAAAAGGTATACAAACATCTATCTCTAAATACAACATAGATGCATAAAGGTTAAATAACTAAAAGGAAATGAACAAAAAATGACACAAAAATTATTTTCTTGAATGCTACATTATAAAGAGAACAAAGCGAAGAATGTATCTTCCATCCTCCTGAGAAAATGAAGAATTAGAGCT
Source organism: Cupressus sempervirens (assembly GCA_028749045.1). Lineage (NCBI taxonomy): Eukaryota > Viridiplantae > Streptophyta > Pinopsida > Cupressales > Cupressaceae > Cupressus > Cupressus sempervirens. Next base: position 954,215,265 of record CM053792.1, on the reverse strand, counting down.
TCAAAGATATCTTGAAATCAAAATGTATTTAGGAAATCACAACATTTAAATGCATTTAGAGAAAATTGAAAGCCATAAAAAGATCACAATTAGTGGGAAGAAAACTATCCAAACTCCAAGTTTTGATATATAGTTATCTTCCAAATCTCCCTTCTCTAAAGCGTAAAAGATAAAAAAGATCTTATTACACATTGCATCAAAATCACAATCTAAAGGAAACACAAATCCCTTCCCCTACATTACATTTAAAATGAAAATTTCCCCTCTTTTTCTTAATACATAGTTTAGAAAAATGAATGAAGACTCTATTCTTCAATAGCCGCAAAGTTTGCTCTCTCAGAAATAAAACTCCCTCTGTTGTGGCACCAAGTCTGTCCTTTCTGAAAGAAAAGTGGAACCTAGTTTCATGAAAATTCCTTCTTAAATAATATCTTTTCTTTTCTTCTTGTGTTCCAACTAAATTTTCAATTTTAATAACTAATTCTTCATTGTATTCAAAATTTTTGATGAAGACTCATTTTTGTAGATGATACTTGTAACAAAATCGAAGCATGTATCATCTATCATTGTATCAACACATGGAAGGCCATCGTATGCAAAAAAAAAAGAATATTTGAGTATTTATCATGTATCTCAGGGACATCTAGCCAAAAAAATGGAACACATCCTTTTTTTGTCATTGCTTTTGCTCATGATTGATTTTGGAAGTCTCATTCAATTTCCATAACTGAATCTTGAGAATATCACATGGGTCACCACAAACTCCTGATTCCCAAATTGTGGATTCCACTCATTTGGGCTTCCATGCTTTAGTTAAACGTCTATGTGTTATTTCCCCATGGTGTATATCAGCCCTTCATTTTTAATTAACTAATTCAACGTATAAGCATATGAGAAAAATCCCATGAACGCTTTCACTGAAACCTTGTCATAGTTGACATTGAGTCTAATGGCGACATGATGATGAATTTCATCCACATTTCTAAGATACCTTTTACAATTGCTATTCATCAATTTTTTCCACTATCATGAGATTGTAGCTACTGACTATAATGGATAACTCCTAGAATTTTAAAATAATAACTTGCAATATTCATGGCTCCTCAACTACTCAGGTTCCAAACTTTTAATGACTCATCCACAATCAGGTTGTTATGCTCAAGCTACGAGCGTTATCTTTGAAATGCTCCAATATAGAAAAAATTTAAAGGAGCCTGATCTATGTTGGATGATTGAACATTTAAACTCAACCCTCCACATCCTTTCACCTCTTATGGCCAGTCTGCTTAAGAATGTCAAGCATATTTGTCTAAAAAGCATGATCAGCTACTTCAACACTTACTCTTGTACCACTTTGGGGTATAGCGAATACATCTACCATTCAAACTCAAATTGTGTATTCATCAATAGATTTGCCAAGCATCAGTCCCATAACTTCCATCATCACCCAACCGTGAGCTATCTTCAAGAGGCTCAAGCTTCACCATAGAATTTCTACCACAGATCTGAGCTAGAGTATTCATTATTTTTAACATAGGTTCCATTCTTTGCAACTATTCACATGCCTTCTCTCAAAAGACTCAGGCCCTACACTTTTTATTTCAAACATCATGACCATGCTTTTATTTAAAACATAGACCATTCATCATGTTTGGGTAGGCATTGGATTTCTCACAACATGACTCCCCACGACTTGGGGAAGTGGAGCATTAAAGTATATGATCTAGCATGTAAAAGAAACTTTAATTGGGCTATAGAAAAATCCCAATAAGATCTCGAAACCACTATGGTAACATATTATGAATACTATCCATTAGAGTGAAGCATGTGGAACTATTCATGCATTATTTTCCAATCTTCATTCAGTGAAGATTATAAGTAGTTATAAGGATTCATGTCACATCTTGTTTCTTCACAAATCAAATGTTATCATGATACTCATGGCTCTACACATGAATTGTCCTTTACTTCCACCTTCAAGCATTTCATCAATCATTCTATATGCATTTATGTGCATTGTTGCCTCCATGAATTTGTGATATTTCCACTTGGGATGTACATTTTTGATTTGGGGATGACATTATTGGCAGATACCTATGTCTTTTTCTACTACAAATCATTGATCATGCTTGGATAAGCATTTTTCCAAATAGTTGGCAACAATGGGAAATTATAGAATGGTGTCATAGACCTGTATTACTCAAAGAAGATTGTTGAAATCTTCTATGGGAAAACATTACTCTCATTTATTGGTTGCCTATTTGAATTTTTCCATTCTATTAAGAAAGACATAAATCTTGATGCAAATTGATATAACAAAGCCAATTATTATATAGAATTGGATTCTGAACATAGTATGCAACCAATTTTATGTGGACCTATGTGTCATATAATCGTGTCATCTAATGGATTTTCTTTAGCTCATGCCTATGTCAAACATTATGTCTTTTCATATTGGAAATACTTTGAATTATTCCACATTCTTCATGCCTGATGGAAAATCCTCCACTATAATAAAGACTTAAAACTCGACCCCCATGGTACTTGAAATTTAGGCTCCTTGCCATTTGTCTTAGGGTCTCAGCTTGGAATCTGGTAACATGGTTATACCTTTCATGATATGAGTAAGAAAAAAAAACACTACCAAAATGTCTTACAACTCTATGCATGGGATTATGTGTTACATTCATTGTCTCTTACTACCTGGTGACCAACATAATGATAGTGAAATCCATGGGAAGATATGCATCTTTACTCAACTTTAGCTTTCCAAACCATTATGCACTTGAATTAAAACTTGGAGTTTGCACATGTGGATTTACCCTTCAAAATATTCATTTTGACCATGGGTCTAAGATTGAAAAACTATATCATGAAACTAAATTTGAACTCAGTTCTAAACTTTGAGCTACTGATCTTCTAAATCTGCATTCCAAAACTTGACTAGCTAGAACTTCCAAACTTGAACTTTGGACTTGAACCATCTTATGCAAATTGAATTACTTCAAACCACTTCAAAGTGCTTTGAACTTTAGTTCGAAGTTGTTCAAGACTCCACACTAAAAGTTTTAAATATTGGGTCCATATTGGGTACCAACAGGGGCTCTAACTGTGGGAGTATCTTTGACTCAAAAGTAGAGAACTCCAACAATCTCTAGAATAGACATGTTCTTTATCCATTGGCCAAATAAAATCACCAAGAAGAAAAAATTGGGAGTTTCTTGTAGAGAGGGTGGAGGGGAGCAGGGCAAAGCTAACTAACCAAAAACTGCTAAACTACCAGCAAACATAGAGCTTGCACATTATTTAAACTCAAAATATGCACAACCAAAACATATTTACAAAATATATACAGAGCTAGGAAGAAAAGCCTACCACAAAAATAACACTAAGAAAGAGTTACATGAATCTGTTTATCAGCTGGGAGAAGTAGGAGCCTTTCTGCATCAAAAAATTATATCTCAATGGTGTAGCTCCAAACAATTGCTTACTGACAACTTCTTCAATGCCAAACTTTAAAGTACCCATGAAAATGTTGACCTGACACTTTTTCCTGAACAACCATAACTCATCATAACACTCTTCTTCACTCAAAAATTGATCTTCCACATTCATCAATTTAGATTTTATTTCAGATTGAAAAAAATGAAAAGTAGAAACCTCATCAAGAAGTGGTGTATAATGTTTGAAAATGTTGTCCTTAAAGGTCACCTTTTGCATATGACTTTTAGTATCATGATGAGCTTGTAAGAAAATGGATGCCTCTTCCAACATAGGATATATCCTTGAGCATGTGATTTCTTCATCTCTTTCAAGAAACAAGTTTTCATTAGGCACACAACACATTCCATCATCTTCCTTTCCCATTATTCCATCACATTTTCTAGCACTACTTCAACAATCCAAATTAGTAAGACCATAAATAGAGGAAAGAAAAGAAAATTCACTTATCAATGTTTTACTTTCAACTTGATTTGAATGAATACCTAAATCACCATGGAAGAGATGATTTGGTTGAAATGATGATAGAAATATATCTATAATTTCCTCTTCCTCATTGAGAAGGGCATTCTTCAACACACTAGCCGAGTCACCACTTGGCTAGAAATTAGCTTCATCCTTTCTTTTCTCAAGAAGAAAATTAGTAGGAAGATTTTCATCCAAAGGCATCTTTACCTCATCTCTATGAAGAATTAGATTATCATCAGATGGGCTAACTTGAGAGAAGTCTTATAGATGAAGAGACAATAAGAACTCACTTATGATTTCTTCTTCTTAATCAAGGAGTGTTCTTCTCCATGTTTCAACTAGATAATCTATGGGATGAGTGCTAACTTCAACACCTCTTTCTTCAATCAAAATCTTAGCATGAGAAGAAAAATTTTCTACATGTACTTTCACCTTGTCATTATTACGGACTTCACCCTAAAATGAATCATCAAAAAAACTCTTGCAACCTATTTGCTTTATGTTCATAACTTAACTATCCAAAGAGGGATCTTCTTGCCCAAAATATGATAAAAATTGTATATGATGTCTTCTTCTTTCTTGTAGATGAGTGCATCACCCAATGTTTCAGCAGAGTTTCCAACTAGCTGGGAACCAACTTTGACCTTCCCTCCTTCCATTAGAATTTTAGGATTTTCTAACATAAAAGAAGTGAACATATTTTCATCATTTAATGATGAATCTTGAGGCTGAAATAAAGGATTCTCATTGATAGTAGTATCTTCACAAAATGCCATTGGCAAGAATAACAGATTGAGTTCACTCTAGACAACTTTACTTTCTAGATTTTCAAACTTTTCTTTACTCTTTCTTGTTGAGTTTGTATTTAGTTGAAACCAGATTGCCTCTATTGGAAGTATAAGATGATCACTTTATTGAAAGCTTCCCAGCTTAGAGGTGAGCAGATCTATCTTTGTTTCAACATTCTCATCATTTTGAAAGGATATCTCATGCTGAAATTTGCCCTTTCTAAATTCATTTGGTGAGTCTACCTTCTCAAAAATAGTGGGATAATATTGTCCTTCTTCATCTTCAATGCATGGTGAAAAATATTTTGCTTCTTTACTTTCAGCCAGATTCAGATTGATAACTGAAACACTTTTAAAGGGATCCTCTCGATTATGAAATCTTTCTTCTTCTTCATAAGAAGGGTAACATTTAACACTCCTAACTATTTATCTAGTGGCTGGAAGTTAGTTTCAAGATTGCGTTCCTTCTCTTTGTTGTCATTGTTACTAGAATTCTCACTCTAAACTTGAGTCTTCTTATTCCCCCATGTCTTATTTTCTTGTGGATGGGCTACGACTGTTTGCATTCCCTTCTCATGTAGAACTGAATAATTGCATGAGATGAAATGTGAAGTTATAACTTGGGTTTCATCATCATCCACCTCCAAATGTTTCTTCAATTGAAACACTTTCTCCTCAAGCTCTTTCAAGTCTTTCAACTTGTGAAATATCGCACAAAAGCTTTTGCATAGTAACCAAGATGTGGCATCTTCTTCTATGCTTATGTTATTCCTGACAGCTCAAGAAATGCTTTTTTTTATAGCTATCCACAAATTTGCATACCACTTTATCATCCATTTGATAAAGTTCTAGAGAGAATGGCCTGGTCTTGATCTTCTCATGACTTTTATAGTCAGCATGATCTTTATAGAGTCACCAATCTCATGCACAAGCAAATAATCATAAAATTGATGAAACAAATATTAATATTGATCTTCATTTCTGGATCCCTAGAAGAGTCACCAAAATTTTTTTTAGTGAACATATTGTCTTCCAAGAAAATACATACAAATTAACTCTAAATGCCCAGATAAGAAGACTAAATCAGCAATAATAGTTGGATAGGTTATCATTGGATTGATAACCTTCCTCTAAATTCTATTAGGTACAACTCCCTATTTAGGATATACAATGAATCCACATAAATGTAAATACAAATGCTTTTAACCTGAAAGCACAAAAGGTATACAAACATCTATCTGTAAACACAACATAGATGTGGAAAGATTAAATAACTAAAAGGAAATGAACAACAAATGACACAAAGTTCATTTTCTTGAATGCTACATTACAAAGAGAACAAAAAAAAGAATGCATCTTCCATCCTCCTAAGAAAATGAAGAATTAGAGCTTCAAAGATATCTTGAAATCAAAATGTATTCAAGAAATCGCAACATTTAAATGCATTTAGAGAAAATTGAAAGCCATACAAAGATCAATATTAGTGGGAAGAAAATTGTCCAAACTCCAAGTTTTGATATACAATGATCTTCCAAATCTCCCTTCTCTAAAGCATAAAAGATAACAAAGATCTTATTGCACATTGCATCAAAATCACAATCTAAAGGAAACACAAATCCCCTCCCCTGCATTACATTTAAAATCAAAACTTCCCCTCTTTTTTCTAATACATAGTTCAGAAAAATGAATGAAGACTCTATTCTTCAATAGCCCCAAATTTTTCTCTCTCAAAAAAGAAGGACTAAAAAACTCCCTCTTCTATAGCACCAAGTCTATCCTTTCCAACAGAAAAGTGGAACCCAGTTTCATGAAAATTCTTTCATAAATAATATCATTTCTTCGCTTCTTGTGTTCCAATTGACCTTTTAGTTATAATAACTGATTCTTCATTGTATTCAAAAGTTTCTATGAAGACTCATTTTTTTAGATGATACTTGTAACAAAATTGGAGCATGTATCATCTATCATTGTATCAACACAAGGAAGGTCACTGTATGCAAAAAAAAACATGTATATTTGAGTATTGCTCATGTATCTTAGGGATATCTAGCCAAACACATGGAACACATCCCTTTTTTCATTACTTCTTCTCATTAATGATTTTGGAAGTCTCATTCAATTTCCATAATTGAATCTTGAGAATATCACATGGGTCACCACAAACTCCTGATTCCCATATTGTGGATTCTACTCATTTGGGCTTCCATACTTTAGTTAAATGTCTATATGTTATTTCCCCATGGTGCATATTGGGCCTTCATTTTTAATTACCTAATTCAACATATAAGCACATGAGAAACAATCCCATGAATGCTTTTGTTAAAACCTTTTCATAGTCAACATTGAGTCTAATGACAACATGATGATGAATTTCATTTGTATTTCTAAGACACCTTTTGTAATTGCCATTCCTCGATCTTTTTCACTATCATGAGATTGTGGCTATTGACTATAATGGAAAACTCCCACAAGTTTAAAAAAATATCTTGCAATATTCATGGCTCCTCAACTACTTGAGTTCCAAACTTCTAATGACTCATCCACAATCGGGTTGTTTTGCTTAGGCTATGGGCTTTATCTTTGAAATACTCCAATATAGGAAAAATTGGAAGGACCCTAATCTATTAGATGATTGAATATTTAAACTCAACCCTCCATGTCCTTTCACCTCTTGTGGCCAATCTACTTAAGCATATCAAGCATATTTGTCTAAAAAACATTATCAACTACTTCAACAGTTACTCCAGTACCACTTTGGGGTATAGTAAATACATCTACCATTCGAACTCAAACTGTGTATTCATCAATAGATTCACCAAGTGTCAGTCCCATAACTTCCATTAGCACCCAACTATGAGCCATCTTCAAGAGGCTTGAGCTTCACCATAGAATGTCTACCATAGATCTAAGCTGTAGTATTCATTATTTTCAACATAGGTTCCATTATTTGTAACTAGTCATAGGCCTTCTCTCAAAAGATTCTGGCCTTGCAATTTTTATTTCAAACACTGTGACCATGTTCTTATTTAAAACATATACCATTCATCATGTTTTGGTAGGCATTGGATTTCTCACAACATGACTCCCCATGACTTGGGGAAGTGGAGTATTAAAGTATATGATCTAGCATGTAAAAGAAAATTTAACTGGGCCATAGATAAATCCCAATGAGATCTCAAAATCACTATGGTAACATATTATGAATACTATCCATTAGACTGAAGCACATGGAACTATTCATGTATTATTTCCCAATCTTCATTCAGTGAAGATTATAAGTAGTTATAAGGATTTGTGTCACATCTTGTTTCTTCACAAATCAAACATTATCATGATACTCATGGCTTTGCACATGATTTGTCCTTTACTTCCACCTTTGAGCATTTCATCAATTATTCTATATGCATTTTCGTGCAATTTCACCTCCATGAATTTGTGCTATGTCCACTTAGAATGCACATTTGTGATTTGGGGATGACATAATTGGCAGAGACCCATGTCTTTATCTACTACAAATTATTGATCATGCTTGGATAAGCATTTTGCCAAATAGTTGGCAACAATAAGAAATTGTAGAATGGTGTCATAGACCTGTATTACTCAAAGAAGATTATCGAACTCTGCTATGGGAAAAAATTACTCTCATTTATTGGTTGCCTATTTCAATTTTTCCATTCTATTAAGAAAGACATAATTCTTGATGTAGATCAATATAAAAAAGTTGATTATTATGTAGAATTGGATTCTGAATATAGTATGCAACCAATTTTATGTGGACCTATGTGTCATATGACCAGGTCATCTGATGTATTTTATTTAGCTCATGCCCATGTAAAACATTATGTCTTTGAATATTGGGAATTACTTAAGTCATTCCACATTCTTCATGATTGATGGCAACTCCTCTGCTATAATAAAGACTTAAAACATGACCCTCATGGTACTTGAAAGTCAGGCTCCCTGCCATTTATCTTAAGTTCTTAGCTTGGAATTTGATAACATGGCTATACCTTTCATGATATGAGTAAGACAAAGCAACACTACCAAAATGATGTCTTACAACTCTATGCATTGGATTATGTGTCACATTCATTGTCTCTTACTACTTGGTCACCAACATAATGATAGTGAAATCCATGGGAAGATATGCATCTTTACTCAACTTTAGCTTTCCAAACCATTATGCACTTGAATTACAAATTGGAGTTTGCACATGTAGATTTTCCCTTCAAAATCTTCATTTTAACCATGGGGTTGAGATTGAAAAACTGTATCTTGAAACTTAATGTGAACTCAGTTCTAAACTTTGAGTTGGTAATCTTCTAAATCTGCATTCCAAAACCTAACAAGCTAGAACTTCCAAACTTGAACTTTGGACTTGAACCATCTTATGCAAACTAAATTACTTCAAACTACTTTTAAGTGCTTTGAACTTTAGTTCGAAGTTGTTCAATACTCCACACTAAATTTTTTAAATACTGGGTCCATATTGGGTACAAACACAGTCACTTTGGAAAAGTATGCTGATGAAAACTTGGAAAAGTACCATGACAAAAACTTGGAAAAGAGATGTCATGTGTAGTCTATGTACATCTTACATTCCATATTTGGGGGCAGATTTTACTCATGTTATCATCTATCATTTCCTCCACTATCCTGTGTGCATTGAACCCCTTATCTTATCAACATTCCCCATTCCCTTTTTCCTAAATTTGAGCTTGATAAGGATAAAAATCCCCCTCAAAGCACCTCTTGTCCTATCTTGTTTACATTATCCATATCCTTTGGTTCATATTTGCCTATCCTATTGTAACTTGTAGTCCTTACTCCCTCTTCCATTATTGATATTGCTTGTCCTATTTATATCGTATCATTTTCCTATCACAATCCATATCTTGATCTTGATCAAAATAAGGGCATAAAAATGCGAATTTCTTTCAAAAAAACCTCTTGATATGTCCTTCCCTATGCATTATCTATCATCCATTGCCTATAATTTCAATAGTCTACAATTTTCATTTCCATTCCTTGAGCTTGCATAAACATATCCTCATACTTTATGAATAGTCCTTTATCCATTATCCTCTATCCATCTACCTTTTCCACCAACCCATCCACAATCCCCTGCCTTGCTAGGCATTGGGGGTAATTATTCCTTTGTACATACTTTAAAGACTTAGAAAATACAAAAAAATAACATATGATCATGAAAAAAATACAAAAAAAATATTCAAATATCATCCTGAAGAAAAATCAATTTTTTTTCTTCATAAAATGTGTTGAAAAAATTAAAAAAATCATAAAATGTCCTAAAAAATCCTTGAAATTTCCTACAAAAATCCATAAAAATCATAAAATGTCTTGAAAAAAACACTAAAAATGAAAGATGAACCTAAAAAAAAACCTATAAGTTACAAAAAGTCATGATAAAACATGCACTATAAAAAAAACAAATATCTTTGAAAACCCCAAAAAAATGAAAATCCACCTGAAAACTTGCAATAAACCGTGTAAATAAACCTTGTCAATAATCACTCCTTTTGCTAAACCTTGTACATGAAGACTCAACCTTAAACATTGCACTTCAATGAAATTATGCCTTGATGAGGTCCACACATAAATTCTTGAACCAAACTTCAACAATCAACCTATCAAACATCAATCAAACAAGAAAACTTTGAAATCCAAAATAACACTTAATAAAGCAAGTAATAACATATTAGAATGGATGTTGGCTCACACTATTCAGTGAATGTTTTATTTTGTTCATGTTCCTATGCTACTCAATGATATAAAATAATTTATGAGAGCAGCTAAGATGGTTCATGATTTGTTTTATCTTTATTCAAATGTACTTTGATAGACTGGGACAAGACTCTATGTCTCAGGGTGGATATAATTATTCTCTGTCTACATCGTGTTTGTTTACACAAAAGGCTTGCATTTTTTCTTTGGCTCTCTAAGTCACGATGCATTGCATTCCATCTTCCACATCAAAATAAAGCTCTTATGACATAAAGTGTATTTATGAATGCAAATTTCATCATTTACTAACTATTCTCATGTCTTATTTCCTCTTAACTGATAATTTCTTCCATCAATCTTTCACATCATATTTTCTTTTCAAAAAATTGTGCTCAAGTTAATTTCTTGCCTAATGTTTTGAGGGGTCACCCTACCTCCCTCTTTTGATTTCATTGGGGCATTGATATTTTTCATTATTATTCTTTGACACAATACTCATAACTATATTGTATCAAAGAGGAGAAAATGTCTAAAAAATGATTTGCCCCTAGTCTTTCATCACTTTTACATCCTTATGATGTAGGAGGATCTTGGGTGTAAGAGAAATCTTGCATCACCCAAAAAATTTTATTTGTAGTCTTTTCTATTTAATAAGGACTAGTAGATAGGGTGGTTACTATTAATGGGAACAAGCTATAGTAAGTAAATTTTTCATATGAGTTCAGAATGTTCTCATTTTATATAGGAAGGTTTATTTTAGAGTTGTAAGCCTACCATAAAAATCTCATTGCTCAAGCTTAAGTATTAGAGAAGTTATTGTGGATTTTTGGTGGAAAATTTTGTAGAAAAATCTTTAGACTCAACATTGGAGGCCTTAGAGTGCCTGGATGAGGTTCAAAAACTCGATGGAAGGGTGCTTACACTATTTTGAGCCTATAGATCAAAAGCTTTGTAGCTTTTCTTGCAAATTATTGTAATGAAGGCACCCATGTGTGTTAGTATATTGTACTTGTGAATTTTGTAATTCTACATTTGTAGTGAAAATAAGTCCATATTTTGTTCTTGCATTTGCTATTATTTCTTTTTTTTCTATTATGGTTTATGGTATTAAGGGGAGCACCCTTCATTAAGTGGTATTAGAGCTAGAGTTCTTGAGTGTGTGGACAAGTCACTAATTGTGAGGTAGTTTGCACTAGGACCATGTTTTGAGCTGAGTATGTAGACAAATCACCACTTGTGAGGTAGTTTGCATTAGGGTTTTAGTAGAAGTGTGAAAATGCCTCCACAAAGAGAGCATGGTAGAAGAGCTATAGGTGTTACACCTAGGGTTTCTAAGACCCTCAAAGACAAATACAAGTATTGGAAGAATGAATGCATAGAGGAATAAATCTTCCTATAAGAGATGAAAGTGGGGATGAGGATGCAGTAGATAAAAATGTTGAAGTAGAGGCAGTTCTAAATCCAAAAAAAGAAAGGCTTTTTAGAGCCATCTCTAATATTAGAAAATGACCTAAGTTTGAAGTTCTCACATTTTTAGGAAATATTAACCAAAGAGAAGCTGATCAATTGGATCAATGAATTGGAAGAGTACTTTGATTATGAAGATATTGAGGATCTAGATAGGGTCAAGTTTGCAAAGGCAAAAGTGAAGGGACATGCAAAGATCTGGTGGCAGGAAGTTCAGTTGGGGTGAGATAGAAAGGGAAAGGAAAAAATCACCAGATGGGATCAAATGATAGCTAAATTGAAGTGACAATTCATTCACATGGATTATGAGCTTGATCTGTTGAAGAAGATGCAAGGGTTGAAGCAAGTGGGAAAATCTATTCAAGAGTATATCAAAGAGTTCTACCAAGTTCTCATTAGAACTAGCCATGCAGAAGCTGACAAAGAGAAAGTCACTCATTATCTTAATGGGTTAAGGCCAAGAATTCATGATGAATTAAGTTTGGTTTGAATGAGAAATATTAAGGAGGCATACCAATTTTCCCTAAGAATTAAGGAGAAACAGATAAAGAAATTTGACAACAAGAAGAGTAGAAGAGGCCATGGTGGAAGAACTAGTGGATGATCTTATGGTGGTCATAATGATGATCATAGGAACAAAAATGAGGTTGGAAGCAGCATTTAGAACCAAAGGGAAAATAATTCCAATCATTTCCATGATCAGAATAATAAAGATCAAAGAGGAAGAAGTAGAGGACAAGGAGGCTTCTATGGGAAATGTTTTCACTATGGAGAAGAAGGGCATAAAGCATTTGAATATACCCAACACCAAAGAAAGATAGATCAAATAATAGAAGGCTAGGATAGAGTTGCACATGTTGATGAAGATGCTAGATCATCACATTCTAAAGATGCTAAAAGAGGAGAAATTTTAGTTAACAGAAGAGTCCTTTTGAGTGGTGAGAATGAACTTGATCAAAGAAGGATCTTGTTTTGCACAAGGTGTAGATGTGAAGATAAGTGTTGTGATGTGATTATTGATGGTGGAAGTACTAACATTCTGGTGTCAAAAATGATGGTTACCAAGTTGAAGTTGAAGAGATAGAAACACCCACATCCATACTATATTACGAGGTGCAAGATGACCATAATGTCATGGTCAATGAGTAGTGTTCAGTGAAGTCCAAGATTGGAAGCTACTAGGATGAGGTACTATGTGATATTATCCCTATGGACATATGTCATATGTTGTTGGGTAGGCTATGGTAGTTTGACAGGAATGCTATACACGATGGGTGAGAAAATACCTACACTCTGACCAAGGATGGAGTGAAACATAAGTTGAAGCCATTGAAGGAGAAAGAAGAAAAGGTATGTAGTGCTGCTAGAATGTGTTTTGTTGATGGAAAAAAGTTTCTCAAATTTATGAAGCATAAGCATATGTATTTTGTTATAATTCCAAAAGATAGTAAAGAAATAGAGGAGGTGCCCATAGAAGTTGTAGATATGTTGGGAGAGTTTTCTAATATTGTATCAGATAATGTACCTAATGGATTACCCCCAATGAGGAAGATCAATCACCAGATGGATTTGGTTCTAGGAGATAGTTTTCCAAACAAGGCAACACATAGAATGATACTAGCAAAAAGTGAATAGTTGAATAGACAAGTTTATGAGTTGTTGTAGAAGGGGTTGATTAGAGAGAGTTTGAGTCCATGTGCTATACTAGTCATATTAGCACGAAAAAAGAATGAATAATGAAGGATGTGCATAGATTCTCATGCTATCAAAAAAATCACAATAAAGTATAGATTTCAATTGCCAAGGATGGATGATATTATGGACTATTTGAGTGGAGCTAAGTATTTCAAAAAGATAGATCTGAAGAGTGGATACCATTAGATTCATATCAGAGAAGGTGATGAGTAAAAGACTACTTTCAAGACCAAAGAAGGACTGTACAAGTGGTTAGTCATGTTAGAAATAGATAATATTGAGAGGGGGGGGGGGAGTAAATCAGTATTCTCAATCTTTTTACCCACAACTAAATATTATTAATTACTTTATTTTGTGCATAAGAAACTAAACCAATAATGCTAAATAGGGTAAATGTAAGAAAAAGTGATTGAAATGATAAAATATAATAAAATGAAATAGCATGAAATAATAGATTTAATCCAAGAGAGCAAGAAAATTTTTACCATACAAATGATACAAGATCAATGGAGCAATACCAATGAGAAAGCAACACAAAAGACAAGGATTTGATAAGGGGAAAGCAAAGAAAACCCATTGTGAGTATTATGAATGAGGCAAATGCCAGAGAGAGAGAGAGAGAGAGAATAAATGGAGAAAAATAGCTCATTTACAATAGCATCAAAAACTTGATGTGAATAATGGAGACTAGATGAAAATGAGAGAGAGAAGCACCTCTTTTAAAGAGATGAGAAAAGAGTTGCATGTCTTTGCATGTGTAACTCCCATTTCTATGAATGCCACATTCATAAAAGGTGTGTGCAAAGTGTCAAGTTCCTCTTAAGGAGGAATATCTATTTTCCTTATTAAAGGAAATACAAAAATGAGTTGTCCTCACAAGTGGATAATAGGACAAAAATGACATGTCCTTTACATGTGGACTAGAGGACAAATAAATAAAACATAAGGGATACCTTGGTTTATCCCAGTAAATAAATAAATACAACCAAGGAAAGATTATTAATTCTAACACCCCCCTTTAATCTTTACTTGGGGAGATTACATCAAAGGGTATCAAACCCAAGTTCTTATGATGAAATTCAAAATTCTCTCTAGAAAGAGGTTTTGTCAAAATATTAGCAACTTGATCTTCACCCTTGCAATAGATGAGGGAAACTTTCTTTTCTTCAATGTGTTCTCTAATGAAGTGGTGGTGGAGAGAAATATGCTTTGACTTTGCATGGTAGATAGGATTCTTTGCCAAGGCTATTGCACTTTGATTGTCACAATACAAAGGTGTAGGTTCTTGTTGAGGTAGATCCAATTTTTCAAGAATTCTTCTAAGCCATAGAGCTTCTGTAGATGCATAAGTACAACTTTTATATTCAGCTTCGGTAAAACATAGAGAAATAGAGGTTTCTTTCTTACTTTATTAAGATATAGCACCTGAACCAACAAAGAAACAATAACCACAAGTAGATTTCCCATCATTGGGATCTCCACCTAAATAAGAATTAGTAAATCCTTGTAAAGTAAAAGTAGAACTGGCATCATAAAATAAACCTAGATTAAGAGTTCCTTTGATATATCTTAATATTCTTTTAGCTACTTTAAAGTGTGTTTGTTGAGGTTTGGACATAAATCTTGAAACTAAACCAACACTATATGCAATATCGGGTCTAGTAAGGGTGAGATAATTTAAACTTCCTACAAGTTGTCTATAAGAGGTAGCATCAACAAAGGGAGTGTTTGTATCAACCATTAACTTAGTTCCTAATTCACATGGAATAGAAACATGGTTAGAATCATTCATTTGAAACCTATCCAAAAGATCTTGAGCATACTTTCTTTGAGAAAGAAAAATGCCCTTAGGTGTTTTCCATATTTGCATTCCTAAAAAGTAATGTAAAATTCCTAAATTAGTCATTTGAAATTTTTGATTGAGTTGAAACTTAATATCAGAAATCAAGGTGTTAGAACTTGAAGTAAGAATCAAATCATCAACATATAGAATAATAATGATAATATCATCTTGAATATGTTTAATGTATAAGTTAGGATCATTTTTACTGCTATCAAAACCTTGAGAAATAAAAAAAGGCATTAATTTTGGAATACCACTCTCTTGGAGATTTGTTTAAACCATAAATAGATTTCTTTAGTTTACATACTAAATGCTCATTACCTTCTTTCATAAAACCTGGTGGTTGAGCCATATAAATTTCTTCATGTAAATCACCATTTAAAAAGGCACTTTTAACATCCATTTGATGAATAGGCCAATTCATTTTTGAAGCTAAAGAAAGCACATTTTTTATAGTAGGCATTTTAGCAACTGGTGCAAAAGTTTCATTGTAATCTAAAACTTCAATTTGGGAAAATCCCCTAGCTACTAGTCTAGCTTTAAACTTACTAATTTCATTATTTGCATTGAGTTTGGTTTTATATAACCACTTGCATGAAACTAAATTCTTACCATGAGGCAAAGAGACTAAATCCCAAGTTTCATTAGAGATTAAAGTATCATATTCCTCTTGCATAGCTTTTTGCCAATGAGGTTGAATCTTAGCTTGTTCAAAAGTTTGAGGATCATTAGAGTTCATGAGAGAAGTCATCAAACTATAATTACAATAATTAATTCTCCTAAGTTTAAGTCCACCAAATCTAGTAAGATAATCATCTCTTTCATTAAGTAAACCTTGAACCCATTTAGGTCTTCTCTTATTACTAATAGATTCATCACTAGAAGAAGAGTCATGATCTATAAATGCATCATTAGTATCAACCTCATTACTAGAATTAGAAGAAATAGGAGGAATAAAAGAAGATATTTGAGGAGTAGGGTTTAGAGAAGGTGTAAGATTTAGAGGAGGTTGGTCCTCCACTACTAAAATATTACTTCCACAAAATTCATCATCTTGAACCTTGGAACAATCATGTACTTCATTTTCTGCAATACAAATATCTCTTGCAATTTGAACTTTGTTAGTAAGAGGATTATAGACTCTATAACCTTTAGTATTTTCATCATACCCAACAAATATAAATGGAGAAGATTTAGCATCTAATTTATACCTTTTTTGTTTGGGTGTATGACCATAAGCAACAAATCCAAATATCCTTCAGTGTTGTAAATTGGGCTTTCTACCTGACCAAGCTTCTTCAGGAGGTATATCCCTCAAAGCTTTGGTAGGAGTTCTATTAAGAATATAAGTGGCACAAGACATAGCTTCAGCCCAAAACTTATAATCCATTTTTTTGCATGTAACATGCATCTAGCCATTTCCACAATAGTTCTATTCTTCCTTTCCGCTACACCATTTTGTTGTGGTGTATAAGGAATAGTAAGCTGATGTTTAATACCAAATGATCTTAAGTAAGAATGAAAGGCGTTATTAACATATTCAGTACCATTATCAGTTGGAAGAATTTTTATCTTAGAATTAGATTGCCTTTCTACTAACATATGAAATTCTGAAAATGTATCAAGTACTTGATCTTTATTATGTAAGAAATATATCCAAATTCTTCTAGTAAAATCATCAATGAGAGTAAGAGCATACCTTGATCCTTGAATGGAGATATTTTCCATAGGTCCTAAAAGATCACTATGAATCAATTGTAACTTATGAGATACCCTCCATGATGAACCGTGGGGAAAGGGCTCCCGATGCATTTTGCCACTCATGCACCCAGTGCATGTAATCTTAGATGGAACAATATGAGGTAATCCTTCAACCATATGAGATTTTAGCATCAATGATATATAATCAGAATTCAAATGACCAAGCCTTTCATGCCACACAATAAAATCAATATTTTCTTGCAAAGAGTACCTTGAAGAGGTAAACTCATAAAATTTGAATAAGTTATCATGACCCAACTTAGCATTAGCAACAACAACATTAGTGTTAGGATCAATAATAGAACACATGTCCTTATGAAATTCAACTTTATAATCTTGACATAATTTAGCAACTGAAAGGAGATTGGTTTTCAAGTCAGGAACATTAACATCACCAAATCTTTCAACTTTGCAACTATGATTATCAGCTAATTGAATTGGAGTATTCAAAGGATCGGGTTGCAAAGAATCAAAAACTTCTTTATGAGATGTAACATCTTGAGAAGCACCACTATCAACTATCCATTCTAATCATTTAGAGGCATTGTAACTAATAGTAACATCATGACGAGATTGATTACCATGAGATTTTTGATTATTGTTATTGATAGGTTGCTTATCATTTTTCTTTTTAAAACAATTGTTAGTCAAATGACCATCTTTCCCACAATAAGTACAATGAGGTTTCTTATTAGGACTATTATATTGATTAGGATGGTTGTTATTACGATTTGTATTTTAATTATTATTGTTGTCAAAAAAAAGTCTAGAATTAAATAGGTTGCTATTATTGTGACGATTATTAAAGTTATGATTGTTATGATTATTATTGAAATTGTGAGTATTAAAATTTTGATTTTGATTATTATTTGGAGCATGATAAGATGATCTAAGATTTTGATTTTGATTTTTAAACACAAATGCATGTTCATTAGATCTAAGAGTACCAAATTGCAATAACTTAGCTTCCTCTTGATGCAACAAATTTTGAAAAATACTATACGTTAATTGATTAGACAAAGTAGGAATAGCAAGTTGAGAATGAACATTAGTGATAAATTGTTGAAATTGTCTAGGAAGACATTTCTTTAAAACAATGGTAATTAATCTAATATTAGTGAGAGTAACGCCTAATTCAATTAGTTGACTTTTAATATAATCAAATTTAAGTGAAAATTCATCCATGGATTTGAAATCAATATACCTTAAGTCTTCCATATTGTCTTGCAATTGAATCTTACATGATTCAGATGGCTTGTCATATGTTTGCTTTAAAATATCCCAAGCTTCATGGGCATTAGTGCAATGAGAAATTAGAACATATAAATCTGGGTTAAGAGATATACCAATGAGGCCAAGGGCTTCCTTATTTTTAGTATTCCATGTATTTTTTTTATCTTGTGTAGCTGAGGTACCAGGAACTACAGAAGGGTCAGTAGCAACATCTAAAATATGCTTAAAATGAAATATAAACGAAATATGAGTTTTCCAAGCATGATAGTTTGAGTTATTTAACTTGATTTCGAGAATTAAAGTCAACATGATTTAAAAATTACATTTAAAATTTAAATAATAGATTTGAAATAAAAAAGTGAGACTTATTATCCACAAGAATGTTAAATAATTATTAAGAGATTTAGAGAATCAAAATTAAAAACTAAAATGTTCCATGCAAAGCCACTGGTTAGATTGAAGAAATAGGAAAAATAAAAATTTGAAAATATGAAAAAAAGTGTTACACATAGAGAACGATAAATTTTTTTTTATTTAACTCTATTTTCAATAAAATTTAAAAGGTTTTTTCATTTTTATGTTTTCTAAACGTTGTGAAAATTTCAGCGAAACCTAGATCACGGATTGATAGATATCATAAAAATACGATCTACCATCTTAAAACTTGAAAAAACAAATAATACTGCACTAGTACAATAACTTTTGCAATACTATTCTGATACAAATAAAATTTAAAATATTTTTATATTTTTATATTTTCTAAATGCTGTTAAAATTTCAACCAAACCCAGATCATAGATTATGAGATATAAGAAACATACAAATTGCTGTACTTTCCTTTCTAAAATAAAAAATAGAAAAAAAACTTGAATTTCAAAAACTTAAAAAGTCTGCAACAGAAATAGGGTTAGATACAATAAAAAAAAATAAAAAAATAAAGAATCCTTTGGATGCAAGCCTTCCAAAGGAGGTTATAAAAAATAAAAAATGAAGAAGTCTTTGGCAGTAAGCCTTCCAAAGAGGGTTAGAATGAATAAGAAAGAAGAAAATCTGCAAAAGAATAAGATAAGACTTTCAATATTTCAAACTTCAAGATCTTCACAATATCAAGCTCTTCTAATGAACCCTTCACACAAGCTCAAAACAAAGATTAGTATCTCTGATACCATGTAAGAAAAAGTGATTGAAATGATAAAATATAATAAAATGAAATAGCATGAAATAATAGATTTAATCCAAGAGAGCAAGAAGAGTTTTACCATACAAATGATACAAGATCAATGGAGCAATACGAATGAGGAAGCAACACAAGAGACAAGGATTTGATAAGGGGAAAGCAAAGAAAACCCCTTGTGAATATTATGAATGAGACAAATGCCTAAGAATGAGAGAGAGAGAGAGACATAAGAAATGGAGCAAAATAGCTCATTTACAATAGCATCAAAAACTTGATGTGAATAATGGAGACTAGATGAAAATGAGAGAGAGAAGCACCTCTTTTAAAGAGATGAGAAAGGAGTTGCATGTCTTTGCATGTGTAACTCCCATTTCTATGAATGCCACATTCATAAAAGGTGTGTACAAAGTGTCAAGTTCCTCTTAAGGAGGAATATCTATTTTTCTTATTAAAAGAAATACAAAAATGAGTTGTCCTCACAAGTGGATAATAGGACAAGAATGACTTGTCCTTTACATGTGGACTAGAGGAAAAATAAATAATACATAAGGGATACTTTGGTTTATCCTAATAAATTAATAAATACAACCAAGGAAAGATTATTAAACAACCATACACAAAGAGAGATCATAGCACCATATTTTGTTAACTAGGAAAACCCTAGCCAAGGGAAAACCCCAATGGGGATGGAACCCACTAGATTATTCATTATATAAAGAATCTAGTTAATGATATGGACCCTATTAGGAGTCTATGTAGCATGTATAGCATCTCAAGTCCTTGTTAGGAGACTAGGCCTTGTTAGAAGCCTCAACCCTATTACAAGTTGCTTCAACTCTATTAGGAGTTTGTGGATAATATGCAAATGTGTGCAAGAAGAGCCCACTACCGTAACATGTAACTATACAATAAGTTCTTCAAGGAATAGGTATACATACAATACTGAGTTATTTTCTATACTTCACAAATCTTTTGATTGATGATTCTCCACACAAGAGTGACTGGGCACACATTAATCTGCATCATATCTTTGCATCATATAGTAAACTATCACATTCACTTGTTACTCGCATTTTACAAGATCATATTGACTTCACATTTACTGATCACTGAATCATCATCCACCTTTTTTATTTGCCCTCACTTCATCATTTAACTTTGCAAATAAAGTTCTTTACTTATACCAAACATTTTGGTAAATTCTTCCTTAGTTAGCTCATATAACATTATTAGATTCATCTCAACAAGAAATTATAACTCAAAACAATAAATCAAATTGTTAAACACATTCTGCTGATATGATCTATTCTGTGCTGTGTCATCACTACATCAATAATTCCTTCATAACTTAAACTCAGTTGACTATACAGACATGCACACTGGTATATTTCATCATTATAATGTCATGCATCTTTGGTCAACTGCACAAGAGAATATTCTAAGGGAATATTCTATTATCATCAAAACTGTCCTGTTGCTGTAATACTATCTGATACTTAGACAATTTTCTTCTGTAACTAAATGAGGCTAATTTGCAAAATAGATATGTTTTCATAAATGATAACCATAACTTACCTTATCTAATTAATTGGACATATTTCCAACAATCTCCCCCTTTGGCATTGATGGCAACATTTTGGGAAAATTGGCTATCTCAAACATGCTGTCATGGCAATAAAAAAAAATAGCCACAACATAATAACATTAAAAAAATATTTGTATTTATGTTATGAAAGACTACATCCCTTATCACTTCCTATTAAAACTTATTTCTCCCCCTTACATATTATACATATTACAATTTCTTACAATACGATTTTCTATATATCTCCCCCTTTGACATCAATGACAAAGGTATCAAAAGACTATCAAAATCTGGTAGCTGCATATCAAAACTTGGAAAAAAAATCACTAAAATTGGTCTTTAACTACTCAAAGTGTTTCTTCCAACTATCCTTCAGTACATCAGATACATTGATAAGTGCACATAAAGCATATGTTTCCAATTCTACTGCATTCAAGTCTATAGCCACAAACTTGTCATATGAGATTTTGCAAACAAGCATTCTTCCAATTGATTTTCTAGTAATGTTATCTGATGGAATAAGTGTACTCTCAAAAGAGTGAATCTCTTGAAAATTTTCTCCTTTTCTACTTCTATTTCCCTTATATTGTCATTAAGTAGCTATATTGTATGTTCAATCATGGCTACTTTTTGATTTTGCTTCAAAAAGTTGTCAGTGACTATTTGAAGCTTAGTCACTTTCTCCTTGATCTGATCATCATATTCTTTCAGATGAATGTTAACATATGCCTATTTTCCTTCCTCTATGCACTACCTTACTACTTTAATACATATATTCAAAGTTTCTATATCATTTCTCATGTTAGTGCACATATGTTTAGAAGTTTACCATTGTGCTCAGTCTGTACTTGAATGGTAGCCACATTCATGAGTGTAGTGAGCTCATCATCAAAAGCCTTGCAAAAAATTGTTGTGCACTATTAAATATTTTTTGGGGTGTCAATAGGGCTTACTACCTTTTCCATCTTATCGAAAACTATGGTCAAAGTATTCTCAATTGACTTGACTGATTTCTTCTTCTCAAGAAATTTGCTCAAGAAAGATATAAAATTCTTCACTTCATCTTCTTCATTAGATTGAGCTAGAGCTACTGCTACTACTATTTGGGTGGGAGGAGTAGAAATTCCTACTACTACTACTACTACTATCAAAGGCACACTTGAGATACCTACTTCAGTGTTGGTCTCTATCTTCTGTGTAGTTCCTTGATCCTCTTCTTTATTAGAGCTACTATAATCCACAATATTGCCAACAATTTTGGCACCAAAATCTTTGAATGGATCCTCTATTTTGTCAACTTTCACTTTGGTATTGTCTACTTGCATAGATTCACTACCAATAGTGATGTGTGGAGAAGAGCTTGGTGCAATTGTTGGTTTAGAATTATGAGGAGGATTGCAAGCTGTAGGACTATCTTCCTTTGTCTATGCACTCTGCTTAGGTGTTTGGCTAGCTTCTTTTGGCTGCACACTTTAAGCATCTAACTTGCATCTTTTGTCTATGCACTATCTCTAAGAATCTGTGCACTATCTCTAAGCATTTGTACACTATTTCTAGGCATCTGGCTTGCCTCCTTTATCTATACACTTACCTTAGGCATAGTGGACATGAATGAAACTATAGCCTCTTGAGTTTCTTTATTGACTTCCTCATAATTTCCTCCCATGAGGTAAATAGATCTTTTCTTATGTCTCAATAATGGTGCTATACCTTTCAAAATTTCTTTTATATCTTCTTGACTATTGACAGAACATCTCTTTCTCACCATGTTAATTCTTATTTGTTTATCCTCTTCTATAACTCTCTTCTTCCTATTTAGCAATCTATTATACAAATATTTAGGTATTTTCCCTTTTATACTATCAAATCTTTTATCTTTTAGAATCATGTTCCTAACTACAATATTTTCTAGCTGTCTCCTATCCATGTTATTATACAAGTTATAGTATTTATTTAATTGTACAAAATTGTTATCATTAATGATTTGCATGTTTAGGTTTTCTATGTTTGGCTTCCATGCTTTGTGCCCTGTTGATGTCTTGGCTTCTTGATCAGCTGCTTCAACTAGCCTATCACCGGACTCTTCCTTAGATTCAAATGAGCTAATTTGTAGAGTTTTTAACCTTTTACTTGGGCCACTGATAGTCTTCTTCATTCTCCTCTTCGGAGGGGTTATGATCCTTGTAGACTTTCTTGTAGCAGATGTTTCTTCTATCTTTACTAGTTTTCTTGGAGGGTGTTGTTGTGCAACTACTGCATAAGGCACAAAAGGAGTCCATGCACTTGTTTGGGAAAGTGTGACCTCTTCAGTGGGTCATGCCACTGCAATGGGTGTAGGGGTTAAAAGCTCAGTTTGGCCACTATCCTTCATTTCCATAGTTATTTCCTTTACCTCATCAAATTGTTTCCTTGTCATTCTATATTCTTTCAAGATAGAAACAATAGCTTTCTCCACCTTTTTATTGGAGTCCTTTATTACTTGACTAGTTTTTACTTATCTCATTTTCTCAGTGTATGTTTCCCATCTGGGATAGTTAGAATCAACTTCAGAATGAAGGATTATCTATGCACACCCTTCAATTAAATCTTCACTCATCTCATATCCCATAGGTTCAATGAACTTTACCTGAGGAACTACTATCTCCATACATGTGAAATCTATCTCAACCATAAAACATAATTCATCCTTATACTTCTCTACTAGTGCTAGAGGTATTCTATACCTTTTCTTCATTTCTATTTGAAAAGATTTCATTATTCTATCCAAGTCATTGTCTCTAACTAGTTTAGGTCTTGAACTATAAGCTTGAGTGATCTATTGCATTTCACACTCATTTTCATTCCAAACTGTGATACCAAGAAACTTATTAGTAGCATAGAAAATATGTGAGTTAGTAGGGATTCAAATCTAAAAATTGCACTCCTTGATTTCTTGATTCTTGATATGTTATCCAATAATTGTGTTCTAAAAATGTCGCACATGTTAACTTCTTCACCTCTTATTGCCAAGTAAGTTGCATGAAGAAATCCTACAAGGATTGAATCTATCCTAGATCCATGATTATACTTATATCCCAAAAATTTTCAAATGAGTCTCACTCCATCATCTTGAATTGAGTTGACTTTCATGTTCCTCCCATTGAAATGTGTGTTGAGATTCGCCTCAACAAGTTTTCCCAAATTCTTGATGTTTACTGGGTTACTGCCTCAATTGCTAAAACCTGTGACCTTATGAATTAGGTCATAAATCATAGCATCTCCTAGCCATAGAAGATCATCATGTACTCTGCTAAGAATTATCCTTGTCCATTTGTTATTATCAAAATTCATGTAGAACATATGCTTAACTTGGTTAAGATGTTCTAGAAATCTATGTTCAGGTTTCAATGATAAATCATTATTGCACATCCTCTCCAAATCCTTGTGAATCTCTGAATCACCTATGCTTTCAATCTTACAATGACTATAACCTCTGATATCTTCTATATAAAGAACATTTTCTAGAACTTGTGAAAATGCTCCTCATTGAATAAATAAACAAATGGGTGTTTCTTGAAATTATACCTAGGCCTATTGCTTACATTATAAACTTCTTTCCTTGCCATTCTTGAAGGATTATGCTCAATAATTTAGAAAATACCTCAATTTTTTGTACTAGGATTTTCGGTGACTTCGTGTGGTTGAAGGCTTCTTAAATTCTCCAAATCTCACTTCAATCTTGCACAAAAAATTCACAGAAGTAAATGATGTATGCAAGTTATTTTGCATCCTTTAAATCTTTTGCAATCTATACTGCACAATAAATGCATTTTTGCCACTAGTTCAGTATACTGTCTCTATGGAATAGAGAGTTTGATCCTTTCATATATCCTCATCTTGATCATATTAGGCAATGCACACTTCACTGTAAACTTCTCTCAATGTCTACTACATACTAGCAACTGCAAAACCCTTGATACTTCCTCTAGAATCATTTATCAACAACTAATACTTTGTTCCACTGAGAACACTCAATTCTGGCGAGCAGAGGCATAGAGAATAAGTGACTTCATCATTTTTTTAGGTACATCTTTTAGAACTACATGAGAACTTGCTGGTTCCTTTGCCTCCAAAAATGATTCATTTAATGCATTTCTTCTATTGTTCCTTCTATAATTTTGATTCCTATTTAGGTCTCTTCTATCCATTCTGCAAAACCTCACTGTGTCCAAAGTTGTTACATAACTTACATACAAGTATATCTCTTTTTTGTTCATTCAGCTTGTCATCAGGTGTTCTACAATTCCTTGCAATATGTCTAAGATTTTTGCATCTATAGCAAACAATCTATCTTCTTTCTCCACTTTCGTTACTATGAGATCTTCTTTTGTTTCTTGCATGGTTAGTGTCCCTATGCATCCTACTATTTGTATTATCACTATCAAATTTAGGTTTCTTACAATCTACTGCATAATGACCATATCCATGAAAATTATGACAATAAAATTTTGAAATAGGTTTGAAAGACTTACCTTTGCAATTTACTTCAGTGTCTTTAGGTTCATCACACCAGGAAAAAGATTCCTTTCTTTTGTTATTCATATCTTGATCAAATTCTTTGACTTTCTTAAAGTAAGCAAAATTCACTTTGTATTTAGATGTATCATCTGTCTTGCTTAGGTCTTTATTGACTTCAAGAGTAATAGGTTCTTTTGTTTCAATAGGTTTCTTAGTGGATTAACCAAGAAAAAATCCAAGTCCAGTCTTATCATAATTGGGTCTTTGCACACATATTTGTTCTTCAATTTTATCACTGCTAGTATATAATTTCTCAAGTTGCTACTTGGTTTGTACCAACTCAACTTTCAAAATGGCATTTTATTTCTCTAATTCTACATGTTCTAACTTAATAGATTCTAGCTTTGATGTTACCTTGCTTAATTGGGATCTTAGATTTGCATTTTTAGCTTTTAGTTTAGAGTCAATCTTTCCTCCATTTTTCTTAAGAGTTGGCCTATGTTCAACTATCTTTAACTCATGTTTTAGAATCTCATTTTCTTTCTTTAGATCTTCAATGTCATCATCACTAGTTTGATTAGTAGGTGCTTTCTATTTTAGGTCATCTATTTTGTCCTTCAATTCACCAATGTAGGCTTTTGCATCTTTTTACCCACAACTGAATATTATTGATTACTTGATTATGTGCATAATAAACTTAACCAATAATGATGAATAGTGTAAAAAAAAATACACAAAGAGAGATCATAGCACCATATTTTGTTAACTAGGGAAACCTTGGCCAAGGGAAAACCATGGTGGGGATGGAACCCGCTAGATTATTCATTGTATAAAGAATCCGGTTAAGGATATTGACCCTATTAGGAGTCTATGTAGCATGTATAGTGTCTCGAGTCCCTATTAGGAGACCAAGCCTTGTTAGAAGCCTCAACCCTATTAGGAGTTGCTTCAACCCTGTTAGGAGTTGGTGGATCATATACAAATGTGTGCAAGAAGAGTCCATTGCCCTAACATGCAACTATACAATAAGCTCTTCAAGAAATAGGTATACATACAATATTTAGTTATTTTCTATACTTTTCAAATCTTCTAATTAATAATTCTTCACACAAGAGTGACTGTGCACATATTAATCTACATCATATAGAAAAGTGTCACATTCACTTGTTACTCATATTTTATAAGATCATATTGACTTCACATTTATTAATCATTGAATCATCATCCACCTTTTTTATACACCCTCACTTCATCATTTAATTTTTCAAATAAGGTTCTTTACTTATACAAAATATTTTGGTAAATTCTTCCTTAGTCGGCTCATATAACATTATTAGAGTCAGCTCAACAAGAAATTATAACTCAAAACAATAAATCAAATTGTTAAACACATTCTGTTGATATGCTCTGTTCTACACTGTGACATCACTACATCACTAATTCCTTCATAACTCAAACTCAGATGACTGTATAGACATGCGCACTGGTATACATCACCATTATGATGTCATGCATCTTTGGTCAACTACACAAGAAAATATTCTAAGGGAATATTTTGTTATCATCAAAACTATGCTGCTACTGTAACACTGTCTGATACTTGGACAATTTTCTTCTGCAACTAAATGAGGCTAATCTACAAAACAAATATGTTGCCATAAATGACAAAAATAACTTAGCTTACCTAATTTATTGGACATATTGCCAACAATTAATGCCTTTTGGGCTAAGCAATGCTCTAAGCACTTTCATGAGGCTCATGAATGAGGTACTAAAGGAATTTCTACGTAAGTTTTTCATTGTTTACCTAGATGATATTTTGATCTTTAGTAAGAAATTGGAGGAGCACTTGATCCATATTCACAAGGTGTTTGATAAGTTGAGGGAAGAAAAATTGGTGATAAAATTGAAGAAGTGTAGTTTTGTAAACAAGGAGTTAGTGTACATGGGATTTGTAGTTTTAGTAGAAGATCTAAAAATGAACCTAGAGAAAGTGAAGGCTATCCTTGAATGGCCTACTCCAAGGAGTGTGACAAAGGTAAGATCTTTTTATGGACTGGCTAGTTTTTATAGAAAGTTCATAAGATATTTTAGCAATATTTGTGGACCCTTGACTGAAAAAATGAGAGGGGATGGGAAAGAATTTAAGTGGACCATAGGAGTAGATAATATTTTTAATATATTGAAATAGAAAGTTACTACGTAGCCTATTTTAGCACTTCTTGATTTTAACAAGGTATTTCAAGTAGATTGTGATGCTAGTGGTATTGCAATAGGAGCTGTTATGAGCCAAGAAGGTAGGCTTGTTGCTTATTTTAGTGAGAAATTTAATGATGCAAAAAGAGAATATTCTATTTATGATTAGGAATTTTATGCTATAGTTCAAGTGTTGAAGAAGTAGAGACACTATCTTCTTTCTAAGGAGTTTTTTTTGTATATTGATCATCAAGCTTTACAATATTTGAATAGTCAAGGAAAATTAAACCAAAGGCATTTAAAGTGAGTTGAGTTTTTGTAGAGTTATACATTTTTTTTAAAACATAGGAGTGGGAAGTCTAACAAAGTTGTAGATGCTCTTAGTAGAAGATAAATTTTGCTGATAGAGATGCAGATAGAGGTGGTTGGGTTCAAGGAACTCAATACTTTGTATCCAGATGATCCTAACTTTGGTGAAGTGTGGAAGGCTTGTACATAACCTATTACACTTGACATGACAAAGTGGTTGGATTTCATGATCTATGATAGTATTCTGTTCAAAGGAAGCCAATTATGCATTTTGAGAAGTTTAATGAGAGAGAATCTCATTAAGGAGAAGCATAGTGGAGGATTGGCTGGACATTTTAGCAGAGATAAGACCTTAACTTTGGTTGTTGAGAATTATTACTAGCCATAGTTACAGCAAGATGTGAAGAAGTTTTTATAGAGTTGCAGAATATGTTAGATTGTGAAAGGAGTAAAGTAGAATACAGGGTTATATTAGCCATTACCTATACCAGAGAAGCCATGGGAGGATGTCAACATGGATTTTGTTCTTGGATTACTAAGGACACATCGAGGGAATGATTCTATTTTTGTAGTGGTTGACAAGTTTCAAAGATGGAAAATTTTATTCCTTGCAAGAAGACTAGTGATGTTGTTCATGTAACATATTTTTTTTCTAAAGAAGTGGTGAGACTGTGTGGTTTGCCAAAGAGTATAGTTTCAGATCAAGATACTAATTTTTTTGGGTCTTTCTCGCATACATTATGGAAGAAGTTGAAGATAGATTTGAAGTTCAGTTCATCACATCATCCACAGGCTGATGGACAAACATAAGTTTTGAATCATAGTTTGGAAAATTTGTTGAGATGTTTGGTTGGAGACAAGCCAAAAGGATGGGATCTAATTTTCCACAGGCAAAATTTTCATATATAATAATTTTGTGAATAGGAGTACTGGTAAATCATCATTCCAAATTGTATATGGGAGTAGTCCCAAAAATGATTTTGAATTATGGCAGTTGGGTAAAAGAGAGATAAGTAGTGTTGAAGCAAGAGAATTTATTGAACATTTGAAGAACATCCATGAGGAGGTGAGGAAGCACATCATAAAGATGAATACATAGTATAAGGCTAAGACAGATGTAAAAAGGAGGTATAAGGAATTTTAGATTGGAGATGAAGTCATGGTTCATTTAAGAAAGGAGTATTTTCTAGTGGGTATATATAATAAGCTGAAGATGAAGAAGTTTGGATCATGCAAGATAGTGAAAAGGCATGATTCTAGAAATGCTTATGAAGTAGAGTTGCCTACTAAATTGAATATTTCACTAGTATTTAATATTTTAGATTTTACATAGTATTATGAAGGAGGTGATGTAGATGAAGTTGTAAAAGTGTTGTGGAGTATTCTAGTAGCTAGTTTGGCTACAAAGGAGATTGAGGAGATATTGGACAGTTGTATTGGAAAAAGTACAAGGAACATAACTTATGAGGAATACCTGGTCAAATGGAAAGGGAGGCCAATAGAGGATTCATCATGGCTAGAAAGGGAGGAGGTTAACCATCTTGGTTTTCCTTTGAACACCTAAGATGTGATGGGGTCACTTCTCAAATTAACCTAGGTGTCTAATGCAGGAGCATCTTGGATGTAAGAGCAATCTTGCACCACCTAACAATATTTTATTTTTAGTCTTTTCTATTTTAATAAGGACTAGTAGACAGGGTGGTTAGTAATTATGGGAACTTGCTATTTTTAGTAAGTTTTTCATATGATCTCAAAATGTTCTCATTTTCTATAGGAAGGTTTATTTTAGAGTTGTAAGCTGACCATAAAATCTCATTGCTCAAGCTTAAGTATTGGAGAAGTTATTGCAGATTTTTGGAGGAAAATTTTGTAAAAAAATCTTCAAGCTCACTGTTGGAGGCGTTAGAGTGCCCACACGAGGTTCAAAAACTTGACAGAAGGGTGCTTGTGTCATTTTGGGCATGTAGATTAGGAGTTGGCATTTGCATAAAGTGGTTATAATAACCAATCAGAGAAACGGTTCAAGAGTTATGGCCTTCTGAAGTTGGGCTACCCAAAATATCTAAAATAATTATCAAAGATGTATTTGGCCAACTCTATATGTATTGTTAGGGTCTGTTGGCCCTAGTTATTAAGTTTCATTGTCTAGAACCTTCCTGGATGACATAAAATTGCCTATTTAAGAAAGGCCTGAACATTGTCTAGGATAGCTCGGGGTTGTAGTTCGTAGCTTGTCTTGGAAATTATTGTAATGAATGTGCCCATGTGGGTTAGCATATTGTACTTGTGAATTTTGTAATTCTACATTTGTAGTGCAAATAAGAAGTCTATATTTTGTTCTTACATTTGTTGTTGTTTCTTTATTTTCTGTTATGCTTTATGGTATTAAGGGGAGCACCCTTCATCACCTTAATTGTCCCATTTTCTCATTTCACTAACGTTGATGTTTTGGCCAACTTGATCATCATTTAATCAATATGTAGATAATCTTAGAATCAATTCAAAGCCATTTCAATGTCGCCATCTTATCATCATCGATCTTCTAGGCATTGTTACATCCTTCAGTGCTTTATCAACACTCATTAACATGTGTCATGTGTCCTTGGCATATCACCATTTCACCATTTAATCCTTGGCATGATTACATATTTGAATGCTTATCAACATTCATTAATACATTTTATGTGTCCTTGGCATATCATCATTTGTCATCAATTCAATCCTTGACATTATTGAGTCCTTGAATGTCTATCATGTCTGTATTCAATAAATTTAATAGCATTGAATATGTTTATTGATATTATTTCAGTCAACCCTATCAATCAATCTTGTGACATTGACAATCTTCATTAAATGTCATATTTCATCAACCTTTGTCATGTATCCTTGACAAGTCATCATTTCTTGTCATTCATCTAGTGTTGTTTATTTCATTCGATCATTGCTTTGGTCCAATCCAATATCATCACATTTTATCTGCTTTTTCATCACAATCCTTCAAAAGGGT
Source organism: Cupressus sempervirens (assembly GCA_028749045.1). Lineage (NCBI taxonomy): Eukaryota > Viridiplantae > Streptophyta > Pinopsida > Cupressales > Cupressaceae > Cupressus > Cupressus sempervirens. The sequence continues at coordinate 954,183,993 of CM053792.1, read as the reverse complement.
TAATTCTTGTATTTTTTTCATCATTTTGGCTAATCAATTTCTTAATTTCTCCTAGAGGAATAAATAACCCATGCTTTATTACTAGGTCTTAATCATTTAATCTATTTAATCTTACTAATTCATCCTCTTTTATTAATTATTCCCATTTAATTAATATTTATTAATTATTCCCAATTAATTAAGATTTATTAATTAATTGTTCAATTTCCATAAATTTGGGGAATTTTTTATTTCTTAAATTATAATTTGCATTTTTGAGGGGAATTATGAGTTTTTAAATTAAAAATTATAACTCTTACATCTTCCCACTGAGTGTGTTTCCACTTCCTATTTTCTAGCTTCCACTCTTACACCTTCTTTTTTCCAACTCTTTTACTTTCCATTCCTTTTCTTACACCTTCCCTTATATTTTCCACTTCATCTACCAAATAATTTTTCATATTTCCATGCACATCTCTTAGAATTTTTCATAATGTGCCATTTTATGACATCTTTTCTAATTTACATCTTTTAATCATGGCAAATTTCCAATTCGTACAATTTAACTATGACAATTTCTAATTGCACACTTTCTTTCCAATTATTGCATCTAGCTCCAAAATATTATTATTAGTGAACATATTTGTCTCCCTTTGGTGAATTTGAAATAATCAACTCTATACCCCTAGTTAGGAAACAAATAAAGTTCACAAAAATTGGGTAAATGTATATTAATAATTTCCCTCTAAATTATGAGAGGAACAATCCCCTCTTGATAGATTTTCAATGAAGTAATATTTTAAGAAAAGCATACATGTTTAATTTTTCTAGAAAGTACTTAAGGATCTCTCACATACTCTTAGGTATGGAGGAAAAATTTAGAAGTTGTAGAAAGTTTGAGTAAATTGAGAAACACAAATTTTCCTCAAATCATCCAATGCTTGGAAAATAGAGAAAATTTAGAGATATTAAATAACACATTGAAAGAATAATAACTTGAGATAAACAAAAATCAATATCACAAAGAAACAAATAAAATAATCTACAAAGTAACCATTATATCAAATTTCAAAAACATAGTTTCAAACCATGCTATGTATTGATAGATAAATATATGTATATCTTCCAGCTCAAGGTCTCAAAATAAACATTACGATTACCAAAATTTCCTTTCCAAAAAATCCAAAAATAAAATATCTAGTTTCAACTACTATTAAGATACCTTTCCCTATCTAAAATCTAATCCTTAACAAATTTTATTCTCCACCATATATAGTATCAATTACGAGAGTTCTCCATCAAAACCCAGCTCTCTTGGTTGCAAAGCAGTTATGATAACTAACTAAAGATAGTATTTAAAATAAAAAGCCTTCAAAAATACAATTGATTTGAAAATTGACATGCCCTGCAACTAATCTACTTCATTCGGCTTATTCTCTCCTAATGTGGCTTTCTTGACTAGTTTCTAGCTCCTAAATATACTTGCAAGTTCTTGAGTGATGTGAGAATTGGGGTTAAACTCAATAGTTTTTCTCTGCATGCTTATTTTTTTCATTTGATCTCTTTGATCCTCCTATTCTATCTAGGCAAGTTTTCCCTATTCAAGTACAATATGGATTCAACATTAGCCACTATGGTAAAGCCTTGGGGTGTAGGATTATCATTGTCTTTAATCTTAGCTATAGCATCTTGGGAACTCTTCATCAAACCTTCCGAATCAGTGTTCCCTTCCTCAAATTGTAGTATGCCAGTTGGGTTTATTACTTGTATGTCTTTCATAACCTCTTTGTGCATCTCCTTTATTTCATTTTAAATTTCTCATACCTCCTCCATGAAAACATTATACAAGGAATTCTTCCAATTTATGATGCTTTTTAATATATAAAGCATGCAAGGATCCACTATTTTCATAGGGTTTTTAGAAAGGAACTTAATCGCTCCATATTTTTCAACTTCCTGCACTCACAACACTATTTCCTTATGTCTAGCTCCATTATATTCCCACAATGGCATGAGGGATTGGATCTCTCCAAGCAACACTTCTCCTCCTATGTAGGTAGTAGTGAACTCTTGAATAAACCTATTTCCTTCTTCTATGACAACTCCTATCTAGGTGTTCATCACTTCCAAGAAGAGTTTTCCCCTTTGCATTTTCTTCAACAACTGCTTGTTGTTAGAGGAGTTAGGATCAAATGATTTGAGAGCTTGGATCAAGGGAAGTGTCCCAAAATTCATTAGAGAATCATTGTACTCAACCATAGTAACAACCAATAGCTTCAACTCCCTTTTTTACTAGCTATCCTTTTTAGAATGGTTCAACATATGTTCGAATGAGAACTTAAATAAATAATTAATGGTATCTCAACTTAGAATTCCCAATTCTATCTGTGTATCCTCAAAATATTCATCCTCCAACTCATGCACAACTTCTTTCTATTTATAAGTAGCTATCTCTAGAATCACCTTTTTGTGGTAGGGTGTCTGGGCAAGCATACACTATTCTTCACCTTTTTATCTTTAGGAGTGTGAGTGGCATACTTAGTAACTATGTCCTTGACTAGAAAAGAGACAGGTCTTAGACTACACTTTTTGTTAACCAAGCTAGATAGCTAAGGGGGAATGACACTTGTGATAGTTTTCCCTTCATCCTATTTAGTAGGAGTCATGAAGCCTTGTTGAATTGTATTTATATTGTCAGAAAATTCTTTGTCCATCCCTTTATTTTTAGGTAGTGCAAGGTTGTCTTCTTTTACTAGTTCTAAATTCATGAAGATAGGTTCTTGAACCATTTTTTGAACTAATACCATGGACTTAGTTTTGGACCTTATTCTAGGAACCCTTGGATGGATTGGTGGTGTCTTGGTTGCTTGTTTAAGTGAGGCCACCATCTTTTTCTTCTTGACTAAGGAAATGCTACCTTCATCATTTGATGAAAGGTGGAAATCAGAAGGTGAGGATTGTGATAAAGAAACATCTCCTTTAGCTTTTCCTATCTACACTGAACTAACCAGTTTGTGCTTCATCTACTACAACCAATTGTTAGTACATTCCAATATGAATCTTGACCTAATATTTATATCATCTTTTTCATCTCAAACCTAATCAATTTTAGGGAGGACTTGTTCATTTGTCTCTATATATCGTGGTTCAATAATATCTGAACCATATTCAATGAGTTATTCTTCATTGAGTTTCAATTGCAGTGCTTTGATTTGGGAATAGTTAGCCTTGAATGATCCATTTTCATGACCTTATGTTACTTATTATAATCCTTCCATAGATCTTCAATATGAGGCAATGAATGCATTTGATCTTTTAGACCAAGCACTAGTTTTGCAAAGTTCTTGTTATCAAAACTCTTTCCTCTATGATAGAATCCCAAATTTAAATTCAACAAGTCACTCCCAATCACTAATGCATTAATCAAAGTGTTAGAATTTAGGGAATTGAGTTTAATGGGGAACATGGATTCCCATTTCCCTTCAGGGAGATTATCCTTGATTATAGAAAACATTTTCCTACACACTTTGGCAAGAACAAAAAAATCCAATGGATACCTTGGTAACTTGAGTGGTTCGTCTTTAGATCCTCATACTCTTATTTAAGTAAACCTAGGAAGTTCTATGTAGAAGCTTCTATAGTTCTAAACCAAATTTTGGGCTTCTGGGGATGTCCTTTGCATAGGGATTTTAGTGAGGTCAAGGTACAAAATTCTCTAAGAAGACATCATGTATCTTTTAGAAATCCTCCAACACTTTATCATATCTTAGTAGAGGGCAATACTGATACACTATGATGTCTTTGCTCCATGGTTCATGGGGAATTGTAGTGAGACTACACATGCATGTAATACACTAGGTTAAATAGGAGGACATGTAGAATTCCTACCTAATGGCTTGTGAATGTTTGAGTTGGTTTCTTAATGAACTAGCTATCAACTCAGCCCAATCAAGAAATTTATTACCAGTTAAAATGATATCTATGTAGTGAAACATCAACACTTTAAAAAAAGGGACATTAACTAAACCTTAAACTCTATACAAGAAAACTATTAGGTCATGTATGTGAGGCTTCATGTGATCTTTAGTTAATATCTTTAGTAGTCTTGAACCTCCTCTATAAAAGGTCTTAATCAACTTTCTAGCTATCTAATTATGATTCTTTGGAGGGTCCTCTCAAAATTTAACCAAGGATTGAGTAGGACTAAAACTAGTAAAGAAGGACTTAGGTAATTTGAGGACTGATATGATGGTTTCCCTAGAGATTGATAAAAGAGTATCACCATTTTCCATTACTATACTCTTGGACTTGAAATCACAATGGATAAGACAATACTAGAGTAATTCTAAGCTTGGTAAAGTGTGAGAGAAGGAAACCACTTCAAAGAGCCCACTAGTCAAAGTTTCAAGACATCCGTTAATCTTAGCTTCTTCCAAAAAAATTCTTGCAATTTTTCCACTTAAAACACCATTATATTTGTATTATATATCATAGGTTACTAACATTATAGACTAGAGGTATTTCCAAACAAATTTATGACAGACTTCATATTCACAACAAGGACAAACACTTTCCAATTTCTTCATTCTTAAAGAAAAATGACATAAAAGAAGCATAAAGAAAAGCTTACAATCCCAACCTATGAAAAAATGGAAACCATAAATACTTCCCTTTCTTTTTCCACTAATTTAACTTCAATTTTGCATACTAGAATGAAAATAAGCTCAGACTAGGTTTAGAATGATTTACATACCTAGAAAGTACTACTAAATACCTAAGCCTTAATGGAAAGATAATCTTGGTGTAGTATACACACTTCAAGAAGTTATGATGTCCTTTCATTAAATGGTCACATGAGAAAAATGTCTCAATCATCATTAATATCCCTTTGACAATTTAGATTTAGTTTTCATTAGAAGATTTGGCTTTTCCATTTATAATTCCAACTCACCATTTGTACTTGATGGTACTAATTCTGAGGTGGCCATCCGTACTTGATGGTACTAATTCTGAGGTGGCCTTTACATCATCATTAGGATGCCAATTTTCATTCTTTAGAGGCAAATCTCATATCAATAATTGATTTTACCTCTTGACACCAATTTTCAACGTTGGAACTCATTTGAACTTCTTTGAACCCTTGTGCAAAGTGGTTCGAAGTGCTTCAAATACAACCCACAACTTGTTTTCTAGGTCCTACCTGCAAAAAAGGTTTTAGTCCAAAACCTTTAATGGAACATGTTTGAACTCCTTTTAATCTTGGTACAAAGTGGTTCAAAAGACTTGATCTTAGGCATTTAATAATAGATTCATTCCTATACACCTAGATCAACACAATACCTCTGGAAGGATTGATATAACTCATGAAAGGAATATTTGGCAGGTGAGATGTTAAGGCTTGGAAAATCTAAGTTTGAAGAGAGCAGATTTATACAATGGTGACTTAAAATTTAGACTAACATGGGCTCTGACTAGGGATGGGGTGTATGAGGTGTTTAGAGAACTCAAATCATTGGAAAATTAAACTTGCAATAAGGGAAAGAAAGAAAAACAAAAAGACCCAAAAATTGAAAGAAAAGAGAAGACTAACTACTATATATAGGGAAGAATTTAGGAGATGCATTACAACTTGAATAATTTCACATCCTACACATTATAGGTAAAGAGCAAGAGAGTACCATCCAGATAGATCAAATATAAAACTTTTGAGCTAGTCACTTCTAAAATAATGAAAGGACCTTTCCAAAAAGAATCAAACTTCCCATGTGCCTCCTTTGGTTCTCTTCTTCTATCCCACAATAAGACTTCATTTCCTTTCATAAAATTATGAGCACGAGCCTTCATGTTGAAAATATGTTTGACTTTCATCTAATGTTTAGTGATAAGATATTCCAATTTGTTCTCTCTTCTTCAAGTTTGCCTAGGTACATTACTCTTTTCTCCAAATATTTTTGGAAAAATGGATCTTCAATCATTGGTTGTAGTTCTATAGCTAACAATTCCAAAGGTAAGGACACTTGTGCTCCTACTCCATAGAACAGTTCAAAAGGTGCCATTCTGATAGCTCTTTTTGGTGTAATCCTATCAGCCCATAAATCTTTATACAATTTCTTGTGCCAATTCTAGATATTTTCATTCACTAATTTCTTCATTATTGCAATCAAATTTTATTGCTAGATTTTTCCTGTCCATTTCCTTAAGGAAAGTAGTCTAAAGAGTGGGCTAGGGATATTCCATGTTCAATAAAAAACATTGAGATATCTTCAGAGGAAAAATATGTAGCATTGTCTACAACTATTGTCTAAGGTATCCCAAACCTGACAAAAATGAAGTTCATCAGGAAATTACATACTAAAGATAACAGATTTCCACAATCCATGATAATAAGATTTATGCTTCTGGGTAAGATAAATCAAATTGCATACTACCTAAGAATTCAACTTCTTCATTGGGATCACCTCTACCCATTTGGTAAAATAGTTGATTGGCATCAGAATATAAACATGACCAGTATTGGATAGTGGGTTCAAAGGTCCTATGAAGTCTATGCCCCACTATCTAAAAGGTTCATCTATTACAATAAATTTTAGAGGTAATGTTGCAAGTTGAGGGTAACTAGTGAATAGCTTACACTTCTCACAATTTTTGACATAGAGGTACAAATATTTGAAGATTGTCGACCAATAGAAATAGTTTTTGAGGATTTTAAAAGTTGTTACTATGGAGGAAAAATGTCCACCACAAGCATTAGAATGATAAAGTCTCAACAATTTTTCTTGTTGCTCAATATCAACACACCTAAGGAAAGTTCCATAAATTCCTATTTTATATAACAGTCCTTGTGAAATCACATATTTAGTTGCTTTTAACCTAATTTTATGTTTCTCCTTATGATTTAGGTATTTAGGACATTCATCGTAAGTTAGGTAGTACACTACATTTGAGAACTAGCGATCCATCAAACTGACTAGTAGGGTCATGGGAACATCATGAGTACCCTCTTGTATTGGCTCTTTATTTTCTACTAATAATTTACACAATCCTTGCCCTCTGACCAAATTAGTAGGCTTGATAGTGAGATTGTACTCTTGAATTTTAGCTACCCATACTACCCTTTAATTTATTATAATTTACTATTGAGTTAATACTCTTAACTACTATTTCTAAAACATATATTATTGAATGTGAGTATAGAATGTAATACCTAAACTATTTAACTACTTTCACCATGAAAAAGACATGTTTTTCAATCTAAGACTAATTAAGCTCATGTTTCTTCAAAGTTATGCTCATAAAAGTAATGGGGGCTTCTTCATCTTGATCATTATTTTGAGTCAAGAAGCCTAAAAAGGTGTGATCTGAAGTGTATCTGTACATAATGAAATCTTTCTTGAAGTTAGGGATACCCTCTTGATGACCAACATTGGGGCTTGGCATATGAAAATTTTGATAACTTCAATAGATTTCTTCCCTTCTTTAACCCATTTAAACGGATTTTTTTTACTCATCATGTTCAACATGTGTCTTACCTTTCCTGAGAATTCAAGGATAAAACACCTCATGAAATTGATTTGTCCAAAGAAGAATTTTAGATCACTTCTATTTATAGGAAGAGAGAGTTGCTAAATTGGTTTGACCTTGTCAAGATCAATTTATATTCCTTCCTTCAAAAATGTGTCCTAAAAGTCTACCCTTTTCCACAAAGAAAAGTGATTTCTTGGGGTTTAGGGATATGCCATGTTGCCTTCACATTTTTAACACTACTTGAGATCTCTCAAATAATGTTTTCTTCTTTAGAATAAATAGTCAAGTCATCTAAATATATTACAATGATCTTATCCCATAGATCCCTGCATGAAGAATTCATTTCCCTTTGAAATGCTACTCCTACATTAATCTATCCAAAGGGCATCCTATTGTAGGCATACATACCCTAGGGTGATATAAAGGTTGTCTTATGTTGATCTTTTTTGGATACACTTATTTGGTTATACCTTGAATAACCATTGAGCATGGACACAACCTCAAAACCTACTATAGATTACAAAACATGTTCCATTGTTGGAAGTGCATAATTATCTTTTAAGCTAGCCTATTAAGGTTTATGATATCTACACAAATTTTGATCTCACCATTTTTCTTCCTCATGGGTATAATATTAGCTATCTAAGTTGAATGATGGATAGGGTAGATGATCCTTGCCTTCAACATCTTCTCTACTTCCTTTAAGATGGCCTTAGATACCTTCAAATTATTATTCTTGAGTTTCTAATGGTATGGTGTTGCACCAACTTTCAGAGGTTTATGATGCCTTAATTCTCCATTTCTAAAATTCTTTATATCTTTATATCTCCAAGAAAAAACATCCTTGTACCTCACCAACAACCATTTTAGATTTCCCTTTTCCCTCATGGAGCAGGTCTTGCTGATTGAGATCCATTTGGGGTCACAATCATTGCCAATATCAAGCTTGTCATATTCTTTCAAAAATTCATTATAAGTTGTGTTCCTCTTAATATCACTATCATATTTTCTCCAAAAAAAGTGTTCAATAGAAACTAGTCCTGTTGGAATTTTATTGCCTTTCAATTATATCACTTCGTCAGTCTCACTAAATTCTTCACCAACATCTTTGCCTTCTACCTCAAAACCTTCAAAGAATAAGTCAAAAAAGTTTTGGATACACCCAATAATTTTTTTTTGGAAGCATGAATGATGATGATATTCTTATGGGGGAGTATTGTAGAAACATGATTAGATCATTATAAAGATGATGTGTTACATTCATGACTATGTTTTTCATTTATGTCAACATAGCAATTTTCTATGGTATCCAACAGAAGAACAATGATAAAGATTGAGTTGGTATGGATAGATCATTTTACTTTTAGTAGTGAGGTTAAAGAGAGATTATACTATGTGTCTAGTATATGTAGCTAACCTCAAAAGTATAAGATATTAAGTCTAGAAGAAGTTATGCAAGTTTTAGTGAAGACTACAAAGGCATGTTCTAATAAAATTGTTATATCTCTTAGCAGAGTTGTTATTCTGAGAAGTTGAAGTTAAAGATGTGAAGAAGACATTCTGGAGATAACATCACTAAGCTCACTCATCATAATGTTACACATATGGAAAGTTATTCAAGTTACAAGGCAAAAGATTAATGTTATCGCTAAGTGTAACAACTGACTCAGGGAATTGTTTTATGGATTCGATATAAAGGAAGTACATTTTCCTTTATCATGTATAATGGATGTATAGAGGAATTCAAATGATTGTAAGTATCATAAAGAGTGGAATGTGAAGATAAGTAGAGTAGAGCGGAAGTGAAGGAAACTTCATTTCCTAGGTTTTATTGTGTGATCTAAAGTTTGATACTTGGATTTGAGGTTTGTGACCTGGTCTTCAAGGTTTGACAATGATTGGTCTAAATGACAAGATAGAGGAAAGAAGTTAAATTTTAGTACATAAAATTATTTTGCAAGGAATAGTTGAGAGATCAGTTAGACAGTGAGTTTAGTGATCTTGCTTCAAAATCTATTTGGACAGTGGGTCCTTCTATCTTCTACAACACCTAACAGGGTTGGCACAACTCCTAACAGGGTTGGAATATTCTAACAAGGATTAAAAGTCTCCTAATAGGGACTCATATGTACTAAATGTTATAATAGACTCATAATAGGGTCTATCCTCTAACAAGGAATATTTATATTAGTACATCATCTTGTGGGCATCATTCCCATAGGGGTTTTCCCTCTAATCAAAGGTTTTCTTAGTTAACATATCTGGTGTAATTTTCTATGTGCATCTTTTTATGGTTGTTGTTTACTTTGGTTGAATAGATAAGATTGTTTGAGGTTGATAAATATTTAAATTATTGGATAATTGATTCACCTCTCCCCTAGTTATCTTGTTGGACTATTGTTTCTAACAATTGGTGTGTTTTGGAAAAGCATAACAAAACTTCTTTTCCTAGCAAGAAGTTTACTACTACAATAAATTTGGAGATTGTACATATAGATCCTAGTAGTCCTACAAAGACTAAAGGATTCTATGGTGAAAGTTATTTTATGATTTTAGTTGATGACTTTTCTATAATGACGTTGGTTGCATTTATTAAAGAAAAATTTGAGGCATTTGATAATTGCAAGATATTCAAGAATAGAGTTGAAAATGAATTAGGTATGAAGATTAAATTTTTACAATTAGATAGAGGAGGAGAGTTTACTTCAAATGAGTTTAACATATTTTATGAAGCTAATGGAATCAAAAGACAATTATCAGCTATGAGAACCCCTAAACAAAATGACATAGCAGAGAGAAGAAATGGATTAGTAATAGAAGTAGCAAGAGCTATGTTAGCTAAGAATGATGTATCCAAGATGTTTTCGACACAATATATGAATACAATAGTCTACACTATGAACATAGTTCAAGTTAGGAAAGATACAAACAAGACCCCTTATGAACTATGGTCTGGTCACTCACCTATAATTAAGTATTTCAATTTTTTTGGCAGTAAGTGCTATATCAAAAGAGATGATGATATTGGTAAGTTTTATGCTAGAAGTGATGGAGGTATATTTCTTGGTTATTCATTGAAAATAAAGTCTTATAGTTTTTATAATCTGAGAACTAAGACTATTATGGAAAATGCAAATGTAAGAAGTGATGAGAAATTCAGGATACAAGAAAGAGTAGTTGATTACAATTTAGATGATGATGTTGTTACTAAACCAAGGAATAATGAAGTATTCCTTGAGACTAAAAATGAGTTGAAAAATGAAGGAGAGCTAAGATAGGAACAAATCTCAGAAGCTTTAGCAAAGCCAAGAGTTGAGATGACAACTCCTACTTTGGGTAAGAATATGACAAAGAATCATCCACCCAAGCATATCATCAGAAGTAGAGACAAAGGTGTGATAAAAATAAATAGAATCAATGAAGAACTATGTTTGATATCTAAATTTGAACCTAAGAATGAAGATGAAGCATGTAAAGATGAATATTGGAAGCAAGCTACGAAAGAGGAATTGGATCAAATAGTAAAGAATGAGACATGGGAATTGGTCCCTAGACCAACAGACAAGAATGTGATAGGAACTAAATGGGTATTCAAAAACAAGATGAATGGACAAGGTGAAGTTGTAAGAAAAAAAGAAATATTAGTATGTAAAGGTTACTCACATCAGGAAGGAATAGAGTATGATGAAACCCATGCTCCCATGGAAACAATAGAAGCAATAAGGTTATTCTTAGCATATGCAACATATAATAAATTCAAAGTATATCAGATGTATGTCAAGCCAACATTTCTGAACGGAGGACTTGAAGAAGAGGAATACATAGAAAAACATAACATTTTTCCTTTGATAGAGGACAAGGACATAGTATGTAGACTAAAGAAAACATTGTATGGCTTGAAGCAAGCACCCAGAACCTGGTATGCAAGGTTGGACAAGCATTTGATAAAGCTTGGATATAAAAAAGGTATTATAGATAGTAATCTATACTATAAAGAAATTTATGATGGATTAATGATTTTGTTAATATTTTTTGATGATATCATTTTTGGAGAAAATGATGATGAAAGTGACAAGTTTGTAGAAGAAATGAAGAAGGAATTTGAAATAAGCATGATAGGAGAAATGAAATATTTTCTAGGATTACAGATCATATAGGAAAAAGAAGGAATATTTATTTCTTGGACTAAGTATTTGAAAGATTTACTAAAAAGGTTTGGTTTGGAAACATGTAAACCAATTGGAACACCTATGGTAACTAGAAACAAGTTATCTACAAAGGATGAGACACCTACTATTGAGCAGAAGAAGTACAAATCTATGATTGAAAGATTGCAATATCTGACTCACACAAGGCCTGATATAGCAAATGTAGTTGGAATTGTTACAAGATTCCAAGCTGATCCTAGAGAAGCACATTATGCAGTAGTCAAAATAATATTTGGATACTTGAAAGGAACACCAGAGTTGGGATTATGGTATGATAGATCTAATGATTTCACTTTATATGCTTATACTGAGTCTGATTAGGTAGGCAGTATGGATGACAAAAAGAGCACCAGTGGTAGAGCCTTCTTTCCTTGAGGAAGATTAGTTTCTTGGCTAAGAAAGAAGTAGGATTGTACCTCACAAAGTACAACAAAAGTAGAATATGTTACAATAGAAAATAATTATAATCAATTTTTTTGGATGAAATAGATGTTGAAGGATATAAGGATAGAATTTAGTGAATCTATTGTCATACATTGTGACAACACAAGCATAGTAAATATGGATAAAAATATAGTGTTACATCTTCTATCAAGTATCACATGTTGAGAGAGAAATTTGTAGAAAAGAAAATTAGATTGGAGTATGTGAGCACAAAAGAGAAGATTGCCAATATTTTCACTAAGCCTCTTCCCAAAGAGACTTTTGAGTATTTGTGAGGTATTCTAGGGGTTATGCCCCTTCCTACATCAGAGTAGATGATGTAAGAGTGCATCAGTCTAGTGTAACAAAACACTATTTTTTGTTTGGACTAAATTTTGATGCTTCTTGTATGAGGGAGTATCTATGATGGACATAGTCATCTAGGACTCTTATTGGATGTTGTTTTTGAATAGTGTTTTTGGACACTTGAGCTAGGCAAAAATAGTTATTGTAGAGTTTGATGGTTGCTAAAACCTTTGAAATTGATGTCAATGGGGGAGAAGTACAACATGAAAAACAAGTACAACATGTAAGGAAAATAGTTTGGAAAACATGGAAAACAAGTATAACATGTTCAAAAAATTTGTTGGAAAGAAGTACATTAGGAGAAGTACAACATGGAAGAAAGGTTTGATGTAAAGAACATTGATGTATATCAATAGGGAGAATGATTGATGAAGAGGATTTGAAAAGAAAGGTTAACAATCTTTTGCAATTGGTATTCTTGGAACTAGATTTTTTCATATATGTTGCCATCAATGCCAAAGGGGGAGATTGTTGGAAGCATGAATGCTGATGATATTCCTATGGAGGAGTATTGTAGAAACATTATTAGATCATTATCATGATGATATGTTACATTCATGACTATGTTTGTCATTGGTGTCAACATAGCAATTTTCTATGGTATTTGACAAAAGAACAACAGTAAAGATCGAGTTGGTACAGATAGTTCATTGATTACTTTTAGTAGAAAGGTTAAAGGGAGATTATAATATGTGTCTAGTATATGTAGCTAACTTTAAAAGCATAAGATATTAAGTCTGGAAGAATTTATGCAAGTTTCAGTGAAGATTGTTCTGAGACAGGGTTCACAGAGGCATATTCTGGTAAACTTGTTATATCTCTTAGTATATTTGTTATTATGAGAAGTCAAAGTTAAAGATGTGAAGAAGACATGTTGATGATGATGTGGCTAATCTCACTCATCATAATGTTATGTGTATGGAAATGTATTCAAGTTGCAAGGTGAAATATTAATGTTATCTCTAAGTATAACATGTTCTTAATGTGATCCTATGATATTTAATTGAGAAGGTGTAACAACCAACTCAAGTAATTGTTTGATGGATTTTTTTATAAAGGAAGAACATTTTCCTTTATCATATATAATTGATGTATGGAGGAATGTGAATGAGTATAAGCAACACAAAGAGTGGAATGTGGAGATAAGCAGAGCAAAGTGGAAGTGAAGAAAACTTCATTGCCAAGGTTTTATTATGTGATCTATATTTTGATACTTGGATCTAAGGTTTGTGACCTGATCTATAAGGTTTGATAGTGATTGGTCCAGTTAACAAGATAGAGGAAAGAAGTTAAAATTTAGTACATATAATTATTTTGCAAGAAATAGTTGAGAGATCAGTTGGATAGTGAGTTTGGTGATCTTGATCCAGAAGTTGTTTGGAGAATGGGCCCTTCTATCTTCTACAACTCCTAATGGGGTTGGAATCTTCTAACAAGGATTCAAAGTCTCCTAATAAGGACTCATATGTACTAAATGTTGTAATAGACTCCTAACAAGGTCCATCCTCTAACAAGGTGTGAGGCCTCACCTGATTTGCCATAGTTTAGATGACACAATTGCATTATGGTACTTTAATTTGATGTTTTGATATATTTTTGAGACTATAGGGTTATGTCATTTTAATATAAGCATTTTAATGATTCACACTTATTAGAACCTAATTGATATATTTAATGATTTCATTTCATGTTCTAAATTATTTTAATTGATTTAAAAGAAACTAAATTGCATAAATACTTGAATGCCAAATTGTAATGTTCAAATGAAAATTAGTGCCAAAGGATGGATTTAAATATGAAAACGAACCCAAATCACATGCCTTGTAACTTGATAGTTATGAATTCAATATTTCATCGCTATGATAGGAAAAAGATTATGAGGTTGTTCAGATTGTTAAACTGGTCATGTTACATAAGAATCAATGTGATATGCAGGGTTTGGTATTTTAATGTTTTGATTATTTTATACAAAAATGATTAAAAAGGGAAGGTTAATTAGAAATGATAAAACATGAAAGCCTAATGTTGAATATGAAAGTGATTTATTGTACTTGTTTACATATTACTTATATGATTTTCTTCTACTACTGATGCTCGAGTTTAGTGTGCAGGAATTCGACCATGGGATCTAACAGGGGACCAAGGTTCAAACCTATGTGAACACAGTAAAGCCAAGGTGAATCTTTGAAAGATTCAAAACCTCATTGTATATTGGTGTTTATTTCATAATGTGTTTGTGAATGGGTGTAAAAATTTAAAGGTCATGATTAATTAGAGATGTGTCATCATGATATGTAAGTATTTTAAGGTGTGTCATTTGACACTTGTGTTTTCTATGTGCGAATGACATATCATATAGGGTTTTTGGGCATGAAGTCACTTAACCTAAACTTAATCCCATTATGAAATTAAGTCAACCCACCTTGGAGAGTGTTAGGAGGAGTCTTCATCTTGTTGAAATTCGAATTCAAACTTGGAAGGAACTTTAGAGAGCCTAAAAGTGATTCCCAAGTACTATTTTTGTGAAAATAAGTCACCCACATGGTAATAGTGTAGGTTGGGGGTCTAAATATAACCATAAGTTGGTCTAGGGGACTTAGGGGACACTCTAAACTAGTCATTTTCAAGCCAGTTCGAAAATCAGAGTGTCACATAACTTCTTCCTCATTCCTCCACTTGGTTAAGTTCCTATTGATAGAAAGGTACAAGGGGGTAGGAGGGGTAGGTGGGGATGGAAGTGGAAGTCCTTTTAGGGAGTTTGTGCCAAACTTAGTCGTTGTTCACCCACTCTCTAATTGTAGAGACACTTAGGGTTTGGAGAAAGAGTCTTAGAAGCCAAGGAAGGGAAGCTCTTCATCATCATTTCATAACCATTAGCTTGGAAGGAGGTTAGTGCTTCATGCCATGTTTTCTCTCATCTCATGAAAGTTGAAGAATGGAAAATGTAAGAGTGTTCTTGTAAGATTTAAGTGTTGCATATGGTGCTTGTTGTAAATGTTAGTGTATGTGAGTGTGTTTGTTGAATCTATTTTCTTTTGGTTTTGTTTCTTGAATTATTGTGGTGGATTGAATGTTGTGTTGGGTGTGAAGGCTTCACTCACCCTTGAGAGGGAAGAAAATTCTTGGGGTGAAGGGGTTAGTTGGGCTTTACATTGAAGTTGAGAAATCCCTCTCTTGGTGAGGGGATAGTTTTCATGAAGTATAGGCTCCATTGAAAGCCATATGCTTTTTTGTGGTTCTATGGGAGGTATAAGTGAGGATATGTGGAAGGAGCATGTATGGATAGCCTTGTTGAGGCATGTGATTATTGATGGTCTTGAATGACATGAGTATCTTGTAAACCTTGTAGGGTATATTGCAATTGAAAGTTTTTTTAATGCATAAGGATATGGAATTGTTCTCTTGAAGAGCCCACCTTCACCCAATGTTTATGATTCCATTGTGAATCATTGTGCAAACCTTGGTTGGAGTTGTAAATGTGTTGTGAGATTCTTGTATCTATTTTGGTGCTTGGGTTGTGATGTTGCTTGAATGTATCTCAGTTTAAGCCTTGTTCCCCCTAGTGTTGGGGTGGTCTCTTTGGAGGCCTATGGTTGGGTGAAGATCACCCATGGTCCTTGTTTTCTTGTGATGTTTTTTTCTAGATTCTATGCTCCATGATTCCATGGGAAAATGATGTAGGAGCATCATGGGTTTCCTTTTAATCCTACACTTTTGTTCATTATGCCAGTTGTTGTCAAGTAACCAATTTCCAATTGATGTTGAGTGACCAATTTCCAGTTGGTGTCAAGTAACCAATTTCCAGTTGATGCCGAGTGACTTGTTTCTAGTTGGTGTCACATAACCAATTTCCAGTTGATGCAGAGTGACCAGTTTCTAGTTGGTGCCAATTAACCAGTTTCCAATTGATGTCGAGTGACTAGTTTCCAGTTGGTGCCGAGTAACCAATTTCCAGTTGATGCTGAGTGACCAGTTTCCAGTTGGTGCTAAGTGCCATATTCTAGTTGATTTCAAATGACCAGCTTCTAGTTGGTGCCAAGTGCCAGTTTCTAGTTGATGTCGAGTGATGCCAAGTGCCAGTTTCCTGGTGGGTGCTGAGTTATCCAGTGTGTGTTGAGTTGTTTTTGTTTTTGGTTCTTAGTGGGAGCCAACCTGCATATTTAATTTTGATCATGAATTAAATGATAGGATCTTGTGTCGGCCTTTCTATTATGTAATATTCTAGAATCTTCTGTTAGCCATTTTGGCAAGTATAAATAGTGAGTTTAGGCTTAGAGTTAAGTAAGTTTTTGGAAGGGAGGTTGAGGTAAGTTTCAGAGAGAGAAGATTAGAGAGCAAAACTAAAAGTGTGAATTTGCAGTTGGATCATTGAATGTAAATGCATTTGTAATTGGTCGTAACCTAGAAGGCCTTATAGCTGGGCATGTATGAAGATATTTTGATGAATCAATAAAAGTATTTCTTTCTTCTCCTCCTTTGGTTGCTATCCATTTGTGTTTGCTTCCATTGTGTTAACTCTTGCAGGGTGGTTTGGATAGCTGGGTGAGCCTTTGGACCTAGTTATTCATCCTTTTGCCTATGTCAATTGGTATCAGAGCTTGAGGTTCATCCTTGTGGAGATTGGATTGCGTAGAACCCTGATTTGGATTTGGTTGTAGGTTGGCAGATCTGTGGATTTGACCTATAACTTATAGAGGGTTACAATCTTGCAGGAACCTGAAGATGGTTCGTGGTAGAGAAAATAATGTTGATAATGCTATATTGGATCAGTTGAGACAAATTGTAGCCAGATTAGATGCTATGGAGATAGCCCAGAGGAGAGGAGCGACATCTTGATGATGTAAGTGATGATGAAGTAGAAGCACCAAACCATAATCCAGAACCTAAAGAAGATCAAGATGAAGAAATATTGTTGAGATTATTGGCTAGAGTGAATTCAAAGCCTGCTGTAGAAGTTGTTCCTTATGATGAAAAATTGGACACCAATGCTATGTTGGATTGGATCTCTGATATGGAGAAGTTCTTTGAGTATGAAAGAACTCTTGATAATAGAAAGGTGAAGATTGCAGTCACTAGGCTGAAAGGTCATGCATCACTATGGTGGAAGAACTTGCAAACTGATAGAAAAAGGAAAGGAAATGAGAAGATCAGAACTTGGCCAAAGATAGTGAACAAGGTAAAGAACAAATTCCTTCCTGTTGATTACCAAGTTAGCTTGTTGAGAAAGATGCAAAATTTGAAGCAAAAAGACATGACTGTGAAAGAGTATACTGAGGAATTCTATAGACTGGACATCAAATTTGGACATGTGGATGATGATGTTGAGAAAATTGCAAGGTACATTAATGGATTGAGATCTGGAATACAAGATAAAATAAGTTTTGTGAAGCTAGAAAGTGTAGAAGAAGCATATCAATATGCCTTGAAAGCTGAGGAGATCTTGACAAAGAAGCATGAACAAAGACAAAGAGGTAGAGGTGGAAAATTTTGGAGAGGTAGAGGTAGAGATTATGGTGAAGGTAGCCAATCTAAAAGTTCTATGCAGGATAAAGGCAAATTTGAATGGAAGAATGATGAAAAAGGCAAGACTAAATGGAAAAGTGGTAATTCTTACTGAGGACGCACTAATTATTATCGAGGAAGAGATAATTCTTATTCTAGAGGTGGATTTCATGGTAATTATTTTAGATGTGGCAAAGAAGGGCATAGATCCTTTGAATGTAGATCTTCTAAAGGTGGGCAGAATAATAGAAATGCTATGATTCAAGAAGACATTGAGAGTTCACCAAGTGGACCTAAGGCTAGAGAAAATTTGATGGTGAGAAGAACCTTATTTAATAAGGGAGGTGATGAGGAACCTGTTTTAAGGAGAAGTCTTTTCAAGACAAGATGTCAGATGGTTGGAAAATGCTGTAAAGTGGTCATTGACAGTGGAAGTTCTACAAATTTGGCATCAGAAGAGCTAGTTACAAAGTTGCAGTTGCAGAGGCTGAAACATCCCAAACCTTATCATGTTTCATGGATCAAAGATGAGCATAAGATATTGGTAAGTGAGCAATGCCTTGTGAAGTTCAAAATTGGACATTACTTTGATGAATTTTTGTGTGATATTATGCCCATGGATTGTTGTCATATTTTGTTGGCTAGACCTTGGTAATATGATAGATATGTTGTACATGATGGAAGATTGAATCAATATACTCTTTGGGTAAATGGGAAGAAACAAACATTGTTGCCTTTGATTGAAGTTCCAGATGAGGTTAATTGTACTACTATAAAAATTTGCATGGTTAATGGGAAACAATTTGAAAAGGAAGTGAAGAAGAATCGGGTTTGTTTTGCTATAGTTCCAAGAAAATTGAGTTTTTTCAATGATGACCGAGTACAAGAAAATAGTTGTAATGTCCTATTTTTGGGGCATCTTTTGATTTGACATTTATTTATATCAATTTGATAATATTTCCTATGATACCCTATTCAACATGCGATATCTCATATATATATATATATATATATATATATATATATATATATATATATATATATATATATATATATATATATATATATATATATATATATCAGTAGTTTGTAGAGATGTGTCTTTTCATTAATTTAATAAGGTAGTTATATTATTTAATTATATATGATTATATATATTACATATGAATTAAATATTATTTTAATATATGACAAACATATAATATAATATGTTATTGTCATATAAATATATATTAATTATCTATGACATATAAATATCTAATATATAATAATATTCATAGTTATATTTATATGTATAATTATAAATTATATAATATAATATATGATTATTATAATATTATAAATTATATCTTAATATAATTATAATACTATCGATTATTAATATTATATACTCTTTATGTATAATACTTATTCATTAGTTAATTTATGTGCCAAAATGGGGACATCACAGTCCTCCCCTCTCGAATTTGCTTGCCCTCAAGCAAAACCTTTCATACACAAGCTTTCCCACATACTTGCATTCAAAAGACCAAAAGATTTATGAAATATACATTGAATGAAAACACGAAGCATACATGATGTAGACAGATCATGAAAACATGAAGTAGACACGATGCAAACAGATGAAGACATGAAGCAAACATGATGCAAACACATAAGACACACATTATGCATTTCCTTAATTGTGAACCTGCAACCAAAAAAAATCATTAGTACACATTATATATAAATCAATCCCCTGATAGGGTGTTTATAGTCTCAATCCATTTATTAACTCATCATTTTCTAAATATGGGAGGAGGAACCATAATAGGGTGCCCTGTTACCCAACCAGTGGGCCTCACCATTCTCCCTCATTATCATTACCTCTCTCCAACCATTATTTCTAAAAAAGGTGCCTTTGTATGATGTACCCTGGGGTATCCCATCACCGTAGGCCTTACCCAGTACCCGTAGGCTTTATCCGATACCTCGAGTGATGTCACCCAACCCATTCCACCGTAGGCCTTATCTCAACTTGGAGAATTATGATCTTAAGGTGATTCTATCAACTATTTTCCAATAAGAAGTCTTGTAAAGCATAATCTTTGAAATATCAAATAGTTAATCTTATCATTCAATTATAGGAGGAGAAACCATAATGGGGTGACATGTTACTCAATCAGTGGGCCTCACCGTTCTCCCTCATTATTGTTATCTCTCTCTGACCATCATCTCCAAGATAACACCTTTGTATGATGTACCCTAAGATATCCCATAATTGAGGCCTTACCCAGTACTCGTAGGCTTTATCCAGTACCTCGAGTGATGTCACCCATCCTATTCCACCACAGGCCTTACCTTATCTTGGAAGATGATGACCTTAAACAATTTAATCAGTTTAACAAAATTATTTGTGATAACAATTGAAAACTAATCTTATTTAGAATTCAATATTAGAATTTTGAAAACTTAATAATATCTTATTCTTTAATTGTTTGATTATGACCTATTAACTTGATCAATTAATCTCACTTCCTTATAACTATTCAATTATAAGAATCAATAATAGATATTTGAATGTTCAATATTCATCAAATATTTACTTCACCTTATTTAATCATCCCACAAAATACTTGTTTCAAACTTACTAATATATTTCTTACTTAACTGTTTCATATTTAACATTTTCCATTTCTTAAAATAACCATTACTTACCAAAATTCATTAATGAAAAAAAAACATATAATAATTTCACAAACCAATAAGGATAGTTTTTTCTATCTAATAAAACATAAAACTATAACATACCATACCTTATGTGCCCTCTCCTATACTTCTAGGATTATGTTCTCCTTCTTTTAAGGCAGTCTTATACTTTCCACCTTTATGTAATTCTAACCTAACGTGGCTACTTTCCTTGCATTGAATTAGAACTTTCTTTTATTGATTGGGTTTCTATTTTCATCAGATATTTTTACCAATTTAAAGGATATTCTTTGTAACTTTTTGATGCATTCCCCTCATTTTTTTTATTCAATGGATAATGTCATTGTACGGGCTTGATGATATTTCTCACTTTTATCCTTATTACAGAAGTTGGTCTTTCGATCCATGAAAATGTGTGTTGAATCCACAATTTAATGTTTTTCTTATGCGGCATATGATGTTGTCTTTTTATTTTTTCTTATCACTGTATCAAATACCATGTTTACTAATTGTACTTTCCATTATTTCTCTCACTATTCATGATTATAATTAATCACTATTTCTTGTCAAAAAAATCAAACTTTAGTCTACCTTAGACCTATTTTTCTTTACTCAAATGATTTGAGATTTTTTTTGTTTCGTAGAACTCGAGCATAGTAGCGATTACTTTTCCATCAATCCTTGTAATCAAATCAACCCTGGATTACTTTCTTATCAATCTTTTCATCCGTGAACCTTTTAGCACTAATGTAAAAACTTAATGGGAATACTCTCCACTAATGCACACTGATTGATAAAGATGTTGTCCTTGAGTAGGGTTAATTGAAGCTTCTATATGTATCCTGTGATTTATATATTATCCTCTACAATATATATTATGGTTTTTGTGTATATACTGTATATTATCTTTGATGTTTTGATCTATAAGATCACTTGTAAATTGATATATAAAAGATCACTGCAGTTATGTATATCGATCTGTAGTGTATCAATAAATCTCCAACGTGTAATGGTATCTTCGGAGTTTACTATCCATGAAGAAGAAAGTAATATTGAATATGAAATGGAAGTCTTCTAATAAATGATTCACAGGTTGGCAGGATGGTAGCTCTGATACTAATGTCCTATTTTTGGGGCATCTTCTGATTTGACATTTATTTATATCAATTTGATAATATTTCCTATGATACCTTATTCAACATGCAATATCTCATATATATATATATATATATATATATATATATATATATATATATATATATATATATATATCAGTATTTCATAGAGATGTGTCTTTTCATTAATTTAATAAGGTAGTTATATTATTTAATTATATATGATTATATATTATATATTAATATTATTTATATATGATTACATTATAATAATATATGATTATATATATTACATATGAATTAAATATTATTTTAATATATGAAAAAGATATAATATAATATGCTATTGTCATATAGATATATATTAATTGTCTATGACATATAAATATCTAATATATAATAATATTCATAGATATATTTATATGTATAATTATAATTTATAATTATATAATATATAATTATAAATTATATAATATAATATATGATTATTATAATATTATAAATTATATCTTAATATAATTATAATACTATTGATTATTAATATTATATACTCTTTATGTATAATACTTATTCATTAGTTAATTTATGTGCCAAAATGGGGATATCACAATAGTGTTAACAGCGTGCTAGTCAGTGGTGACTAGGTGACAGATGGTAGTATTGACCAAGTTCCAAGAGAAATTGCAGAGTTGTTGAATGAATATAAAGAAATTATTGTTGATGATATTCCTAATGGTTTACCTCCTGTGAGAAGTATAAGTCATTGTATGGATCTAATTCTTGGAGCTAGTTTTCCAAACAAAGCACCATATAGATTGACACCCACAGAGAATGAAGAACTGAATAGACAAGTGCATGAGTTGTTGTAGAAAGGTTTGATCAGAGAAAGCTTGATTCCATGTGCTATACCTACTATATTAGCACCTAAAAAGAATGGAGAATGAAGAATGTGTATTGATTCCAAAGCCATTAACAAGATAACAGTGAAATATAGGTTTCCTATGCCAAGGATGGATGATATAATGGATTGTTTGAGTGGAGCAAAGTATTTTACTAAGATTGATTTGAAGAGTGGCTATCATCAAATTAGCCTACTTTCAAGACAAAAGATGGTTTGTATGAATGGTTGGTTATGCCTTTTGGTCTAACTAATGCACCTAGTACTTTCATGAGGTTGATGAATGAAGTTCTAAAAAGATTCTTGGGTAAGTTTGTGATTGTTTATTTGGATGACATTCTAATATTTAGCAAGACTAAGGAAGAATATCTTGAGCATATTAGACAAGTATTGAAGAGGTTGAAAGAGGAAAAGTTGCTGATTAATCTAAAAAAGTGTTCTTTTATGCAAGAGGAGATTGTGTATTTGGGATTTGTGATTTCAGCTGATGGTTTGAAGATGGATCTTGAGAAGGTTAAAGCAATTTTGGAATAGCCTACACCTAAGAATGTAGGTGAGGTAAGATCATTTCATGGTTTGGCTAGTTTTTACAGAAAGTTTATAAAGAATTTTAGTGTTGTTTGTAATGCTATGACTGAAACAATGAGGGGAGATAAAAAGGAATTCAAGTGGACACATGGAGCTGATAAGAGTTTTGAGACTTTGAAACAAAAGGTTGTTGAATTACCTGTATTGGCTTTACCTAATTTCAACAAAGTATTTCAAGTTGAATGTGATGCAAGGGGTAATGCAATAGGAGTTGTATTAAGTCAAGAAGGTAAGCTTGTTTCTTTTTTTAGTGAAAAGTTGAATGATGCTAAAAGGAAATATTCTATGTATGATCAAGAGTTATATGCTATTGTTCAAGAATTGAAGAAGTGGAGACATTATTTGATGCCTAAGGAGTTTTTGTTGTATACTGATAATAAAGCTTTACAATACTTGAGAAGTCAGCATAAATTGAATCAAAGACATATGAAGTGGGTTAAGTATTTGCAAAGTTTCACATTTGTGATCAAGCATAAGAGTGGAGTTACTTACAAAGTTGCTGATGCATTGAGTAGAAGAAGTTCTTTGTTGACTGAAATGAAGGTTGAAGTTCTTGGTTTTGATGAGATGAAAGAGGTATATGATGCTGATCCTGATTTTTCTGAGGCATGGAGAGAGTGAAAAGCACCAAATCTGACAGATCAAATAAGTAAGTATGATGAGTATTTCATTCAAGAAGGTATGTTTTTCAAAGGTATTTAGTTGTGTATTCCTAGAAGTTCTATGAGGTTGAATTTGATTAAGGAAAAACATAGTGGTGGATTAGCTAGACATTTTGGAATTGATAAGACATTGAGTTTGCTGAAAGAGAAGTATTATTGGCCACAAATGTATAAGGATGTTCAAAAATTTGTAAAGAGTTGTGGAGTTTGTCAAGTTGCAAAGGGAGTGAGTCAAAATACTAGTTTATATACACCTATTACTATTCCTGAGAAACCTTGGACTGGTATCAGTATGGATTTTGTTCTTGTATTGCCTAAAACACTGAAAGGGTATGATTTCATATTTTTTGTAGTGGACAGATTTTCTAAGATGGCTCATTTTATACCATGTAAGAAGACATTAGATGCTGAGCATGTTGCTGAACTTTTCTTTAAAGAGATTGTGAGATTGCATGGATTACCAAGAATCATTATTTCAGATAGAGATAGTAAATTTGTTGGTTATTTTTGGAAGACTTTGTGGAAGAAGATGGGTATTGAATTGAAGTTTAGTTCTACATTCCATCCACAAACAGATGGATAGACAGAGGTTGTGAATAGAAGCCTGGGAAATTTGTTGAGATGTTAAGTTGGGAATAAGCCAAGTAATTGGGAGATGGTATTGGCACAAGCTGAATTCACATATAATAATTTTGTGAATAGGAGTACAAGGAAGACACCTTTTGAGATTGTTATCGAAATGCATCCTAGAGGTATATCAGATTTGAGAGATGTTGCTAATGAAGAAAAGAGAAGCGTTGTAGGAGAAGAATTTGCTAATTTCATGGAATCTTTGCATAAGGAAGTAAAATTGAGGCTGGAACAAAGCAATTGGAAGTATAAGGAGAATGCTGATCAGTCTAGAAGACACCATGATTTTCAAGTTGGTGATGAGGTGATGGTTCATCTAAAGAAAGGAAGATTCCTAGTTGGAACATATAGCAAGCTGAAGATGAAGAAATTTGGACCTTGTAAGATCTTGAAGAAGTTTGACAGTGGTAATGCTTATGAAGTTGAGTTACCTAATGACATGGATATATCTCCTATATTTAATATTGATGATTTGTATAAGTATCATGAGTCAGAGGATGAAGTTGTTATACCAGATGATTATCCTAAGAAACAGATTGAGGAAGTTGAACATATATTGGATCAGGGAGTTGGCAAGAGTACAAGAGGAAAAGATTACTATAAATATTTGGTGAAGTGGAAGAACAAACCTATTGAAGATGCTTCATGAATTTCTCAATCTGAGTTGGATTTAGCTTAGGTTGTGACACTTGCATGATTTAGGAGAATCATTTCTTCCAACCCTAGTTGTCTAATGCAGGAGCATCCTAGGTTTCTTTGTAATCCTTCACTTTTGTTCATTCTGCCAGTTGCTGCTATGTAACCAGTTTTCAGTTGATGCCAAGTGAACAGTTTCCAATTGGTGTCGAGTAACCAGTTTCCAGTTGATGCCGAGTGACTAGTTTCCAGTTGGTGCCAAGTAACCAGTTTCCAGTTGATGCCAAGTGACCAATTTCTAGTTGGTGTTGAGTAACCAGTTTCTAGTTGATGTCGAGTGACTAGTTTCTAGTTGGTTCTGAGTAACTAGTTTCCAGTTGATGCTGAGTGACCAGTTTCTAGTTGGTGTCGAGTGCTAGTTTCTAGTTGATGCCGAGTGACTAGTTTCCAGTTGGTGCTAAGTTCCAGTTTCTAGTTGATGCCGAGTGATGTCAAGTGCCAATTTCCTAGTGGGTGTTGAGTTATCCAGTGTGTGCTGAGTTGTCTGTGTTTTTGGTTCTTCGTGGGAGCCAACCTGCGTATTTAATTTTGATTGTGAATTTAATGATAAGATCTTGTGTTAGCCTTTCTATTATGTAATATTCTAGATTCTTCTGTAAGTTGTTTTGGCAAGTATAAATAGAGAGTTTAGGCTTAGAGTTAAGTAAGTCTTTGGAAGGGAGGTTGAGGTAAGTTTCAGAGAGAGTAGATTAGAGAGTAGAACTAAAAGTGTGAATTTGCAGTTGGATCTTTGAATGCAAATGCATTTGTAATTGGCCATAACCCAAAAGGCCTTACAGCTGGGCATGTATGAAGATATTTTGAGGAATCAATAAAATTATTTCTTTCTTCTCCTCATTTGGTTGTTGTCCACTTGTGTTTTCTCCCATTGTGTTAACTCTTGTAGGGTGGTTTGGATAGCTGGGTGAGCCTTTGGCCCTAGTTATTCATCCTTTTCCCTGTGTCAGAAAAGTTGGGATGTTCTTGAAGAAAAATTGGTCATTCATGTATTCTATTGCATGGAGAAATCTCCATCTTGTTGTATTGCTGAAGTATTATTTCATATTAGCAATGTAAGGATTGTGAAGGTGTAGATTGGATTGTTTTTTTTAGGGATAAGAATTCATATGTAATGATATGAATAGGTGGATGATTTTTTAATGATATAATTGGGTTATATAGTAATTCGTTTCAAATAGATAGTTTAGTGTTCTTAACCCTCATAGGAATAATCTAGACATTGTTTGAGATCTGTTCATTTTGAAATATAGATTACAAATACATTCAATTATGATTATTCATGCAAAATAGCTCCTTAATGTAATTAGTTGTTAACAAATTTCATTTAAAGTTTCATTATACGGATTGTGTTGGTAGATGTTTTAAATTGATCTTATTTTAATGTAATAGATGAACATTCATATTGAAATAGTTTATATGTATGCATGGAAAATGGACAATATATGTTTCAAGTGACAAGAAATTCCATACGTAAGACTATTCATCTTTGGAACACATATTTTTTCTTGTGCAAATATAAATAGCGTGTAAAAAGTTTTTTTTTTTAAATTTATAACACCAATAAATCTTTAGATTTGATAGGTGCAAAGAGCAATGTTCAAACATGTGACAAAGAGCATTAGAGATTACAAATCAAACTAACACCACCTCCATATGAAGGAAATTAGAAGGGAGGAAAAAGTATCAAACTCATAGTAAATGCCTTGTTGTAGGTGCACATTTACTTTTTGGAATTATATGGAGCAAAGAAAAGTAATCCACCCAAGATTACAAACCATTAAAATAATAAGGAGAATATTTCCTAAAATATAGTACATTAAATAATAATAGCTTATTATAAAAGAACTTTAAGAAAAACAAATACCTAAACCATAAGTTGGAAATAAAGGCTCATATGGGTCATGTGACCTCTGTCACATCTTTCTCAATTAATATGCATTTAAGTATGTTTAAAACTAGGCCAAGACTATTATAGTACCTAAGCCACCCATCCCCTTAATACTAGGTGCTACCCTAGAAAACATCACCATTCTAAGCAATAGAATTTAAATAACACAATAAAAAAACAAAATATATTAAACCTTTTTATTCCAGCAAACCCAAGTGCCTATCTTTTCTAGGGCTTTGGAATGCATGTGTCTAATTAATGTAGGAATGGTGCAACATTTTGACTTTATGTTAGACCCACCTCCCTAGGTTTCTAGGAGCTAGGTTTTAGGGGTTAAAAGTAATAAAGGAAACATGCATATGTGGAGGTAATCATGTAAATAGGATGGTGGTCCCATCCTAGGTGTCTAACCTTTAAGGAGCCTTTTTCTAGCACAAAACACAAGGAATGTCATATTGTTTTAAATCATGCCTTGCCTGAGCCACCCAACCTTGGTCTTAGTGCCAGAGGATGATGGGGTAGTTGCAAGGAAACAAAAAAGGAAGTAGGGTAACCATGTAAGAAAAGATGGAGACCAAGTGTCAAGGTAGGGAATGTTTTTATTCTTTTGTGGAATATCAAAATCATGTTAACAAATAAGGCATGTGGTAGTAGTAGGATTTATATCTTAAGACATGAGGTACTGGTAAAAAGAGTTAGTAGGAAATCATGATAAGATTAAAGGGGATTGTTATTAGTTAATATAGTTCTATGTGATGTTTAGTGTTTTCACATGGAGAAAATTAAATGTGTTGACCATCCTAGTTGCCTTGCCTAAGTAGATGGGTGGTTAAGTTAGTGGGATGTAGTAAGTTAGAATCAGTTTTGGGGGTATAAGATTTAGGAATATGGTATAAATTTTATTTAATGATTAATTATATGTAATTAGTGAAATAAAAGAATAATATTAATAAATAATAAAATAATGATACATCATAATTTTAACATAATACTTATGTGTAAGAATAATGTTATTTACAAAGGAATATAAGTGTATGTATATGTAAGGTGTTAATAATAATTTATTTATTTAATTTATCTTGTTCAAAAAAATAATAATAAATAAATAGATTTGAAATAGGATGTATAAGGGTAATATGAACCTAAATGTGGTGACTTCTATATTAATATTATCTTAATTCATATATACACAGACATATAGGTGAAACTACCTTGAATATAATTAACATTTTTTTTTAAAAATGAGCAAATGTATAACTTCTTGGTAGCTACCTTATATTCAAACTCAATATAGCATCGAAGCAGAGCAAGTTATGTGTTCTATATAATAAATGGTAATCATAAAAATTTGGAAATTTGCATATGTCAATGATGGATTCCCCCTACTTCCTTATGTAGATTGCCAAAATAAGGGTGTCATTTTAAATTAGCACTTGTGAGTTAGTAAAGGGATATGATTGTGGTTAGTAGTTAGTAGGATAAAGTCAATTAATATACATTTAATGTTTTAAGAAAATGTAGATTCAGTGATATTAGTGAATCTATAGGATGGTAGGATTTAATTAGTAATGGATTGGTAGTATATGTGTTAGCAATGGTTAAGTAGTCAGTAGATGTATTGAGTAGTAGGATTTCAAAATATAATTGGTAGCAATCATGCTAGAAAGTATGGAAAGTTTAGAAAAGATGAGTATGTAAAATTTGAAGTTGTTACAAACTAAGGATTAGTATAAGTCATATCCTTAATAATATGAAGTAAGAGGGGTGGACTAGTAAGGGTTGATAAGGATCCGATAAGAAGTCAATAGATGAATATCATGAGTAATCTTAGGAATTAGCAATAGATTGTAGAACGAAATTGATTGAAAGGTAGTAATATTAATGGTCCTTGAAGTAGAGATACTTAGAATAAAGTAGATCATTATACGTGTATAAAGACTATATATTAGTGAGCCCTAGTTGTTAGTATTTAGAAATCTTACTTAAGCTCCTCATATTGGTATGCAAATGTAAGGATATTGTTATCTATAAACATAATGTTGTCTATCATTAGAGGTAAATGTGAATATGTCTAGGGGGTCATGTTTTCACATATACAATTAGAAATTATGTTGACAATATACTCAATTAAGGATTAAAATATGTATCTAAATACAATCCTTCTTAAAAAAAAAATCCTTAGTCATCTACAATGTTCCACAACTAGAATTATAATCTACGATCTTAAGTAGACTAGGGCTAAGAACTTTATTATGTGAAGCATTAGAAAATAGATGATTAACTTACCATTACCTAGCTGAAAGTTGGAAAAATTAGTAAGTTAGTAGAATGATTGTCAATATATGAACTTATCCTCTCTAGGAACATATTCGAAAGAACCATATGAGACTTACCCCATTGTCATGATCATATTTAATGTAAGAATCAAATTATTCTTGTGATGTACTAACAAGTTCCTTGCCACCTAGATTGTTATATATGATGATTGTGATTCTCGCAAAGTAGTTAATCAATGGTCAGTGAGTCTTTGAAACTTGATATCTGCACTCTTAGTTGTAATAGTCAGACTTATAAGAAAACCTTAACCTAATGCCAGTATGAACTCCTTAATTGATTATCATTGTTATTGGGAAATCTCTGATGTATAATTTAAATGTTGTTAAAAAAATTTGTAGTTGTGTTTTTGCCCTGTAAGTTTGGGCATGATTCTCACCAGGTTTTTCCCTCCAATCAAGGGTTTTCCTAGTTAACATATCTGGTGTAATTGTCTATAAGCATCTTGCTATGGTTGTTGTTTACTTTGGTTGAATGGATAAGATTGTTTAAGGTTGATAAATGTTTTAATTATTGGATAACTGATTCACACCCCCCCCCCCTCTTAGTTATCTTAGTGTCCTATTCTTTCTAACACTTTTCAACTATGATTTATTATCTAAAACCTACCAATGGTCAACATTATCTAGTACACTGGTCTATATATAACTTCTACCCTGTAAGTGTTAGTTTTAAAAGCTGGGTGAGGTAAAATCAAGGAAGCAAAAACTACTAAAGAGCCCTAGGGTTTTGAGACCAAGGGAAAATTTCTATGGAAAAGGCATCAAAAGATTCTAGTTCATCCTAGACCAAATTTCTATAGTGTTTTAACCTATCCTTCTTGATAGAAAATTGGTTTCTTACCCACTTTACTATCAATTTAGCATCACCTTTAGCTACCATTTCTCTTATTCCTTTTGAATCAACTTCTTAGAATCCAAACAATACTACTTCGTACTCTACTATATTATTAGTATTTTTGAAATATAGTTTGAATGAGAAAGGAAAAGGCTCTCCTAAAGAAGGAACTATGACTACTCTAGCACCAGGTCCCAAATTTGAACAACTACCATCAAACTCCATTATCCATAATTTATTTGTCTCTATGTCGTCAAAAATCTCTTTAAGTTCATTATCAAGAGGGATCACATAATTCCCAAATAGGAATTCTTCATATAGTATCCGAGCTTTAGGTTTGTCAGAAGGGATCACAGTATATTTATTTTTTGGTTCTAATTCCAACGTTATCTTATTTTTTCCCACTGGGATAACTACCTCTAACCAATCCATCTTGATTTCTCCTCCCATATATTTGCAAAAAGTGCTACTAATCTCATGCCATAGCTCATAGGAATATCATCCACCAATATTTTTAATTTTAATCTTTTGTCTCGATAGGCAATGAGAATAGCTTGTACGTCTTTGACTTGTCCCACAAGTGAAACTTGTTTCTCATCATGGAATAATGTCTCCCAAAGGTTTTTTTAAGGGGGGACCAAGAGATTTAGCAACAAGGGAAGGTATAATGTTATTAGAGGCTTCTAAGTCTATAATATAATTACTTAGTTTTTTCCCATTTAATAACAAAGAAATGTAGAAAGGGTTGGGTTTCTTTTCTTCCACTTCACTTTCTACACCATGTACAAGACCTATCACTAGATTCTATTAATGCACCTTCTAATACAAAAGTGGAGTTTTCATGGGTTGTTGGAACTTCATTGGTAAAGGATTAATTGAATTGGTCATTTGAACTGGGTTGTTTCTTCACATATTGAACCAGTTTGTCAAGTTCTTAGGATTCATTCTTAGGTACTTAGTAGGGGAAATGGAAATGGTGGTGGATTTGCAGAATTCAACAATGTCAAATATAGAAGGGTGACAAAATTCTAAAATTTGAACTTTTGGTATTTGGAGAGGAATCATTATATACTTGATCTTTTCCTTTGGATTATGCACTAGAAACATTAGTACTAGTATTAAATTTTTGGCCTCTTTGATTTTGTGGGAGGATCGCACATGTCACATCTTGCAATGTTACTAAAATGTCTCCTCCTCTATCTAAATTAGATTCATATTCCAAGAAGTAAGATCATGAGCCTTTAGCTTCTATCCCTTCATTCTTCACTGGGTGGTCTCCATTGTTAACATCTCTTGTTGCATTAATTTGAACACATCTCAACCAAAATTGACATGTCTACCCATCATGATCTATAGTTAGATTAAAAGAACTCATAGTCTATTTAGGAACTTCTTCAATTTGCAGCCTTTATTGAGGTGCTGTTAGAAAAGGGGCCTTACCATGAGATGGAGTGTTCTATCTCTAGTTAATATATTGGTAAGGTGATTGATATGGTATGATGGATTTATTCTATTTCCTCTTGAGCATGGCCATGTTGTTCATTAACCTTTGCATGAGAGGGTCTGTAGGATTAGATGTAGAAGAAGGCCCAAATGTCTACACTTCTCTCTTCCATTTACCCATTGTGATTATAGCATCTTCTAACTAAATTGCATGTCTTTATGCATTGGTTAGATTAGCTATTGCATCTTTTAACAAGTGAAAATATATATCAGGTGGAAAAACATTCAAAAAGAAGATCTTTTTGTTCTCATCACTAGGTCTAGAGGCTATGTGAATCCTTTGCAATAACATATTGTACCTAGCTATAAAATCCCTCACAAGCTCATGAATTTCCTTTTTCAATTGACTTAATATGAGTAGGAGGGTATATTCATTGTCAAGAGTTTTGAATCTAGATTCAAAGGTTATTTTCATGTCATTCCAATTGCTTATGGAAGCTTGGTGTAAATAATTGAACTAGTCTATTGCTGCATTGGTGAGTGTTTGAACAAAAAGGATCACTACTATTTATTTAGTGGGTACACTAATAATACCACATGTGTGAAAAGCACTTAAATGATCATTTGTGAACACCTTTGTATCACTACTAAACTTAGGTAAAATCTCAGTTACCCCTTTTCACAATACCATAGGGTTTATTCCTAGGTTTAGAGGGCCTATGTTCTTCCCCCAAGGCTGAGTAGCAGCCATATTTGGAAATCTAAAGTTTAATAGCTATATATTAATATGAGAAGGTATTAAAGACCTTAGTGGGATCAAGTCTTGTACAAGAGGAGAGATAGGAGAAGACTTTGGGAGAGAAGTAGGTGTGCTGCAAGATTTAGTCATTCTTTTCCTCAGTGTGTCAAAATTAGGAAGGAAGTTTAAGATTTTAAGAGGTTCAAAATTTTCATCAATAAATCCTTTGTCCCTCTCCCCTCTCGTGTATCTTTTATTGGCTAGATTTAAATATGTGGAGTAGGTTCAGGGTCTTGTTGGATCTTGGGCAAGTCTTCTTCTCCTCCTTTTAGGATTCTAGGGACTTGTTGAAACTGTTGGTTACTTTTTCAATACTTCTAGGTGACAAAAGTTAGGTCTAAGATTATATCTTCTTGTGTATTCAAAAAGCCTAAATCTAGTTGCAAGACAAGAAAAACATGATTATGGTTCATTATCAATTTAAAGGGTTTTAGTATTTTTCCTAAGAATTCCCTAGTAGAGTCACCAAAAATCTATTAATGAATAGATTCCTCTCCCTTTGGTGAATTTGAAATAACTAACTCTATATGCCTAGTGGGGAAACAAATATTAATTGTTTCCCTCTAAATTATGAGAGATAAAATTCCCTCTTGACATATTTTTAATGAATTTATATTTTAAGAAAAACATACATGTCTACTTTTTCCATAAAGTACTTGTTGTCACAAAATTTTGCACCCTTGTCCAAAGTTTTAACCTAAGGAAAACCTTGTGAAACATGGAAAAAACCTTCAAGCTGTGGGACTTGAACTATGAAATTGAGTCTTTAGAGAAGGCCAACTTCCTTTACTATCAGGGTGCACCTAACAACACTTGGAGAAGAAAAGGGAGAAAGAATGCATGAACAAAAATCTACCTACTCTAACCTAAGGGGTAATGCACCAAAATAGAGTGTTTGACCTTA
Organism: Cupressus sempervirens; assembly: GCA_028749045.1. Lineage (NCBI taxonomy): Eukaryota > Viridiplantae > Streptophyta > Pinopsida > Cupressales > Cupressaceae > Cupressus > Cupressus sempervirens. The sequence continues at coordinate 954,150,509 of CM053792.1, read as the reverse complement.
TCTCTACTCATAAATGCATAGTTAACTACTTATAAACTCAAAGAATATAGATTCAAACTTTTCTTAATTCAACAACCACATGTAGATCAGACAACAAAAGAATGATATAGGAAGAAACTTCACTTAATATCATTAAAATGCCAAAACTAGATACAATCATGCAAATTGCAAAATATAGAAAAGAACATTAACCAGAGGCAAAGAAATCTTGCACTATGTGTTAATGGCTAAAAGAGATTCAATAGAGGATTATAATGGCTTAGAGGCATGAGAAATTATAGTAGTATGCATAGAAGCAATACTAGAGAATTAGAGAAAGATCAACCCTTTACAAAAATTACCAAATCTTTCTTTATAGCTCAGACATAATTGAGATACTTCTAATTGAAGTTACTCCACAACCACTACCATTAAGTGATTAGAGAAAAATCAAGATCTTCCAAACAATAGATTTGATTTGGTACACTTGCAGAGGCATGATAATCATGGAAACCTTGAAGTGGTGGAAATGGTGCCAATCAATGCTAAAACTCCTCAAAATGAGTAATTGATTAGTGGAAAGAGTTTCTCTACATCATTTCTAGCACAAAAATAACTCTTGAGTAGTTGATATCAATTGAAAAGATTAGATCACACAAGAAACCCTATCTTTCCTCATTTCTAGCTTATGAAATCAGCAAGGTCAGTAGGTCAATATAGTGATGCAACTAGAACAAGCCACATGGGCCAACCATGTTATTTCCTTTCACCGCCTCATAGAGTCTTCATGGATTTGACTACTTTAACCAACTAATTATGCCACCTTTTAAAACTTGATCATGATGACTCTATGAAACTACCAACTTAACCACCATTTCAAACTATAGTATTTATTTCCTTAACTGGGCCCATTAGGACACATGGCCATTTTTTGCTTGTCCACAATGTTTAAAGTCCTTGCAATTCCATAATGTGGAAAAGCACTAATCGTCGATCTATGGAAGATCAATGATCATGGATAAACTTCATTATTACTATACCTACCTCTTTAATATCTTTGGAACCATGGACTACTCAGCATCCAACACAATAAGACATCACCCTTTCTAATGAATCAACATGAAGCAACTGAAATGAAACCCACCTCAATATGACCTAACATCCTTTCTAGCACTACCTTTTAACCTTGGTGGTACAAATAGAAGAATGAACCCACTAGTACACATGTCAAAACCTCACTTTACCACATTGTTTACAATCCTCACAACTTCAAAAAGTGGGGAAGTGCCAATCATAGATCTTTTTGCATCTGATGATGAAAACAAAAACTGGCCCACTGACTGCATAGTTAGCATCTCGACAAATGAAATGCACCCAAACTACCAAAGTGCCCTGACAACTGCCCAACTATTTTGACAAGTTTACTTTCATGGCTTTAATAGGAAAGGTTCCACAAAATCCACATCATGGCAAGGTTCTTACATTCATTCCTAAAAAACCTTGCATCTTGATAAAGTAGGAAAGTGCTTACCATTGATCTTGGGAGATTTGATGGCGAATGAAAACATGCAAGGGCCAAAAAATAAACTTAGGAAAACATGGAAATATTATAAGGTTTTTATTCAATTTATTTAATTTTTCCATGGTATTGTTCAATATTAAAGGTGGGACATGGCCATTTAAAATTTGAATTTAAATATGGCAATTTTGGCAGGAAGGCAAATTTGGCCAACAATTCTAGCAACTCAAGGGGGATGTAAGCCAACTATGCATAGACTTGTAGCCTACACATACAATGGGAAATAGAGTCATAGAAATCATGGAGAATCTATCTAGCAAAAACCTAGAATCATAGAAAACATGTCTAGGAACCTCAAAAATGTCTCTCTGCAACTGAACCCAGGAACCAAAATCCATCTGCAACCTTTGCAAAAAACACATGCTCGTGCACTTCTTGGAACACAAGAAACCACATGAAGGAAACTAACCTAACTATATCCATGAAATACTCATCTTTTAATAGAAGTAGGATTTAAGATATATTCCATTAACTAGAATAGGCAGAATCTCACCATTAGGCCTACTTAATAGAAAAGAATTGGCATGTTTGCAACAGATGACCACATAGGGACCACTCCATAGTGCATCAATTTTTGAGTGCCTTCCTATTTTTTCCCTATCTTCATCCCACCTGAGCACAAGGTCACCCTCTCTAAAAATTTTGACCTTAGCCTTCTTATCAAAGCTCTTTTTCATCCATTACTGATGTGCCTCTAGGGTCTACATGGCCTAGTTTCTTTTCTCTTCCAAATCCATTAGTTTTTCCATTCTTATAGACATAGCATCATTTTCAATTAGCTCCAACTGATGAACCAGCTCTAGAGATGGGAATTCTAATGAAATTGGAATCCTTGCTTTCCTGCCATATACCAACATAAAGGGTGAATTTTCAATTGCTCTTTTAGGTGTTATTCTATCAACCTATAGTGTTATCTTCAAATTTTGATGCCAACACCTCTAGTTATCCTCTATAGTCCTTTACATAATCTTGATTATGTTTTTGTTACATGATTCAACCAATCCATTATCTTGAGGATAGTACTTTGAAGATGTGCTCAAGTAGATATTATGATTAACTACCCATGCACAAATCTGAGCTCCTATAAAAGATTTTTCATTATTTGAAATAATGGTTGAAAGGGCATGAAACCTAGTCAAAATTCCATCAAGGAATTCAAAAACTAAAGATTTTGTAGCATCCTTTAATGCAATTTCTTCTATTCCTCTAGTAAATTAGTTCATAGTAGCTAAAATCCATTTGTGACCATAACTGAAAGGTGGATTGATAGGGCCTATGAAATCCAATCCCCGTTGAGAAAAAGGCTGGTCCACTTGAATTGGATAAAGAGGAATATCTACAAGTCTTTGCTTACCAAAGAAGAAGGCACATTTTTCACACGTCCTCACATGTTTATGATAATCATGGAGTAGGGATGGCTAGTAATAACTAGCTCTCATAATCTTCATTGCGGTTGTCCTTGCTAAAAAGTGGCCACCATCAGGACCATTGTGAAGCTCTTTGATCATTCTTTTAGCTTGGTCTATACTAATGCATCTCAATAGGGCTCTATTGAAATCCCTCTTGAAAAGGATACCATCAACTATGGCATAAGAAATTGACTACAATCTATATTTTCTCATTTTAGTTCTATCCAATCCTCAAGGATATCCATTTCCTAACAAGAAGGTCATCATGTCATCCATCCAATTCCTTGGATTATCATTTATTGCTTCTTGTTGTTTTGTTAATACCAAGATAACTTTCTCATCTAATTCTTGAGATGAGATCATCTATTTGCACAATCCTTTTCCCCTCACCAACTTGGCAATCTAAATGTCCACATCATACTCCATTACCTTAGTGATCCATCTAGCTCTCTTCTCACTAATATCTTTCTCAAAAGAAAGTCTTTCACACTGGCATGGGGTACCAACAAATGGATCTTGTTATGATGATTTCAAGGGCTTTCTTTTCTACATAACTATATTCATCTTCATATTCCTTAATCCCTTCACTAAAGAAGGCAATAGGTTGTTCCTCATTCTTATAATTTGTTTGAGTCAAGACAATAGAAATTCTTGATTGACCACCTAAGGTATAAAGAATGAAATCCTTTTCAAAAATTGGATTGATGAGAGTAGGTGTCGAGGCTATGGCTACTTTGATTTCTTCAAAATTTACCTTCCCTTCCTTGGTCCACGAAAAAACCATATTATTTTTAAGCATGGCTATAAGAGATTTCACAATGGTAGATAAATTAGGGATAAATCTCCTCACAAAATTTATTCTACCAAGAAAACTTTACAGACCTTTCTTATGACTAGGAAGGGAGAGAGAAAGTGTTTCCTTTGTTCTTTCTGGATCAATGGTTACACCATCCTTAGATACAATCTATCCTAACATTTTTCTTTGATTAGTAGCAAAGACACACTTTCTTGGATTAAGGGATACCCCAAACTCTCTACATCTTATGAATACTTTTCTAAGATGACCAAAATGATCTATTGTATCCTTTGAATATACTATGATATCATCAAGGTAAACCAACACAAACCTTTCAATCATATTTTTGAAGGCCATCTCCATTTCCTTTTGAAATGTGGCAACTAAATTTGTTAGCCCAAAAGGAATTTTACTATAAGCATAGGTGCCCCATTTCATTGTGAATGTAATCTTGTAGCCTCCTTGACCAACACTTTATTATAACTTGAGAATCCATCAAGAAATGAGAACCTCTCTAAACCAATAACTTTAGACAATATCTACTCCATGGAAGGGAGAGGATGATGATCTTAAAGGGAAGCTTGATTAAGATCCCTAAAATCTACAAAATCTAATTTCTCCATTCTTCTTCCCAACAGGGACAAGGTTTGCTACCCATAATGAATGCTTGATAGGGAAAATTATACTAGCCTCAATCAGCTTGGATAACTCTTTCCTCATTAACGGTTCAATCTTAGGATTTACTAGCCTCTATTTTTGCATTACAGGTTTGACATTTTCTACTAGATCTATGGTATGTTGAAATATGCTTGGGTCAAAACCTTTTAGATAATCATATGTCCATGCAAACACATCACTAAATTCTTGACATAGATGAATAAAAATCTCTTGCTTAGTTTAAAAGCATACCTTCCCCATGTTTAACGACTTCCCATCAACAATTTTGATTGGTATGTAATCATATTTCTCAGTAGCTAAGTTCATACTTTTGTCTCTTACTTGGTCATATAGATTGAAGATGCTCTCTAAAGTGATGAGACCCCTAGGTAACTTATTAGATTTGAGATTTATGATTTGATCCCCATATTGGTCATGCAATTTAGATTGGTTTCTCTCTGAGAATTCTACTTCATTTTGTAAGAAACTCACAATTTGTGCATCAGATTCAAAGATTTCCTAGGGATGTTTTGAATAGTAAATGCATTAAAACTTCAAGCAAACCCCATACTATATGCTTATAAGGCTTGAGAAAACCATTCTTAGTGATATTCTAATTTCTTCTCGATTAACCACCAACTCTCTATCCCCATATGCACTTAAGGCTTGAATTCATCTTTTTTGAGCAAGTAGAAGACCTTGAATCAAAGATTCATACTAGGCCACATTATTGGTATAATTGAATTGGAGTCTAAAGGAGAAGTAGTACCTTACTTGTGTAGGAGAAATCAACATTACACCAACCCCTAATCTATTCTTATTTCTTGATCCATCAAAATACATACTCCATATCCCACTCATATCTTCTTTGGTTTTTATAAGGTTAGGGACAAAGAGCATCTTTCTTTGAAATATAATAGGTACCAATACCTATCTTAAGGGTTTCTAATATGGGATCAAATTGATATGCATTAGCCTATTCATCTAAGAGAAAATCAGGTATTTCTACTAGAGATGTGGCAGGCTCATTTACTATGTCATTCTCATCCATCTCTAAGATAATGCAATTCATGTTGATGAGATTAGGGGTATAGGGCTCAATATGATGGAGGGCTAGAGGCTCTATTCTGATTGAAGTCTTGGTTCCATATCTTATTTTAAAATATATATATGACCATTTAGAAGATATGTAGACACTTATTTGTATAGTGAAGTCTCTTGAAAGACAAATAAAAAAGTGTGGCTTGACCTCAACAACTGATATATCTTGAGATATAGTACAACTAGGGCATGCACGTAGGGCCATTTCAAAATTCCTAAGGATCCCTATAGTCTTAATAGTACTACCATCCAACCATAATACATCCTTAACAATGGGCTCATGTTTCATTTCTAAAGCATCAACAACACTCCTAGGCATCACCAAACTACTAGCCCCTAAATCAATCATACAATTATGGACTAGCTTATCCCATATAATTAGAGAAACATAAAATGGAGGAGGTCTAACCTTTCTACTTTTTTCTACCTCCCTTGATGGTTGTACTAGGCTTGTGGCACTTTCTTCTCTTGATTGTTGATCCCTTAGTTCAATGCTCTCTAATTCTTGTTGCAACAATCTCTTCTGCATAGTTATAGTAGCAAAAACATCCCACATGGAAATATTCACATTTATCTTCTTAATTTGTTCTACCACATTGAATGAGGCATTATGTGCTTTGGTAGAAGTCTTGGGAGCTACATGTTTAGAAGTTTGAGATGGTATAACTTGGGGACTATTTACATCTCCTCTATTACTGTTCTTTCTTTGTTGTTGAGGAGCATTGGGTTGATCATTTTTTTCTTGTACATGAGGTACTATATTTGATGTTGAATTTTGATTAGGAGGAGGAGGGGTAGCATCTCCAACAACTCTTCTTTTTCTCCTAGTATTATGAAGTATAGCATCATAACTGGCATGATAATATTCCTCTAGTTGATGGTTCATAAAAGAACATTCATTTTGCTGATGTAAATAAGAAACATTAGTAGGCTGACTAACACTACATGGTTGCCCTACTGTAGGCCCTTGGGTATATATATATATATATATATATATATATATATATATATATATATATATATATATATATATATATATATATATATATATATATATATATATATATATATATATATATATATATATATATATATATATATATATATATATCTATATATATATATATATATATATATATATAGATATATATATGTTAAACCTTCTACATGCACATAGTCATTCAAAAGAAAAACATCCATATAATATGGGATGGTGAACCACCAAGTGCCAATGATTTCACTATGTTGGCAAGCATTGAATCAATTTTGTATCTCAAGAAGAACCTAATGCCACATCAAAGTTTAAAGATAAAGGAATTCAAATGGTAGAAGGATGCGTGTAGAGCTCAATTACTAAGCCTAAAGAATCCACACTCCCATGTGATGCAAGAGTTTATGAATACTTTTTGAAGCTAGAAGATGTTACGTCAAACCATTGGCAAGGAGGAGAAAACTAGCGATGACGCTTGAATTGAACTATTGCTTTCAATTACTTTTTGGTGCTTGTTTTTAAACCGCTTTCTTGTTTTGTAACCATTTCTTGTTTTAACCAAAATGGCTAGGTTTTGATGGAGGCCTTTTGAATTTTTATGAAAAAACTATAAATGTTGGGGTATTGAACTAGTTTAGGGTTAGCAATAGATAGTTAGAAAATAGATAGCTAGAAAATCTGCTAAGTAGATACTTTTATACAGTAATATATATATATATATATATATATATATATATATATATATATATATATATATATATATATATATATATATATATATATATATATATATATATATATATATATATATATGTTAAACCTTCTACATGCACATGATAAATGGACCCTTCTAGAGAGATTCAAATTTTCCATGTGCACCCTTTGGTTCTCTCATTTTATCCCAGAGAGCACTTCATCATTTTTGAGGAAACTGCATGGTCTAGCTTTCTTCTCAAAGATTTTCTTTACCCTCATCTGATGCTCGGTAATATGATCAACTAGTTTGTTCCTTTCCTCTTCTAGCTTTTGCAAGTACATTATTATTTTATCCAATGAATCCTTAAATAACTAATCCGCAAAAAAAATTTGCAGTTTAGTAGAAAACAACTCCAGAGGTAGTGATACTTGAGCTCCAATCCCATACACCAATTCAAATAGAGCCATAACAATAGCTCTTTTTGGGGTAATCCTATCAGCCATTAATGCTTCATAAAGCTTCTTATGCCAGTCTCAGGGATTGTTAGATACTAATTTTTTGGTTATAGCTATCAAGTTCTTATTGTTGGACTCTGCCTATCCATTCCCTTGTGAAAAATAGTCTAAAGAATGGGCTAATGATATGCCATGTTCATAGCAGAACAGGGAGATCTCTTCAAATGAAAAGTAGGTTGCATTGTCTGAAATTATCTTTAGAGGAACTCCAAATCTAACAAAAATATATTCCATTAGGAAATCAAATACTACCTGAGAGTTGGCCTTTTTAGTTGGAATAACCTCCACCCATTTAGTAAAATAATCTATTGTTGTTAATATGTAAGTATGTCCAGCACTTGATAGAGGATTTAAAGGTCCAACAAAATCAGTACCCCATTACTGAAAGGGCTCATCAATAACAACTGACCTAAGAGGTAATGCTGCTAATTGAGGAAAACCAATAAAAAGCTGACATTTCTCATAATTCTTTACAAATTTATAAGCATCCTTGAACATACCTAGCCAATAGAAGCAATTCTTGAGGATTTTGAAAGCAATCATTGTGGATGAGAAGTGTCCTCCACAAGCCTTCAAATGATATGCCTTTAACAATTTTTCTTACTGCTTTGCATCCACACACCTTAAAAAGGTTCCATCAATTCCTCTCTTATATAGAACACCATTTGAAATGACATACTTAGCAGCCTTTAACCTGAGGTTTCACCTTTCCTTATAGCTCATGTTTAGGGGACATTCAACATATGTTAGAAAAAATGCAATATTTGAGAACCGAGAGTATGTAAGGCCAACAAACAAAATAGTAGGTTTTTCTCTAGCTTCATCAAGAGATGTATCCTTGCTTTCAGCCATTAATTTACATAAACCATGCCCTCTCACCAAAGAATTAGGCCTAATAGTTTTATCATATTCTTGAACTTTAGTTACCTATACGCCCCTTTTATTCATCCCTACTTCTTGCTGAGTTAATATACTCTTAACTACTATTTTTGGCACATACAAAATTGAATGAGAATGCAAGATATAATACCTAAATTGTTTCAATGCCTTTACCACAATAAATGTGTTTTTTTTTGCTTGAGTATAGTTCAACTCATGCTTCTTTAATGGAACACTCATAAAGGCATATTCAGAAGCATAACAATAAATAATGAAGTCTTTTTCAAAATTTAGGCTTACTAGCATTGGGGCATTTGCAATAGCTATTTTAATATCCTCAAAAGCCTTCTTACCTTCCTCTTGCCATCTAAAAGGATGTTTTTCACTCATCATATTCAACATGTATCTCACCTTCTCAAAAAATTCAAGAACAAAACTTCATAAGAAATTGATTTGACCAAAGAAGGACTTCAAATCACTTCTATTGGTGGGTAGAGCCAGCTTCTGTATTGCTTTCATCCTCTCTAGATCAATTTTTATACCATATTTAGGTTGATATGGCCTAGCAATTTACCTTCTTCTAGAAAGAGCATAGACTTTTTAGGATTGAAGGATATACCATGTTGTCTACATCTATTTAGCACCTTTTCTAAGTCCCTTAAATGATGTTTTCTTCTCCTACAGTAAATGGTAAAATCATCAAGATATATCACAATTATCTTATCTCTCAAATCCTTGAAGGATGAGTTCATTTCTCTTTGAAAGGTCGCTCCTATGTTAATCAAACTGAATGGCATCCAACTATAAGTAAAGGTGCCCCAAGGAGTAATAAAGGCTATTTTATGCTAGACTTCTGGTGCAACACTGATTTGGTTGTACCCCAAATAGCCATCAAGCATTGACATGACCTCAGATCCAGCAACCATCTGCAAAATATGATCCATAGTGGGAAGCACATAGTTGTCTTTGAGACTCACTTGGTTTAGATTTTTGAAGTCCACGCAAATCCTTATTTTGCCATTTTTCTTTCTCACAGGGACAATATTCTCTATCCACATTGAATGATGAATTGGGTATTTTATGTGAGCCTTTAAAATTTTCTCCACTTCTCTAAAAATGGCTTTAGATACTTTAGGATTATAATTTTTGAGCTTTTGCCTTAAAGTGGTCACCTCTGGTTTCAAAACTTTATGATGGACAAACTCCCCAATTCTAAATGTTTTTAAGTCTTCATACCCCTAGGAAAAAACATCTTGATACTGAGTAAGAAGCTTAGTCAGCCTATCTTTCTCCCTCTCAAAATAGGTCTTACCAATAGAAATCCATCTAGGATCTTCCTCGGTTCTGATATTAATTTTATTTTGTTCTCCAACATTTTTATCAGAGTCAATGTTCCTTTTTAGGGCACTATCATCCTTCCTTCCAAACATGTGTTCTAGAGAGATCAATCCCTTGGGAATTCGATTACCCTTGAGTTGAATGATTTCTACAGATTTAGTTGATTCCTCTCCAATTAATTTACCCTCATGATCAGATCCTTCAAAGAAGATATCAACAAAATTACCAGCACATTCAAGGAACTCTCTCAATTGTATATCATCATGAAAAACTTTCCAATGATTAACATTGTTTGGAACCCTAAGCCTATAGATAATCTCAATCCTGTAAGTATCATTCTTAAATTTTAGATGTGGTAACAACAGTGATGCTGAAATAGCTAAAGAGTCAGCTTTAGTGTTTTGGGAATGAGGTATGAATTCAATAGAAAAAGCTTCAAAGAACTCAATTTCATCCCAAACCAGGTTTCTATAATTCTTTAGTCTTTCATTTTTAACATAAAATTGATTTCTTACCTGCTTCACAATAAGTTCAACATCACCCTTCACTTTTAACTGCTTCACTCCTTTTTTTTGGCTTCTTGTAGACCTAGAAGCAATGCTTCATATTCTATAGTGTTATTAGTATTATGGAAGTCCAATTTGAAAGAGAAAGGGAAAATATCCCCTGTGGGTGAAATGAGAACAACACTCGCACCTAAACCTACATTTGAACATCTTCCATTGAATTCTAGAGTCCACAGGGCTTCTTCAAAACTTACTATCTCTTCTTCTTTGCATGGTTCTTCAGGCAGAATAATATAATTCCCAAACTGACATTCCTCATACAATATCTATGCTTTGGGGTTATCTGAGGGTACTACTATATACTTATTCTTTGGCTCAGGCTCCAACTTTATTTTCTTCTTTCCTACTGGAATATAGGCTTCTGATCAATCCATTTTAATTTCCCCACCCATATCCTTACAGAAGAATATTTTGAGCAGCATTCCATAGTTGGCTAGTATATCAGCTACAAGAATAGTGAGTTTCACTCTTTTCTCTAGGCAAGCATAGAGAACAGCTTGTACATCCTTTACTTGACTGACTAGGGGCACTTATTTTCCATGCATAGAATAGCAACACCCAAAAGTTTTTGTGAGCTCTAGACCAAGAGCCTTTGCAACAGGCTAGGGCATTATATTATCTGATGCTCCAGAATCAATAATGCAATTACTGAGCTTCTGGCCATTTAATAGCAATGATATATAACATGGATTGGGATTTTTCTCTTCTATTTCCTTCTGAACGGAGTTAGTAGCTGCCTCATGACAAGAGGCATTGTTAGTGCACCTTTCAAACAAAAAAATAGGTTCATCAACAGCCTTTGAGTTCTCAGAAACATCATCAGCAAAATGTGCATTAGTGGTAGAACCTCCCTTTGCAATTTGAACTAACTTGTCCAACTCTTTAGGACTAAGTTTTAAATACTCAGCTTGAGAAATAGATATGGAAGAGGATTTGCAAAATTCAACAATATCAAAAGCTAAAGTACTAGCTGTTGTTTCTATTCTGGACAAGATTCTTGGTTGTGTAGCTTTTTTTGGGTCAACATGTATATGTTCCTTACCTTTAGAAGTCGATACATTTGGGCTGATTCCTGGGTGAGATTTCTAATTTCTTTGCCCTCTAGTCATCACCATGCAAGTAGGATCTTGAAGTGTCATAAAAATGTTACCCCCTCTTTCTGAATCAGATTCATACTCAAGAAAATAGGCACCCAAATTTTCATTTTCTACATTCTAATTTCTAGGTGTTTGCTCTACTGCAAGAGCATTCTTTACTAATTGAACACAATCAAGCCAATTAGGACATCCTCATACATCATGGTCTAAAGTCATATGAAAAGAACACATTTCTTCCTTAAGAGCTTCTTCAATTTGTAGTCTTGTTTGAGGAGCAGTCAATAGGGGAGATTTACCAAAATGTTGAGATTGTTGCCATCTATGAATGTCTTGGTAAGGAGTTTGGTAAGGGCCATGAATTTTGTTTTGTTGTCTCTTCATCATCACTACATCATTCATCAATTTTTTTAGAACAAGATCAGTAGAATTAGAGGATGAAAGTGTTCTTGGGGTTTGAACTTCTCGTTTCCACTTACAAGCATTGGTAAATGCATCCTCTAACTAAATGGCCAGTCTCTAAGAGGCTATCAAATCAGCACATGCATCCTTTATGAGATGAAAGCTTATGTCTGGATGAATAGCATTTATAAAGAATGACTTCTAGTTCTCTGCATTAGGTCTAGATGTAGTGGGGATTCTTTGAATCAATCTATTGAACTTGGAAATGAACTCCCTCATAGGTTCATGCATCTCTTTTTTCATTTGACTAAGTTGGAAAAATAGAGAACTTTCATTTTCAAGAACCTTGAATCTATCTTCAAAAGCATTTTTCATATCATCCCAACTGGTGATGGAATGATGAGGTAGGTGGTTAAACCAATCTGCAGCGGCATCAGTCAAGGTCCGCACAAATAATCTCATAGCAACTTCTTGTATGGGAACACTTATAAATAACACAAGAAGAATGAAAGGCACTTAGGTGATCATCTATTGAAATCTTGCCATCTCCACTAAACTTGGGTAAAATTTCAATGGCTCCTTTGGGTAATGGTGTAGGATTTATGGCAAAATTTAATGGTCCTATGTTTTTCCCCCATGGTTGGTTTACAACCATTTTTGGTGGTACAACTTACAAAGGTTGGACAATTATAACAGTAGGGACAAGAGTATTCTATGAGGCCTCGCCCCGACCCATCTTAGCATTGATGATACATTATTATTTTGATACTCAAGTCTCAATATGTTAGTACATTATTTGATGCACTAAACATTATTATGCTATTTATGATGTGTGATGCTTTACTTTTAGATATTTGTTTTCATCATTTAATGCTTTATAAACATGTATGATGATGAAGAAAATGAATGTAGAACTAACACTTTGATTTTTCCAATTTTAATGAATAGAATGAGATGAACAATTGATTTGTAGAAAATGGATGTTTTAATTTACATGAATTTCTTGATACGTATTTTTACATATATACATGTGTTTCTTGAACTACTGATGTGTGCAATGAGTGTGCAAAAAATTTAGCTAGGAAAACTCAAGGAAAGATGGAACTAAACCCCTTGTTAAATTGTGTCATCTTTGCATTGTCTTTCTTTGAAGGTTGTTGATTGGTCTTAAAATTTTCCTAGCTTTTTTTGGGTTCTATTAAGTCTTTAAGGTCTAAAAACATTAAATTTAAGCACCCTAGGGGTAAGGGTATGGGTGGGGAGTACTTTCCACCCCTTTAGCCTCCTTGGTTGACTTTTAGGGTCACTCAAAAACCCTACTTTTGGTTGATTGCGAAAATTGATTGTCTCCTTACTTGAGTTGGTGACCCAAAACTCCATCTTAAGGTTACTTGAAGTCTAGTTGAGTTAAAGATCATACTTAGAGGCATTTTTGGAGTAGTTTTGTTTTTTTGGTTACCCAATCTCTAGTTTTGGAGAAAGTTTGAAGATTAAAGGAAGAAAAGGGAAAAGCTCTTCTCAACTTACCATTTTACCATAACATTTTGTGAAGGTAGGATTTCTTCACTCTTTTGGAATTGTTATTCATGTTGTTCTTGCTTGAATCATGCATAAGGCATTGTGTTGTTTTTTTATTGCTTGCTTGTGTTTTGGGGTTGATTGGGATGGATCTTAACTTGTCCTTCTTTTGATGTTATTCTCATGCTTGCTTTGATGTTTTGTGTTTTGAGGAGATTTCATGGGGATTGTTTTGGCATCACTCACCCTTGGATAGGGAAGAAGTGGCCATGTATGGGGGAAGGGCCTTAGTTGAACCTCAATAGTGTAGAGTCTCCTCTCATGGTGAGAGGAGGGAAAGAGTGTAGGGTTTATGGGCCCCTACTTGTCATCTCATACCTTGTATGAAATTTTTTGAATTCTTGAAGAAGGGAAGAAATGAATACCCTTGTTATATTGGCCTTGAAAGGGAATTTATAGAAGAATGAAAGTTCTTGAATGTTGGCCCCGAAAGGGCTATGTTATGGTATGGTGATTGACATCTCCTATTGAGAAAATCCACCTCCCCCCTATTTTGGTTCATTGTTGAACCGATTGTGCAAATCGGGCTGGGAATGCATGCTTGAATTGTTCATCTTATTGTGTTTTTTTACCTTCATGTTGGTTCTTGTCTCTCCCATAGTTCCCTTGATGCATTGAAGACTTTGGTAAATATCTCTTGTGAAAGCCCTTGAAGAGAATTCAATTGAATTGTAATATTTGTAAAATTGTATTTTAAACTTTGATGTATTAGCAAAGACGTTGGGTTTTCTTACTGGTTCTTTCCTGATGGAGCCTTGAACCAAGATGAATAATAGAGAAAGAAAAAGATTATGGAAACCTCCTTGCATTGTTTTTATGTGATTTCAAGTTTTTCATATGTATGTGAGAAAGTAGGTTAATAGATTATGTCTTCAAATTATGAATTCTCAAGTTTTCAATTATGTAATGAAAAGTAATTTGATATGGCAAAGTTTTTGACTCAAGCTTTATGTATCAAGAGGAAATAAAAATCCTACATTGTGGTCACAAAGTTAACTCTATCCTTGTTAAATTTCTTAATTGACACAATCAAATTTGATTAAGAATTAGGCATCACTTTGAAACTCTGAATAAAAGGAACATACACCTTGTGGTAGGATGATTGATAAAACATGAATGGTAGGAGAAAAGAAGGAAATAACCCTATTCAAATCCTTGTATTAGTATTTTGTTCATAGGAAAATCTATGTTTTCATTGGGTTAGAATTCACTCTTAAGTTTTAAAAGAAAAACATCATCACTTAGAAATTGGCTTCAAAAAAAAAGAGCATCTCCAGGAGTGAAAACACTCTCTGGAAATTGTATGGAGAAATTTTAATCTCCTTTTTAGAATACAAAGAATCTTAAAAAGATTCTCTCAGCATCCTCTTAACTTATTAAATGTTCTAATTTTAAATATATAAACAAAAGAATATAAAAAGAATGGGGCATACGTGTTTAAAAAAAAAAAATATATATATATATATATTTAACTAATTTTCTATGTACCTAATAAACTTTTAAAAGTAAATGCACTCCCTTTTTCCCTTTTACCCTTGCTTGTTTCACCTTCTCATGGCTAGGCGTGGACATCCCAACCACCTGCCAGTAGGAGAACATATCACACTTATGACATTTCATGTCCTCAAGGGGGTGCAAGGTAAGTTTAAAAAAGAAAACATAAGTTTTATTAATTTGATTACCTTCCCCCATATCTTCTCCCATATGCACTCATCACTCACGCAAGACAAGGGAGGGGATAGGTCTGTAATGTGTAGACCTTGGGCAGTGCTCTGTCCTTTAGAAAGTATAAGCCCACTTGGCCTAAGCGGGCGTTGAGTGTGGGTTAGTTGAGTATGATGGGGATTGCCATTTAATAAGTTTTCAAATATATACTCTAACTTCAATTCATTCCTTTCATCCTTGATCTACAACCATGTCATAGTTTGGATCACGTGCAGTACCCTGGGTTAGCGTGTGCAGTCATGGAGCCACGTGTAGGAGAATGTGTTAGGAAATTAGGGGATTGTTTAGTTCGGAGTTAGCTTAAGAATTAGTAAGTAAATGTTAGAGTTGCTATAGTTATGCTAGTGTTTATTGTTAGTAGTTTAATTTTGCTCAAATTTTAGTTAATGTAATTAATATTTTAAAATTAATAGATTTGTTGCTTAGAGTTTAGTTGTAGTGAATTTAGTTTTGTAAGTTAGTTTAGTTAATGTAATGTTAGGAGTTGTCATTCCATATTTAGTTGGTTTTAAGTTAATTTAGTAAGTAATATGCATTTTTTTTCTCTTCTCAATAAATTGTTAGTAACTCAATGTATGTGTTAGTTGTTTAGTTAGTTTTAGATTGATAATATTTTAAATAAAGAATGGCATTGAATCTTTGGTTAGATTAGTAGTCTTGATAACATTAGGAAGAAATCTAATATTTTTGTTATATTAGTAAAGATGTTTATATTAAATAGTGTTTGTATGTTAGAATATTAATTAGTTTTTAATTTTTTTTAACAAGTTTTAACTTGAAATTAGAATATTCTAATTAAAACAATTTTAACATTTTATTAATTAGTTCTATACTTTTGTGAGCTTTGTAGATTGTTAAATATGGACTTAAATTAATGATAGTTCAAATAAAGTTTAGATTAAATTATAGATTTATTGAATTTATTCTAGTCGTCAATTTTAATGGTAAACAATAAATTAATTAATTAGATTGTTATAAGAATGTTGGAGAAAATTTTTAAGTTAGTTTAGACTTGGGAATTAAAGTTTAATAACGTAGTTAGTATGGTGGAATAGTTAAATTTAATTGACCCTCTAGAGTTTTCAGAGTCTCTTAATGTTAAATGAATCTATTGTAAAAATTAAATAAATTGATTTACTAAGAAACATTAACTTCATCCAAAACATCTATTTTATGTTATGTTTCAAACTAAGTTGTCACCTCTCTGTATCAGTGTGAGCTTGCTTTTATCTTCTAGTACCTTCGGTTATCTGAATTTCAAACTACTTGAATAATTAGTTCCATTATAGTTAATCATCTGAACCTTTGTTGACCCTAGTATCTTAATTAATTCTTGTTAAAAATAAATAAAAATTGTTGTGTGTTTTGCCCATATACTTTGGGCATGACATATTCAATGGAAGCAAAGATTGTACTAATGGTGAAAGAGGAGATTGAATCAGTGGTGAACTGGGTCTACTTTTGGATTTGATGCTCTTCTTCTTAGGATCATTAAAATCTGGTAAGAGCTTTAGATTCTTCAATTGCTCAAAATTCTCATCAAGAATCCCCTTTTCCCTTTCCCCTCTTGTGTATCTATGAGTAGCCGGCTCTAACTCCTAGTTCTAGATTCAAGGTCTTGTAGGTGCTTGAGCAAGTCTATTCACAATTGCTTCCTCTTGAACTTCTGGTACCGCTCTCAACAACTCAACCCTTTCTTCTTCTCTTTCCAAAATGCCCAATACTTGTTGATATTGCTGGTTACTTCTGTGCAACACCCAAGTAGTTGAAACTAAGTTTGAGATTATGTCTTCTTGAGTATCTTCAAATTGGAGATTAGGTTGTAGCATAGGGAAGACCTTGTTATGTGGAAGAACCATTTTTATACATTATTTTTCAAATTTTAGGTTCTTTTTCAAAAGGGGACTCTCCCCAGTAGAGTCACCAAAAATCTATTAGTGAACAGATTGTCCTTTCAACGATTTTAATAAATTTTCTCTATGTCCAAGATTCAAAAATTACAAAATTTCCACAATAGTTGAGAAAATATCATATTATTTGACTTTCTCTTCGAATTTTTTTAAAAGATACAGCTCCCTTATTAGATTTGCAATGAGTTCAAATTATCTTTTGCACTTTTACCGAAAAGTGCATAAGGGTCTCTCGACTACTCTTAGGTAGTGAGGTAAAAATTAATTAAAAAATCTCAAAGAAACATCCATTTGAATATACTTATACAAAAAATCTACTTTAGAAGAATGAATAACACCATAAACTTATATCAATCATTCTAACACCTTAATTGAAATGAACTTACGGTAAGAACATCAATCAAATATCTCAAACCAATAAGCCATAATTCACAAAGTAACAGTGGTCTACATGCACATAGTCATTCAAAAGAAAAACATCCATATAATATCCTTTGATTATTGTATAATAGTATCTACTTAGCAGAGTTTCTATCTATCTATTTTCTAACTATCTATTGCTAACCCTAAACTAGTTCAATGCCCCAATATTTATAGTTTTTTCATACAAATATAAAAGGCCTCCATCAAAACCCAACCATTTCAGTGAAAACAAGAAATAGTTACAAAACAAGAAAGCATTTTAAAAATGAGTTCCAAAAAGTAACTGAAAGCAATGGTTCAGTTCAAGCATCATCGATAGTTTTCTCCTCCTCGCCAATGGTTTGACGTACCAACTTCTAGCTTCAAAATGTATTCATAAACTCCTGCATCATGTGGGAGTGTGGATTCTTTAGGCTTAGAAATCGGGCTCTACACGTTTCCTTCTAACATTTGAATTCCTTTATCTTTAAACTCTGATGTGGCATCAGGTTCTTATTGAGACACAACATCAATTCAGTGTTTGCCAATCCAATGAAATCATTGGCACTTAGCGATTCATTATCCTTGATTTGTTCCATGGCTTCATTGAAGCTCTTCATTAGTGTCTTGACATCCATTTTCCAGTCGTCAAACTGTAGGATCCCTATAGGATTAACTACCTTCATATCCTTAAGGATTTCTTTGTGCATTTCAGTAGTTTTATTTTCTATGCCTTACACTTCTTTAATTATCTCCTTGTAAACTAACTCCTTCCATCCCATGTTGTTCTTCATAATTAAAAACATGCAAGGATCCACATTTTTTGTTGGGTTCTCATTTAGGAACATGAGGACCCCAAACCTCTCGACTTCAGCCACTTGAAAAACAACTGCTTGACATTGACCTAGCTCTATTTCCCAAGCTAGAACTAAAGTTTGGATCTCTCCTAGAAATGATTCTCCCTTAGCATAAACATTTGTAAATTTTGAAATAAATTTATTACCATCTTTTTATGATGATGTCCAACCAGTCCTTCACAACATCAGCTAACAACTTTACTTTTTGCATTTGCTTCATCAATTGTTGACTTCCTACTGAATTAGGATCAAAGGGTTGTGGGGCTTGAATAATTAGCAATGCACCAAGGTTCATAAGAGAAATGATATATGTAGCCATTTTCATTACCATTCCTTTTAGTTCCTTCTTCTCTTTACTATCCTCCTCAGATTGTGTCAACATATGATCGGTAGAGAATTTAAAGAACTAATTATTGGTGCTTCTATTGATAGTTCCCAATTCAATAGAGGTAACTTTGAAACCTTCGTCATCAATATCCCTAAACTCCTTCTTTTGCTTGTAGGTAGCTATTTCAGTAGTGATTTTTCCTATTATTGGGTCCTTGGTAAGGTGAGCATTTGTCTTTAACTTCTTTGCCTTTGAACCCTTAGCCGCATATTTAGTGACGATGTCTTTCACTGGTGTGGACACTAGTTGCAAATTCCTTTTCTTGTTGATTGTGTTAGATAGCCAAGAAGTAATAGTAGGGCTCATAGACATTTCTTGGGCATCTCTAGTAGGAGTTAGGAATCTAGGCTGATCTACCTTAGGAGCTTCGATGAACTTAACATCACCATCCACACCATCTAAGGAATTGAAGTTGTCATTCAAATCCTACCCTTGAGTCAACATTCTCTCCTTCTGAAGTTTATGTTGCTTTAGGGCTTTAGATTTAGATTGAGATCTAGTCCTTGGAGCCATAGTTTACAAATGAAGGGGCATCTTCTTCTATTTATCTTGAGCCAATGTACTACTTGCAATAGGAGAAAGTGGGACGTCAAATGGAGATGGTTCAGAAAAAGAAACCACCCCTGAAGAGGGTTCATTAATAATTCCTTTTCTCTTTTTCTTTAACTAGTCATCTATAAAGGTAAGTATAAATCTAACCTTTAGGTTGATATCATCTTCCTCATCTTTATTCCAGTCAACTGTTAAAGACTTCAATTCACCAAGTTCTTCCTAGCTAGGTTTAATTATATCCGAGCCATCTTCAACCACTCCCTCTATTTTGAACTTCAATCTAAAGGAATTAATTTTCTACAAAGTATTCTCTTGCAAACATAGTATAGAGGCAATAGTGTCTCTTGAAATTGAGAGTATCGTGTTTCCATTTTTACTTACAATACTATTGCTTTTAACATTGTTGTGATCAATACAAACTTGAAGAAGTTCAGGACTCACAAAGGCTGGGGGAAAGGCAATAGCCTCAATTAACCCACTAGTTAGGACTTCAATACACCCATTCACCTCATTAGCATATTCAAGAAAGTTTGCCTATAAATTCTCCAACTTCACCCCTTGCAAATTCGTATCACAAAAGACTAGTTTTCTACATTCTAAACTTGTGACATTATCAAAGAAATGCAATATAGATCTCATTCTTAATCAAACAACAAGGCTTTGAACAAATATGCTAGAAAATACAAAGATTTGCTGAAAAAAACAAGAATTACTAAGTTCTCACCTGTATTCTACTAAAAAATCAATGATTTTCGTTGTCTCCCTTAATAGCTTCTTCTCCACACTTTCGGTTCTTCGCATGAAAAATAGAAAAAGAAAGTTGAGCAAGTTTTAAAGGGAAAGTACTTACGTGCAAAAGTGCAGGCTTATTATAAGGCATTAATGACACATCACTCCTTGTTAACATTCGCACATTCGAAAGCCTTGTTGCATAAACTTTCCATTTAATGATTTCCTTTTTGGATGTATTGGTAATGATTAATTTTAATGCAACATCCAATCTCTTTTTTAGCTGAAGATTTCCCACTTTCCCCATAATGATGACTTTCCACATTGGGAATAGAAATGTCCTTTTATTCTTTATTCTCTGACATGACCATTGTTGGTGTAAATAAGTATTTACTTATTACACTTACTTAAGTTTACTTAGGTTAATGCATTATTTTATTATTTTTATTTGCAAGACACGTAGGAGTTTGTGCACCTTTTTGAGTTTTCATGTAGACAACATAGGAGTATGCAACTCTATTTTGGCACATGGTGTCTACAACACTATTTTGTGTGTCACACCCTTGTAGGCTTATCCTCTCATCACCGCACTTACTTTCGTGCTTAATGGAGGATAACCCATATCTGGTGGACATGTGCTTGGTTGTATGACACATCATGGTGCTGATTATGAGGCATTCTAGATGTATCTTAGAGGCCTTTATATACAGGCACTCCTAGTGTACTTTTACATTGTACTTTGCATTAATAATAGCATATTGAATACATTGTCATTCTGATCATACTCTCTCTCTCTTTGGTCTACTGTGTGCTTGTGTTTGAGTTCTTAGTTCTTGGGTGAATTTTTCCCTTAGGAAAATTCTTACATGGTATCAGAGCAACTTGGAAACTTTCTCATCACATAGCCATTCGAGACCATGCTTGTTTCATCACCTCAGTCTGAATCCAAAGTGCCGCAAAAATTGGGAGCATCTAGAGCCAGATCTGACCTCGCCATTGCATTTGAAATGTTGAACCGGTGAAAATTGACTATAAACTCGGCTACCTTGGCCTAAAGTCGACCGTGAGGAAATTTTTTTTTGGAAATCAGACCTTGAAGGCCCCAATTTTCTATTTGGGTATGGTCATTGTTTTTAGATCTGTGATTTAATTTTAATTTGGATCTGTATTTTCTCTGTATTTTCGTTATATTTTTGTACAAATTTTTGGAATTTATTTCCTGACAGAGAAATTTTTTTAGTAGACTCGGGCAGTGAAACCCCAGATCTACCATTTGTGGAGGTATATTTTATTTGTTTGCAGGGTTTTATTATTTAATTCGTGGGCATTCTTGCATACAAACCATTGGCCCAAACCAGTACAACACATCGTCTACACAAGCATTTTTTTGACCACCGAGAATATTCACCGGCCACACCTCCCAACAACCCGACGCCATTTCCTTTTGTTAACAATGCATGTGGGTTTGTTTAAAAATAGTGCATAGCACTTTCACTTGGTGAATGTGGGATTTTTTAATCCCTTCGACACGCGTTTGGCGATCTCTGGCAAACATTGCTGAAAATCTGGTGCATAGTGAAGGAGATCCCGACATCGCAAGAAACTACTGGCCTGACCTGCGAACAAATCCTACAATCTGCATCGATAACCTGATAGCTTTGAGGAAATTTTAGCATTTGTGATCCCACAGATAGTGAGATTCCAGCAGCGCAATAGTCATTTTCTAGCTCAATCTTTGGGCGCCTATGGTCTGTCTTTTTCGGAACGTCCATGATTTTCCAGTGTCAAATATACAAAGTCTGGCGCCTATTTTTTTATCTTGGCACCTGCAGACTTCATTCCTAGCCATGAATTTTGTAGACTGATGCCACAGGCGACATGCAGATAGCCATGTTAGGCCTTGTTGGCACCGCTCGCCCACAACTGTAGATAGCTCAACCTCCACAGATCAGACACGTGTACATTTGACACATCAGTCTTCTTCTACCACGCAAATTCGATATTGCCACATCACTTATGGAAACCAGATATTGTGCCATTTCATTTTCATACAGTATGGGTATACAGTCAGCAGACACATCATCTGCCATGTCACCCCAAGGTACAAAATTTTGTTGGCATCATCATTTTGTTGTGTTAAAATTGATGGTCATTTGATCGTCATAACAGGGCATTTTATGATAACAGTGATCGTTGTTTGACCATCAAATTTAGACTTGTAGTTTTCCATCCAGACCCCTCTCCAAATTGCTTTTTAGTTTGGCAGCCTGACTTTGTAAGCCCATATCTCTGACATCTGGACTCCGATTCAAGTGTAATTTTTTTTGAAACTAGATAAATTTTTTTGAATTTTCTAGTGGTGGTGTTGTTTTCTAGTTTTGGTGCATGGATTTTGTAGAAATTGAATTTTTTGGCAACTGTACCTATATAATCCTACGTTTTGCAACTCCAAAAGCTCCGTACAGGCACATCTGGTCACTTTTTCAAGTTCCATTTTTTTGAAAGTGCATTTTTTTTGTCTACTTTCCAGATCTGAAGTTAGATTCTAGGGTTGTGTGGACCAATTTATCACTTTTAGAATTAGGCCTTCTTGGGCATTATAAAGCTTTGGTTCTTTTTCAAAATTGTTGTAAAACTAAGCTACAGTGCTTAAGTGATAGATTTCAGCCTCATAAGGTAGTTGTAAAAGAAAAATCAGAAATTCCACTTTGTTCATTTTGACAAGTGGCCCATTGTAAATGCACTACTTATAAAGTGCCAAAGCATCTTTTTTGGGGGGGTCTTTTTGATTGAGTGAAATGGGGGGTGTGTACTATGTTTTTTGTGTCTCTCTATTGTGCTCTTTTCATTACTGCATCATGGGTTTTAAATTTCCTCCTTTAACTTCACGCAACTATTCTACATGGAAAGATATTGCATGGAGTAGATTAATGGAAAAAGGATATAGTCTTTATGTTGATGGTACAATTACCAAACCTACTGATGCTAAAGAACTCATTGATTGGCAAAATCAAGAGTGATAAGATTTAGGTGTTATCAGGAGTTGTGTACATGGGGATCTTCTCTTTCACATTAAAAATTGTTCAGAATCTAAGGAAGCTTGGGATAAACTTGAACACTTGTATGGTAAAGTGGATGAAGAAAAGGGATTTCAGATTGAGGATGATCTACTTCTCTTGGATCCTAAGAATTATGACACAATTTAGGATTATATCATCAAAGTTAATGAGTATAGGGCACTTCTAAAAGATTGTGGAAATCCCATGAAAGATGGCAGGTTAATTCATCACATCCTGAAGAAGCTACCCTCTGAGTACGCCAACTTTGTTTCGAGTTTTAATACTCATAGTTTAACCATGGGATCTACTTACTAGAATCCTTCCTTTGATGGATTTGCAGACATTTTGATTGTTGAACAATCTCACTTGCTAGATTTTGGACTTCTCAAGTGATCTAAGACCAAAGCCTTGGTGGCTAGTGATGATCAAAAATCAAGTCAAGGGAGAGAAAGCAACAACAACAAGAAGTAGTGGAAGCAGAAAACACAATCTGAGACACAACAATCCTCCTCTCAACAAGGTGGTTCTTCTTCAAACAAGAATGGAAGTAATGACAAGAAGGACAAACACTTTTGTGCATATTGCAAAAAGCCAAATCATGATGAGCATCATTGCAAGACAAAAAGAATCGATGAGTTAGAAAATCTACTCAAGAAGAATAAGATTCTAGTGCTAGGTACTTCCAAGGATTTAACTCCTACCTCTTCAAAGGCTAAAGGTCAAGCACTTATGACAAACACAAATTCTTCTTCGAAATAGATACTTGACTCAGGTGCCTCCTACCACATGGGTTCTTCAAGGGAAGACTTTTCTTCATTGAAGCAGTCAAAGGTACCACACATCTTCGTGGGAGATGATGCTAAAATGGAAATTGAAGGGAAATGACATGTGGAAATGGAAGATGGGGAATTAAAATATTTTCTCTATGTTCCAAATCTAAGCTCCAATCTCCTATCAGTTTACCAATTCACTCACCTTGGAGATGGTCATAAGGTTGAGTTCCTTCCAGATTCAGTGATGGTGTGAAGTCTCAAAGATGATTCATTGGTAGTAGTGGGGAAAGTCAATGATGACAAGAGGTTATACTCCTTCTCCCACTTTGTGCCTAAGAGTCCTTCCCAAGCCTTTTTAACTCACTCTACTTCACACATCAACTTATGGCATAAGCAGTTTGGTCACCTTGACTTCCACTCTCTTTAGCAACTTTGCTGAAAACACATGGTCAAAGGTCTACCTAATATCAGCTTTTCTACAGGAGAATGTTCATCTTGTTCAATGGATATGAATCTCAAAGAGAAGTATGATAAAGGGAAGTCTTCTCGAGCTCCAATTTTTCTTCAGCTAGTTCACATGGTATTAGCAGGCCCCATTCCAGTGACTTCAATCAGCCAAGGCCACTACATACTCACATTTGTTGATGACTTTTCAAGATTCACTTGGGTCTTCTTCCTTCATCATAAGAATGAATTGGTTAATAAGCTTCAAGACTTCAAGACTCATGTTGAACATAAGTCAAGGAAAGCCATCAAGGTACTATGAGTGGACAATGAAAACAGATATATAGATAGAAGACTTAAGAACTTTTGCAAAATTGAGGGGATTGATCTTTAGAACTCGCCAGCATTTAGTTCGCACAAGACAAATGTTGCAGCTATGAGGATTAGGACTCTCAAGACCATGGAAAGTTGCATGATTAAGGCCAAGTCTCTTGATCCTACACTTGAAGTTGAGGCCATTAGCAATGCTACTCACATACTTAACATATCTCCTCATCTAGCCTTAGATGGAAAGACTCCTTTTGAGGCATTGTGCGGTAGAAAACTAGTTGTGAGTCACCTTAGAGTCTTCAGTTGTCTAGCATGGGCTAACCTTTCTTCCAAGAGTTGCAAGGCACTGGCACCTAGGCCTTGTACCTTCATCGGTTATGAAGACAATGTAAAGGCTTACAGATTGATGGATCCAGAGACACATGAGATTTTTGTGAAGAAGGATGTTCACTTTGAGGAAAGTTCTGCCAGCTTGTCCTCTACTCCTCTCTACACAACATACACAATGGAAACTGATAGTGACACCAGCGATAGTGCTTCAATAGGTTCAGACACATGGGGTTCTATCAACAGTTGCAGTGAGAGGTCACATCAGTCTAGTCCACATGCTTATATTGCCACAGTGAAAGGTCCAACATAGCATGTTACATCTCATCTTCTAGCTCCACTTCAGTTGACTTGGGAGATAGACTTGAGGACTTACATCTTCTCATTGATGATGATTCTTCTATAGTTGTTGTGAGGGCTCACTCTAACCCTCATGTCCATTCTCTACATGATAAATCTACACAGGTTGGCATGATTGTGGATCCTTATGAATAGAAATTAGTGGAGTTCTCTTTTTCAGTAGAGGAGACAGATGGTTCAGTGGAACAGGTTCAACAAACATCCTTGCCAGATTTGTATTCATTCTTTTCAACATAGTTGGAAGGGGTGAACTTCAACATTAGCACAAGGATCCTTGAGAAAGTTTCAGGGCCACCATACATCTTCAAGAGTGTACCTTTTCCATTGTTTCTTCCTAAAGGGAAGAACATTATTCTGCATTCTTGGACCAGCTTCTTCATCGGAGCGGCTTTCACTCATTGGCATTCTTCTTTTGGGGGGGAGCCTATTCTATCTCTCTTCCTTCTCTTATTCTCTTATGTATATACTAGATGTATATCGTAATGGGGGGGTCTTGATTACTCCATCCATCAATGCATCCTTCTCTATCTCTCTTTTTGGGGGAGGGTTTTTCCCATGAGGTTTTCCCTCTTTCCCCACTTTATAAGAGATTTGCATTTTCATTATGTACATGGGTACCTACTATGGCCTAGTAGCTGGGACCCATTATGCATCTTCATCCTAGTTTGTAAGCTTAAGGGAATTCCCCTTAGTTGCACTTAAGGGAGGGTGTTGGTGTAAATAACTATTTACTTATTACACTTAATTTTACTTAGGTTAATGCATTATTTAATTATTTTGCATTATTTTATTATTTTTATTTGTCAGACACTTAGGAGTTTGTGCACCTTTTTGAGTTGTCATGTAGACAACATAGGAGTACGCAACTCTATTTTTGCACATGGTGTCTACAACACTATTTTGTGTGTCACACCTTTATAGGCTTATCCTCTCATCATCACACTTACTTTCATGCCTAATGGAGGATAACCCATATCTGGTGGACATATGCTTGGTTGTATGACACATCATGGTGCTGATTACGAGGCATTCTAAATGTATCTCAGAGGCCTTTATATACAGGCACTCCTAGTGTACTTTTACATTGTACATTGCATTAATGATGGCATATTGAATACATTGTCATTTTGATCATACTCTCTCTATCTTTGGTCTACTGTGTGCTTGTGTTTGAGTTCTTAGTTCCTGGGTGAATTTTTCCTTTAGGCAAATTCTTACAACCATCAATCATCTTGCAAGATGATGGCACGTCGTACACTAGAATTTAATATCACCAAAACACCTATGTCGTTGAACAACTTTGAACTACTTTAAACCAAGGTTCAAAGTGGTTCAAAGTGATTCAAAAGAGATCTCAACCAAGTTGACGCATATCACCTACCAAAAAAAATTTTAATACAAAACTTTTGGTTGAACTACTTTGAGCTACTTTGAACTGAGGTTCAAAGTGGTTCGAGGGAAGAGATATTGACCAGGGACAAAAGGGGCTTCAAATCAGCACTTTGGGAGATGGTGAATATGTGAAGCGACAAGGGGAAAACTTCAATAAATGGATGGGCAAAAATGAAGGAAATACCTTTGAAATAAAGTGGTGACTCAAAGAACTACTAACAAAACTCTTCATCAAACCTTTTGAATTATTATTGCCTGAACCTCAAATTGTAGTATGCTAGTGCAATTTGTTACCTACATTTCTTTCAAAATATCTTTGTACATCTCCTTTATTTCATTTTTTGATTTCTTGTACCTCCTCTATGGTGGCTTTATACAAGGAATTCTTCCAATTCATGTTTCTTTTTAATATATAAAGCATGCAAGGATTGTTTCATAGGGTTTTTAGAAAGGAACTCAATCACTCCATATTTTCAACTTCTTGCACTTGAAACACTATTACCCTACATCTAGCTTCATCAACTTCCCATAATGGTATGAAGGTTTGGATCTCTCCAAGAATTACTTCTCCTTCTATGTAGGTAGGAGTGAACTCTTGAATAAACCTATATCCTTCTTCTATGATAGTTCCTATCTAGGTGTTCATCAATTTCAAGAAGAGCTTGGCCCTTTGCATTAGCTTCAATAGTTGCTTGCTATTAGAGGAGTTAGGATCAAATGATTGGGGAGCCTAGATCAAGAGAAGTTCCCCAAAATTCATTAGAGAATTAATTTACTTGGCCCTAGTAACAACCAACTACTTCAACTCCATTTTTTCATGGCTATCCTTTTCAGACTGGTTCAACATGTGATTGAGTGAGAACTTAAACATATGATTACTGGTATCTTAACTCAAAATTCCTAATTCTATCTATGTAACCTCAAAATATTCATCCTTTTCTTGATGCACACCTTCTCTGTATTTATAAGTATTTGTCTTCACAGTCATCTTTCCCATAGAAGGGTCTTTCGTCAAGTAGTCATTATTCTTCACCTTTTTGGCTTTAGGAATTGGAGTGACATACTTAGAAACTATGTCCTTGACCAACAAAGAGATAGTTCTTAGACTATACTTTTTGTTAACTGAGCTAGATTCCCAAGGGGGAATGGCACTTGCAGTTGTTGTCCCTTCGTCCTATTTAGTAGGAGTCATGAAGACTTGTTGAATCACATTTATATTGTCAGACAATTCTATGTCCATCCCTTGATTGTCTAAACTCGTACCATGGACTTATCTTTGGACCTTGTTCTAGGAGCCATTGGATGGACTAGTGGCACCTTGGTTCCCATTTTAAGAAAGGGTGCCACCTTTGTCTTCTTGACTAATGAAATGATACTTGCATCATTTGAAAAATGGTGGACATCAAAAGGTCAGGATTGTGATAAAGAAACACCTCCTTTAGCTTTCTCTATCTACATTGAATTGGCCAGTTTGTGCTTCCTCTCCTGTAACCAATTGTCAGTACATTCCAATATGAATCTTGACATAATATTTGTATCATCTTCTTTACATCAACACCAATAAATTTTGGGGAGGGCTTGTTCACTTGTCTCTATATATCCTAGTTCAATCATATCTGAACCATCTTCAACAAGTCCTTTTCCATTTAGTTTTGGCTAGAATGATTTGATTTGGAGAATACTTAGCATTGAGTGATCCCTTTTCATGACCTCATGTTCATTATTACAATCCTCCCATAGATCTTCAATATGAGGCAATGATTGCATTCAATCTCCCAAACAAAGAAATAGTTTTGCAAAGTTCTTGTTATCAAAAACCTCCTTTCATGATAGAATCCCAAATTTAAATTCAGCAAGTCACTTCCAATTGCTAAGGCATTAATCACAGTGTTACAAACTAGGGAACCTAGTTTAATGGGGAACATAGATTCCCATTTCCCTTCAGGGAGATTATCCTTGATCATAGAAAACATTTGTCTACACACTTTGGCAAGAATAAAATAGTTGAACATACCTTGGAAACTCGAGTGGTTCCTCTTCCAACCTTCCTACTCTTATGCATGTAAACCTAGGAAATTGTATATAGAAGCTTCCATAGTTTTGAACCAAATTTTGAGCTTCTAGGGAAATCCTTTGCATAGGGATTTCAATGAGGTTGAGGTACAAATTCTCTAAGAAGACATCATGTAACTTTTGGAAATCCTCTAACACTTTATCTTTTCTTAGTAGAGGGAAATATTGATACATAGTGATGTCTACATACCATGGTTCATGGTGAATTATGGTGAGTTTACACATGCATGCAAGACAATAGGTTAAATAAGAGGACATGTATAGTTCCTTTTTTATGGCTTGTGAATATTTGAGCTTGTTTCTCGGTGAACTAGCTATCAACACAACCTAATCAAGGAATTGCTTACTAGTCAAAATGATATCTATGTATTGAAACATCCTCTCTTTAAAAACAAGGACATTAGTCAAACCTTTAACTCTTTGCAAAAAAACATTTAGGACATGTATTTGAGGCTTCAAGTGATCTTTATTGAATATCTTCACTAGTCTTGAACCTCCTCCATAAAAGGTCTTAGACCACTTCTAGTTATTTGATTATGATTCTTTGGATGGTCCTCTCAGAATTAAACCAAGGATTTATTGGGATTAAAACTAGCCAAGGATGAATTAGGTAATTTTATGATTGACGTGATGGTCTCCCTAGAAATTTATAAAAGAGTATAACCATTTTCCTTTACTATACTCTTTGACTTGACTCATAATGGCTAAGACAATATTGGAGTAACTCTAAGCTTGGTAAAGTGTGAGGGAAGGCAATGACTTCAAGGAGCGTGCTAGTTAAATTTTCAAGACATCCCTTAATCTCATCTTGTTCCAAAAGAGTTCTTGTAGTTTTTCCACTTCAAACCCCATTAGATTTGTATCATAAATCATAGGTCTCTAAAATTCTAGACTAGAGATATTCTCAAATAAATGCATGACAGACTTGATGCTCACAACAAGGACAAACACTTTCCAAAATCTTCCTTCTTGAAGAAAAATGACATAAAATAAGTAGAAAGAAAATATTACAACCCTTACCTATGAATAGTTGGAAACTATAAACACTTTCCTTTTTGCATTTGCAACTTTACCTTTAATTTTGCAAACTAGAATGAAAATAAGCTCAGACTAGGTTTTAGAATGATTTGCATACATAGAAAGTACTGCTAAATATTTGGGCTTTAATGGCGAGATAATATCAGTGTAATATACATTCTTCAAGAAGTTATTATGTCCTTTCATTAAATGGTCACTTCAAGAAAATGTCTTAATCATCATTAATATCCCTCTGACAATTCGGATTTAGTTTTCATTAGAAGATTTGTCTTTTTCACTTACACTATCAACTCACTATCCATACTTGAATCACCATCTATACTTGGTGGTACTGAGTCCAAGACAACCTTTAAATCATCATTAGGATGTCACTTTTCATGCTTTAGAGGTAGTTTTCATATCAATCATTGATTTTACCTCTCAACATAAATTTTTAATGTTGGAACTCATTTGAACTTCTTCAAAACCTTGGTGCAAAGTGGTTCAAAGTGGTTCTGATGTTACTCACAAATTATTTGGTAGGTTCTGCTAGCAAAACAAGTGTTATTCCAAAACCTTCAATGGAACAAATTTTAACTTCTTTGAACCTTGGTACAAAGTGGTTAAAAGTGGTTCAAAAGACTTGATCCTAGGCATTTCATAATATATTCAGTCCTATACACCTAGAGGAACACAATACCTCTGGAGGGATTGATATAACTCATGAAAGGAAAACTTGGTAGGTGATATGATAAGGCTCAAAAAATCTAAGTTTGAAGAGAGAATATGTATACAATGATGACTCAAAACTTTAGACTACCATCTATAAATTGAGCAATTATGCACTTATTTTGGCTAACCACATTCTCCTAGTATTCTTACCACCTTGTCATTTTGCTATCATTTCATCATATCATTATCATCTTGCTATTATTTTGTAGGTACATCTGGTCAATATCAAGAGCTACATCAATAGTATTATAGAGAACAAAGGAGAGCATAGGAGCTACACTTGAAAGGAAGTTCTTATTTTAATCTCTTTTGATTTCAAGTGGATTTTATGTTAGGATAGATTTTTTTTGCATATTTTTTTTATGAGATTAGTGGTTCTCTCATTTATGCAAATATAATATTTTTTTAGTCTTACAGGTTGTAAGATTTATTAATACAACCTATAAGATGTGTGTGAAAAAAGAAAAGGTAAATATGTGTGAAATCCTAAGAGTGCAGTTGATAGAGAGTCTAGAGATGGTAAAGAAAGCTAAGAGCAATGAATTTAGATTTAAATCACTAATTACTTATATATTTTTCCACTTGATTAAGAATTTTCCATTCTTACCTATGATTGGGTTTCTTAATAGTGACAAGTGTACTATTGAGAAGATAAATAATTTGTATAGAAGATATTCTATTGATAATATTGAGAGTAGTGTGGATCTAGTTATGAAGACCTTTCAAATAGAAATAAAGTAGAGGCACATGATTCCACCCTTAGTTGCAAGGAAATTTAGAAATGACATATGTTTTATGGTTGACATTGACTTACCTCCATTTTTTGTTACTCTTTAGGGATAAGTCATGGAATTAGTCCTTCCCCTTCGGCTCCAGGGCACTATTAGCATCCTCATCCCAGTTGGCACTTGGGGTCTTGAGGGCACTGCCGACATCCTCCTTTATATTGATTACCCATCCTCATACTTACCCTTCCCTTCTTCCCTATTCAAGGCCATTTTCAACATCCTCACCCATACATAGAGCCAATAGGACCTAGGATGTTTATGTAGTACCTCTAATATATGAGGTTAATAAGGAGAAAATTGAAGTATATGTAAAGATAATTCTTAAGTCAGCAGGAGATGAGGAGCTCAATAATTTGAAACCTTTGACGAGATCATGCAAATGACTAATCAAGCTCAGCTTGAGAAGTCATCAAATAATAAAGTTGGGGGGGGGGGGGGTACTATGAGGAAGATAATGGAGGAGGCCCAAATGACTGTCAATGAGGCAAAAATATTGAGAAAGACTATAGCTAGAATGAAGTAGAGTGAACAAATTATCATGTATGTGCCACCACTTGCAACAAAATTACTATCATAAGGTGTTACACTTGTAGTACCATCAACAAAAACACTTATTACACTTTATGTAGGAGTTTTATAGGTACAACTCCAAGCCATAGTTATTTTTTCACTTGAAGAAGAAGAAACAAAAGTTATTGAGGTAAGAAAGTCTACAAGAATAGCTAAAATTAAGCAAGAGTTAGCAAAATCTCATAAACACAAAAGAGTAAAATAAATGGCAGTTGGGCCAAGAAAAAAGTAAAAGGTCTTAATGACCTTTGAGGGAAAGAGAATGTGAGGTCAAGTAGAAACACCCAAAAAAGAAAATAAAACAAAGCCAAAAAATGTAGAGAAAGAACAATCAGAGAGTATGATCAAAGGAAGAAAGGCTTGGAAGGCTAAAATTGAGAAAGTGAATTGTGCAATCATTAATGAAGGTAAATTTGTACAATTAAAAAAGTATTACCATCTATATGTTGGTATTGAAAGATTAGAGCTTGAGAATGCCATTATTAGGCATGCGATCTTGTCTAGTAAGAAATTTCAAAATATTCAAGAGCAAATTCCTAAAGACTTGTATGATAGATTAATTAACAAAAAGAGAAAAGTAATAGATGAAGATAAGAAAATTAGAGAAAATGTGATAAGGAAATTGTGTGAAGTAAAGGATGATGAGCATATTGAAAGTATAGTAAATGGCATTGATCCCCTACTAAGAAACAAGAGAAGCACAATTTTGATAATGGGAGAAAATTATGAAGAGGTGAACAAAGAAACTAAGGAAGCTATTGTAAAACTTGTTACCTCCAAATCAAGCCAAGAATAGGGAGCATCAAAAATACTAGAAATAGTGTCAGAATCAATTTCACAAGTCTCTATTGGTACTAATACCATGCAAGTGGATAGTACAAGGATTAATTTAGACCCAAAAATGGATCCATTTAAGGATTATGGTATAAATTTTGACAATTTAGTCACCTATACAAGTTCAAAAGATGAGGAAGAGAAAAAGAGAAAAGAAGAAGAAGAAATAAAGAAGAGAGAAGAAGAAGAGACTAGAAGAACAGAGGATACAAGAAGAAGAAGAAAATAAAATAAATAAAGAGACAACTAAGAAGTTAGAAGAGGATGAAAAGAAAAAGAAATTGGAAGAAGAGGAGAAAAAGAGGAAAGAAGAAGAATAAAATAAGAGAAGAGAAGAAGAGATGAAGAAGGAGGAAGAAAGGAAGAAGAAGGAATAAGAGCATAGACATATAGTAGAAGAAAAGATGATAAAAGAAGAAGAAGAAGAAGAGAAAAATAAAAAGGAGGAAGAAGAGAACAAGAAAAAGGAGGAAGAAGAAAAGATGGCAAGTATACCTAGTTCTTATAGGACACCCCTTGCACTAGAAACCTTAACAAGATCTAATGATGATGATGAGTCTGAATTGATCTCATCACTCAGTAAAATAATTGAGAAGAACAAAAAAGTTAAAGAGTCTACATAACACATTGATGGAAGTAAGAGACGGTTTGCAAAACACTATATCATTGAGAATGACTAAACCAGACCTAGAGGATATAGAAAAAGATGTTGTTCAATATTTTGATGCTAAGTTTACACAATTGTCTAATGTAGCAAAAATAAAGGCACAAATCTACATGATGCAAAGATATTCATAAATATAGTTCACAATATTAGAAATGATTTGAAGCACTTTGATGAGAAGATCAAGGAGTTGAGACATTGTCTAATTGAAGGAAAGAAAATCTATGGAAAGTGTCTGTGTACACACACAAATTAGGGATATCATAGATGAATTAAACAACAAGATCAGAGAACTAGAAACATTGATGAATAAAATACAAGATATCTTAGCTAGGATTTCATATCTTGAAAATAGATTCAATATAGTGAAGGATGACATTAGATTATTAGAGCTCCAACAGGAAATGAAGCTGAAGAGATTTTCATTTCTAAGGGAACACCTTTCATTCAATATTGATCTTGTATAGAGATAGCTGGAAGAATGATTGGCAATAAAGGCATCTTATGAAAAGTTTTCCTACACAGACCTAGAGGTAGTAGAGATAGCATCCTATACTCTATGTGAAATTCTAAGTGTAGCTAATACAGTGAAGGATAAATGGGACATGGAGTTCACCATGTTGAAGTAGAACTTTGATGATTATATCTTGTAGATCACCAGTCAGCAAAAACCATGAAGGTAATGCAACACATTAATGACTTATACATATGTTTTTACACCTTTGTCATTGATGTAAAAGGGGGAGAAGAGTAAGGAAAATTGTATAGATATGCATGAAATGGGGAGTTATAATATAATTAGAAGATATAAGGAAAGATGGTTAAAATGTATTGACCCATAGTTTTGAATATTTTTCTAAAGTTTTGTTAAGGCCAATTTTTTTGAAGTTTTTTATTTTGGGACTTAGCCAATTCTCTCATATGTTGTCATCAATGCCAAAGAGAGAGATTGTTGAAAATTTGGCTAGGTTAGACATTTTATTTATGACAACATATCAGTTATATAAATTGGGAAGACCATGAAGAATAAATATTGGCATGTATACTTAGAAAAATGTCTAAGTATCATATAGTTTATCTAGTAGAACAAATAGAGTTTTGGTCAGTGAGCTTCACAAGATTATCATGAACACATGAAAATTTAGGTATGGGTACCTAACACTATTTTAATGATGCATACGAGTGCATAGGTCAATACAGATAGTACAAATAAAGTTATAGATGTATTACAAGTTACAATAGTATACAAGCAGAATAGAGAAAGAGAGTGAAATGGGTATTTTGGGCTAAGGAATTTTTTTTTTATGAAATAATTACTTAACTAATTAAGAAAGATATCCCAAATTTTAACTCTAATTCAACGAAAGTTAATTTTATATTTTGAAAAGTATATAAGAACATGAAGGTTGAATGGGCAGTAATTAGTATTTAACATGCTATAAAGGAAAGATTGCTATATGCAAAGTTATACAAAGTGTGTATGGATTATGTGATATGTGAAATATGATGTATAATTAGAGGAATTAAAATTTTGTGAGAAGAAAAGGTAGTGTATTGCATAAAAATGTAATCAAGGAAATAACACTAAGCAACTAATGCATCTATTCCTACATGATTATGTAAACCTCAAAATATGCAAGATAAACATGTAAAAAGCATAACATGAAATCAAAATAGCACTATGAAAACCTCACAAAATCATCAAGTGGTTGATTATTTCCTTGTTCATGGGATGTGGTTGCTGACTATTCCTGCAGCATAACAATGAGGTAGAAGGTACTTGATGAAATGAGGAGAGGGCTCTCCTTTTATAGGAAAATGGATGCAACAGATGGCTGAGATTGAATGTGAGATGAAGGGCTAGGATCCCTCAGGATCAATGAGGTATCAATGAGGTGGAGACCAAGTAGACTCCATGTGGATTAGGGTTTTTACCATTCAAAGGGGGCAATATGCTCACACATTTGTGAGCAACCTCTGATGGTGACATGATCAATGAGGTGTGAGAAGCATGGTTTCTCACACATGTGTAAGACAACTTGATTCTCATGCAAGAGGACAAGTGTGCAAGAGGTGTGAGAAGGCATGGCTTCTCACACATGTGTGAGACACCTTGACTCTCATGTAAGAGGACAAGTGTGGAAGAGGCATGGAAGACATGAGGGATGATGAAAGTGTGAACATCCCTCACACATGTGTGAGGATTCCTCACACATGTGTGAGCACACACTTAGGATTAAAAGGTAATTAGCAATGATGATTAGGAGAAGGTAAGCATGATTAGGAAGTGGGTAGGTTTAGCAAGGTGGGTTAGGTTAAAGTAGTGAGGTTAGGTGAGGGTTAAAGGTAGGAGCCATGTGCTCAAATAGGATTAAATGTACTATTTAATTCTAAGAGGGATTAGGAAAGGTATTAATTAAGTAAATGGAGTACTTAATTAAAGTGAATGGGTTTAGAATTTAAATAAACCTTAGTTTATTTAAATCAAGGAAAGGCTAGGATTTAGATAAACCTTAGTTTATTTTAATCAAGAAAAGGTGAACATAATTTAATAAATGTAATATTTATTTAATTAAAGGTAGGGTAATTAAATAAATAATAAATATTTATTTAATTGGCTAGGAAATGGGATTTGGACAATTTTAGGTGTCTACAGGTAGTATCATATATTGAAGATATCAACAGAAGTGTAAAGAGGTTTTTGTATCTATCTCTTTTGTATTGTAGAACTACATTGTATATTGCATGTTTGGGAAGTGGGCTTATCTTGTACACATTTTGTATTTGGATATACCAAATCCTAATAGTGTTGACGCTTTTAACAAGGCCTAGTCCTCTAACAAGGATTGAGACACTATATGAATGTAATATACTCCTTATAGGGTCAATATCTTTCAAAAGATACTTTTGATTAGTGGATTATTTTGTGGATACCATTCCCACCAGGGTTTTCCCTTGGCTAGGCTTTCACTAGTTATAAAATATGGTGTTATGAGCTCTCTTAGTGCATGGTTATGTTTATTGTTCAACATAGTTAGTTTTCTTTCATATGCAAGTTAGAAGATTATTAATAATATTTAGTTTTGGGCTAAAGTTTATAAAATATTGATTCACCCCCCTCTTAGTATTTGCCATTTCTAATAGCTTAAACATATTTTGAGGTGGGATGAGAGTAGAATTCATACATTGTATAAAGGAATTGATGTTATCTTGATTAGGAGGTGGAGTTGGAAAAGTGACTAAATATTTTTGTAAGACTTCATGATATGTAGGAGATTTTTAAAGATGCCTAAAGTTTTCTTAGAAATGTTATCTATCTCCACCCCTCTCATATGACCTTTTCTCCTCCTAACCACCTCCCTTTCCCCTCCCCTCTCCCTTCTATTGTCTCCTCTTCTAAGAAATTTCCTCTTGTGTTGCTACCTCGTCCTATTGCCTTAATCCCCTCACAACATATCTCCCCCTCCTTGCTTCTTAGGCTAATTTCCTACCACCATCACCACCCTTGTAAGATGTGCCCTAACAACTAGCCTTGGCCTATAAAAATGATCTTTGAATGCCTCTATGGAACCAACAATTATTTCCCTCCCAAATCAATCTTGATAATTGAAACCTGACTCTCGACTGACTCTCTGATACCACACAGGATTCTTGAGTACGTCCTTGATCCATCCAAAATGCTTTAGTACCCTATGTAGATGCTACTACTCTACAATATTGTCTCACCTCTCAAAGAGAAAACATGGTGAGATAGTATAGGAAAGATAATCTCTCATCTTTTCCCATGGCCTGACACCAATGTATGACCTATAGATCACCACCCTAACCTGAACTAATTGAACCTATTAGCAATCAACATCCTTTTCATGATGATATTTCAATGGGTCTCCCTAGATAAACACCACTAGCTCCTCTGGCTACCTATCCCATTATCTCACTATTTAGAACACTACAATGTGCTCCTACACCCACCCCTAGAGCAAGGTCAAAAATCCTATGCTTCTCCCCTTTTATTGACCACCTCTCTAACACACTATGTGGTGTAAGTCCTTCTATATCTCTATGTTAGAATGGGGTTACTGTTGGACCAAATGACTGATATGTCAATGCTTGATACAACCACTCAATTTATAGTACACATAAGGTGATTAAGCCCTTGTCACAAATCTCAAGGGGAGTGTTGAACAAATTTCCAAAAATCTCCCCCTCAGTGTTACCCAAAGGTTTGAGGATTTGAACCTATGACCAAGCTCTAATACCACTTGTTATAATGGGGTTGCCATTACACCAAAAGATTTATTTGTCAATACTTGATACAACCACTCAACTTATAGTACATAGGAGGTAGTTAAGCCCTTGTCACAAATCTTGAGGGGAGTGCTAAACAAATTTCCAAAACTTTACTAACATAAGTAACCCCCATGTTGTTGGCACCCCTACATCCACAATCCAAATTACAAAAATAATCAAGGCAAAAGTATCCATGTCCCACATGTGTCTAGGGAAATATACCCTAAAATTAACTCAAGAGCATAGAAGTAGATGTTCCTCTTTGGTGCCACTCGATCAAGATGCTCATTAACTACTAACTCCCCCTTTTGGGGCCTAAATAGAACTTTGGGACCATCTAGCCTCATAACAACCATGTCTCCTAACACACTCTATGTTGCAAGAATTGGTATCCTATACACTAGTAATCAAAATATTCAGTACACATCCTTTATTGCAATGATCATCTTCCCCATCACAAGATGAAAGACATATGTTTCACTATTCCATTGCTCACATAGGGTTGCCACTATGGCCATGTAGGTATGCATGTGAGGTTAAAAATTTAGGTACCCTAGTCCAATGCCTTAATCAGGGCCAACTCTCCTAGTCCAAAATACTTCTTGGAACACAAGAATTTTGCATGCCTCTCCTATGAAACCAACACATCCATGAAATTCTACAAATACATTAAATCACACTCATCAATCCTTCTTTCCCATCCATCTAATTTATGCATTGCTAGGAACTCAACCCTTTAGCCTAGCCTTTCCTCTTTTTACCACACTCCCACTACCAGGATCACAATCCCATGTCCCAATATCATCTTGGCATTCCCGCATCCATAAACCCTGGCAAGAACACCCTCTAATATAGTAACCCCCTTGTTCAACATGGACATCATTCCTCTATTGAGCTACACTGGCTTACCCTTGATTGAGTAGGTATGCAATCTTGCTAACGAGAACAAATTCCCACAAGAAAACCCCCTTTCTCATGATAAGTTCATTCCAAATTTATAGTTTTGCTAAAAATTCAAAGATAAGAATATTTTCTTGTCACCCCTTAGCCTTTTCATGAGATCATGATCTCATTGATCTTGCTAACATTCCCATGGAAAAAAAGCCCACACGAATATATTTTAAAACTATCTAATGTGTAATAAATGTAAAATCACAAAACTCAAGGTAAAAGTTTCAAACCTACCAATATGTTTAGTGCATGTCGTGCTCACATGCATCATACCATTTTTTCTTGATGCACTAGTAATCCATACTTAGCCATTTTGTCATCTCACACTCACTCTCCATTTGAAAAGTTTCATCTCTTGATGGGCTCCAATTAACAAGCACAATCCATGTGATCTCCCTTCCTTGCATCCTAGCACTCCCTCACCAAATCCTTTATCTCACATCTTGGCCCTCCATTCCTCTACCCCTTGGCCTATAAATTGAAACCTTCCCCTCTCACAATTCATTTATTTTCATGCTAATGTTATAATGCTCCACTTTGCAAAAATATCATCAAGGAGATCATCTTGAGAGCTTTCCATACTTGGTTTGTATTCTCTTGTTTTGTTTCCTTTTTTTCTTAACTTATATGTTATTTTGGATTATTTTGTTGAATGCTTAAATTAATTTTTATTCCTTAACTCAACATTTCATAGCATATAGAATGAAGTGTTGCCACCTCACTAAAGCATGTACCACTATTGCAAGCTCTAGGTCATGAGTAGGATAGTTAAGCTCGTGAGTCTTTAGCTCTTCCTAGACTTGTAGGAGATAGGTTCACCATCTACATAAGGACTTCCCATAGATCATCCAATTATACATCTATGCATGCACCAAAAATCCACTAAAGGATCTGGTATCGCAAGAATTAGTGTGATAGTGAGTGCTCTCTTGAGCTCCTGGAAAGATCTCTCACACTTCTCTATCCACTCATACTTCTTTCCCTTTTATCTGGAGGGATGTGATGGGTGTGCTAATATAAAAAATCTTGCAATAAAATATCTATAATATCTTGATAACCCCATAA
The DNA here is from genome assembly GCA_028749045.1 of Cupressus sempervirens. NCBI lineage: Eukaryota > Viridiplantae > Streptophyta > Pinopsida > Cupressales > Cupressaceae > Cupressus > Cupressus sempervirens. The sequence goes on along the minus strand of CM053792.1, from coordinate 954,110,696 downwards.
AAGTCCTAACTTTAGTTACAATGGTGGGTGTCGACCAATCCATAATGGATCTAATATTTGATGGGTCTATTGAGATCCCATCACCTAATATAACTTGACCCAAATAATATAACTTAGATCTAAAGAATGAACATTTTGACAAGATGCCATATAACTAGTTCTTTCTTACTTCTACAAAACCTATCTATAGTGCTCCTTATGCTCCTCATCATGAGAGTATATCAAAATATCATCAATTAACACTACCAAAAACCTATCTAAGAATATATAAAATACTCCATTCATGAGGCTCATGAATATAGTTTGAGCATTTGTGAGGTTGAATGGTACTACATTAAACTTGTAGTGACCATTACTCATACAAAAAACAATTTTGTGCATATCACTTTGCACAATCCTCAACTGATTATAACCCAAATTTAGATCTATCTTCAAGAATACTCAGGAGCTCTATAACTCATCAAATAGATCATCGATCCTAGGAAGTAGGTATCTAGTGTAGGAGCACTCTCAATTCCATCCATTTCAAACACATTATAAGGATCAAAGGAAAATTTTTAGGGTAGTAGTTGGATATAGAATTCAATGCTAGAAATAATGCCCAAGTTGCAAGGCAAGGAGGCATTAGGTGTGTTATAAACCTAATTGTTTACCTTAGTCATTTTTATGGGTAATTTCTAGGTAGAAATGGGATAAAGTAGTATATAATGTTAAATTTATGTTTATTTTATGATCAAAACCTTTCTAAGTTCCTAGGATTAAAATTTGATAGAGTTTAGAGGCATTTGACAACTTTTGCAAAAAGTTGTCAAAGTTGTCAATGCTGCATAATGCAATTTTTGTGCAAAAATGTAACTTTTTGAATCCCAAAATTCACAACAAAATTTATCATTTGGAACTAATTTGGAATAATATAAATAAGTTTTAGAAACCTTTCTCAACATGGATGAGAAAAATATAATGTAATCATTTCTTTTTAATCAATAAAATTTGTTGTTTCCTATCAAATCTGCCTAAGAAACTATTTGTATGGAATTGTACAGATTCACATGAGACTCTAAGGAATTGGAAAGTTGAATAATTTTATTATGAAGGTTTTTCAAGTGGTTTGAGGTCTTCAAGCCATACTAGTTAAGAGAAAATGAATTTTAATTGCTTGTTTGTTGCAGGAAGGCCCTAACTAGGGTTTGAGAGAAAAAATCTCTTTCCTAGAGATTCCACCATGGGAAAAAGATAAGCCTTGCTAGAAAGAAAGGGGGAGGATTTAATTTAAGAATATTTGGGTCTCATATTAAGAGGTAAGAGATTTTGGGAGAAATCAATAAACCATAGGCATCTAAATGTAATTGCCTAGTTTTAGGTTTTTGAGGCACAACTGGGTCCAAGGGTAGAATAGAAACATAGGAACTTGGAATTAGATTTTTTGGCATGTCCCTGAAGTATTTCAATAGGTTTCATTGGAAGATAAGTTGAATTTATTACACTTTATTTGGAAGAGAAACCTAATTAACCTTATTAAGCCTAGCAGAGTTTTGCAAACAACTTGAGTTGGGAGATTGCTCAAGGGTCCTAACTTGGTAGGAGTTTTTGATTAAGGGATTGGGGTATATGAAGGTGTTTAAGACTTTCTATGGTGTAATTCCAAGAATTTTTCCTTCACATTCCTATTTTTTCTCCTTATAGCCCTATTTGGAGTTTGAGTCTATAGTTTTATTTCCTAAGAAAAGTATTGTGAAATTTGTGTTTAAAGACATTTGGGAACTACATCGAAGGTTGAAGGAAGCCATATTTCATCCCTAAAACCTTTGGCTCAAGTTTGCATCTTGTTATGCCTGAAGGAGGTGGTCTAGACTTTAAAATTGATCTAGTCTAGATAATGTGGGTATTGGGAATCATATTTTAGAGTCCTAGGTTGTATTGTTGAAGGGCGGCTTGTGTGTTCACAAGTAACATATTTTTGATACAATCAAGGGTCTCTTCTCCACTATTAGTTCTTAATAGTTACCTTTTTTATTGTTGACTATTAATACACAACCTAAGTGATCCATCATTATTCTTCATGAAGATCACTAGTGCACCCCAAGGTGCAACACTATCTCAAATATGCCCTTTCTTCAAGAGCTCCTCTTTGAATCTTGAGCTCAGTGAGCTCATATGTAGTCATTTTGTATGTTTCTCTAGATAGTAGCTTGGCTCCTAGCATAAGATCTATGTAAAAATTTAACTACTCTAGGAAACTTTGAGGGGAATACATTCACAAAATCCTACAAGACAGGAAATGATGTAGGAGCATCTTGGGTCTTGAAGCAATCTTGCATCAACGAAAAATATTTCTTATTTTTTGTACTAGTTTGTTGTTCATGAAGTATTCATTGTTGCTTGTAGTTTTATGGCATGTGAAGTTAAAATCTTTTCGAGGACCTATTTGGGATCTTCATCCTAAGTGTGAAAGCCTTGATTGTTCATATGTTTCAATTTGGTGTCATTCTTTGTGGTCTTTATTTCTTGCATTTCTCTTTATGTGAGATGTGTTGTTTCTCTTGGGACAATTTTCTAAGTCATTTTGGCATGTTACAAATTTAGGAGCTAACTCCTTGGACACATGTGGATCCGCCTTCGAGTGTATGTTGATTCATGTTTATATCTACTTTTGTTTTTGTTACTCTTCCATGGTTGGACCTTAATATAATTGAATGCCTGACTAGCAAACCTATGGCTTAGCCAGCTATATAAGAAGCTTGGTTAGAGGTATTTTAGTAGGAGGAAAAAGGAACTAGCATATGAGGATATCAAAGAAGAAGATAGGAATATGAGTTTGGATTCTTATTTCCTAATAGCTTGGAATGCCTCATAGCCATGAATGCTTCTTGATTCCTTCTAATTAATACAATAGTGTGGCGGCTAGTTGTCGAGGCTTAACTTTCAGCAGGAGATGTTGGTGGGCTTAACCTAAGATGACTCTACTTAAGTAAACCCCTTTCCTTGCATCGAGTGGTATCAGAGAAAGTTCTTTCTTATGGATTGGATTATTAATAACCTTATTTATTTTCTTATAGGGTGGTAGATCTAAAATCTGACCTATAACTTACAAGAACTATTGTCAAGATGGTTTGAGTTAGAGGAAATGTAGACAATGATATAATGGACATGTTGAGGCAAATTGTAACCAAACTTGAAGATTTGGAAACATTCTAGAGAAGAGGTGTACATCTTGAGGATATTAGAGATGAAGAAGAGGTAACAACTAACTGTAATCCTAAACTTGAAGTTGAACAAGAAGAAGAAAGGATCCTAAGAGTGTTATCTAGAGTGAATACTAGACCTATTGTTGAAGTTTCTTGCTATGATGAAAGAATTAAAACTAATGTGGTATTGGATTGGATATCTAAAATAGAAAAATATTTTGAGTATGAAGGTACTTCTACTAATAAAAAGGTTAAGATAGTAGTTACAAAATTGAAAAGTCATTCATCTCTTTTGTGGGATCACTTACAAACTAATAGACATAAGAGAGGAAAAGAAAAGATCAAGACATGGATGAAGATGCTTGGAAAGATGAAAAAGAAGTTTCTCCCTATAGATTACCAAGTTATCATGTTGAGGAAGATGCAAAATTTAAGGCAAAAAGACATGAGTGTGAAGGAATATACTAAGGAATTCAACAAATTGGATATTAGATCTAGACATGTGGATGATGAAGTTGAAAAGGTGTTTAGATGCTTGAATGGCCTGGGGATATCAATTCAAGATGAGATCAGCTATGTTAAAATGGATAGCATGGAAAAAAAATAGCAATTCACATTAAAGGCTGAAGAAAGATTGGGAAAGAAACATGATCAAAGACAAAGAGGAAGAGGTGATAGATTTTAGAGAAGTAGAGGTAGAACTTATGGAGAAAGTAGTAGATCTAAATATATAATGCAAGATAAAGGATAGAAGGATGAACCTACTAGTAAAAGAGGTAATTAATCTAGAGGTAGCTATATTGGTTACTCTAGGAATAAAAACAAAGGGAAAAGAGAAGAAAGATCTTGGTTTAAGGGTACTTGTAACAAATGTGGAGAAGAAGGTCACAAAGATTTTGAATGTATAATTCTAGAAAGAAGACTAGAGGTAATAGTAGAAATACTTTGGCTTGTGAAGAAGTTGATGAAGCATCTTATAATGAACCTAATAATGGTGAGAATCTTATGTTAAGAAGGGTCTTGTAGAATGAAGAAACTAATGAGGAACCTATTCTAAGGAGAAGTTTATTCAAAACTAGATGTAAGATCATTGGAAAATGTTGCAAAGTAATAATTGGTAGTAGAAGTTCTGATAATTTGGCATCCAAAGAACTAGTAAATAAAATTATATTTATAGAGATTGAGAAATCCTAAGCCTTATAATGTTGCTTGGATCTAGAAGGAACATAAACTACTTGTAAGTGAATAATATCTTTTCAAATTTAACATTGGAATTATCATGATGAAGTCTTGTGTGATATTATTCCTATGGATTGTTGTCATATTATTTTGGGTAGACCTTGGTAGTATGAGAGACAATCTTTGCATGATGGTATATTGAATCATTATACTATTTGGTTCAATGGGAACAAACAAATATTGTTGCCTTTGGTAGAAAAGTTGGATGAAAGTCACTATACTACATCCCGAGTATGTTTTCTTGAGGGTAGTAATTTTACAAGAGAAATGAAGGAACAAAATGTTTACTATGCTTTGATTCCAAGAAAAACTAAGAACAAGATGAGTTACAACATGAACCTAAGATTGAAACTTTGTTGAAAGAATTTCATGATATCATTTCTAAAAATGTACCTAATGGTTTGCCTCCTATGAGAAATATTAGTCATTGTATGGATTTGATACCTGGAGCTAGTTTTTCTAATAAGGCAATAGATAGGTTGAGACCTAATGAAAAGATTTTTTTGAATAGACAAGTACAAGAATTTATTGAGAAAGGATTGATTAGAGAAATTTTGATTCCTTGTGCAACACCTATCATGTTAGCACCTAAGAAAAATAGAGAATGGAGAATGTGCACTAGTTGTAGAGCTATAAACAAGATAACATTGAAGTACAAATTTCCTTTTCCTAGGATGGATAACATAATGGATATTTTAGTGTAGAAAATTATTTTACAAAGATTGATTTGAAAATTGGAAATCATTAGATTATGATGCTTTTAAGACTAATGAGGGATTGTATGAGTGGTTGATTATGCCTTTTGGTTTAACTAATGCACCCAACACTTTTATGATGTTGAAGAATGAATTTTTTAAAATATTCTTGGGTAAGTTTGTTATTTTATACCTTGATGACATTTTGATATTCAATGAGAGAAAATAAGAGCACCTTGAACATATCAAACAAGTCTTGCAGAGATTGAAGGAATAAAAGTTGTTGATTAACCTAAAGAAATATTTGTTTCTAAAAGAGGAGATTATGTACCTTGGTTTTTTAACTTCAGCTAATGGTTTGGAAATGGATCTTGAAAAGGTTAGAGTAATTATTGATTGGCCTACACTAGATAATGTTGGAGAGGTAAGATCATTTCATGGATTAACTAGTTCTTATATGAAGTTTATCATAAATTTTAGTTCTATTTGTAATTCTATGAATGAGACTGTGAGAGGAGATAAAAGGGATTATAAATAGAGACATGGAGTACAAAGGAGTTTTGAAACATTAAAACAAAAGATCACAGAATTCCCTACACTTTGCTTGCCTTTTTTTAGTAAAGTTTCTCAAGTTAAATGTAATTCTAGTAGAAGTGCAATTGGAGCTACTTTGAGTCAAGACGGAAGACCTATATATTTCTTTAGTGATAAATTAAATGATGCTAATAGAAAATATTTATTTTATGATCAATAATTATATGCTATTGTTCAAGCTTTGAAGAAGTGGAGGCACTATTTGATGCCTAAGGATTTTGTATTGTACACTGACCATAAAGCTTTGTAGTATTTGGGAAGTTAGAATAAGTTGAATTAGAGACATATGAAGTGGGTTGAGTTCTTACATAATTTTTCATTTTTATTAAAGTATAAAAGTGGTTAGTTAAACAAAGTTTTTGATGCATTAAGCCGAAGAAGAAATTTGCTAATAGAGATAAGAGTTGAGGTACTTGTTTTTGATGATTTGACGTGTTTGTATGAGACTAATTTGGATTTTTTGGAGCCTTGGAAAGTTTGTAAGGAACATATGGTGAGTGATAAGTAGACTAATTATTTCATTCAAGAGGATATGGTGTTCAAAGGAATTTAGTTATGCATACCTAAAGGATCTATGAGAGAGAACATAATGAAGGAGAAGCATAGTGGTGGACTTTCTAGACACTTTGGTATTGATAAGACTATGAAATTGATTTCAAAAAGATGCTTTTGGCCATAGACTTATAGAGATGTATAGAGAATGTTTATAGGTTGCAAAATTCATCAAGTAGAAAAAGGAACTATTCAGAATGTGGGATTGCATTCACCTTTACTTGTACCTAATAGACATTAGGAAGATGTGAGTGGATTTTGTTCTTGGATTGCCTAGAACTCGAAGAGGTAATAATTCTATTTTGATAGTGGTTGAATTTTTTTTTGAGATGGTTCATTTCATACCTTGTAAGAAGACCTCTGATGCATTGCATGTAGCTAAGTTATTTTTCAAGGAAGTGGTAAGATTGCAAGCTTTCCCTAAGACTATTATTTCAGATAGAGATACTAATACTATCTACTTTGGAGAAAACTTTTTCTATTAGAGATAGTGGATCGACTATTTATAGAAGCAAAAAATAAAAAAAGATAACTAGATTCCAAAATTATATCTAGTAACTAGAAGAAAAATGATCAGTATAGCCTTTACACATAGAGTAGTACTGCAAATAGTTTATAACAGATCTAGCTTTAAAATGTCCATATAGTGACCTAAACAAGATCAACTATAGAAAATAGATCATTGTTTTGATGTTATGATGCTATGGGATGCTTATGATCATAAGATTGTAAGGTGATAAATGATAGGGAAAAGTGATAGTACACTATCAGACAGGTGATAGGTGTCTAGTTCTGATTGACCAATTGTGAAACATACGCCAGGTGGATGCTTAGTTGGATTGGTGGGGCTAGAATTTTATTCTACATAAGTTGTTATACAACATAATTATGATCTCTGATTTTACAATAAATAGTTTATCATAAGATCTTAGGCTAACAGATAAAATGCTCCAATGCTACGAATAAGGTGATGTCATAGGATTGTAAGGTAAGGCAATTTGAAATAAGATACTACACTGTTTAGTGTGAACCTCTTGTCAAGAGATCATAAGGGATTCAATAATCAATGGTGATGCCATTGTAACTAATGTGTCATAAGATCATAGGGGGTTTTCCCATGGTTTCCAATTGTTCAATAAGGGTTTTTTCAAGGGTTTTGTAACATCATGGAACTTTTTTATTCATCCATAAGATAATATGAGGAGTTATTTCATTTATTGGTGATCATAAGATCGTAGACCATAATTCAACATAAAATGTGCTAGTCAGTTTTATGAGTTGGAAACAACAATAAACTTCTTGACCAATGAGATTTGAATATGGTACAAAAAGTGCATTGTTGGATAGTTGTTGGTGTTTTAAATGGTACTAAAACTACTAAGAGACAAAAGCTTAATACCAGAATGATAGTACATACACAATCTAAAGACTAGCCTATTCTTATCAAAAATTGCATATGTAAGGTATTTGGACCCAACTTCAACAAAACCACAAATGGTTTTCTACTCTTTTGGCTCTGCAAAACCAGGGTGGGTATACCCAGGGATGGTTCAAATATGAAATGACTATACGAGGATTATTCTTAGTTTCATTCTGATTCTCATTTCAAAATCCTCAAATATATATATAATTCTTACTAATCTTGCCAAACACATCCCATAAACAGATATGGCCAAGAAGTCTTCTATAGATCTGCAGACATTTTCAACAACAATGGCTAATTGAAGCTAAAAAGATTTCATGCAGACAAGTGCTGGCCAACTTTGAAGATCTACAGGAAATAAAAGTAAAAGTTGAGTTGATGATGTATTTGAATAACAATTTGTAAGATACTTCTCTTTCAGCTGAAATAACTTGATCAGTGCCTAATCCATTGGGGTTTCAGAGTCTATAGCAAAATATAAGATCTAATCTGTTGCCTTACAACAAATTGTATCAGCAATTATTATCAGAATTTATCATTCAAAATCCTTTTCAATACTTAAGGAAACTTATCACATTCATCAAAGCCTTTACTTAATCCATTGAATTAACAGTAATGATAGATGGATATACAACCTAACTAGATTGCATTCAATTGCATAGGGTTTTACTCATACAACATCAAGGTATCCAAGTATTGAGTAGGAGACAAAATTCAGAAAGAACTGATATGGGGATAGTTCATAATTTGTATTCATTTCCTTTGAAAATGGTACATCTTTTACAATAAACTCAGAAAAGCCTTCAGAAATAAACACAGTTCATTCTATCTTCATGTACTTTCAAAAAAATTTATAGAGAAACACATTACAAACTTGCCTTCAAAATTTGGACCAAAAACTAGACTAAGCACAATACTTAGAAGAAAAGAATTCAGACCCTTCTTTAGCCTTGGGATCTCACTTAAATAGTGTGAGATGCAACAAGCTTAGGGCTAAAGAGAGTGACATGTGTCCTTTTACAAAAATTTGGTAAATTACCCCTTTTCAAAAGAGAGCCGAACAAACAAAACCAAAACAAATAAAACGGAAGGCAAATGACAGTTGGAGCATAAAATCTTCAATTTTGTCCTTTTCTCTAACTGCTCCCAGTTGGTAGCGCTTTGATTTCTGCAATTGCTTCCCAGAAAAATATTTCTCTTTTAGTGGGCCAATCACATTCTTTAACTGTTGTTAATTCATCCACTTTTTTCTGCCACCTGGCATCAGTAATCACCCTTCCTTCTATGATAAACCTATTCACTTCAGTTTCAATTTTGAAAAGGGTATCAATTAGTTCATTGAAAAGACATCCATCAATACCATCTTGGACCTGACAGACACCACTTGTGGCAAGTCTATAATGTGATCAAAAGAATTAGACCACTCATCAAAATCTTTTAACTTATCATTAGAATCGATAACAGAAGGAACCAAAGAATAGAAACCATTTGTTAACATTTTTAATTTACTTTGGATTATTGCCAACTTCCCTGTGAAGATTTGCAATAATTCTTTCACTTTGTCCATACCTTCCTTTACAGTAATAACTTTATCTGGGAGGTCTGGCTTCTTGGCTAACAAGGGTATCAACCTGTCAAAAAATTGCATATAGGGTCCCCACTGTTGAAAAATAGGCTCAAGCCACCTAACTGCACCCATGCATACCTGTTCCACAAATTGTAGACTGACGAATGTATTATAAGTATCCTGAGATATTCTTTTCATAATGTTGATTCTATGATTTAATACATTCATCAAAACAGTTTTCTTGGTATTATTGTCAACTTGGGAAACTTCTATTTCCACACTAATCACAGGCATTGACACTGTTGTTTCCATGAGCATTTCTTCTGTTTGGGCCTCTGCTTCTACTTTGTGCCTTCTTTCTTCTTCTTGTCTTGGTGCATGCTCTGCCTCTGCTACTATTTTGAGCTGTTCTTTGAGGGATTTTATTTCTGTTTCCAGAATTTTAATTTTTTTCTCCAACTCCTCTATTCTTTGTTTCTGTATATGGCTCATTTTGAGCTCTTCTTCGTATGTTCTCCTGATATCAAGGCATTCATTAAACATTGCAGCTAACTTATCCTCAATTTCATCAACCTTTTCCTCATTCATTAGAGAAAAATGTTTTACCAAACTGGAGATTTCCTTCCTAGTAGTGTTCTCCAATGTCCACACAATCATATTGCCCTGAGTAGTTTCTTCTATATCCATCATCTTAGGCTTCTTGGTGTCAGGGGCCACACTCCATACTGCTAGGGTTTTAGTGTCCACATTAAAACCTGACCCTCTTTTAAAACCTTCACTGCTAGTGGCTTCATAACTGATGGCCTTATCTTGTCTTCTCATTTGGTCCAACACAAAAGCTTTCTCAATATCCCAATGTGGTATTAGAATCATAACACTCCTATGTACTAATTCCCTAGCTTCTGCGGCAGTCATTGTTTCACTTTCAGGGTCATAAGCCAATAGTTTTTCAACTAACTCTTTATTTTTTTCTGGATCTTCTCCTGGCATGAGACTCAATGTGAGTTCATTTTGTTTGATTTTATAGAGAAAACTTTTAAATTCTGATGATTTAATAAAATTATTATCTTCCATGAATTTCTCAGATTGAATGAGCCTGTCATCCAATCTTGACGCTACAATTTGCATGTCAGTAGAAGCTTTTCTTGCTTCAATGGCCCTTTGATGAAAATAATTTTGCCTAATATCAGAAAAATACTCACTACTTCCAGACATAACATGTATAGCTCTGCTTACCACCTTTTCAGGGATGTGCATTGTCTTTTGTCTTTTATTTCCTTGTGGTATCCAGGCTAAAGTTGATGGTTGCTCTTCTTCCAAATCAATTTCCAATTGTGTATCTGGTTCAGGGGATTCTCTATTTACAATGGCTTTTTCTCCCTTTGGCTCATGAGGCATTTGTAACATAATATGATCAAAATCTTCAATCATTTTCCTCAAATTATTAGGATATGGGATTTCTATATAAAAACCCTTAAAATCAGGGTTGGTCCTCTTCAGAGCATTCTCTACTTTCCTTATTTCTTCATACTTCCTCAGTAACTCATCTACCTCCCCTATTGCTACTATATTGGCAATTAGGTCCTCTAAAGGGATAGGCTTACTTGGAGGCAGAATAAAACCCCTAATGATCTTAACCTCATTTGCAATGTAACCGTCAGGATCATATACCCTATAGGGCCCAGTAGCAAATTTATACTGACTTAAAAAGTCACTCAATTCCTCAAAAGCATTCTTGCCTATTTCAAAATCTCCTACCTTAAAAGTTCTATACACAAAAGTAGGCTTATGCAGCGAGGGAGGGATCATTTCTTTATTCATCAACAAGAATTGCCAAAAGAATTCAATAATGGCCAATCTAGGGGGTAGATATTTAGGCAATAGATGAGGAGGCTGTGGGCATGCAAAAACTCTAATTAAAGTACATTCTTTAAACAAAAATATGCTTCCCCAGTTATGATCTAATTTTGTTTTTTCATCTAAGAAAAGGGGCCTAAGCAGAGTCTTCAAAACATTGGGTGCCCTAAAGAAAGTATGATCTAGCTGCCTCATAATAACTGAACTGAACAAATTGAAAAAAACTAGAGCATTTGAATAGAAAAAATCTTTGTGCCAGATATGAGTCCAGAGTTGCACAAGTAACTCACCAAATTCATCAGAAGTTTGATCAATGAAATCTCCACTGATGTACCCAATGTTGCTATACAGGATAAGGTGCATCAATAATGAGTAATGGTGGAACTTGAAGTCTTTCAGTTCTCCTTTCTTAGCATCACAGATCTACATGTGTATACTGTCAATGATAAAGGCCACATAATCATACTCCTTATGATGAAAAGGATCCTGTATGTCGCATGCCATTAGAAAAAGAGAACCATATACACAATCCTCTGCGCCATCACTTCCCAATACTTTGTGCAACCCATAAACTGTGTTTTTGAAATAATTTTTGAATCTACTCAGAGGTAAAAAATCTCCCACCTTTCTTGCAATTAACCATGCCTTCTTAACTCTGTAAGGAATGTGCGGCAGCATGACATTGTTTACAAAATAGGTTTTATTCCTAGCGAACTTTCCTTTTAAGTTTGCTATGTCAATAGGTACATCCATTTGTCCCATTAATCCAAAAGCTTCAATAAAAGAAGTTCTGTCCAATGTACATAACACACTCCCATTATGCCTGTGAAAAGTCCTAGTTACTGGATTGTATGATTTTATTAGGGCCTTCAATAGGTGTACATCAACAAACACTTCTGGAAAGATTAGTTTTGCCATATTTCTATTCCAAGGGTTACATACTGGCACATTCTCTATTATGTTCTGATAAAAGTACATGAAAAGATCATAGCCGATAATTCTAGGGCATTTAGCATCTCGAAAAAAAGCATAAGGGTCTTTGAATATATGATCATTTGCAAAAATTGCATTTGACGATCCTGGAAGAAGTTTTAACCAGTCTTCTGCATGCTTGTTCGATTTTCTGACCCTTGTCTTCTTTTTCATTTTGACAGCAGTTTTCTTCCTTTTTCCTTCTGGTGTGACTTCTACCACATCATCACCCTCGTCTTCAACTTCGAATTCTTCTGCATGAACTTCTTCAACTTCTTGGTCGGCCATTTTTTACTTTGAATTCTTCTGCAACTTCATAGGATACACAAAGCTCTGTAGCTTTTAAAACTTCAGAACAGCCCAGGAACAAGCTTCTTGAGGCTGGTAATTCAGATAGATCCTTGATGTTTTAATTATATATCTGCCAACCTTTTTTAATAAATTTAGCATGCATGATCTTTAAAACTTATGATCGCAAGGTCGTCATCAAGGTATATCAGCCGCAAAATTTGATTCTGATTGTACTTTTCAAAACCTTACTTTGCTTGGTTACAATAGTTTTGTCCTTTTTGCTTATCTGTTGTGATACATCAAAAGTTCTTTCTTATATGACTACCTTTCGTTCATACGCTGAGTCAAAGCTTCAATATTCATGAGGCCGGAAAAGCTCTTGATGGATCTCTATGCTCACTTGGAGAAAACTTCAAAATGCCCTAGTCGTAGGAATGTAATGATGCTCTTACAATGTTTTACAAATCCCTTTTACATTCCTACGAAACCTTTTACCCCGTAGGATCTCAAGCCCTGTTACTATGTATCTCTGCCTCTATGATTTAATATTCCTCATGTGAGCGTAAAACCCTCATTCAAGCCATTCTGGTTGCCTTTACGCTCCTACGTGCACGTATCTGCGGAGACCTTGGAAATTCCTTCTACGTTGTTCTGCTTACTTCATTTCTCGGAGCAGCGTAAGGCTTCAAAATTTATCTCCCGCTCTTACGACTCAGCTTTATTTGTATCACTAGAGAGCCTTCTCAACTACTATTGTGGTCTTACATCTTCCTTTTGTCGTATGAGCGTAAACCCCTTTTTACTGATTTTCCTTCTCGCCTCTTTACGCTTACACGCTGAGACTAGATCCGTAACCAGGGAGGAGAGAAAAAATAGCTCTTCGTTCATACGCTTAACCTACAAGCGTAAAGGCATAATATCAAAGGCTTAAGTCATATGCCATGAGGGATGGGCCCATCTGACACAAATGTCATGTCTCCATCTGATTTGCTGCAACTGGGCCGTTCTATTACTTCAACAGGTCCCACATGATTCTTTCACCGCTGAGAACAAAGCTTTACGGTTGTCTGCAAACCTAAGAATCATAAACACGTCAACATCATGAAACCTTGCTTCCATGCTTACGCAAAACCTTTACTCGTAACACTGTGATACCCTCACGTGCCCTTTAGATCATGCTTTACGCCTTTACGCTACCCCTTGAGGTGCATACGCGTAGGTCACATTGTAGGCTTCCCCGCTCCTTCGCTCAGGGTATTTACTCGTAAGCCCGTAATGAGAGCTTTTCCAGGCGCGATAATCCTTTACGCCTCTTCACTGTATCAAAAGCGTAGCCATGGAAAACAAAAACAAAAGGCATTCCATTGTTACGTGAATCCTCACACCGTAAGAATGTAAAAGATGAACTTAAAACAATTTACAACTCCTTCTGAGAAATTCAAAAGGGATGCCATCAATTTCGGACCTAGGACAAAATCATGGGTGTTTTTAGGAGATCAACCTAGAAAAAACAATGGACTCTGATAACATATGAGACAGAGCAAGACTTAGGGCAACCTAAGAATTCAAATGATTTCTCACCATGATTTTTAAAAAACTTTAGGTTTGAAAAATTAGACCAACAGTGGCTCTGTCTGGGGATGATAGACTACACCTGTCTATGCAAGAAAACCAAAATCTATGGGAGAGCAGACCACACACACTTGGCAAGATGACAACTTCTTCAGAGAGCACAAAACAACACACAAAAAACAAGGAACCAGACTGCACAAGGATATTTACAAGGATTTACAAAAAACAAAACTACAAGAAACCCTAAAAAAATTGTTCATGGAAGAAAATAAGTATTTTTTAAGAAAAATACCTCTTCAAGAACTGTCCATGAACTGGCAATTCAAGAATATTGTCAGATATATCTTTGATTATATAAGAATCTTCACCCCAAGTATTCTCAATGAGATATGGGCCTAACCAAATAGGATCAAATTTGCCATGTTTTCCTTTATCTTCAATTCTGGCATTCCACATCAAGACTAGGTCTCCATTTTCAAATTTTCCGCTTATAGTTCTTTTATCATAGAGTGTCTTGACTTGCAATTATAGCTTTTGGTTCCTCAAAGATGCTTCTCTTCTAGTTTCGGTCAATCCTACCAATTCATCCATTCTTTCTTGCATTTCATCTGTAGTATCTTCATCATATAACTGGATGTAATTGTATAGTCCCATCAAGTTGTTCTGAGGCATTCTGGCTTGAATTCCATACACTAAATCAAATGGAGCTACACCAATTGCTTTCTTTATAGTTACTCTGTTAGCCCATATTGCCAACTGTAACTTGGAATCCCATGCCTTTTTATTATCATCCAAGGTTCTCTTAATGACTTTCAACAGGCTCTTATTTGTGGACTCAGCTTGTCCATTCCCTTGTGGATGATATGGAGCAGATGATGATCTTGTCATTCCATATTTTTCACAAAATTTGATGAACTCTTCAGATCTGAAACACATAGCATTATCTGTGACAATTCTCTATGGACATCCAAACCTAGAAATAATATTATTCAACAGGAAATTATTTACCACTTTACTTGTCATATTTCTTGTGGGGATAGCCTCCACCCACTTTGTAAAGTAGTCAGTAGCAACCAGAATCCAAGAATAGCCAGTGCTAGACTTGGGGAAAATCTCTCCTATGAAGTCCAGACCCCATTGTTGAAAAGGTGCTTGAGTCTCAACTGGTCTCAATGTAGTATTTCCTGAGAATTTAAGCTTTCCAGCAAACCTCTGACAAGGATCACATTTTCTAACCATAACTTGAGCATCCTTGAATAGAGAAGGCCACCAGAATCCAACCCTCATTATCTTATGTGTAGTAGTTTTGGGCATGTAATGTCCTCCACATACTCCAGCATGCAGTTCTTTCAAAACCTCTTTTTCCTTTTCTCTATCCACACATTTCAATAGGATTCCCTCAAAATTTCTCCACCATAAGTTATTTTGGATAATTATGTACCTGATGGCTTGCAATTTAGCATTCCTTTTTTCATTGTTAGGAAGATGGGGAGGAGGTTCCATATGTTGCAAATAATATATGACATTGGTGTACCAATCACATTGGTCCATGTCACATAAGTCAATTCTGAGATCATCATTTACCAGATTTATCTGATTTGCCTCTAGATTAGTTTGAGCCATGAGTTTGGCCAAACCTTGACCTCTTACTAACTTTGTTATTTGTATATCAATGTTAAATTCCTGGATTCTATTGATCCACCTACACCTCCTGCCTGACACTTCCTGCTGAGAGAATATATCCTTGACTGCAGCACTGGGTACAAAAGCGACAACAATAGCACCTACCAAATAACTTCTGAAAGCTTTTACAGCCTTTACCAAAGCATATGTTTGCTTTTCATTTATTTCATACTTCAGTTCAGTAGGCTGTAGGGACTTGCTGAAAAAGGCAATAGGCTGCTCATATCCTTCTTGATTTTTTTGTAATAAGACTGCAGCTACAGTATGGAATGATGCAAAAGAGAAAATATGCATGGGCTTTGCATAATCTAGGGTCCTCAATACTGGAGCATTCTTTATTGTAGTTTTTATATCTTGGAATGCTTGTGAGGGTTCACCATTCCAATCTATAACAGCTCCTTTCTTAAGCATCTTTGAGATGGGTCTACTGATTTCAGCAAAATTTGTAATGAATCTCCTCAGAAAATTGACTTGGCCAAAAAAGGACTGAATTCCTTTCACATTTTTTGGTTTGGGCACTTTTTCAATAGCTACTACCCTCTCAGGATCTATTTTTACCCCATCCTTAGACACTATGTGTCCTAATAACTTTCCTTCTGTGACCCCGAATGTGCATTTCTTTGGGTTTAAAGATACCCCATATTCCAGGGCTTTTATAAAGATTTTTTCCAAGTGTTTGCAGTGATCTTCAGCCTTGTTAGAATATGTTGTAAGATCATCCTGGTACACAACCATAAATTTGTCAATATACTCATGAAATGCTACATCCATGGCTCTTTGGAAAGTAGCTCCTGCATTAATCAAGCCAAAAGGCATCCTCACATACACATATGTTCCCCAAGGGGTTGTGAAGGCTATCTTGAACTGTTCACTCTCTTTTACTAGAACTTGATTATATCCAGAAAAGCCATCCATCATTGACATCAATTCAGAGCCAGTCACTTATTGTAACATGGCTTCCATATTGGGTAAGCCATAATTGTCTTTCAGAGATGCAATGTTTAAATTTCTAAAATCAACACAAAGCCTAATATCTCCATTCTTATTCCTAACAGGAACCAGGTTTGAAACCTAGGTGGAATGCCTGATTGGTTTGATTATTCCACCATCTCTCAGTTTTGTCAGTTCTTCTTGCATTTTTGGGGCAAGGGTAGGATTGATTGGTCTCTGTTTTTGCCTAAACGGTCTTACATTTTCCTTCAATGGTATGAAATGCTAGAAAAGATCCTCCCTGTAAGCCTTAAGGTCATCATATGACCAAGAAAAAACATGCCTGTATTTTCTAAGTAGGTCAATCAATGTTTTCCTGATTTCAACAGGCAAATGTTGACCAATATAAACCTTTTTAGGAACTTCATCAGTACCCAAGTTTATTTCTTCTAACTCCTAGGGTTTGGGGTCATTTACTCTGGATTTTACTTTGTCTTGATTATCACAAATATTTTCCAAGACTACTAACCCCTTTGGCATCTTATTTGTTTTTAATTGCATTATTTCTTGACCAAAAATGGTTTCCTTCCCATTTATGGTTTCAATCAGTCCACTACAATCCATCTCCTGACTGTGATACTTGTCTTCATTTATCAAAAAATTTGTAATATCTTTATCATCTTCAAAAACCTGCCAATTTTCAATGTTGTCAGGTATGGAAGGCTTGTTTTGCACCTCAATCTGGGAGATTCCTGCAAAGGATATTTCTTTTGGCTTGATGGCTACATTTGCCAGCAGATCAGCCATCTTATTTTGTTTTCTATCTCTCCATGTGATCCCAAATGCATCAAAGAATTCTATCTGATCCCAGACTGCATTTCTATATTGTTTCAGTCTCCTATTTTTTGATGAATAGGTTCCTTTGATCTAAGAAATCATTGGTTCAGAATCCCCTATGACATATAATTTCTTAATCTTATGATGTATAGAAACTTTGAGCCCTAGCAGCAATGCTTCATACTCTGCAATATTATTAGTGCAGGCAAATTTCAAGGTGAATGAATATCTAAAAGTATTATTTTCAGGTGACACAAAGACTACACCTGCCCCTGCACCCTCTTTAGAACTAGCCCCATCAAAGAACATTGTCCATAATTTTGGTGAATTCATGCAACATTCAACCTCATTTTCGATGATAGCAGGTAAATTTTCAACTTCTTGAATAATTAATTCAGCCATGAAAGCATTAATCCCAGTATCTAGGAAACAAGTAGTATCTTTGTCAATTTCTTCACCTAAGATGTGGTTAACCCTTGGTTCCCTATTTACCCTGACAGCTTTGTCCCCTATATGAAAAGTGGCATAAGTTAGATCACATTGTAGGCTTCCTCCCATGGCAGCACTCCATTTTCTAGAGAGTAACATTCCGTAATGTGGAGGTATATCTACCACAAGGACAGACATGGTTAATTCTACTTTAGGATACGTAGCCAATCTAAATGGAAGAGCATTTATAGTAGCTATGACTGGGACTTCTCTAGCATCCATCCCTCTGCATCTGCCTTGCTTGGTATCTACCTTCAATCCTAAGGCTTCCATTACCTTGAAAGGCATTATAGTGTTGGAAGCTCCTGAGTCTATCATGCAATTTTGTAGGGTCTTCCCTTTTATGATTAGACTGAGGAAAAATGGATCAATATCTTCTATGAATGCCACTGAGGAATCATCTAGGAACATTTGAGGGATCTGAGATATGATACCACTATCCTCTATTACTAATGGGGTCTGTTGGGGCATAGTTTGGTCAACAATAATATTATTGTTTGCTATTCCACCCAACCATGACAAAGCCTTATTCTTATGTTCTTCAATTCTAAAAAGTTTAGACAGGGGCACTTTTACAGTAATTTGAGATAACATGGATATCATATCAATAGGTTCAACCACAGTAGGTTTTACAATAGTACCTGGAGTTGGAGTCTTTTGAGCAGTAGGCACCACATTTTGCTTTACAACATCCGGTTCTGATTTCTTCGGTTGAACAACTAGTTTTGTTGCTTCATTTACCTGAAATTGAACCTTCTTCTTTGGTTCCCATTTCTTACCCTTGTTCTCCTTAATTTTAGGTACATCTTCATGGACTTTCTTGTCTTGATCATTTATCTTATGAGTGATGTCCTTGATGAAGACACTAAATGGCTTTCTTGCATCATTTCTTATTGCTCTATTTCTCAAATTATAATTGCTATGAACTTGTGAAATCATTTCAGCTATAATTCTGTCAATTTCCTCCTTGGAGGGAATTCTTAGACTTGTGAGACCCACATCAGAAAATGTACTGCATACCTTATCTGCATCATACCCTTCATCATCTGAGAGTACTTGCTAATGATGTAGCTGGTAAGCAATTCTTTGGCTAGTGACATCATTTTCAGGCTCTTCTAAATCAGAATCTATCAAATCATCATACATGCTTACCATATTGCAGCTTATATCGTCATGGCTTTTATCTTCAGTTTCTTCTTCAGTTTGCACTCCTTGGGCTTGGGCAAATGACTGAGCAACAGCACAATAATCAGCAGAATGAGGTGATTGGCAAATAATGCACCATGGTACATCATCATTCATATTTACAATGTTCCTTTGCAAAGGGTCTGGAGTGCCCTTGTCCTTCACATTTTGGGTCTGGTTAGGAACTGGTTTACCATCTTTCCACTGACTGGTATAAGGGTAATTCTGCATCCTAGGCTGTCTATTGAAGTTGTTGTTATTTACAGGGGTTCTTTCAGCAATATTTGGCTTATTGAAACTAGTGGGATTCATCTTCTTGAGCATTTCTAAAACCTGGCCTATAGTAGGTTCTTTGGGCTTTTTTCCTATAGGAGTTTTGTCACCCTCCCTTTTATTATTGTTTCTAGCATTAAAAAGCTTAGGATCATCCCTTCTACCTAGTTTGCCAGATGCCTTTCTATTATTCTCTATATTTACAGCAACTCTATAGGCATCTCTCAAAGTCTTAGGATCTTTATCCCTCAATTGATAAGCCATTTTGCTATCAAAAGCATTGAAATAAGTTGTAAGATAGACATCTTCATTTAACCTCATGAATTGAAAAAGTTTGTACATACCCTTTTGGAATCTCACATTGAAATCAAATGTGGACTCATTTGGATTCTTCTTGATATTGTTGAACTCGTTCAACATGAATCCTGCATTGGTATTGTCTCCATACTGCTCTTTAAACAAATTTTCCATATCACTCCATGAGGTAATACTGTCATCAGGCAACCTCCTGAACCAATCCCTTGCATCCTTTGTTAATGAATGCACAAACAATTTCATTACCATGTCTTCATGTTCAACTTCATAATCATTCAACATGTCAATGAAAGTCCTCAAATGTTCTTCACCAGTAACAACATTATTTCCAAAAAACTTAACCACTTTATCCCTTAAATCAAAAGATATGGGATGGGGGGCACCAGGAATACCAGCAAATGATATCTGTCTGTACTTTTCCAGGTATATAGGTTTCTTCTGGAAACTAGGAACATTTGAGGTGCTAGCTATATTAGCTTGACTTAGGGGAGCAGCTTGGGACTGTTGTGGTGGGACAAATGGGACTTGGGTGCCAACATTTGAGGATGGGGTAGGGGCAGATTGGGGTATTCCATGAGTTGAAATTGTGGGAGCACTAACTGGTATAGTATTTATAGGTGGGATAGACAGATTGGGCCATGAAGCTAATGCAGAATTAGACTTTATGAATTGGATTTTCCTTCTAGTTTCTGCAGCCTGAGCTTCATTCTCAACCTTCTCAAGCTCTTTTGCAAGATCTTCCCTCTCTTTTCGAGCCTTCTCAAGATCTAGATCTAACTTCATCATGGAGGGCTGTATAGGTTTGCTTGGTATAGCTTGAGGCTCATTTATTTGGATTCCTATAGCCTTGCCTTTCCCTTTATCTAGAGCTTTTGCAGTGGGATCTACAGGATCAACTTGAATAGGTTTATAGGCTTGAACTTGAGCAATAACTGGTTCTTGCCTTCGATTTAGATGTTTCTCCTACTCTTGCACTTTAGCTCTTAGATTATCAATATCTCCAAAAACATCCTTATGGAGAGTCGTGGTGTTCTCATCTAATTTTTTATTTTGCTCTTTCAAAGTAGCCATCCTTCTTAACAGAGTATCTCTTTCTATTATGGCATCTAAGGTGGCCTGCTCCTTCTCCTTTTCAAGACGGAAGTGTTTAGCTTCTTCCTCAGCAATCCATTTTTTCAAAAATTCTATCTCAGAGTGCACTTCTTTAGGATCTGCAGAAGTTGCCTCAGAATCAGCAGGGTCATCCAGATCTATTAGGTTTGGTTCTACATATGGGGCTGCCCTGGGATTAAAAGGATTATCAGATGAACTCCTAAATCCTAGCCTATAATTTACATTAGCTACAGGATCTGGTCTTAATGAAGCAATTTCCATAGTAGATACGTCCTTGTCTTGAAAAACTCTCTCATCTGGTAATGGGGTACTGAAGATGCCTCCTAATAGTCTTGTAGTTTCGGATTCAGAGCTAAGCGAAGAAGATTCTCTTCCTGTTACTGGCTGATAGCGGGAATTGACGGATGCATTACCTCTGGGTTTCCAAGTGGGATTTGGATCTATCTTTTTCTTATTTTGGTTCTTTCTACCACCTTGGGGTAAATCAGTATACATTGATACATCTAGATTGGCTCTCATGTAAGCTCTCGTATTTTTCCTTTTTTCAGCCATATTTACCTTTTTTTTTTTTTTTTACAATAAGCACTAGCTTCAAAACCTTGACTGAGTCGCCACCCTATTTCGGGAAAATATATAATAAGACTTTTAGCTGATCAAAAGAAATTGACACACAAGTAGGAACAAAAATATACAGCACAGATAGACCAATCATTGATGTCGTAAGACTGCAACTCTTGCTTGTTTAGATAAGACACTTGGATAGGCTGGATACGTCAGTGTGTAGCAATGGTACTTGGGCTC
Organism: Cupressus sempervirens; assembly: GCA_028749045.1. Lineage (NCBI taxonomy): Eukaryota > Viridiplantae > Streptophyta > Pinopsida > Cupressales > Cupressaceae > Cupressus > Cupressus sempervirens. Next base: position 954,089,123 of record CM053792.1, on the reverse strand, counting down.
AATATTCTTTAAATTCTCAAAGTTTGACACTAAAATATTCCCTTATAACCATGGGAAAGACATAGATCACATGACACACATGTACACAGCAGGACCAAAGAAACTACAGTACTTTTCACAGAGGTGTTGGACAAATCCCCAGCAGAGTCACCATTTTGTTGGTGTTTTAAATGGTACTAAAACTACTAAGAGACAAAAGCTTAATACCAGAATGACAGTACATACATAATCTAAAGACTAGCCTATTCTTATCAACAATTGCATATGTAAGGTATTTGGACCCAACTTCAACAAAACCACAAATGGTTTTCTACTCTTTTGGCTCTGCAAAACCAGGGTGGGTATACCCAGGGATGGTTCAAATATGAAATGACTATACGAGGATTATTCTTAGTTTCATTCTGATTCTCATTTCAAAATCCTCAAATATATATAATTCTTACTAATCTTGCCAAACACATCCCATAAACAGATATGGCCAAGAAGTCTTCTATAGATCTGCAGACATTTTCAACAACAATGGCTAATTGAAGCTAAAAAGATTTCATGCAGACAAGTGCTGGCCAACTTTGAAGATCTACAGGAAATAAAAGTAAAATTTGAGTTGATGATGTATTTGAATAACAATTTGTAAGATACTTCTCTTTCAGCTGAAATAACTTGATCAGTGCCTAATCCATCAGGGTTTCAGAGTCTATAGCAAAATATAAGATCTAATCTGTTGCCTTACAAAAAATTGTATCAGCAATTCTTATCAAAATTTATCATTCAAAATCCTTTTCAATACTTAAGGAAACTTATCACATTCATCAAATATTTTACTTAATCCATTGAATTAACAGCAATGATAGATGGATATACAACCTAACTAGATTGCATTCAATTGCACAGGGTTTTACTCATACAACATCAAGGTATCCAAGTATTGAGTAGGAGACAAAATTCAGAAAGAACTGATATGGGGACAGTTCATAATTTGTATTCATTTCCTTTGAAAATGGTACATCTTTTACAATAAACTCAGAAAAGCCTTCAGAAATAAACACAGTTCATTCTATCTTCATGTACTTTCAGAAAATTTTACAGAGAAACACATTACAAACTTGCCTTCAAAATTTGGACCACAAACTAGAGTAAGCACAATACTTAGAAGAAAAGAATTTGGACCCTTCTTTAGCCTTGGGATCTCACTTAAATAGTGTGAGATGCAACAAGCTTAGGGCTAAAGAGAGTGACATGTGTCCTTTTACAAAAATTTGGTAAATTACCCCTTTTCAAAAGAGAGTCGAACAAACAAAACCAAAACAAATAAAACGGAAGGCAAATGACAGCTGGAGCATAAAATCTTCAATTTTGTCCTTTTCTCTAACTGCTCCCAGTTGGTAGCGCTTTGATTTCTGCAATTGCTTCCCAGACAAATATTTCTCTTTTAGTGGGCCAATCACATTCTTTAACTGTTGTTAATTCATCCACTGTTTTCTGCCACCTGGCATCAGTAATCACCCTTCCTTCTATGATAAACCTATTCACTTCAGTTTCAATTTTGAAAAGGGTATCAATTAGTTCATTGAAAAGACATCCATCAATACCATCTTGGAGGACGGACACCACTTGTGGCAAGTCTATAATGTGATCAAAAGAATTAGACCACTCATCAAAATCTTTTAGCTTATCATTAGAATCGATAACAGAAGGAACCAAAGAATAGAAATCATTTGTTAGCATTTTTAATTTACTTTGGATTATTGCCAACTTCCCTGTGAAGATTTGCAATAATTCTTTCACTTTGTCCATACCTTCCTTTATAGTAATAACTTTATCTGGGAGGTCTGGCTTCTTGGCTAACAAGGGTATCAACCTATCAAAAAATTCCATACAGGGTCCCCATTGTTGAAAAATAGACTCAAGCCACCTAACTGCACCCATGCATACCTGTTCCACAGATTGTAGATTGACGAATGTATTATAAGTATCCTGAGATATTCTTTTCAGAATGTTGATTCTATGATTTAATACATTCATCAAAACAGTTTTCTTGGTATTATTGTCAACTTGGGAAACTTCTATTTCCACACTAATCACAGGCATTGACACTGTTGTTTCCATGAGCATTTCTTCTGTTTGGGCCTCTGCTTCTACTTTGTGCCTTCTTTCTTCCTCTTGTCTTGGTGCATGCTCTGCCTCTGCTGCTATTTTGAGCTGTTCTTTGAGGGATTTTATTTCTGTTTCCAGAATTTTAATTTTTTTCTCCAACTCCTCTATTCTTTGTTTCTGTATATGGCTCATTTTGAGCTCTTCTTCGTATGTTCTCCTGATATCAAGGCATTCATTAAACATTGCAGCTAACTTATCCTCAATTTCATCAACCTTTTCCTCATTCATTAGAGAAAAATGTTTTACCAAACTGGAGATTTCCTTCCCAGTAGTGCTCTCCAATGTCCACACAATCATATTGCCCTGAACAGTTTCTTCTATATCCATCATCTTAGGCTTCTTGGTGTCAGGGGCCACACTCCATACTGCTAGGGTTTTAGTGTCCACATTAAAACCTGACCCTCTTTTAAAACCTTCACTGCTAGTGGCTTCATAACTAATGGCCTTATCTTGTCTTCTCATTTGGTCCAACACAAAAGCTTTCTCAATATCCCAATGTGGTATTAGAATCATACCACTCCTATGTACTAATTCCCTAGCTTCTGCAGCAGTCATTGTTTCACTTTCAGGGTCATAAGCCAATAGTTTTTCAACTAACTCTTTATTTTTTTCTGGATTTTCTCCTTGCATGAGACTCAATGTGAGTTCATTTTGTTTGATTTTATAGAGAAAACTTTTAAATTCTGATGATTTAATAAAATCATCATCTTCCATGAATTTCTCAGATTGAATGAGCCTGTCATCCAATCTTGACGCTGCAATTTGCATGTTAGTAGAAGCTTTTCCTGCTTCAGCGGCCCTTTGATGAAAATAATTTTGCCTAATATCAGCAAAATACTCACTACTTCTAGACATAACCTGTATAGCTCTACTTACCACCTTTTCAGGGATGTGCATTGTCTTTTGTCTTTTATTTCCTTGTGGTATCCAGGCTGAAGTTGATGGCTGCTCTTCTTCCAAATCAATTTCCAATTGTGTATCTGGTTTAGGGGATTCTCTATTTACAATGGCTTCTTCTCCCTCTGGCTCATGAGGCATTTGTAACATAATATGATCAAAATCTTCAATCATTTTCCTCAAATTATTAGGATATGGGATTTTTGTATAAAAACCCTTAAAATTAGGGTTGGTCCTCTTCAGAGCATTCTCTACTTTCCTTATTTCTTCATACTTCCTCAGTAACTCATATGCCTCCCCTGTTGCTACTATGTTGGCAATTAGGTCCTCTACAGGGATAGGCTTACTTAGAGGCAGAACAAAACCCCTAATGGTCTTAACCTCGTTTGCAATGTAACCGTCAGGATCATATACCCTATAGGGCCCAGTAGCAAATTTATACTGACCTAAAAAGTCACTCAATTCCTCAAAAGCATTCTTGCCTATTTCAAAATCTCCTACCTTAAAAGTTCTACACACAAAAGTAGGCTTATGCAGTGAGGGAGCGATCATTTCTTTATTCATCAACAAGAATTGCCAAAAGAATTCAATAATGGCCAATCTAGGGGGTAGATATTTAGGCAATAAATGAGGAGGTTGTGGGCATGCAAAAACTCTAATTAAAGTACATTCTTTAAACAAAAATATGCTTCACCAGTTATGATCTAATTTTGTTTTTTCATCTAAGAAAAGGGGCCTAAGCAGAGTCTTCAAAACATTGGGTGCCCTAAAGAAAGTATGATCTAGCTGCCTCATAATAACTAAACTGAACAAATTGAAAAAAACTAGAGCATTTGAATAGAAAAAATCTTTGTGCCAGATACGAGTCCAGAGTTGCATAGGTAACTCACCAAATTCATCAGAAGTTTGATCAATGAAATCTCCACTGATGTACCCAATGTTGCTATACAGGATAAGGTTCATCAATAATGAGTAATGGTGGAACTTGAAGTCTTTCAGTTCTCCTTTCTTAGCGTCACAGATCTGCATGTGCATACTGTCAATGATAAAGGCCACATAATCATACTCCTTATGATGAAAAGGATCATGTATGTCGCATGCCATTAGAAAAAGAGAACCATATACACAATCCTCTGCGCCATCACTTCCCAATACTTTGTGCAACCCATAAACTGTGTTTTTGAAATAATTTTTGAATCTACTCAGAGGTAAAAAATCTCCCACCTTTCTTGGAATTAACCCTGCCTTCTTAACTCTATAAGGAATGTACGGCAGCATGACATTGTTTACAAAATAGGTTTTATTCCTAGCGAACTTTCCTTGTAAGTTTGCTATGTCAATAGGTACATCCATTTGTCCCATTAATCCAAAAGCTTCAATAAAAGAAGTTTTGTCCGATGTACATAACACACTCCCATTATGCCTGTGAAAAGTCCTAGTTACTGGATTGTATGATTTTATTAGGGCCTTCAATAGGTCAACATCAACAAACACTTCTAGAAAAATTAGTTTTGCCATATTTCTATTCCAAGGGTTACATACTGGCACATTCTCTATTCTGTTCTGATAAAAGTACATGAAAATATCATAGCCGATAATTCTAGGGCATTCAGCATCTCGAACAAAAGCATAAGGGTCTCTGAATATATGATCGTTTGCAGAAATTGCATTTGACGATCCTGGAAGAAGTTTTAACCAATCTTCTGCATGCTTGTTCGGTTTTCTGACCCTTGTCTTCTTTTCCATTTTGACAGCATTTTTCTTCCTTTTTCCTTCTGGTGTGACTTCTACCACATCATCACCCTCGTCTTCGACTTTGAATTCTTCTGCGTGAACTTCTTCAACTTCTTTGTTGGCCATTTTTTACTTTGAATTCTTCTACAACTTCACAGGATACACAGAGCTCTGTAGCTTTTAAAACTTCAGAACAACCCAAGAACAAGCTTCTCGAGGTTGGTAATTTAGATAGATCCTTGATGTTTTAATTATATATCTGCCAACCTTTTTTAATAAATTTAGCATGCATGAGCTTTAAAACTTATGATCGCAAGGTCGTCATCAAGGTATATCAGTAGCAAAATTTGATTCTGATTGTACTTTTCAAAACCTTACTTTGCTTGGTTACAGTAGTTTTCTCCTTTTTTCTTATCTGTCGTGATACATCAAAAGTTCTTTCTTATATGACTACCTTTCATTCATATGTTGAGTCAAAGCTTCAATCTTTGTGAGGCCGGAAAAGCTCTTGATGGATCTCTACGCTCACTCGGAGAAAACTTCAAAATGCCCTAGTCGTAGGAATGTAATGATGCTCTTACAATGTTTTACAAATCCCTTTTACGTTCCTACAAAACCTTTTACCCCATAGGATCTCAAGCCCTGTTACTATGTATCTCTGCCTCTACGATTTAATATTCCTCGTGCAAACGTAAAACCCTCATTCAAGCCGTTCTGGTTGCCTTTACGCTCCTACGTGCACGTATCTACGGAGACCTTAGAAATTCCTTCTACGTTGTTCTGCTTACTTCATTTCTCGGAGCAGCGTAAGGCTTCAAAATTTATCTCCCGCTCTTACGACTCAGCTTTATTCGTATCACCAGAGAGCCTTCTCAACTGCTATTGCGGTCTTACGTCTTCCTTTTGTCGTATGAGCGTAAACCCCTTTTTACTGATTTTTCTTCTCGCCTCTTTACGCTTACATGTTGAGACTGGATCTGTAACCATGGAGGAGAGAAAAAATAGCTCTTCGTTCATACGCTTAACCTACAAGCGTAAAGGCATAATATCAAAGGCTTAAGTCATATGCCATGAGGGATGGGCCCATCTGACACAAATGTCGTGTCTCCATCTGATTTGTTGCAACTGGGCCCTTCTAACACTTCAACAGGTCCCACATGATTCTTTCACCGCTGAGAACAAAGCTTTACAGTTGTCCGCAAACCTAAGAATCGTAAACACGTAAACATCATGAAACCTTGCTTCCGTGCTTATGAAAAACCTTTACTCATAACACCGTGATACCCTCACGTGCCCTTTAGATCATGCTTTATGCCTTTACGCTACCCCTTGAGGTGCATACGTGTAGGTCACATTGTAGGCTTCCCCACTCCTTCGCTTAGGGTATTTACTTGTAAGCTCGTAACGAGAGCTTTTCCAGGTGCGGTAATCCTTTACACCTCTTCGCTATGTCAAAAGCGTAGCCACAGAAAACAAAAACAAAAGGCATTCTGTTGCTACGTGAATCCTCACACTGTAAGAACGTAAAAGACAAACTTAAAATAGTTTACAACTCCTGAGAAATTCAGAAGGGATGCCATCAATTTCAGACCTAGGAAAAAATCATGGGTGTTTTTAGGAGATCAACCTGGAAAAAACAACGGACTCTGATAACATATGAGATAGAGCAAGACTTAGGGAAACCTAAGAATTCAAATGATTTCTCACCATGATTTTTAAAAAACTTTAGGTTTGAAAAATCAGACCAACAATAGTAATGACAATGCTCCCTTGAGGTGACATAATAAGCTAATCTTATGTTTCAAGCATGTTCAAAATCAATGCAAAGATGAATGTTGATGGTATACACTAAGGTATAAAGGCTTTTCTATTTGTCAAATATCATTTACCATTTATAGAAGAAGAGATTTTGAGTAGTTGTAGAGTTTTCAATGCATACAAATAATTATTTTCAAAGCCTGAGAGTAGAGTCCATACCCTATTTTCTAGAATATTATCAAGATGTATGATAAAGAGGTGGAAGAAATTCAAGTGTTAGATATGGGGGTTATACAGACTTCAACTTCTAAAGGAGGGAAAATGAGACAAAGGAAACCTAATAGGTTTGTCAAAGAATAGATTAAGTTTTTCCCTAGTTCCTCCAACTCCAATGCTATAGACAACCATGCTTTTGTCAACCCATATGCATCACTAGTTCTAAAATTTTCAAATATTTCTACCATAACAGGAAAAAAAAGATCTTGGTATGTAATCTGTGGAAGAAGAACTTGTCTAAGTTGATATTTATAGAGTTTTTTGTGGATGTGGACTTGATGAAGGCCCTATTTCATTCTTACAATCCAGTCACCAAATCCTTCCATAGGAAAGATGGAACTATTCTTTGTACAATTGACCATGCTTTGTTCATTGAAGCTTTTGGATTGGATGGAGCCATGGGCCAGCCTATAGATTTAGAGGATTTATACAAGAAGTTTGAGAGAAATACTAAGGCCTTCACTGGGAAGTCTATGTTATAGCATATTCCCATAGATTTAAAGAGTGTGGGTGATTACCCTAAGAAGGTGGACAAAATGATGCCTTTGGACAAATTTAAAAATTACTTTGTAAAAATAGTATATGGTGTCCACAAGGTGGTTGGGAAAGATGGAACTCATATGGTATATGGAGCTAAATTCATTATTGCCAGAGATGTGCAAGACTCCTACCAAGGGGGGGTATGACTATGTTGAATATATTTGGGAGGTAATGAGAGAAAAAATTTCCCAGGCTTAGAGTGGAGAATTAAAAGATTTCAAGTTCCATCACTATTCATTATTGATGCACTTGATCCTCTACAAGAATGTGGGGTATGTGAGTTTTGATTTTACTGATCATGCCTCTTGATGGATCTCTTTCTGGTATGAATCATATCAAATGGATATAAACTTAATACCAGGAAAAAATAAGATAGGGACAAGCCTAAGGATTAGCTAAATCCTATATTTAGCAAGACTAAATCTTAGTTCTGGGCCAACATTAACAGATTCCTCAGGACTCACTTCACTTTAGGCTCTATAGGACCAAGGCAGACAAACCTTAGATTCTTTATATGGTACCAGTATAAAGACATACAACTAAATCTAGATAATAGATAAAACCCCTGAATCTTCTATGTTTATGCAAGCATTCATGGACATGAAATAGCTAATAACATAGTACATGAACATGATAAACTAATTGAGGGGAACTCTTTCAATTCTTTAAACATAAAGGGAAAGATATTTGATTAATAATTGAATCATTAGCATAACCTAGGTATGCAACAACAAGAACATGTAACCTCTAAGTTGACAGGTCCCTTATCCATTGGGCATCAACTAAACCTTAACATACACATGGACACCTAAAGTATACTCGTATATCTAGACATCTGATCTATCTATCTAGCTTGAAAATAGACATTAGTCTTCAAATGAAATTGATACTTATCAAATCCTCCTATGATCCTTGCAATTCTATCAATGAAACATTAAGAAAATTACTCAGGTCCTTGACCCAATAGCAAGACACACAACAACGTACAACTTCAACACAAGCTGCAAATGGACAATATGCACTTTGGGCATATATCACATAAAACTACAAAGCTCATAAGAAAGGAGATAAACTTCAAAATAAAGTTTCCAATCAAACTTTGTATTCATTCCTTGAAATAAATACATCATTTGTATATCAAAACTTCAAAAAATACAAAATGAATGATTGTATTAGCTAATACTCAAAAGAAAACTACACTACTACTATTCATAACAAAAGAAATATTGAGAATGGTGTCACAGTAGTCAGGAAACTCTCCAACCTTGGAACCCTTTACAAAGAGAAAAGAAGAAGAATACATAGACAAGAAGAATTTTTGGAACTGCCATCTGATTCTAGCATGTGTCATGCTAAAATTATCTTCATCTTGATGTTATTGAAATTGATCTTCATCTGCCAGCAATCAAAACCATAAATGTTGTTGTAGAAATATCTAATATATCCCCTTAAAGTAATCAAAAAAATATCCTCTAAAGAAATATTAGATACATATCATAATATGTGCTAGAGCTTTAAATTTGATCTTGGTTTGTCATGTTCTGTTTTTGCCATGAAACTCAACTATATTGTTGACAAAAACTTGTCATTTGCAATTGCTCACTTTAAAATATTCAATTCATCTTTAAAGTGGTCAATGAAATATAATCTTATGCAAATCTGATCATATGTGATTTCATTTCAAACTGAGAACATCAAATCTGCACTTTAAACTAAGGATGCCCCAAAATTACAAATATGCATGTAGTTGCTTCTAGTGAATACATGTGTAAAAACCAACTACATAAATGGAAAATTCATCTCTTGCCAATTCCAATAGTATATTATAGTGCATATTTTTGATAAAAATAATGCCTTTGAGCTCAATTTGAAACTCAAGCCCCAGGCCATGAACTGAGTTTAAAAATGAAAAATTTAAAATATTATATAGTTAAAATTGTATAATAATACCAAATTTATTTGAATCTCGTGAAAATTTTAACTTTTTATTCATTTTCCATTCCCCTTCCAATGGATGCCAAGTGATAATTGTTTATTTGACCATCACCATTCAGGTGAGCCCCACATCTTCTTCTAACTTTGTAAATCTGAAATTTACCTTTCTTGATCTTACAATGAGCATAAGATTGTAACACATCAATTTTAGCCCCCCGATGATTTGAAATCTCGTAACATATAAGTCTTCAATCTTCCCTTTATGTTCTCATGATAGGCCTCCACTATGTGCCACATGGCATCTTTGTAATCATGCATTTCTTTGGTAAAAATTTCTCTCATACTAGTTGCCTGTTGGTTGGGCCCACCACACGAGCTCCATATTGTCCATAAGTGTTGAATGCTTAAGATATTTACACAACTAAGTGCTCATCATTATAAAACCAATAAAGTCCATCCTTACAAAGCATTTGGGATAATGTGATTTGTGATGCCATTTTTTGCTTCTCTAGTAAAATCACATCTATACTAGCATAGGCTGAGAAATTTATTGGTCTATCTTCACTGATGAAGGTTATGGGCCACAAAAAAATATGCAACTCCAACTTTCATCTCAAGAGATGCCTGATTAGCAATTTGATCCTTCTATTTCATTAAGCACTCTGCTCAAAAAACCTTGCTAATGCTTATTTCAAATCACCCTTCCAACATATGACAAGGGAGAAGCTTGTCTATAACTAGAGATGGAAAAGGGAATGCTCCCACTCGATGCATACCAAAGACTCATGTAGATTTGGTATATTAAAAAATAGAAAACTAAATTTAGTTACCACCTTGATTTGATACATTTTCTCCATACATTCTCAAAATTTCTAGCAAATACAAAAACTACATGTTGCTGCCATAGCACTTGCTTCCATGGTTCAAACTACTTCATTGGGAAACTTGTACACAACCCACCCTAACTGTCTAAATCTTCTTCACTCTCTTTTTTGATGTGGAGTTCCTATTCTTTGCACTATCATGAATGCCCCACAATGGATCACTTGTTCTTTCATGTCGTGGGTGCTCCCTTTGGCCTTACGGGTATACTCCTCTTTTCCAATGTTTTTCTCACTCTTTGCTTCTTCATTGTGGGAGGAGGGGTATACTGTGTCATATTAACAAAACTTTAATGTGAAACCACATTTCCTAGAGAGAGCCTAAATAGGATGGATGTCCTTGCGTAGCCAAAAAGAAGTTAGAACAACACTCCATTTGCAAAAGTGCTCATAACTCTCCATCTACAAATATTCTTACTTTATAATTTAAACTTGGTGATGGCTATATAAATATGGGTCAATCTAATCATATGCAATAGATGGAGGGAACTTAAGATGATGCTCAACATTCTCCCCAAACTCTAGATTCCTATGCTTAGAAATGAAGTGCATGTTATTTGTAGCTCCACATTTATCTGGCCCAATCATAATGAAGTATGGAGCCTCATTTTCAAATTTCTCTAGCTTCCATTCTGTTGGATACTATTGCATTCTACCCAAATTGAGTCCTCAAAAGTGGTGGTGAAAACACTAATTGTTCATTCTAAAATTTTCACAACACTCATTCAGTTGCTACAAATAAGTTTTCCCCTTCATTTACACTTCCCATTAGATCCATCATATTTTACTATTTTTAAACTCTGCCAATATCTTGAAGACAACATAAAACTCCTAAGAAGATCACCCCTTCTAATATTTTAGTATTTGATTTATTCTGAAAAATTCTTCAATCCCTCCCTTATCCAATCACATTGCTTATAATCCACATTTTCCTTTCACCCCAAAAAGAAGAATGTAAGTAAATTTTGACCATTGCAAACATTGCAACTTCTAGATGCATCTTTCAATGCCAAACCTCTTAACAATCTGACGGGAGTCAATTAGGCCCCAGAGTGGGTATGGCTAATTTTTTTTTTGTTTTCAAATAAATGATAATTCAAACTAATTTGATGAACATCAGGTACTAATTGGATTCAAATTTGACCACTGAACCATCATTTAGGGCTAGCTTTAAAAACTAACAAAAATAGATAATAAGGCCCTAAAAGCTGATATGATGATACTTTCTTCTACATTCCTATTTCCTACCAGATATTGTCCCATGAAGATACCTGGGTCAAAAAACATTGACGTTCAAAGTTGCCCAATTAAAACTATCTGCAAATAAACATGTTAAAAAAACCATAAAATGTATTTGGTTTAGCTTCAAAAACTAGGAAAATGGATGCTTGAAGGTTTGAAAATTGGGAATTTAGTTCATTTCCATGAGGAGAAAATAGATCTATGATTTGGGTTCATGAAAAATAACAAGATGCATTTGGCGAGTGTGAGAAGTAAGGTAATCAGAATTGCAGGACTAGAAACATCAATAGAAAAGTGTTTTTTTGCAAATGGAATGGCCATGGGAAAGTGTGTAGACGAATTCATCAAGGTTTAAAAATTGGCACAATTGAAGCATTTTTAGAGTAGAAAGTAGTGGTATAAGCCATTTGGTCTCATCTATTACAGATTTAGGGTTACAACATCTTGAACAGGGGTGATGACCAATCTGCATTTTATGACACCAACAAAAAGTTATAAATTGTATTTAGAATCACATTTGAAAACTAATCAAATGGATTCATCATAGGCTCAAATCTAGAGAGTAGCAAGTGTGTGACCTCTAGAATGCAATGCAAAAGGAATTTTCTTAGTATGGTCAACTAGGTCAAAGTTATAATAGGTCAAATAGGGCTTCCCAGATTTCTAAGAAATATGCATTAGCATGACAAAGATAAGTAACCAACTTTGAGGGATTTAAAACCTAGTCAACACATATTGAAATGACTCAAAAATTGAAACATAGGTTCACTGATGTTGCATACTAAATAATCCAAAAGTGGCCAGTCATGAAACATTATTGAGTACAAAATATTCAAATGCAAACTAGGCCTCCTATCGATGTTTGACACTTAGGCAAAAAATGCAGAAATGAACACTACTTAAAATGATACTTCACAAAATGACTCAAAATATCAAGTTATCATTATAGAATGCATAGATATGTTGAATGCAAGGTGTTAGAAACATAAAACACCTCTTAGACCTCAAAAAAAAAGCTGGGTAAATAAGCAAGAAAATGTGTTTATATGGCTCAAAATGACTAAAAATTTTGGGATGGTACTCAAAACGAGAATGCAATTTTGAGTCTTGTCACCTCTAATGCAAATGGAGAGTTTTTAGTTCAGTTGTGGACATGGGTATGGGATAGTAACTATCATTTTTCTAATTCTATTTTATTCTTTAATAATTTTAGTACTATAATAATGATAATGTTAGACCTAGGTTACTTTAGGGCACTTGAGATTTTAAAAATCCTTTTGAGACCAACCTTTCTTCTTGAGAGTAAAAGATTAGACCATAATTGGGTGGAAATTTTCTTATTTCCAACTTTTTCTTTGATTAGAGTCTATGGTTTTTCCCAACCACCCCACATATTGCCAAAGTTTATTTCTCCTAGGTTGGGTGTAATGGAATTCATATAGCAGTTGTTTATGGTAAATAGGGAGTATTTAGGGCCCAAAGTGCATAAAGGAACTTTCTTATGTAGATGTTTCAGGGTGGAGGACTTTTCAATTAGAAAAGAGGCCCTTGATTAAATCCATGCTTTCCTCCACCACTACAATTTGTCAATTGGTCCTTATAGAATGTATGATCTTGGCAATTGGATGAGGATCACCCTTAAAAAGATAAGGAACTATATTGCCTAGCACAAAGGAGTTACCACATGAGGATGTTATTTCAAACATAGTTGCAAAGGGTGAGGCAACTGATAGGTTGGCAAAGCTGGATGATGTCTTGAGAGTGGAGAGAGAAGTGAGGAGAGCAGATCCCCAATTTATGGGATTTTATGTGGATGTCATGTCCCGCCCCGACCATCATAGCACTATTGACATTTTGTTTCTTTTGGACTTTGATAGTTAGACTCTAGATGACACATTATTACCCCCTATGGACATTGATATTTTGATCCTTAGACTATTTGATTTCATGTTATGTTATTGGGACATTGATACCTATATCATTAGGCTATATGATGATTCCTTATGATGTTACTAGGACACTAATATTCTAAGTAGTTTTTATGATGTTATTCAGATATGCTTACTTACCTTCTTGATGATCCATATGTCATGATTAAATCTTATGTTATACTCAAGTGAATGTTTGATTTTTGAATTGTGGTCTCCATATGGTGCTAGATTATCATGTCTTAGCATATTTAGAGTAACATTAAGAATTCATGTATCATTTGAATAAACTAGAATTGTATACTTATATTATATTTGATGCATTGCTTAAGGTAGATTAATTCCATAATTTTCTGTAAGAATAAATGATCGTAATGTTTTACTATCTAGATTAGAGAATTGCTACAAATGTGAAGTGTGTAATGTGATATGAATGGAAATACATATTTCATATTAGTTATGTTATTCATTGATGATAGAATCTATGTGATTTATATTTACATTATCATTTTATCACCTTATTCTTGGACTACTGATATTTGCAATAAGTGTGCAGGAAAGAAGCCCATGGATTTATGGAGAACCTTGCTAGGTGTTTGGAAAAACCAAGGTTAACCCTAAGGAGGGTATAACCTTTTTACCCTTTTATTTTATTTGTAAAACCAATTTGTGTGTATTATTGTGATTCTATAAAAGTAAATTTGTTTTTCTTGATGGCTTGCCAAGTGTATTGTGTGTATTGTGGTGTCACTTGACACATGTTCTCCTTTGTAGCATGCTTAGTGGGATGGTAGGTGGTTGAGTGAACCAAGGAGTGGTTTGGTAGGATTTCTTTTCCCTAGGTGTATTTATGGGTCCAAGAGGGATTCTTTCCATGCTAGGTCGAATGCACACCTTTTGTGAATTTCTAGGAGGTTTACACCATCCCTAGGGGTAGTTTGAGGTCTTATTTTAAAGTCCATATGATATACCTAGGAGGTAGGGGCATTTTTAAGTATTATAAGCTTCCCTAGGCATTGAAAAGAGCACCCAAAAATTGTGGATTCCCAAGTTGGCCGAATTTGGAAACTTAAGCATCAAAAGAAAACATTCTTTAGAGAGAGTTGGTTGGAGAGTTCTTGGGGGGAGAATTTTTGGATAGATTTGGAAAAATAATCTAAGTGGGGTAAAAATTTTGGAAAAAGGGGGGAAAAAAAAACAAGGAGAAGAAGATAGCTTAGGAGGAGGATTGCTGGTAAAAAGAGAGGGAGCTCAAATTTGCTTGAAAACCAGGTTGGTAACCTTATGTACCCTTGCTATGAAAGCTTGTTGTCAAGTAGATTATTTTTATTGTGTTATGCATGTGAGTTTTTGTAATGTAGTTGTAATATGGTGTGTTGTAATGTTGTGTTGTGTAAGGTTGAGGGATCATGTTTCAGTTTTGGTGTATGTGTGTATTGTGATTTACTTTGTGTTGTGAATTCATATGTTCTTGTTGCAGTTTTCTGTTTTGGGTGTGACAAGGTGAGTCTCATCTCTTGGGAGGGAAAGAGAGCCTTGTGAGGGTAAGGGGTGCATAGGGAATGTGTTGGGTGAGAGTCTCTCCTAGAGTAGGAGAGGGATGCCATATGGGTGTTATGGGCCCCATATGCCACCTTGCTGGAGTTATAAGTATTGTAAAGATGCCATGTGAGGGCATGTATGTGGTATTGGGTTGCCTTGTGAAGGCATGTGTATAAAATGTATAGCCTAATGAAGGCATAGTTGCAGGTGGAGTCTCCCCAACATTCATTTTCCACCCTTACCCCTTGAGATGGATCTACATGTGATCCTAAGTGGTCTACCTTGGTTGGAAATTTTTGTGGTTTTATTTGTCAACTGTAAAATGTGTGAACAGTTTTGTAATGTGAGTATTGTGTTGTAAATGGTTGTTAGTAATGTATGTCCACCTAGTCAAGGTTCTCCCTGCTCAGGGGTGGCCTTTAAAAGGCCTAAGGTTGGGAGGAGAGTACCATGGGCTTGTTTGTGTGTGTTGTACTGCAGGTTGTGATCTATGGATTGAAGACTTGAAGAGAAGAAGGATGTTGTCTTATTTTCATGTGCAACAAAAACATACTTCCAAGTGAATTCTTATTGTATTAGGGAGAGTCACCCTTGGGTAACTCCCAATCTTGTGTTTTATGATAGCTTGTAAGCTGGAAAATTGTATAAGTGGACTGTACTTGTTGATATGTTGCTACATTCAGTGATTAAAGAAATTTATATATCATGCACTATCCTATAGTATATAGAAATGAGTAAAGTTGTTATGCTTTTGTTTCTAAAATGATTCTAAGAGAAAATGTGTGTCTCCATTTGAAATTGATACATTTGGTTATAAAGACATTTTGTTAGAATTTTAAATAATGTTCTGGTTGGAAGGAACTAAAGTGGTTAGTGAAGTTAGTTAAATGTATTGTAAGAATATACATCAATATTGTAGATCAAGGAAAATAAATATAACAAATAAAATAAAATAAAAATGCTTTCATTGAAAAAGAAAAATATATTTATATTTGCTGGTTCCTTTGACTATAATATTGGTGCACTACACTTGGTATCAGAGCCCAGGTTTCCAAAACTAGGACCTAGGCTCATTATGTTTCCAATTTGAGTATTTTGTTTGTTGAAAAAGAAAACTTGAAATGTTTTTTTTTATTTTGAGTATTTTGTTGATTTGAAAAGGAAATTTAAGTAGTAGATCTGAAACTCCTTTCAACTGTATTCAAATACTAGACATTAGAAATATGAATCTGTGATAACACAAAAAAAAACAAATATATATTTATATATATATAACCATGAATCCGAAAAACTACAAGTTAAAATACAATAAGGAAGTTGTGTATATATGCATGTTGATACAGACCATGGTATCAAGGGATCAATGCATGGCTGTGCATAGCCCTTGATCTTGCCTTCAAAACCCAGTTTTGAAATGAATAAAAAAAATATGCTATAAACAAAAATAAAAAATTAAAAAAAATGATGCTTTTATTAAAGACTTGTAACTCTGTGTGCGTTCAACTTTTGTGGATTTTGCTCACGTGAGACCTGAATAGACCCCTTCTGGAGAAAACCCAAAAAGCGTTTGGAAATATTCGATTTCATGTCTCTAAAAACGCAAACACAATATGACTGACTCTTAAATGACAGAATTTGTTTTTCTCTTGTGTGCTCATCACTAAGTACAAGCAAGGCCAGGGACAACCCCCTCTCACACAAGAAATTAATAATAAAATGCTCATCTTTATATCCATGAAACAAAAACAAAAAAACCTGCAACAAATTATGGGCATAATAATGCCATAGGATATATCAGAGAACTCATGCATGGCTGAACATGGATCCCTCTACAAATATTGAGCTCTATCCATCTCAAACATATATCCACACAAGGATATGTGTGTGTATATCAAAGATAAACATATACACATCATTTATCCTCCATGGAAGCTTGCTTCCATCTCCAATAGCATTCAAGTACCTGTACAAAACAAAAACAAAAACAAAACAAAAAAAATAGAAACATACACACAATAACAAGAGGGAAAAACAAAGAAATGCATAAGGGTTTGAAACCCTATGGAAGGAACATGAAAAATAACATAAGAAAGAGGAAAAAATTAGTTTTATACTTTGTCATAGCCCTAATTTCGAATTAGGGTTAGGGTTGGAAGAGAAAGATAAAGAAATGAATTTCAAATTGATCATAAGTTGACTCTTTGACCCAAATTCAAATGGGATCCCCCTTATTAAAATGTTTTCTATTTCAAAACATAAAGTAAAAGAGGGAAAGTTGGTTAGTGGGGTGGGTGGAAAAGGTGGAATTCAAGAGGTCATGTGTTCAAATCCAACTCCCACCATGCCATCTTCCTCTTTTACACAAATTTAAAATGCACTTATTTTATTTGCCCACATGAGTTTTATTTTTTTATTGAAACTACTTAAGAGATAATTATTTAAATAAGTTTGTGATAATGAAGCAACTAAGTGGTAATGTGTTAGTAATCATGAATAAGTGCTATTATGATTTCATGTCCATGAAGTTACCTATTAATGATAATTTAATATAATAATAATAATAAATAAATTTAAAAAAATATTAAAAAATAATAATAATAATAAATAAATAAAATTTTTTAAAAATAATAATAACAAAATATTTTTAAAAATAATAATAATTAAAAATAATGAATAAATAAATAAATATACATATATGCATATGCAATGGAAGATAACACTTTAATATATCTAACCAATGTGGGACGTTGGCTAAGAAACTATGGTGGCAGGACACCCACCCTAAGTTGACTTTGGCCATGATTCCTCACAAAAAAAAAAGAAAAAAAAAAAGAAGAGGAATTACTTTGTCTTAGTTGTTTGAGACTCCAATAATGAACTTTAAAGCTTCTTGACCCTGACTCTTAAATTTTTTTTTGTAGGATGCCAGTGGTCACTCGTAATGCCCGCAGGCGTGGACGAGGTGGTAGACGTGCACAAGATGCACAGGTAGAGCAAGATGCCAGTGTAGAGCATGGTGCTAGTATGGCACAAGAAGCTAGGGTTGGGCCAGAGATAGAGATTGGACAAGGGGAACAGCCCCGGAAACCCAACCAGGACATTCTAGATGCTATCCAAAATCTTATTGGTGTGGTACAATAAAGGTTGTCTGCAGCAACAGCTCACCCTATTCAGCAAATGTCAGAGGAGCATAGGACTGTTATCAGAGAGAGGACAAGGAGTCCTCCACCTAGCCGTATTGGGAGTCATGCTGAGCTCGAGGGGGAGTCTGTCCACAGACCTAAGTCTCCAGCAGGGGTAGAACTTCGACCTGTATCGAGAGCACCCCGGGATATAGGAGACGAGATTAAAGAATTGCTTCATCTTCAGCCACCCCCTTTTCATGGATCCACAGATGGTTCAGAGGCAGAATCCTTTTTGTTATGTTTGGAGAGATGTTATGGGTTGCGTCCTTTTGGGAGTAATGTAAGGGCCCGTTTTGCTATACACCTTTTGCGAGGACCAGCCTCCAAATGGTGGGATGAGGAGAAGGCTATGGGGGATATTGATATGGACACTCTCACTTGGGATACCTTCCTACAAAGGTTCAAAGAGAGATATTTATCAGAGCATTACAGGCAACGAAAGATTGATGAGTTCCATGACTTACAGCAGAGGGGATTGACAGTAACATAGTATGAGAATAAGTTTTTAGAGCTCCTCCCTTATGTTGACTATATGAGAGATGAGAAGCTCCGGATTAACTATTTCATTAGAGGTCTTAATCCCTCGATTGCAGGACAGGTTCGCATGGCAGCACCAGTAGGCTTCAGAGCTACCGTGGAGAGGGCTCTTATTGCAGAGGATATACGCAATAAGGCTCAGGATACTTGTGATAGATCTCAGCGTCGGGGTACTACCCCCTTTCCACCTAGGTCACAATGGAAGGGAAATCAGCGACACTCTTCAAGATCTTTTAGAGGCCCCCAGTCACAGCAGGATCAGAGGCAAAAGCCTCCACAGGGATACCAAGGCACTAAGCCCAAGCAGAGGCAGGCACAGGGTTCTCGTCAGGATCATAGATCACAAGCTTCTCATACACCTCCAGCACGGACTCAACAGCCCACTAGAGGTGGTTTTAGTGGATCTACTCAGACAGGGGGACACCAGCAGCCCCGATCTACAGGATTACAGACTTAGACCCACGAACCTTGTTATTCTTGTGGTGGCATGGGTCACATTGCTAGGGATTGTCCACATAGACAGAGGGTAGCTGCATCTGAACCAACAGTGGGTGACATGGGACGTTCTCATAGGGTATTTGCAGCAATAGATGACAGACAGGCTGAGCATCAGGCTACCATGATAGAGGCTACAGGTATTATTGGTGGTAGTAGTATATCTATATTGTTTGATCCAGGAGCTACTAATTCTTTTGTATCACCCTTAGTTGTGGAGCATTGTAGGCTAGTGGCAGTTAAGCAAGATGTTAGCTGGGATGTAGAGTTAGCCTCAGGTGCTAAGGTATTGGTTAGATATTTAGAAAACAACCAAGTAGGAGCATAGTAGATAGCGTAGGAAGAAAGACCTTTTGAACAACTTGAGATCTCCTAGAAATTAACAAAATATGAGTCTTACATATTAAATGTTTATTCTCATTTTTATTATAAACCAAGTTCCACATGTCTTTCAAATAGGGTTCAACAAAAAAGGGGATACCAAGGTATCTCACAATGTGATTTGAACCAAACCATTTCCACTCTTGATTCCCAATCCAGTTAGGAGGAGAATTAAGCCAACCAATGGTAGAAGATTTCCCCTAGGAGACCTTAGCTCTAGAGGCCTTACAAAAAAAATTGTAATCTTCTCATCATATTACCAAAATTAGCTTCAGAAAGCTCCAAGAAAGGGGTTGTATCATCAACAAACTATTCAAGAAGGAGCTCATCATGATTAGGGAGAGATATACCCTTCACCAAAGGACCGAAATCCTTAGCATTAAGTATATATGTTAAGGCATCTATAGCCAGCACAAAAAGAAAGGGGGTTAAGGGTAAACCTTGTCTAATATACCTTCCCAAAGAAATAGAGTTAGAAATCTCCCCATTAATATAAATAAAAATGTTTGAATATTTGAACAAGATTTCAACCCACTTAAAAAAGGAAGGAGGAAGCCCTAATATTTCCAACACTTTGATCACAAGTTTCCACTCAATTCTATCATATGCCTTCTCAAAGTCTAGAAGAACCATACCCACATTTTTCCCACTATCTTTACCCCAGTGCATAGCTTCCCAGCTAGTAGTGAGATTCTCTATAATGTATATCCCCTTAATAAAGACAATTTGAGTGACTAAAACAATATTGTTAACCATCCATGCAATTCTTTTAGCTAGCAACTTTATAAGAATCTTATATGAAAGATTTAAAAGAGTAATGGGGCTCTAGTTTTTTGCTTGAGATTTATCACCACATTTTGGAAGTAGTTTGATAATACCTTTATTAATGTCTTCACCAATAATACCAAACTCAAAATCCTCCTTATATACCAAGAGAAGCTCCTCTAAAATCTAATCCTTGTTCTTCTAATAAAACTTGACAGGGAACCCATATACCCCAAGGGACTTACCATTGGCCATGGAGGAGATAGTGTCACCAATATCTTGAGCACTAATAGGGAGATATATATTCTTGAATTTCTCCATAGAAACTTTCCTTGGAATAAGAGTAAGACACTTATTCATAGCATCAATATTATTAGCATCCTACTCCAAACTAAAAATCTTGTTATAGAACTAATAGAAAGCCTCAAAGATATCTTTATTATTATTGGAGATACCTTTATCAGTAAAATACCTTCAATTACTTCTCTATATTTTTTAAATTTTTGATAAAGTTAAAAAAAAAATACTTGGATCCTCTATTACCATCCAGGAGCCTATTGGCCTTAGCTCTAACTTTTTTATCCTGAATCTTGATATTCTAAATCCTTCTCAATTGCATCTTAGTATCAATCAGATCCTTCTCTAAATTATTATATCTCCCTTTGTCCTATAAATCCTTTTCAATTCTATTAAGTTTCTTTTGGTATTCATTCTCACTTCTTATCTTATCCTTGGCTTCCTTACACCCCATGATTTGGAAGACCTTTCTCCAAGTATCCACCTTGATCATCCACCTAGATCAGGTTGAGGCATCTTTGTTGTAGAGGTTTTTCATCATTGACACTGTATAAAAAGTATTTTCAATGTCATTGCCTAAAGAAGGGAGACATTAAGCTTGAAAAAACATTTTTTACTCAAAGTACTAATATTCTCATTCTCCAAAGTATCAATGCAAGCATATATGGGAGAATGATTGGACATACTAGCAAGAGTAACCACAATAGGAAAAATGTTGTTTTGATGTTTCAACTTTAAAAAAAAGGGATTCATATAAATTATATCAAGTCTGAAATGAATTCTCTTACCTAGAGCTTGATTATTGCACCACGTAAACCAAATGCCTTCAAAATCATTCTTCCTTTTATTAAGGGGGTCATGGATTTGAAATCTTCTCTTAAATTTTGACCAAAAATAATGCTTATTTTCCTTCCAACAATATCTAGATCCCCTTATTTTATCCCAAGTATTCACAATCATGTTAAAGTCTCCCATGAAGATCCAATTATCTTCTAGGAGGTTATTAGCTAACCAATCCCAAAGAAGAGCTCTTTCTATATAATCATTAGAAGCATAAATATTGTAGATTCCTATAAGTGAATTACTAAAATTGAAGATTGACCAAATAGCTTTATGGAAGGGGGAATGAAAATGATAAACAAGGTCCACCACCCATTTTTGGCTAATGAGAAAAGCCATCCCACCTTTTCCTTTTTGGTGACCAGAGTATAAGCATTTAGTCTTATCCCAAACAAACTTGAGGGTGTTAAAGGTATGATATCCAATAACTTTGATTTCTTGCAAGAAAATGATATCTGTATTATGGAGTTTGTTACACCAACTCCTAACCATATAATTTCTATCATGCATTTCAATCCCTCTAATATTCCAACTAAATATGTGCAAATTCATGATTGAAAATTTGGTAGGACATAAGAACTCTTAAAGAATCTATTAAAATAATTTGAGGTCTCAATGCTTTTGACTTTGTTATTTCCTTCACCATTTTTAGTACTGTTATTTCTTTCATATGTTTTCCTCTTCTTATTTTTCCCAATAACTTCAAAAAATCCTTCATTAGAGTTATCCTTAAGGATAATAGGACAAGGATTATCAAGGTTGGAGGGCCTAGGTGAACCATTGAACTCACTCAAGTTATGCTGCTTTGAAATCAAATTCATACTACTATCCAAATTTATCTTTCTAAGAGATAGTTGTTGAGCATTCAGAATTGGGGCATTATCATCATTAACTTTTTCTTTGTTAACAGGGATGTTAACTTTTTATCATCATTATCCACTTTCTCATTAGCATGAATAACCACATACTCATCATCATAAAGAGGATTATGATGAGTAACAAAACTATTATCATTAGGGTTCCCTTTTAGGTGGTTACTTCTAGCATTCCAACCTCTATTTTTCTTAGCAGTGTTAACATTTTTAGAATTATTACTATTATAATTCTTAGTATTATCATTTTGTGTTGACATATTCCCTCCATTAAAATCTTTAAAAATGTTTCTCAACAATGTGTAATCATTTTTATTGTTTCCATTTAACTTATAGTGAAATCAAGCACCCAAATACCCTAGTTTATGGATTTTCCAATAGAAGGTTTTTTTCTCAATTTTGACTAAAACTTCTTCTAGAAAAGAAGCATCTAGATCTAGATAAATTAGGGCTCTAACATTTAAATGTGGGAGATTGATCTTACATTTCTTAATTTGGATCTAGTTGAATATTTTGTAACTCAACCCAAAAGGGAGAGGAGATAGTGGGGATTCACTCTTGTTTACTACTTGTAGATGATAGAAAAGTCCAAAATAAAGTTTTCCCTACATTCCACAAGCCCTTCTTCAACTTTTTCTTTCAAGAATGTATTTTAGGAAAAATAAGAAACATGCCTCTTTGTATCAATCTATGAAAATTAACTACAATTCCAAGTTTTATCCCCAAACATTGTTAATCTAGTTGCCTACAAAAATTCTAGCAGGTAGAAACTTAACATCCAAATATATATATATATATATATATATATATATATTATGAAGTCTACTTTTCTCATCCCTAAATGCCTTTATCATGTCATCATTCAGCTCTAGATTGAATGTCTTCCTTGAGGACAATGAGACCTTACCTTCACTTCCATCCCCACATTTTCCTCTACTATAGGTCTCACCTCCCCATCCATCTCCATCAATTTTTAATTGTCCTCCTCCATTATCTCTATCAATGCACGAAAAACTTCCACTAAATCAAGCCAAAGCCAAAAAAGTCAAAACTGAAGAATCAACTACCATAGTGCTATATAATAGTTTGACACCCAAGCCATCATTGCAAGATTTTTTCATCCCATTATTACAAGATCCCCCTTTTCCTTTAGAACTCCTTGTTGTATCATGATTATCATTAGATTTTCCTTATCATTCGATAATAAACCCTTATCCTACAAATATTTCATCACCAAAATATCATTGTGCTTCTACAAATATTTCATCACCAAAATATCATTATGCTTCACCATCAAGATAAATAGGTATGGGGAAAGATTGGCCAAAGAAAAAGAATAAAAAATCACTAAACTTAAAGGCACCCACATGTGATCCCTAAAACTAGACTCACAAGAACTAACTAAGAAACAAGACTCAAAAACAAAAGGATCAAACTCAAGAAAACAATAAACACAGAGCCCAATGCAAACAAAATTCAGCTTGCTTCAGCTAGCCATGCCACTTAGAATCCTACAAACAAGGTACTAGTATGGAGTGTGGTAATGTCAATGCACCCTAGTTGTAGACCCCTTTCTTGATCTTCTCCCACTCACTTTTAGAGAACACTTTGGAAAAAGTTGAATATATAATTAAATTTTAGTTCTACATTTCACCCTTAGACTGATGGAAAAATTGAAGTAGTGAATAGAATCTATTGAGATGTTTAGTTAGAGATAAGCCTACTAATTGGGACTTAGTTTTAGCACAAGAAAATTTTGCATATAATAATTTTGTGAATAGAAGCACTAAGAAAAGACCTTTTGAGGTTGTTATTGGATTTCATCCTAAATGAGCCATAGAGTTGAGGGAATTTCCTACTGAGATAAGAAGGAGTGCTAAAGCTAAGGACTTTGTAATTTTCATTAGTACTTTACATGAGGAAGTTAAAGGGAATTTAGAAGACAATAATTAGAAGTATAAAAAGAGATCTGATAAAAGAAAGAGACACAAATATATTGAATTTGGTTATGAGGTTATGATTCACTTGAAGAAGAATAGATTTTTAGTTGGTACCTATAGTAAGTTGAAAATGAAGAAGTTTGGACCTTGTAAGATTCCAAAGAAGTTTAAGAGTGGGAATGCCTATGAAGTAGAATTGCAAGAAGATATGGATATATCACCTATATTTAACATTGTATATATCTTCGAGTGCTATGAGCCTAATGATGAGAATGAAAATAACCTAGATTATCCTAGAAAGTAGAAAGACAACATTGAGAAGATTTTGAATAGCAGAGTAAGCAAGATTACTAGAGGAAAATACTACATGGAATACCTAGTTCAGTGGAAAGATAGACTAGTTGAAGATATCTCATGGATTGCATGAGATGAGTTAGATATTTATGATTTAGGTTAGAATATGAGTAGTGCATAATATAGAAATTAGTTCTTTATTAACCCCAAGTCTCTAATGTAGGAGCATCTTGGGTCTTGAAGCAATATTGCATCAAACAAAAATATTTCATATTTTCTGTACCAGTTTATCATTTGTGAAGTAGTCACTTTTACTTGTAGTTTCATGGCATGTGAAGTTAACATCTTGCCAAGGACCTATTTGAGATCTTCATCCTAAGTGTGCAAGTCTTGATCATTTATATGTCTCAAGTTGTGTGTTGTTCTTTGTAGTCTTTTTTTCCTACGTTTCTCTTTCTCTGAGGCATGTTGTTTCTCTTGGCATGGTTTTCAAAGCCATGTTTGCATGTTGCCAAGTTAGGATCTAACTTCTCAAACATGTGTAGATCTGCCTTTGAGTGTGCATCACTACATATTTATATCTTCTTTGGTTTTGGTTTACTCTTCTAAGTTTGGACCTATAATATAATTAAATACCTAACTAGCTAGCCTGTGGCTTAGCTGGCTATATAAGAAGGTTGGTTAGAGGTATTTTAGGAGGAGGAAAAAGGTAGTAGAATAGGAGGATATTGAAGAAGAAGATAGGTATGAAAATTTTTATTCTTATTTCCAAATTTTATTCTATATGGCCTCAAACCAAAAGGCCTTGCAACTAGGCATGTTACTTGATTCCTTCTAATTAATACAATAGTATAGTGGTCAGTTGCCAAGCCTTCAGTTCAATGTGTGACTTAATAATTACACCCAAATAAAATTCTAAGATCTTTCCTTATGAATATTGATTTGTATGTTGCTTCCCTATGTAACTCTGAGTTGGGGATGTTGGTGGGCTTAAGATGAGCTAATTTTTCTTAAGTAAACCCCTCTCCTTGCATTAGGAAAATCATCAAGGGATGGATATCTCTTTGTATCCCCCTCTTTGTCACTAATAGTGATATAAAAAAATATGACATCCCTTTTGCATGCATTGCTTAAGCTACATAGAAAAAATTATATGAAGAGATACAAGTCTTTGCACCATGATCATCCACACACTCAACCCTCTTCTTTTGGAAGATCATCTTGGTGTTGTAGGAAAAAAAACTAATGCATATCAAGGACAAAATCATATGAACCTAGATAGGTAATGCATAGATTGGACATTATGTTCATGTCCCCAATATGAATCTAACAATTTTGGACCATCAAACTAACTAACACCTTAGCTCCTAAGGCTAACTCTACCTCCCAACTGACAGCCTATGTAACTGCCACTAGACCACAATGATCCACTATAAATAGATATATAAATGAGTTAGTAATTCCTAAATCAAATAAAATTCTAACCATAATACCTCATATCATACTTGTGGCCTTAATGAGCATGGCATGGTGCTCATCTGGTAGTTATGAACCACTACAAAAACTCTATCGGACCTACCCATATCTCTACTAGTAGGCTCTAAAGTAGTCCCTCTCTGACTACTAGCTATATTTCCTGATAGGAACTCACTCACTAAATGTCCCATACCACCACAAATGTAGCAAGGCCCACATGTCTAAATTTGCACTCTATAAGACCTTGGTTTTTGTTGGCCTCTAGTCTTACTAGACCCCACTATATCCACTCCTAGAGGACTATTGAGTCCTAGTTAAATATGCATATGGAGTCACCACTAAGAAGACCTATGTGTCTTAAATTCTATTGGGGCCACCACTAAGAGTTCTAGCCCTTAAAGGACCCTACTAAATGGCTTTGATTCCCCTTCCAATGGATTATTTTTTGACTTGATGACTATGAAAAATATTTTTAAGTTTGAGACCAATATTTGGAATCCTATAACTTCTCATAGATATCTTTGAAACTAATGCTCTCTCAACTACCTCTCTGAATGTGGTAGGGAATGCTAGGAAGATTGGACCCTAAAGAGATAGGTTAAGACCCTTAATGAAATGATGCATCTATAGTATTTCATCCTATATGTAATCTACATAAGGAAGGATATTGATTAATATACTCTCATACTAAGTCATTGTAAGACCCCTCTACTAAAAGTCACAAAAATCCTCTATCTACCTCTATCTAAAATTCTCTAAGAGTTCTGTTTCTTGGAATCTTGTCACAAATGACTCCCAAGTGAGTGTGTCAAGAATAACTCCACCTATGGGTTCCTCTTTTTTCCACTAATTATAAGAAGTATCTCGTAGAAGATGGACTAAAAGTCATGCCTTTAGATTACTCCCATAAGGGCATAATCCAAAGAATCATTGTAAACTTTATAACCATGACTCTACTATCGGACCATCTTGTTGGGTGATGCAACGCGCTCCCCTACCCATAGGTGGTTAATTATGTGGTGTTCCATGTTCACTAACAGTCATGGCTTTTGGTGCAATAGCAAATGGGCCCTACAATTGGTATCAGAGCCTGGTTTTGGCCTGGTCATGGGTTCAAATCTCCCCGGTGCCATCCCGACCCGTGTAAGCACCTGGTATGCATGTCGAGGGGGAGATTGTTGGGTGATGTGATGCGCTCCCCTACCCACAGGTGGTTAATTATGTGGTGTTCCATGTTCACTAACAGTCATGGCTTTTGGTGCAACGGCAAATGGGCCCTACACATCTTTGGCTCCAAAAAATAAGGGTGGCCAGAGTTGTAGAAACTCCTTGATCTCATCTCCAACATTTCTAGGAGGTCTCCCTCTGACACCTATCCCAAGTGGTAGCTCTAATTGATGAATTGACTCATCCTCATGATCACCCTAATCCTCAACATGAATAGGTGGGGGACTCCTACTCCTCTCTCTAGAAGTTGCCCTATGAACCTAGGTGTTGATTTCTCCAATTGTTGAATAATAGGGGGAAATCTCTATTGTACTACCCTGATCAAATTCTAAATGTCATCCAAAATATCCTAGTTAGGGTTAAGAGGTGGTGGTGGTTCTCTAACCTCTTGCTCTACCTCAACATGTGTTGTATGTGTATCTTTACGGCCTCTACTTCCTCACCTAGCTCATGTTATGACAAACATCCTACACAAAAGTTTAAGTTTACATAAGTTAAAACTTGATGGGTTTAGGTTCCTAGTGTTGAAACTGTGCTCTAATACTAGAATGTCATGCCCACAATTGAAGGCAAAAACACACAAACAACTTATTTTTCTAAAGGTTATAATTGAGTTTACTATACACTTATATTGATTAAGTTGTAACTAGGTTAATGACTAATTGAACGTTTAAAAGTTTCATGATTGAACATCTACATACAAATGTGATTAGGTTTACGTTTTAGTTAACATTTACTAACTAGATGATAGTTTGATGATGAAATTGATGTAAGGTTGAAGAGTTTCATTTTCATTTTCTAGATTTATACATCATGCTTAAAGGTTTCTAGTTTACTCTAAGGTTCAACAATATCAAATTACAGTTAAACATTACCTACAATGCAATTTACTTAATGAAGCTACCACAAGGCTAAGGTTTCTATTTGTTTAATATTTATTTAAAAGAACAATTAATTATAAATCTAGCACCACCTTGAAACTCTTGGAAGACCTATGTGACAATTCACACTATTAATAATTGAGTTCACATGCATCATTGATACAATTGATTCATTAGATTATTATAAAATGTCAAGTTTCTCGGACAAACAAGCTCCATAATGTGTGTGTGTGTGTGTGTGTGTGTGTGTGTGTGTGTGTGTGTGTGTGTGTGTGTGTGTGTGTGTGTGTGTGTGTGTGTGTGTGTGTGTGTGTGTGTGTGTGTGTGTGTGTGTGTGTGTGTGTGTGTGTGTGTTACATACATATAACATAAAATATTAAAACTTATGCATTATGCTTTATGCACATAACTAAGGTATTAATTCCACATGCAAAATAATATAATATATTACACACACACACACACACAATATATATATATATATATATATATATATATATATATATATATATATATATATATATATATATATATATATATATATATATATATATATATATATATATATATATATATATATATATATATATATATATATATATATATATATATATAATAACATATAGAATAAATCATTTTTTTATTAACATATAATATCTATATATAAATGATTTTATATATTAACATACATATACAAAATATGATATATATTAAATAACATATAATACATGTGTTATTATATATGTGTGTGTATATATATATATATATATATATATATATATAAAATAAAATATAATAACTATCAATAACATTAAATTCCTAAACCCCTACTTATTCATTTACTTCCCCACCCCCTACCTATCCTATCTAGCCTTACCCCTACCTCCCCTATCTACTCATTACCTCTTCCCACCCTGCCATGCATACTCTACAAGTGGGTGACTATTTAAGAGGGAGGATGCATTTTTAAAATGGTGGGATATCTTGTAAGGAAGTGGGCAATGCATAGTATAGGAGGTAGGGGGTGGGGCTGACCACCCCAAACAAGGGTACCTCCATACAAAAGTTATTATTATTTTTGCTTTGTCTGCAGAATCGCAAAGAAGGTGGTGTGTAGGGAAGGGAGGAGGAGGGTGTGGAGTGGTGAGACTCATGTGGGGTCACATCCTCCCACACAACATTCCTTATCATTTTATTTTTTTAATATTTTTTGATTTTCTTGCTTTAAAAGTGTAACCTACATACATTATAATAAATAAATAAAATTGCACTTCTATTTTTATGTATTTTGTTTTTTTTGTTTTGGATTTTCTTCTAATGGATTCGGCTATATTTTTTTTGGGAGAATATTCCCAAGGAATATTCTTTGTTATCCACTTTATGACAGTGGGATTTATTTTGCTCCCCATACATTTTTTGAAGAGAAAATTTTCTCTCCCGAAAATTGTTTGTGGTATATTTTCTTTCTTAACACTTGGTTTTTTTAATTGTTTTCTTTGCCCATGTATTTTATTACTTTTATTAATTATGAACATAGATTTAATTAAATAGCCTATGGAATCTATTTTTTTATTAAGGTTACTCTATTATAGATGCAAAATGCAACTAATTTAATTGCTCAGTCTAGGTGATCTAATGAGTTCTTAAAATTCCATTGATGTTATGTTGTAGAAAGAACATATTAATACATTTATCATCTCAATGTTAAGACTTGCACTATAACAATCCTATTTAATCAACTCATATATTCATATCTTTTATATTACAAGTATAAGTTTCATGCAACTATGTATCCTTTATACTTCAAATTTGAAATCATTCCAAATATATCTTTAATTATTTCAAGATCTATAAATTATAATCAAATGAAATCCTTGAAGCTTCAATACATTCAAATTATACAATGGAATGTTACTTTTTCCTCTATTACTACTACAACAATAGAGAGATTTAAATGGTGTTCCAAGCCAAATGATTTCTATATGAATAATACTTTATTTCAAATTTCATGATACATATAATACAATGAGAATAACATTAAAGTGGAATTTCTATCACTCAACACATCAAGAAATTGAAACAATGATAAGAAATGGAGAAATCTCCAATAATTTTTTTAGATCACAATACAACATGAACTCTTTTATTCACATGACTCCAATAGGGGATCTAGATAACTTCCAAGCTTTCTCCAACTTGAATGCACAAACCTGCAATAAAACTTGAACATAACCATGGAGTACTCACCTCCCAATGTAGGTCTATATGAGACCACTTCTAAGCTTGGAGAACCAATACTAAATGGGATAGATACACCACCAAACTCATAATGCATGAAAGATCACAATAACAACAAATACACCCTTACCCAAGGCTTCACAATGGGATCGCCTAAGAACCCATGAAAGAGGGTGAAGGTGGGCCAACCAAGGAGGATATTCCAATGATATTATAATTGAATTCATGTCTTCAGAAGGCTTATAAAAATCAAAATTTCTTTATACACATCTGTCTCCTTATCACCCCCAAAATATATCAAAACATCAATGATAAGAAAGGACCCATACTTCATGCTTATTATCCCTCTTCTCCATGAGAATAGACTCTGCACTACAATGGAGGCACCAACTAGCCCCTTCACCCAAGGCAACTTCTTCCCTTCCAAGGGTGAGTAATTCCTTTCACACACAAGAACAAAATAGACTCAAAATTTAAGAAAATAAAGAATCAATAATCTTCATTTCCATCCCTTAACAAGAAAAACAATAACATACAAGAAATTCATACAATAGATGTTTATGAATCCATTCACATACTAATCTACAACAAAATAAAAGAGTTTCTCTTGGCAAGAGCCACCAACCTTTCTCAAAGTAATGGAAATGTATAGTTGAGAAGTGTTCCTTTCCTTTTTTCTTCCAATCTCCAAAACCCTAATGTCTCTACAACTAGAGAGTGGGTGAACACTCACTAATTTTTCCAAGGCCCTCTAAAATACCTCCAAATTCCTACCCACCCACTAGCAATAAGTGTGAGTTGACTTCTAGTCCTCGACCTTCCTTCTTGTCTCTCCTCATAAATGCAAGTTTAGGTAGGTGTGTAGGGAAGGGTATGTTAGCATGAATGTTGATGGTATTCCTATGGGGGAGCATCCTAGCATTGCTAGAGATATGATTTAGGGGTTGAGTGTTGCATTCATGATAGTATTTATCATTGGTGTCAACATACTTGTTATTTTGTGAAGACTAGCAAACTAGTGGACATAGTTTGGCTTCATGAGGATCAAAGATTAAAGTTGAGATTATGAAAACTTGAGGATTTTTTCTACAATTTTTTGTGATGATATGGTTAAGAGTGCATGTGAAAATATGAAGATAGTGCAGATTTATTCAAGATTTATTGAAGATAGTTTTCAAACAAAGTTCATGTGTAGCAATTATTTTTTGTTTGAATTGTATCTTCTAACATAGATAGAATATAATTATTTAAACTTGAAAGGAATTAGATGATATGATGCAAATGTTGTGTTCAAACACTATCATCTAGATGAGTATCAAGTGAAGAGTTATGAAGATTTTGAATTAACATTTCTTTGCAATTGTGAAAAGTATAAAGATATAATGAAAGGTGTAAATGTAATATCTTAAGATGGTTGTATATTATTATTGTAAATTAAAAGAGCCTCAAGTATGAATCAATAAAAAAAATTAGGACTTGGTATAAATGGAAGATCATTTCCTTGTGGTTAAAGGTTTGAAGTGTGATTGTGTAAGGTGAGTATGCAAACTTACATGTGAGATCTAGTGAACCTGATATTCACTATACTTTTATCAGAAAAGTGATTGGTGAAGTTGAGGCATGGTGAGAAAGCAAGGAGACTACATTTGGAATAGATTTTTTTGTGGAGAGTTGTATAATTTTATTATTCTAAGAAGGATAACACTAACACCAGTTAGATAGTGAGTTCTTACAAGGAACTTATATATTAGTATGTCATTTTGTGGGTACCATCCCCACCAGGGTTTTCCTATGATCAAGGGTTTCCCTAATTAACATATATGGTGCTATTGTGTATAGTGATCATTCTATGGTTGTTACATCTACTATTTACATATTTTGGAATTAATAAGGATATTGAGATTTGTTTTAGCTACATAATTGATTCCCCCCCCCCCCCCCTTCTAGTGTTGGAAATATTCAAGTCTATGTAAAGTTACTGAGAGGGGAGGGGTGAATCAATAACTTCTAAAACTTTTGCCAGTTTCAATAAACCAATTAGCATTTAATTTATCACATCTAATCTAATTGCATGCATAAGAAACTAAAAATATAAAAGAATCCACAACACTTGAACATAATGATTTGGTGACCCAAAAACCTTCCAAATAGAAAGTAAAACTAGGGTAGGGATGATACCGAAAAACTTTAGTACTATATTATAAAGTTGGCTTGGTAAGGCTTATATTGATCACTTTTGATGATCTACCCTATTAGGAGCAAATAAGATTGCTAGGTCCACCTTGTGAGAGGATTTACAAACATACAATGAAGTATGGACTCGGTAAAGAGATTTAGAAAAGACTATTAGGTCTACCTTATTAAAGGATTTTGACTAGTTCACCTGTTAGGATGAAGTAGTAGATCTCTAATTTCCAACTGAGTTTTTTGATGGAGATTCCTTGATGTACTAATCACCTTTCTGTGATAGATTTTTCACTGCTACTCCTTATGTTGATATGGCCTTCATAAATCTTTATCTGCTATTTACATTCGCATTCTTGCACTTGCATTACACATTCCATACTACATTAGATATGATACAAGACATCACATATATATACCAATCCAATATACAAAATTACAAAGTTAGCCATGACACAGGTTAACACAAATATTACAAAGTTGGCCCATTTGAAGATACTTGGGTTTTGAAGACTGACTCGGTGAGGTTCTGATACTTGGCATCCACTATTACTGCTTGGCATCATCATGCTCTTGGTAAATATAGAAGCTTGGTCCATACTAATCACTTTCAAGTAGTATTGAACTCAACCTACACTGGTGACTCGATAGATATTGTGCAACTTGGTAAACACTAAATCACTTGGTTACCATGGAGTGGCTTGGTCAACATTGCCTTCACATCGCATGAACTAAGACACTGTAATTCTTGGTAACCACTGACTTCACATCACATGAACTAAAAACTTGGTAACCACTGACTTCACATCACATGAACTGCAAACTCGATAACCACTAATAAACTTGATGTACACTGAACTACTCAATTTGCACCACTGAACTTCACACTAATTGAATATGCTCAGTAACCACTGGAATAGTCCAAAGGACTCGGTAGCAATTGTAGAAGCTCAGTGGCTACTGAATTACATGAAAAACACTGTAAACTATTCAATTAGCTTGGTAGCCATACAAAATATGAATAAGTGTGTGAATAAAAAACTTGACTAATATGTCAACAATTAGTTATGTTGGTGGACTATACTTTCTAACAATTGGAATGAGTGCATCATGTCCTTGAAGGAAAAGTTTAACATATTAAGGAGATCTATGGAATGTAATCATTTTAGGAAAGAAAGTCCAAAGTTTTATGGAATTAAATATGGTAGTTGGAAGGAGAAGATGAAGATACATTTTCTATGCATGAGCCTGGAAAATTGGCTGATCACTAAGAACAAGAAGGATGTGGTTGATGAAGATAATCTTGAGACTTGTATTGAACCTTAGAGATAACATTTTATGTGAAATATGATTTCTAGAGAAGCACTCTTGAAAGCCCTTCCTGATAATGAGTATAGTTAGGTAAAATCTTTAAAACTAGCTTATGAAATTTGGAAATCTTTGGAATCTACATTCGAAGGTGATAAGCATGCTAGAAAGGTTAGACAATAGAATTGGGTATGATTATTCCAAGATGCTAAGATGGTGGAAGATGAATCTATAAAAGTTATTTTTGAAGAATATCAAAGATTGTTGTAGGAATTAAGGCTTCTGATGGAACAAAAGATTAAGATAACATTATATGGAAAATATTGAAGACTTTAACACCCATTTTCAAATAGACATCCTAGATGATTGAACATATTATTTCTTGCACACCTAAGTTCATGAGAGAGATTCTTCTTTGTAGATTAGAATTAGCTAAGAGGTGGATGAGACAAACAAGAGAATTGCCTAAAATTGAGACTTTTTTCAATGCATTAAGTGTTCAACCTATGTTGTGATGTAGGACCATCTTGGGTTGCCTTGCTATCCTACTCATCTTTGTGCATTCTTCTAGTTATTTTTGAGTTATAGTTGTTGCCAAATTCTAGTATTGGTAAAGCATAGTGATTGTCGAGTGCAATAGTCATCAATTTCCCTATGGTGGTCAAGTTCCTTCTTTGGCTTGAGTCTTGTAGTTGTCAAGTTCTTTCAAGTATAAAGTGATAATGTTGATTTGTTGATACTCGGTTCCTTCTTTGACCAAATTTTTTTGTTATTGGTTCTTAGTGAGAGATAACTTGTTTATTTAATTTGAAAGTTAATGTAAGGATCATGAATTGGGATGCATGCAAATACTTATGAGATTAACCTTATCTATTGTAAAGATAGAATCTTCTGTAATCCATTTTTGCAAGTATACGTAGCGAGTCTAATTTAGGTTTAGGAGAGGGAGGAGATCAAGTGGAAAGATTGTAGAAGTTAGAAAGTGAGAGTTGGGATATCTGATCTTAGTCCTATCATGTTGGATGCATTTTGATGTATATCTAATCTTGTATTGGACATAACCCAAAATCCCTCATAGTCAAACATATTTGATGATATTGTCATAAATCAATAAAGATATTATTGTTTCTTCTCTCCTTGGTGTTTTTCTCTATTGTTGCTTCTATTGTGTTTACTCATCAAGGTGTTAGGATAATTAGGTGTTCCTCTAGCCCTAATTTTCCAATCATCCCTGCATAAGGTGGTATCAAAGCCACAATTTTCCTTATGGAGATTGGATCATGTAGAACCCTAATTATTTTTTGGTTATAGGGTGGCAGATCTACAAATTTGACCTATAACTGGCAGAGAGTTATTACCTTGTGGAAACTTATTTTTCAAAATGGTTCAAGGTAGAGAAAATGTTGATAATTCCTTTCTAGGCATATTGAGATATATTGCAACCAAATTAGATGTTATGGAGACAACCTAGAGGAGAGGAGCACATCTTGATTATGTGAGTGACGATGAAGCAATAGTTTAAAATCCTAATCCAAAGCCTAAAGAACATCAAGATGGGGAAGGGATGTTGAGAGTTTTTTCTAGGGCACATTCAAAGCCTATTGTGGAAATTATTCCTTATGATGAGAAGCTAGATACCAATGTTGTGTTGTATTGGATCTCTCATATGGAGAAGCTCTTTGAGTTAGAAAGAACTCCTAATAATAGGAAGGTGAATATTGTTTTCACTAGGTTGAAAGTTCATGCCTCACTGTGGTGAGAGAATTTTCAAACTAATAGATAGAGAAGAGGAAAAGAAAGATCAAAACTTGGTTGAAAATCATGAACAAGGTAAAGAAAAAGTTCCTTCATGTTGATTAGCAAGTTTTTTTTTAAGAAAGATGCAAAATTTGAGACAAAAGGACATGATTGTGAAGGAGTACATTGATGATTTATATCAATTGGACATTAGATCTAGACATGTGGATGATGATGTTGGAGTTGATGAAATCCAACTTCAAAGACACCCAAGATCACCTGCATGCAAAAACCTATCAAAGGGAAGCCAAGGAAAGACGAGCGAGGAGTAAGGAAAAAAACCCTAAATAGACATGAGAGAGAAGAAGATATTGCAAACACAAGAAAAAATGTATTTACAATATGCAAGAAGTTATTGTTGCTGTAAAATACAATGAGGGAGAGATCGCTTATAAAGGCCTCAAGGAATCTCCTAGAACAAGCTAGAAGATGCTAGGAGATAAGTGTGACAACTAAGCATACGTCCACATGAGGTGGAAAGTCCTTGAACAAGGTGAGAGGATAAGTATGACTTAGGAGAGAAAAAACTCCTGTATTGTCAACAACTTATAACAAACTCCTAGGCTACAATAAATAAGTAAATAAAATGCATTTACCTAAGTAAGCTTAAGTAAATAGAATAAATAATTAGTAAATTAATTATTTACTCTAACACCCCCCCTTAAGTGCAACTTAGGGAAATGCCTTAAGCTCACAAAACTAAGATGAATGCAGAATGGGTCTCGACAACAAGACCATGTTAGGTACCCATGTACAAATGCAAAGAGATGCAACCTCTATAAATGGGGAAAGAGAGAAAACCATGTGGAAAAAACCCTCCCCCAAAAAGAGGTAAGAACCTAGTGAAGAACTAAAGAAGCCTCCAACTAGGGAATGTCCCCTAAAATAGGAATAAGGAGTGATCATGAAGAGCATCACTGAAGCATAAAGAAAACACAAAATCTACCATCAGAAGAAACTATAGATCTAAAGAACCACCATGGAAGAAGAAGGCACGAACCGAGCGTGTCTATATAGTAGATGATCCATCTCATGAAAATGCATAGGTAGCCAGCCATAGCAATCACCTTGTATATAGGAGGCTTTATGGCTTCGTCAGTTGATGACTAAGTTTGGATTTCTTCCTAATCATCCCACTATTTTGTGGTGCGATAATCAGAGTGCCATCCACATTTCTTGCAACCCAATGGAACATCAACGCACCAATCACATGGCCATGCAAGAAGCAGCATGCTTGAGCACATTCATCTACAGAGACTAAATACATAGCTCACACTATCGAACCATCAAACCATAGATGCATTAGAAAATTAGAATAACCCCCCCTTAATGCAAATGAGGTGAGATGATAGGAAACTAAAAAGGTGGGTGAAAGTCTCCTACAGATGAATCAAGAATGACGAGAGAGGAAGAGGTACAGACACCTATAAAGACATGGTCACACTGACGTTGTACGGGGCTAATTTCATGGAAGGGACACTCACTTGAAAAAGGGGAGAATGCCTAAAATAGTAAACAACTATCCCCTCCATGGTGCTTTATAAAAATAGTGCATGTAGAACTGACTCAAAAACAACATTCATGACCCCCAAAATGCAAGAGTGACACTTTATCTCAGTGTGATACATAAAAGTTCTTCAAAATGATAGCTACAATGATCAAAACCAAAAACAAGCTGATACAAAACATAATACAACCCAAAACAAAGAAAACCATGCCAGGAAAATGATCCTCGGGCCTAAAACACTCAAGATATCCACCATATAGAAAAAATGCCAAAAATAGGATAGAAAAAGTATGGGCCAAAATCTAAAGAAAAGGACCACATTTCTGAAAAGATGACAAAACTAGCTTTCCAAAAATATAAAGTTTTCAAGCAACTAACATGGGACGCAAAAGATATGCAACTAGAGTCAAAAACATAACTTCAAAATTCAACTAAAAAAATAGGCAACAAAAATGCATCAAAACCTAAAAATACCTATACCAATGTCTCCATCTCAGAAACAACTTTTTGGTGCTTCTTTTGAATTGGAAAAATACCTCTGTATGCTCAAGTTATGGCCAAAAAAATGAAGGTAGGTCAAAATGGACCTCAGAGAGTGCAAGAAGGTGTGCTGATGTAGTGCTGATGTCATGCTAATGTTAGCATTTCACTACAAAAATTTGATAGCCTGTCAGCTGTTGAGGCAAAAAAAAGGTACCATGTGACAGCCATGTGGTTGAAGAGTGACGTGGCAGGGTGACATGGCAGGTCTACATGGCAAGGTGCCA
This sequence comes from Cupressus sempervirens, assembly GCA_028749045.1. Classification (NCBI taxonomy): domain Eukaryota; kingdom Viridiplantae; phylum Streptophyta; class Pinopsida; order Cupressales; family Cupressaceae; genus Cupressus; species Cupressus sempervirens. The sequence continues at coordinate 954,051,245 of CM053792.1, read as the reverse complement.
CGTGGAACCCAAGCCATGTGTCACCCCCACACACTGTCGAGCGACGTTGACTATGCCGTAGAACTCCACATAGGCACATGACTAGGATAGGTAGTGCTTGAGCAGTGAGATCTAGCTGAGCGGAGCAGATGGACGGTGGAGCTAGAGTAGCGGAGGTGGTGTCCCTGCTGGCAGAGTTGAGAGGAGAGGGGGCACCGCTTGTGGAGAGAGGAGGATGGGCAACGGCCAGGCCACGATGGCCCTGGGGTGGCATTTCCACCTGTAGCCATTGCAGGCTAGGCACAAGTGGCATGGCAGTGGGCCCATAGTGGCGTGGCAACGGTGCACCCAAAAAAAAAAAATTTAATTTTTTTCGCTCTGTTCATTCATACGACTGCCCTAGAACTAAAATTTTTTTGCCTCCTAGAGCCCTATCTCCAAAATTGACAAATTTTATATGGATCCTAGCTAAAAATCACCTTTTGGATCTAATGGCAGCGTCTGTTTGGGCTGAAAGTGCTCCAAAAAATTGTTGTTCCCCTAATTTGAAAAAAAATGCACAAACAAACTAGGATTTGTGACTTCAAATCACGGCTTCAAAAATTCTTCAACAAAGTAGCAGCAGGGAGGCTCTGATACCATGTTGAAATCCAACTCTGAAGATGCCCAAGATCACCTACATGCAAAAACTTGTCAAAGGGAAGCCAAGGAAGGAAGAGCGAGGAGCAAGGGAAAAAACCCTAAACAGACATGAGAGAGAAGAAGATATTGCAAAAACAAGAAAAATATATTTACAATATGCAAGAAGTTATCATTGTTGTGAAATACAATAAGGGAGAGACTGCTTATAAAGGCCTCAAGGAATCTCCTAGAACAAGCTAGAAGATGCTAGGAGATAAGTGTGACAACTAAGCATACATCCACATGAGGTGGAAAGTCCTTGAACAAGATGAGAGGATAAGTATGACTTAGGAGAGAACAAACTCTCGTATTGTCAACAACTTATAACAAACTCCTAGGCTACAATAAATAAATAAATAAAATGCATTTACCTAAGTAAGCTTAAGTAAATAGAATAAATAATTAGTAAATCAATTATTTACTCTAATAGATGAGGTTGAGAAAGTTGCAAGGTACATGAATGGTTTGAGATATGGAAATCAAGATAAAATAAGCTTTGTAAAATTAGGTAGTGTGGAGGAGGAATACCAATTTTCCTTGAAAGCTAAGGATATCTTGACAAAGAAGCATGAAAAAAGATAGAGAGGTAAAGGTGGTAGATTCTAGAGAGGTAGAGGTAGATCCTAGGGAGAAAGTAGCAGATCTAATAATTTTTCACAAGATAAGTGTAAATCTGAATGGAAGACTAAATATAATGGCAAGACCAAGTGGAAAGGTGGTAATTCTAACCAAGGAGGTACTATTGCTTACTGAGGAATAGGTAGTTCTTATCCTAGAGGTGATTTTCATGTCAATTGTTTCAAATGTGGTGAAGAAGGCATAGATTTTTTGAATGTAAATAATTTGGTAAAGGTGAAAATGGTAACAAAAATGATGTAGTTCAAGGTGAATCTATGAATCCTCCAAGTGATCCTAAGGCTAAAGAAAACTTTATGGTGCAAAGCACTTTGTGTACTGAGAAAGTTGATTAAGAATCTACCCTAGGGAGAAGTATTTTCAAGACTAGATGTAAGATAGAAGGGAAGTGTTTTAAAGTAATCACTGATAGTGGGAGTTCAACAAATTTGGCATCAAAGGATCTTGTTACAAAATTTTACTTGAAAAGATTGAAGCATCTTAAACCCTACAATGTTTCATGGATCAAGGATGAGCATAAGTTATTGGTAAGTGAACAATGTTTTGTGAAATTTAAAATTGGACACTACTTTGATTGATTTTTGTGTGATATTAGGCCTATGAATTATTGTCACATTCTATTGGGTAAACCTTGGAAATATGATAAATATGGTGTGCATAATGGTATATCGAATCAATATACTATTTGCGTATATGGAATCAAGAACACATTGTTACCTTTGATTGAAGTTCCAAATGAGATAAATTTTACTACTATTAGAATATATATGGTTTATGGGAAACAATTTAAGAAGGAAATGATGAAGAACCAAGTTTCTTTTGTTATAATTCCTAGAGGAACAAGTTGTGATAGTAGATTTTGAGTGATAGAAAATAGTAATGTTGATCCCTACAATTTGTTGTTTATTAGTGTCAAATACATAGTCATTTCTATTGATCTCATATTGGTTTTGACAAGTGAGTGTCAACACACTTAAGCCATTTACTTAGTTCATGTCAAACTAGTAATACATGTCAAGCACAACATGTAAATATTAGACTATCCCAAGTTGCAATGAGTGCCAAGTCACTCATGTGCTAAGTCACTTAGGTGCCAAGTATATAGACCATGCCAAGTGATTTAGGATCCAAGTAAATAATGGATGCCAAGTAATGTAGGTGTTGAGTTACAGTATACAAAACAGTGCATGCCGAGCACCAGAAACTTCATATGCCAAGTGACATAGTATTGACATATTTGTTTGTAATGGCATAAACAACTATGTAAACCATCAACTTAAGATTATATTTTGATATTATGGAGATAAGAAAAAATCTCTATTTGGATTCCCTATGCAATAACATGCAACCAATCAGAAAATGAGAAGGTTTAAGCAACAAAATAGATGAATCTTAGTCATAGATTCATACCTAACCCTAAGCCACTTAAGTATTCTTAAGGAGGACGAAGCCCTAAACTCTTAATGATGAAAGAGGAGAGTGAATGTGGAAGAATTTAGAGTGAACAAGATAGTTTGCAGTGCATTCAAGGTGACTTAGAAGTTATAGAGTGAATTGCAGAATTAGTTTGAGAAGAATAGAGGATAGAAAAGGATACAACATTGAGACATCTAATTGTGAAGGATCAATAAGGCTATTGTTTATAGGTGATCTATTATCAGGCAAGCAAGTGTCAGCCACAAGATCTATGCTGAGACATTTTAATAGGTGATTTTAGTTAAATCTCTTAACAAAGTAGTCCTAATAGGTTGTATGAAATCTTTTAATAGGGTGCTTGCTTAGTTGTAAATTGAAGTCCTGTAACTAGGCACACTTCTAGCAGGGTTTTGAAATCCTCTAACAAGGTGAGACATAACTGTCTTTGTAAGCCTTTATCAAGGTAGAACTTTCACAAGGTAGATCATGTTTCATGGTTATATCATTGTAACCTTCATTGGATACACTTTATTACTATAGTAGTGAAGATTTGTGGGTGTCATCCCCACCCTAGTTTTACCTTCTCACTTGGAGGGTTTCTGGGTAATCATATCTGGTGTTATGTGTGTGAATACTTACATGGTTATGTGATTTAGATGCATATGCTTTACATGTTATTTCACCTTTCGTATGCATGTAATGAATGAATGGTGAAAGTTTTATGGGTCCAAGGTTAAAGTACTAATTCACTCCCCCTCTTAGAAGTTTACTCTTTCCCCTTGTAATTTCAACAATTGGTATCAAAGCTTTGTTCTCTAAAAGAGAAGCTCTGTTGTTTTGAGAAAAGATCTTGAAATGGAAGTCTATAAGTTGGGAAAAACTATTAAGAACCAAGAAATTGAAATACATCTTATACTACATCAACTAAATGAAGCAAGAGAGGAACTAAAGAAATCCTTGAAGAGAAGGAAAGAGATTGCTATTGCAAAGAATGACACACTATACAAAGAGATAGACATTACCAAGGTATTTGTAGATGGTGAATCCAATGAATTTGATGTAGATGTTGCAGATCTAATAGAAAAGAATAGAATCCAAGGTGAGGAAATTAGAAATCTCAAGCTAGAGCAAGAATCACAAGCTATACTGTTATGTGAGATGACTGAACAAAAGAAGGCTATGGAAGACAAAGCCATGATTGAACAAGAAAAAATAATTCTAGCCAATAGATTGGAAGAAAAGTCAACAGAGCTAACCAAGATTTCCAACATGATATTGGATACTCTAAGTAAAATGATGAATGCAAACTATGAATTGAATGTCAAGGACATTGAGATAACTACATTGAAGTTGCAAAATGAACAATTGAAAAATGAACTAAAGAGAGAAAAAGATTTCTTTGAAAGTTTCAACAAGCCAAATGAAACCATTAAATACTTTGAGCAATTATTGAGATCCCCTAGACTTAACAATGGTACATTAGGATTGGGCTACACAAGCATTGAAGAAGGAGAATCATCCAAAGTTGCACAAGAAAGGAACATCAAAGGTAAGAACTCCAAACCTACTTTTCATAATTATGGTAAGAAAGGACATATTGCTAATATGTGCAGGAGAAAAACTAAAAATTAGAATGTTAAGCCTAAGAACATGACTCATTGTCATAAGTGCAACAAGAAAGGCCATCAAGCACATGAATGCATAACTAGAACCATGAACACTCAAAGATTTCAAGGATATTTCTACAACTGTTAGAAGTGTGGACATAGAGATTTTGAATGTAGATCCAAATCCATGTGGTCATCAAAAAAGCCAAAAAAAGGTAAGAAATAGTGGGAACTCCTATAATTTGGATTATAATACAAGATATAGCTATCATTGTTGTAAAGAATATGGAAATGTTCATATGAATTGTATTAGGACACACTTCAGTGGCAATTACAAAAGGTGGTTGAGTCAAACTTCATGTTTTAGCTATTTGAAGACTGGTCATATCAGTAAATATTATGCAACTAGGTCAAAGGAACCAAGTTGTGAATTTGATAAAGGTAAAGGCATGGTAGATGTTGAACACATCAGAGATGAGATGAACAAGACACGAAAAAAGAAAGATTTTTGCAACACTTCAAATGGAGAAGGGATCACTTCACCCAATGGATCAGGTGATCACACGCCATCAAACTAGGAAAAAAAGAGGTATGTGGGACTAATATTTAAAGGTTATATCATACATCAGTTCCAAAAAGGATGTAGTACTGAAAAGACTAAATTAGCATGAATGAAGATGCAAGATATTGTTAGAAATCCAAGACAAATATTTAAATTTTTCATGTCATTGCTAAGCATGAAACATTTCCTATGTATGTTGAGTGGAATGTTAGTCGATGCAAAGCTGCCAGAATACCTAGTTGATGTTGAGCTCATAGTAGCTACCAAGTAATGGAAACATCAATGGATGCCTAGTGAACCTAAAATTGGCTATTGCCAAGGTTATAGCTATGTAAGTACTTAACATTAAATGCAAGGTTTTGAAAGGGTATATGATTGATTTGAGCTCATTTCTTCATCATTTCAAATTTGAGAAAGAGTGAGTAGAGTAGAAGGTGATTCAAAAACCCATTCAAAGCATGTCTAGAGATTTTAGCAGCAATTTTACTACAGTTCATTAGATTTCATAAGGTATTTATCGAAAGCCAAGCTATGTAGTTTCAATTTTCATAAACCTTAGTTTGACAAGATGACATCTAGTTCAAAAATATTGAAGGGAAAGAATTTTTAAATGTTTAGCTAGTTAGTAATGAAGTTAAGTAGCCTGTATTTAAGGCCATTCCTAACATTTTCTATAAACAAGACCCTTCTGGCACATTGTCAATGATCCTGCCAAATGTGATAATAGTGCAAGATGTGAGGAAATACTACAATTGTAAGATAGGAAGAATTGGAGACATGGAGATAAGAGGTTTGTATAATAGATTGTGTGAAAATGGTGTTTTAAAGGAAGAATACAAAATTATAGAGAAAAAGGGTTTGACATGAGCCCTAGATTTTTCAAATGTATTTGAGACTGAGTGGATACATATTGTTCTAAGCTAAATTCATGATGGTTCCTTATGGATGGAAGGAGGACCAACCAAAATAACTGAGAGAATAATTCATAGGGTTACTAGCTACCCAACCCTAGATTGGCCAAAGACACTCAGGAGTGATTCCAAGGAAGTGATTGAGAAGAATACTAGAGTAGTCTAGAATAAGAGAGGTATGATTATAGATGCCCTCACTAATCCATTGCTAAATTTTTTTGTAAGGGTAATCTCACATAAATTCTATTAGTCCATTAGATTGAATAGTGTACCATTCATTGTTGTGGATGTTGGTTACAAATTTGTCAAGAAAGATCATACATATGATCTAGCAAAACTTCAACTACAACAACTTATGGAGAACCTTGGAGCTATAAGGAAAACCAAGAGTGCACAGTGCAAGTTTGGTTCTATGCTAGTTTGTATACTCTTTTATGTACAAAATACATTCCCCTCATTTGGTACTATAGGATGGAAGACAAATTGATCAATTGCAATGCAGATTAATGAGTACATTGAATATCTAGGGGAAAACTTTGAAAGTATAATGACTAGTTACTTTGAAGATTTCAAGAAGCCAATGAAGTAGAGACTCAAGATTCTAGTATCCTTAATGGAGAAACATTATAATGATGTATGTTTTCTTCTTGATGTTGACTACACATTTGTGCAAGTTACCACATGAAGAGTAAGATGGTTGAGATCCTTAGTTTATGAGGTAAATGTAGATGAAGCCTCATTAGCCATAACAACCCTACTTGTAGAGAAATTAGATAAGACTACAAAAGTCTTTGGAAACTATCAAATGGTGAAATCAAAGATTGCCATGGAATTAAAGACTACCTCCCCACTCAAGAAGAGGGATAAGTTGATTAAAAAGCTAAAAGAAAAGTTTGGAGAAGGTGTAGAAGAGGAAGAGGAACAAGAAGAAGAGGATGAAGAGGAAGAACAAACACAAGCACAAGAACTTCTAGCTCTAACTCAAGGCATGGGAGAAGATAAGGAAGAAGAGGAGACTATAGGTGCTAAGGGAGAAGAAGCCAAGGAAGCACCTACTACTATTGAGTCAAAGAAAAGGAAGGAAAAGACACAATCTATGATAGAGGCAAAGAATATTGTCAAACCTATCTAAGCCAAGCCCACTACACCTACCACCCAAGCTAGTACACAAGAAAATACTCAAAATGCCAAGGAAAAGTCAAAGAAAATAGAGCAAGGTGGATAGTAGTAGAAAAGATAGAGAAGGAAATATGTGGCACAACCAAATTTTTGATGAAGAGAAGACAAAATTAGATGATAGTAGTCAATTCAAGGTGGTAAGTCACAATCCTCTCTTTGATCTTGAGAACTTACCTAAAAATGTCAAGAGCAATGAGATTTATCTAGTTTAGACATATTGATTTTGATAAATTGGGAAAAGAAGAGCAAAAACAAGTGGAAGAGGCATTATATGCCATGATGTCAAAGTTTAAGAAAACTCCAGTAGAATTTTCCAACTCAATACCAAAAGGCTTATATGATATTGTTGAGCAAAAATGGCATAATTGTCTAAATGTGGAAAGACAAATTAAGGAAACAACATTAGCCCAAGTGATGCCAAAGTTGACAAAGGGAAAAATTGCTAAGGTAGTTAAGAAATATTTAGTTAGGTTCACACCTAAATATAGAGCCTTCAACATTCTTCAAAATAACATTGAAGATGTGGTAAAAAAATTAACTCAAATATGGAAACTTATCTATGGGTTGACCACTATGAAGCAAGGAGAAGCTGACCCTTTAGAGGGTAAACATGATGATAAGGATGATGATAATGATGATGATAAGGAAGAAAATAATGAAGATAATATAGTTGGGGAAGAGACAAAAAATCGAAAGGATGATAAGGCACAGTTGAGCAACAACAAGATGAATAGAGTGTGTAGGACACACAAGTGTTGAGCATCAGTCCTCCCCATGACACAAACAAAGCCATTGAAATTATAACTATTAAGGATATTTCTAATACATTAGCTCATAACATCAATACACTTACTATAGAAGATCTAAAGAAGATATTTGATTAGTCTATACTTCAAGCTAAACTTTGTGAAAATCCAATTTTGGTTAGTGTAGAAGAATTGCAGAAGGTAGTGATTGAAGTCACAAGGGAGAAGGTGAATCCATAAGAATCACCTTCAATAATCCTTTTAGTTACCAATGTACAAACTTTAATTCAAAAAATAGTAGACACATCCACCAAGGTTGATACAAGTGTTAAAATTGATACAATTGAGAAGAAGGCAAAAGAAAAAGACACTACTACAGGTCAACAGTAGGAAATAGGATAGATAGATTCATCTATACCTACAACATAAGAACAAGGTGCTAGCCAATTCATAGTGATAGACTAGGTCAAGCCTATAGAGAATGAGCAAGCACCAAAGGTGAAGGAACAAGTGGCCATCCAAGCACTGGTAGCCTTACCAACATCTGCCACTCCTTCTACACAAACTCTTCAAAGGTTGAACATAGAAACCATTCAATTGCAAATCTCAATGCCAAGCCCCAGTTCATCAAAGGTAGAAAAGGTAATTCATTATGCAGACATAATCCTTGATGAAGAAATTGTTATTCCAAAGTATGACTATGATACTATGACATTGGAGCAAATAGGCATTTTGCAACAAGCCTTAGAAAGGAAAAAGAATCAAGAAATGCTTAGGAGAAACCACAGGTAGAAGAAAACACTTCAAGATATCAAGGACATCTTTTTAGATGCATTCAGCCTACCAAATCATAAAGAGACCAAGACACTCATAGAACAACTAACTAATATAGTGGAAAAGGTCACTAATGAAGACCTTAATAAAAATGCAAAACTTTTAGAATGGTCTGAAAAGAAGTTTCAAGGCAAGGTGAATGAGAAAATATCTAGTGAGATAGCAGTACAACAAGTTTCATTGGCAACAAAGGTTGAGGATGTGAAGAAGGTACTTGAGAATATATTCTCATTTTACACAAAACTATGTAATCCTAGACTCTTCACCCAAGAGACCAAAAGTCACATTTTGAGTCTGGAGAGGAAAATATTTGCATCAAGTGCAAGCCTACCATCAAATCTAGCTTAGAGTTAGAAGCATTTCAGAACATTGCTTCAGACATAGAGTCAATTAGCTATCTTAATAGTATATGAGGCTAATATTAGAGCCAAACTAACAAGTATTCAGGCTACCCTCACCCCACATATGGAGATAATACACAATGAGCTAGGCTATGCTCAAACTCTATTGAAGAAAGACCCCAATCTTTCTACTTTAGATGGTCTATTACACCATGATGTTGAGCTTGCAATCCAAATTAAATCATTGGATGTTGCATGTGATAATTGGGATGCAACTCTAAGGATAATAATGAATTTCCACAAATCATTTTTGAACAAACACACTATAAGTGTATAACCCATTTAACATAAGTGTCAAAAAGGGGGAGATATTATAAAAGGAGGACATAAAGATAAAGGGGGAGATAAAGATAAAGGGGGAGATAAAGAAATAAGGGAGATAAAGAAAAGAAGATATATATGAAAGGGGAAGAAATACTATGAACAAATATCAGCTAAGAGAGAGCATATTAGATAAAAGAGTATTAGATTATCAGATGCAATGCATTGAAGTCAAAGGGAGCATAGATTTTGGATACAAATTAGACATATTAACTCAAGGGGAGTTATAAAATTTTAAGGTATACATGTTAGTGAACTTAGTACAAAATTTTGAAATTTTGAAGTTTTGTGTATATGTCAAGTCATGGATATGTTATGCTCAAGGGATTAAGGTTGATCATGAATATTCAAGTGTTTTTGACACTCATGTCAAAGGGGGAGATTGTTGATCTCAGATTGGTTTTGACAATTGAGTGTAAACACACTTAAGTCATTTACTTAGTTCATGTCGAACTAGTAATACATGCTAAGCACAACATGTAAATATTAGACTATGTCGAGTTACATTGAGTGTCAAGTCACTTAGGTGCCAAGTAGATAGACCATGCCGAGTGATTCAGGAGCCAAGTAAATAGTGGATGTTGAGTAATGCAAGCATCGAGTCACATTATACAAAGCAGTGCATGCCAAGCATCAGAAACTTCATATGCCAAGAGACATAGTTTTGACATATTTGGTTGTAATGGCACAAACAACTATGTAAACCATTTTTTAGCCAACTTAAGATTATATTTTGATATTATGGAGATAATGAAGAATCTCTATTTGGATTCCCTATTCAATTACATGCAACTAATCAGAAAATGAGAAAGTTTAAGTGGAAAAATGGATGAATCTCAGCCATAAATTCATACCGAACCCTAAGCCACTTAAGTCTTCTTAAGGAGGATGAAGCCCTAAAATCTTAATGGTGAAAGAGGATCGAGTGAATGCGAAAGAATTTGAAGGAGTGAACAAGATAGTTTGCAGAGCATTCAAGGTGACTTAGAAGTTATAGAGTGAATTGAAAAATTAGTTTGAGAAGAATAGAGGATAGAAAAGGATACAACATTGAGACATCTGATCATGAAGGATCAATAAGATTATTTTTTAGAGATGATCTGTTATCAGGCAAGAAAGTGCTAACCATAGGATCTATGCTGAGACATTTTAACAGGTGATTTTAGTTAAATCTTTTAATAGAGTAGTCCCAACAAGCTATATGAAATCTTTTGATAGGGTGCTTACTTAGTTTTAAGTTGAAGTCCTCTAACTAGGCATACTTCTAATAGGTGTTGAAATCCTCTAACAAGGTGAGACCTAACAGTCTTTGTAAGCCTTTAATAGGGTAGACCTTTCATAGGGTAGATTATGTTTCATGGTCAAATCATTGTAACTTTCACTAGATACACTTTATTACTATAGTAGTCAAGATTTGTGGGTATCATCCCCACCATAGTTTTACCTTCTCACTTGGAGGGCTTTTGGGTAATCATATATGTTGTTATGTGTGTGAATGCTTACATGGTTATGTGATTTAGATGCATATGCTTTACATTTTATTTTAGCTTTCTTATGAAAATAATGAATGAATGGTGAAAGTTTTATGGGTCCAAGGTTAAACTACTGATTCACCCCCCCACCCCCCCAGAATTTTACTCTTTCCCCTTGTAATTCCAAAAATTCTATGGTAGATTTGGTTGATCATTATTGTGACCAAGACATTTTACTAAGGCCAAGCTATGTAAATAGACTTGTTTATATTTTATTTTAAGCCAAGAAATTGTTATTGTTGAGCAAGTATATGGTTGTCGAACATTCCTATGTATGTCGAGTAAGACATAAGATAATTTGCATCAAGCTATACATAGTTAGTTCATGCCAAGCTATATAGTGATTGTCAAGCATTCAAAAGCTAAGGGATGGCATGAAGATTAGTCATGACTGATCATCAGAGTGTTTATTGTTAGCTGATGATATTACTTTGGGGGAGTATCCTAAGAATTGGATAGATGGATAGCATAATTGACATGTTTCATTCATGACTATGTTCGTTATTGATGTCAACATGGCATTGTTTCTTTGAAGACTAGCAGAGTAGCTGACAAAGAACAAGGTCATATGGACTGTGTATTGATGATCAAGTCAAGCATAGTTAAGGATGTATTCTATATTGTGTCCTAATTATTTGAACAAGTGTGCATTCATAGAGTCAAAGGACATACAAGAGATATTCTTGATTTATAGAGGACAATAAGCAAACAAAGTATATGATAAGTGGTTTATGATGATTGATTTGTATCACTTAACTAGAAATAATCATGATGAGTGCAGTTAGAAAATGATCATAGATAGCTTGATGATGACATTATTAAGTGTGCAAGGTTATTAAGTCATCAGGTTAGTAAGTCAATAGTCGCATGTATGAGAAGTTGTAAAGATTGTGAGCTGACAATGACTTGTAATTGTAAAAAGATGTAGTGTTTTGTAATATCTTAATGAGGTCCTATTATAATTAATTAAGAAATTCTCAAGGCCAACTCAACGAATTAATTTAAGGATAGGGTATAAAGGAAGGTTATTTTCCTTGTTGTTATGTGTGCATTCAAGTGTGATATGAGAAGTATTTGGTAAATGCGAGTAAGCAATCTAAGGGATTATTTGCATGTGAATTTGGTGATCTGGTATTGAGATTAGAAGAGGATAAGTCTGGTCAAGAGGACAAAGGAGTTCAACATCATTTATTTCTATTATTCTACAAGGAATAATACTGAGACCCATTGGACATTGAGTTTTGTGGTCTTGCCCCTAAAGTTATTTGGAAAGTGGGTCCTTCTACCTTCTACAACTCTTAATAGGTTTAGCACAACTCCTAATAGGGATGCAAAGTCTCCTAATAGAAACTAATATGTTTTAATAGTTGGATAACTAATTAACCCACCCCCCCCCCCCCCCCTCCCCCAAGTTATCTTGGTGGACTTTAATTTCTAACAATTGGTATTAGAGCATCAGGTCCTTGAAGAAAAAGCTTAACAAATTAAGGAGATCAATGGCGGGTCACTTCAAAAAATAAATTCCTAAATTTGATGGAGTTAACTATGATAGCTAGAAGGAGAAGATGAAGACTCATTTTTTGAGTATAGGTTTAGGGTGTTGGCTGATGACAAAGAGTAAAAAGAAGATTGTGGAGGAAAACAAACTCGAGGAATGTAGTGAAGTTGAAAGAGATCTATTTATGTGTAATATTCTTGCCAGAGAAGCATTATTATCATCTCTTCCTAAGAACAAATACAACCAAGTAAAATCCTTAGAGACATCTCATAAAATTTTGGTCGGCCTAGAATCTACTTTTGAGGGTGATAAGCATTCTAAAATAATTAGATTATATAATTGGATATGTTTGTTTCAAGATGCTAAAATGATGGAAGATGAATCTATGAGAAGCTTTATTGGTAGAATATCAAAAATTGTTTTAGGAATTAAGTCTTGCATTAGATCTAAAGATGAAGATGTTAGAAACAATAGTCCACCAAGATAACTAAAAGGTGGGGGGGGGAGGGTGAATCAATTATCCAATAATTAAAAAATTTATCAACCTTAAACAATCCTATCCACTCAACCAAAGTAAATAGAAACCATAACAAGATGCACATAGACAATTACACTAGATATGTTAACTAGAGAAACCCTTGATCAGAGGGAAAACCCTAGTGGGAATGATGCGCACGAGATGATGTACTAATATAAATATTCCTTGTTAGAGGATGGACCCTATTAGGAGTCTATTACAACATTTAGTACATATGAGTCCCTATTAGGAGTTGTAGAAGACAAAAGGACCAAACAACTTCTAGAGCAAGATCACCAAACTCACTCTCCAACTAATCTATCAACTATTCCTTGTAGAATAATTGTATGTACTGAACTTTAACTTTTTTCCTCTATCTTCTCAACTGGACCAATCACTTTCAAACCCTATAGACTAGGTCACAAACCTCAAATCCAAGTATCAAACTTTAGATCATACAATAAAACCTCAGAAATGAAGTTTCCTTCACTTCTACTGTACTCCGCTTATCTTTGTATTATGCTCTTTATGTTGCTTACAATCATTCACATTCCTCCATACATCCATCATACATGATAAAGAAAAATGTCCTTCCTTTATACAGAATCCATTAAAAAATTCTTTGAGTTAGTTGTTACACCTTCTCAATTAATTATTATAGGACCACAATAAGAACATGTTACACTTAGCGATAACATTAATCTTCCACCTTGCAACTTGAATAAATTTTTATACATGTAAATTCTGAAATATGATTGAAAAAGAGGGAGATTATTGAAGAATATTATGTGTTTCAATCATTATTTTGTCACTGATGTCAAACCTGCTATTTTCTAGTAAGACAATTGCTTATAAGATTTAAGTACTATCACTTAGTTGATTGATGAGGTGGATTTGATCAACAAGATGTAACAAAAGAAACTAGAGGAAAGGTTGAGTTATGATTATGTAATGAAGTATAAGGATTAGTTAAGACAGTGATGACATGATTAATAAATGATCTACTTCATGTTACAAAATGGTTGGCTACACTTAGAAAAACTAGAAGAATAAGTTAAACAAAGTTTGTCTGCCAAGCTTGACCAAGTAGACAGTAGGTGCTGAACAAAGTTAGTGCAAGTCAAGTAGAAAGTCAGTTGGACCCGAGTGAAAGAAAATTCTAGTGGATGTCAACAAAGAGAATTGATGCCAAGTAAAGTTTAGTTGATGCCGAGTGATTTTATAGTTGATGACGAGAAATGCAATATGTGTCAAGCATCAAAAGGTTGATAATGCCAAGTTGTTGCATTATGATAAAGATCAAAGATTCGTCAAATCTAAGCCAACAAGTTTTTTTTCTTGAAACTTGTGAACTAGGAGGAAGATAAGGTTGATGAGCTAGTGGCATAGAATTTGATGTAAACCATTTTTAGGTGAATTCAAATGGATGCTCAGAGAATTTTCTAGAAAAGACAAGATATGGGGTAGACACATTGTATCCTACCTAATCTATCCAAAAACCCTAATTTGGATGATGGATAATGAGCGGGAAAATATTCTAATTTCATATTTATAGAAATGTTTAGTCATGAAGCAAAAAGTTGGAGAGATCGGTGTCATGTGTGAGAAACTAAGGAGAAGGAATTAAGGGTTTTGCTTCATCAAGTGACCCAAGAGAAGAATCTATAATGGCATATTAAGCAAGATGGCTTAAGGAGATGAATGCTTGAAGGGTGAACAAGCTGTTAGAGATGAAAAGTGTGAAAGCCAAGCAGAATTAAGGACTAAACAAAGATTTGTAATATGGAAGTGAAGTTGAAAGTTGTGTTAGATCAAATCTCTATTGTTACTCTCTAACAATTGTATTAGTCTAGGGTAAATCCTTTGCATTAAGGTTGACCTAATAGTCATTGGAAAATCCTTTAATAGGGTGGCATTCCAAGTGAATGGCCTAAAGTCCTCTAACAAGGCTTACTTTTAATAGGGTGATTGAAATCCTTTAACCGGGTCACATTTAATAGTGTGTATTGTAACCTTTAACAAGGTTGGCCTTTCACAGGGCATCACTTTAGAAGAGTGAAAAGGAGTAGCATGTTACTAGTGGTTTTTCCCAAATTGGGTTTCCATGTAAATCATTATTTCAAGTGTACTGATGAATGTGTTGTGTTTCATGCTTTACATTTATGCAAATTGATTTGACAGTAACATACAAGTTTTAGTAAGTACACAATGGATGCATGCATGGGTATGAATGTTTTATGGGTTCACTAAATTGTGAAAAAGTTTTTTTTATAAATTTCAACCTTGAATAATTGATTCACCCCCTCTTACTTATTCTAAAGTAATTCCAACAATTGGTATCAGAGCCATATGCTTAAGAGGACTAGTTTTAAGGTACTAGAAGCACAAAGATCAAGATGTCTAAAAGAGAAGTACCAAAGCTCAACAAAGATAACTTTCCTGCATGGAAATTTTGATGGAGCTAAACCTTGGAGGACTTAGAGATCATGCACAATCTACCATTATAATAGAAAATGTTGATCCAACAAGAGCCCTAACTACTGAAGATATGAAGAAGAACAAGGAACACAATCAGGCAATGTTGGAGATTGCCTCTACCCTAAGCTATGTCAAATTTAATGATATCAAAGGCTATGACACTACAAAGAAAATGTGGGATGCCTTGAAAACCATCTATGGAGCAGACAAAAATGTTCAAAGAGCAAAATCTAAGAGTCTCGGAGGTAAGTTTGATGATATGAGAATGGAAGAAGGTGAAACTATTGATCAATATGTTGCTAAGATAAAAAAAGTTGTTAGTGCAATAAGAGGAGCTACTGGCCATATAGATGATGATACTGTGTCAAGTAAAGTCTTAAGAACATTACTACCTATTTATGCTATTAGAGTTTCTACAATCCAAGAGTTGAGATGAATTCCAGGGAATAATCTAACCCTTGAAGGTCTATAGGTAGACTCACTAATTTTGAGCTATCTAACTTTGACAATTACAAACTAGAGAGTCTTGAATATGCTTTCAAAGCTAAGTTGTTATTGAAAGATTTTGAAGAGGTAAAGTAGAAGAAGAAGAAAAGAAAGATAAAGTATGCATCCAGTGATAGTGATATAGATGAGGAAGATATTGAATAATTGGAAGCACTATTGGCAAGAAGATTTCACAAAGGTAAAGGAAAATTCAAAGGTAAGTTACCTATCATTTATTTCAATTACAATGAAGTTGGTCATATTGCTACACGATGTACACAAAAGAAGAACTACAAAGAAGGAAACAAGTACAAAAAGGGAAGAGAAGATGACAGCAGAGATTACAAAGACAAAGGCAAGAAGTCATGCTACATTGCTAATGAACATGATGATGAAGTGGTATATGTTGCAATGAAGGATGAATCTAATGAAGATAAGACAACTGCACTTGTGACTTGTGTGAACAAGAATGATAGATGGATCATTGATAGTGGATGCTCACATCACATGGCTAGAGAAAAAAGTAAGTTCATTACTTTAACTTGTTATGATGGAAATAGTGTAAGATTTGGTAATGATACACCATGTTTGATAAAAGGAATATGTTCTATCAAACTCACAAACAAGATTTTATGTGACAATGTTTATAATGTTGAGGGACTAAATTATAACTTGCCAAGTGTGTCACAATTGAATAATTTGGGATGCAAGGTTGAATTTGGAAACAAAATTTCCAAGATATATGACACAAATGGGAAATTGATTGGAAAAGGTGATCAAACTAGAAATAATCTGTTCTATTTGGATATAGAGGATGTTACTTGTCTTGTTGCAAAACTTGATGATGTATAGCTTTGGCACAAGAGATTATGTCATGTTAATTTTGATAACTTGGTTAGTATCAATAACATGAAGAGAGTTAGAGCACTACCTAAGTTGAAGAAACTTGATAATATAGTGTACAAAAATGTCAAAGTCAAGCTTTAAGAGTAAAGCTTATGCCTCAAAAGAAATACTAGAGATTGTTCATACTTACTTATGTGGACCAATTGAAGTGAAAAGCTACAGAGGGGATAAGTACATAATGTTATTTGTTGATGATTACTCTAGGATGATGACAATTATGTAACTAAAATAGAAATTTGATACTTTTCAAATGTTTAAATGGTACTTGGTGAGAGTTGAGAAAGAGACAGCTCAAAGTCTAAAATGCTTAAGATCATATAGAGGAGGAGAATTCACTTCAAATGAGTTTGAGATGTTCTCTAATGATAAAGGATTCAAAAGACAAACATCTGCACCTAGGACCCCTCCACAAAATGGAATTGTTGAAAGGAGAAATAGGTCTATAATGGAGTGTGCTAGAAAACTTATGATAGAGAAGAATGTTGCTCTGAAATATTGGAGAGAAGCTATAAGTACTATTGTATATACCTTGAACCATGTACAAGTCAAAAAAGGTACTCATTCAACACCTTTCGAAATATGGTATGGACATCCACCTAATGTAAAATACTTTAAGTGAAGAAGGTATATTCCTTGGATACTCCACAAGAAGCAAAGCTTATAAGTGTTTAAATACTAACACTAACAAAATTGTGGAAAGTGCAAATGTGAATTTTGATGAATTTACAAAAGTACATGAGGTTGAACCTATGAAAGAACCAGAAGAATTTAAATCATTTGTATACTTTTATGAAGGAATGCATGTTGAAGAAGATGTTGAAAATCAAGTAACAAATCAACAACAAATTTTAGTGACTACCAAGTCACATCCTTTGAATGTCGAGTTGCATTCAGAAACTGAGCTACATTCAGGTGTCAAGTTGCAAAATGAAGAAAATACACATTCTAACTTTGAGATTAGTACACATGAAAAAGATGCTAAGATACCTGACAGAGATGTACATAGTGACTTTGAAGCTGAAAGACATAATGTAGAAATAAGAACTGAGTCGAGATTGTCTAAATATGTCAAAAGACATCATCCTACTAATCAAATCATTGGAAACACAGATGCTAGACCAATGACAAGAAATAGATTGAGAAGTGAATCATGTTTTTTAAGCATGAAGGAGCTCAAAATAGTGAAAGATGCATTAGAAGATGATGACTGGTTCAAGGCCATGGAAGAAAAGATTCAACAGATAGAAAAGAACAAAACATGGAGTCTAGTTCCTAGACCAGAAGACAAGAATGTGATTGGCACCATGTGGGTATTCAAAAATAAGCTAGATGAGAATGGTAAAGTCACAAGGAACAAAGCAAGATTAGTTTGCAAGGGATATGCACAAGAAGAAGGAATTGATTATGGGGAGACATTTACTCCTATTTTGCTGCATACAAAGTTTTCAAAGTCTATTAGATGGATGTTAAATTTACATTTCTAAATGGCATGCTAGAAGAGGAAGTATACATAGAATAGCCAAAAGAATTTTTTGATGACAATAACAAGAACATGGTATGTAGATTGCACAAATCCCTATATGGATTGAAGCAAGCACCAAGAGCACGGTATGAGATACTTCATACTTATCTTGTGAAGATTGAATTTGAAAGGATTGATGATAACAACAATCAATACATTTTTTCTATCTAAAATATTTGTTGATGATATTATATTTGGAGGACAAGATGCTTTATGTAAAGACTTTTCAAATAAGATGAAGCAAGAATTTGAAATAACTATGTTTGGAGAAATCATTTTTTTTGTGGGATTGCAAGTATATGAAATGAAGTATGGTATATACATCACTCAGTCAAAGTATGTCAAAGAGATATTGAAGACATTTGGACTAGAGGACTCCAAACCAGTAAGTACATGTATGGTAATAGGACACAAGTTGTCAAAGAATGATGATTCAAGTGAGGTGAATCAAACATTATACAGGTCTATGATTGGTAAATTGAAATATGTAGTACATAGAAGACTTGATAGTACATTATCTATAGGAATAGTTGTAAGATTCTTTGCTAATCCCAAGGAGAATCACTTAATGGCTATGAAGAGGATAATGAGATATTTGAAAGGAACAGAAGAGTTTGGTCTATACTACAAGAAGAATGAAAGGTTTCACTTGAGAGCCCACACTATTGTTCACTGGGCTAGAAACATTGATGATAGAAAGAGCACTAGTGGTGGAGCACTTTTCTTAGGAAATAGACTAGTCACATGGACAAGCAAGAAATAGAGTTGTACTTCACAATCTACTACTGAAGCAGAATATGTTGTTGTTGCTATAAACTACACATTCTATGGATCAAATAGCTACTCCAAGGAATGAAGGAAGAAATCATAGATCTAGTGATACTTTATTGTGATAATGTAAATTCTATCAATATATCAAAGAATCAAGTAATGCACACAAAGACAAAGCACATTTCAATCAAGTATCATTATGTAAGAGAATTAG
The DNA here is from genome assembly GCA_028749045.1 of Cupressus sempervirens. NCBI lineage: Eukaryota > Viridiplantae > Streptophyta > Pinopsida > Cupressales > Cupressaceae > Cupressus > Cupressus sempervirens. The sequence goes on along the minus strand of CM053792.1, from coordinate 954,032,048 downwards.
TTCAAGACAAAGAGGTGAAGATGGAATATGTTAACTCAAAGGAGCAAATTGCTGATATCTTCACAAAACCATTACCTAAGGATGCTCATGAGTATCTAAGAGGTAAACTAGGGGTGATACCCCTATCAAGGGCTATGTAAGAAACAGAAGGAGCACCCTACATCAAACAAGTTGATGTTCATATAATTCAAATTGATATAGTGGATCTTACTTTAGGAACTACCTAAAGTAATCACATAGTTGAAACTTCAAATTAGTCACAAGCAAGGTGACAAAGGGAGAAATTGAGAAATCTATAAAGCTTAGATCTTCAAATATTCAAGATGACAAACTTTTGGTATAGGTCTTTGGCATTGTTGTCAAAGAGGGAGAAAGTACATTAAACTGATAATCATCAAAAGAAGAGTTTTATTGATCAAGTGCAAGAGATAAAGTGGGAGAATTGTTTGATCAGAGAGGGAGAAAGATATCAAGAATTGAGTCAGAACTAAGAGGGAGATATTGATCAGAGAGTCAAAAAGATCACATCAAAGGGAGATTTCTACCTAGTAAGAGGGAGATACAAGAAGGAACTCAGAGGGAGTTTTAAGAAAGGAGTTTTTTAACCTAATATAAAGATGCAATTTGTTGATAGAGGGAGAAATACAACAAGTTCTTTCTTTAGTATTTCCTTACTATTTTAACATAGTTAGTTTGGTTGAACAAGATATTCATCATTTGATTGACTTCGTTGATCAGTTTGGTTTGCCATCAATGCCAAAGAGGGAGATTTTTCAAGAAGATTATGTGTTTCAATCATTATTTTGTCACTAATGTCAAACCTACTATTTACTAGTAAGATAATTTCTTATAAGATTTAAGTACTATCACTTAGTTAATTGATGAGGAGGATTTGATCAACAAGTTGTAACAAAAACACTTAGAGGAAAGGTTGAGTTATGATTATGTAATGAAGTACAAGGATCAATTAAGACAATGATGACATGATGAATTGATGATCTACTTAAGGTTACAAAATGGCTAGCTATACTTAGAAAGGTTAGAAGAATAAGTTAAACAAACTTTTTCTTCCAAGCTTGACCAAGTGGATAGTAGGTGCCAAACAAAGTTAGTGCAAGCTGAGCAGAAAGTCAATTGGAGCCGAGTGAAAGAAAATTCTAGTGGATGTCAAGCAAGACCATTGATGCTAAGTAAATTTTAGTTGATGCCAAGCATTAGTAAACTTTAGTTGATGTCAAGTGATTTTATAGTTGATGACGAGCAACATAGTATGTGTCGAGCATCAGAAGGTTGATAATACCAAGCTATTGCATTAGGATAAAGATTGAAGATTCACCAAATCTAAGCTGACAAGTTTGTTTTCTTGAAACTTGTAAATCGGGAGGAAGATAAGGTTGATGATTTGGTGGCATAGAATTTGATGTAAACTATTTTTAGGCAAATTCAAATGGATTCTAGGAGAAGTTTCTAGAAAAGACAAGATTGTTGGAATTACAAAATAGGAAATATATACTTTTGAAAGGGGAGGTGAATCAAAAGTCCAAACTTCTACACTTAAAATTCTTATACAATTCTTTATTACTACAACAATAAAGTGTCACCTATTAAGGTTACAATAAGTTGACCATAAAACATGATCTACCCTATGAAAGGCCTACCCTGTTAAAGGCTTACAAGAGACTATTAAATCCCACCCTATTAAAGGATTTTAACACCCTGTTAGAAGTGTGCCTGGTTAAAGGACTTTAGAACATTCACTTGGAATTTCACCCTATTAAAGGATTTTACAATGACTATTAAGTCAACCTTAGTCTAAAGGATTTCACTCTACTAATACAATTGTTAGAAAGTAACAGTAGAATGTTTGATCTGATGACTTACAACTTTAACTTGCTAGTTTTAGATCACCATTCTATCCTTAATCCTTTCTTATATGATTTGCCAATACTAAGTCTTCAATCCTCTATTTTGTAAACTAATTCTATAATTCTTTCACTCTACTAAGTCACCTTGAATACTTTCTGATCAAGTCACCCCTTTTCTTCCTTCTACTCTTCGCTTGTGTGCATACCTCCATACATACTAAATTATGGGGCTTCATCTTCCTTAAAAAGACTTTTTTGTGGCTTAGGGTTAGGTATGAATCTATGGCTAAGATTCATTTATTTTGTCACTTAATCCCTTCTAATTTTCTGATTGGTTGCATGTTGATTGCATAGGGAATCCAAATAGATTCATCCTTAGCTTCAAAGTTTTGAGATTTATCCATAAGTTGGCATAAAAATGGTTTACATAGTTTTTTGTGCCATCACAAACAACTAGATCTAATCTATGTTACTTAGAACTTAATAATACAAATGCTCAATAATTACTGTAGTTCTATTTCTAGCTCGGCACCTAAATTATTCAGCATCAACTACTTAATCAGCACTTAAATGACTTGGCACTCATTTTAACTTGGCATCTATACATATTATACTCATCATGTATACTAGCTTGGAATGAACTTAGTAAATATCTTAAGTGTGTTGAAACTCAATTGTCAAAACCAATCTGAGATCAACAATCTCAGTGTATAATAGGTCTAATCTCCTCAAGTATAATACATTCATAGCTTGACATATACACAAAACTTCAAAATTTTCAAAAGTTTGTAATAGACTTATATACCTCAAAATTTTGTAACTCCCCCTAAGTTAGTGTGCCTATTCTTTATCCAAAATATGTTCTCCAAATATCTGTTCTCCATAGATTTGTCTTTTACATATATTCTTTGGCTTCAAAAATACTAACTAATACTCTTTATCTGATATAATTTATATTTCTACTCTTTTTCTGTTTGCTCCCCCTTTGGATTATCTCCTTGTTTTGTTTATCTCCCCCTTTTATATTTTTCTCCCCCTTTTTGACACTTATGTCAAAGGGTCTATACACTAATTATGTATTTGTCCAAAAAATTCTTGTGGACTTCCATTATAATCTTTAGAGCAGCATCCTAGTTGTCTAATGCAATATCTAATGATTTTATTTGGATGGCTATCTCTACTGCAAGGTGAACTAGTCCATCTAATGTTGAAAGATTTGGATCTTTCTTCATCAATGTCTCTGCATTTCCTAGTTCTTTTTGGAGTATCTCCATATGAGGGGTAAGGGAGGCTTGAATGTTAGTCAACTTAACTCTTATATTAGCCTCTTCTACTCTTAACATAGCTAGTTGACTTTGTGTTTGAATCAATGAATGGAAATGCTTCTCACTTTGAGATGGATTCTTAGGTAATTGCATACTTGATAGTTTCAAATTGTTCTCCAGACTCATAATCTTATGGCCTATTTCCAGTGTGAAGAATGTGGGATCACACAATTTTGTGTACAATCAATTTAACTTGTGAGAGTGCTATATCACTTGATATTTTCTCATTGAATTTCCCTTGGAATTTCCTTTCAGACCATTCCATTAATTTTACATTGGCTTCCTAGTCTTCATTATTCACTTGTTCCATAATTTCTAATAATTATTCTAATATTAGCTTAGATTCATCAAGTGTTTGCAAGCTAAAAGCATCTAAGAAGATGTCTTTAATATCTTGTAATGCTTGCCTTTTCTTGTACTATTTTCTAAGTATATCCTATTGTTTCTTCTTTTCTAAGGCTTCTTACATTATGCCTATTTTCTCTAATGTCATGGTTGCATAGTCATATTTTGGTATCACTATTTCTTCATCTAAAATTGCATCTCCATAGTGAAATACCTTGGCAACTTTGGATGAGCTAGAGCCTAGTGCTGAAATCTAAAGTGGTATTGTATCAGTGCTCGATCTCTAAAGGACTTTTGTTGGAGTGCCAAATGTTGGTAAATATAGCAATGTTTGTATAGCTTCTTACTCCTTCTCCTTTGTTATGTCCTTTTCTTTAGTTCTACCTTGATCAATTATTAATGTCTGACCTACTCCTTGTGTTTGTGTTTTAGGTATAGATACCTCTTTTTATCCTATTTTTTCTTCAAGAGCCTTCTCTTCTTGAGTAGTCTGAGTTTGTTGTTCAACCATGTCAACTTTTATAGTAAATTCAACCTTTGTAGATGTATCATTTGATGTTTACACTAGAGTTTGAGCACTAGTAGCTGAAGGGATGGTAGAAGGTGGTTCTTGTGGATTCACCTTATCCTTGGTTATATCAGCTACTACCTTCTAAAGCTCTTCAACACTGACCAATACATAATTCTCACACAACCTAGCTTGTAGTGTGGATTGGTCAAGGATTTTCTTTAGATCCTCTATAGATAATGGGTTGATGTTCTAAGGTGAGTTATCAAGAACATCCTTTACTATTATGGTTTCTATAGGTGTGCTTATATCATATGGAGGGCTCATGGCTAGAATTTGTGTGTCTTCCACATTCTATTCTTCTTGCTAATTTTTAGCTATGGCCATTTCATCTTTCTTCTGTTATGTCTCCTACACATTGGTGTCTTCTTCTTCTTCTTTTTGGCTCCTCTTCCTTTTCTTCCTCTCCTTCTCCATTATTTCTTCCCTCAAAGGGATCCTCTTCTCCTACTTTCATAGTTGTCAACCCATATATCAATTTCCACATTTGAGTGGATTTCTTTACAACATCTTTAATGTTATTTTGGAGTATGTTGAATGCCCTATATTTGGGTGCAAATCTGGTACCATACTTCTTATTTGCCTTGATAATTTGACTGTTTGTTAGGTCAGGCATCACTTGGGCTAGGGTTGATTCCCTTAGTTTCTTTTCAAGTTTTAAGCAATAATGCCAATTATTTTCTACAAAGGTGCATAGCTCCTTGGGCATTGTGTTGTCTAATTCAAGTCGAATATTCTTGAACTTAGACATCATGGCATACACTAACTCTTCTACCTTATTTTTCTCTTCTCTACCAAGTTTACCAAAATCAATGTTCTTTAATCCTATCATATCTACATTATCTTTAATATTATCACAAATATTCTCAAGTTCAGATATAGGTGCATGACTTACCACCCTAAACTGACTTGTATCTTTTGATTCTATCTTTTCATCATCTATTTTAGGCTGTGCAACATACTTTCTCCTTTTTTTCTTCTACACTAGGCCCTTCTATTTAGTTGCTTTTGTTTTCTCCTTTTCCTACTCTTTGACCTTCTAAGTAGTGGCCCTTGTACTAGCTCTTATTGTTGGGGTAGTTGGCTTCGCTATGCTTGGCTTGGTAGCCTTTTTTGCCTTTGGTTTGGCTATAGGTTGTGCCTTAACCTTTCTCTTTTTAGCTTCTGGCTTTATTGGTGCTTCCTCGACTTCTTCTTCCTCTACACCTTCTTCTTCTTGGTCTTCACCCATGCCTTGAGTTAAAGCTAAACGTTCTTGACCTTGCACCTCTTCTTCTTCATCATCTTCTTCTTCTTCATCACATGCACCTTCTCTAAACTTTGCCTTCAGTTTCCTTACCATTTTATCCTTTTTTCTTAGAGTAGAGGTTGTCTTTAGTTCCATCTCAACCTTTGACTTCACAACATCATAATTTCCAAATATTTTAGCACTTTTGTTAATTTCTTCAGCAAGGAATGCAGTAATGGTGGTTGAGGCTTCATTAACATTTATTTCATAGCCTAAGGTCCTTAGCCATCTAACCCTAGGTACTGCAACCTAGATGTAAGTGTAATCAATATCAAAAAGGAAACAAATGTCATTGTAGTATTGTTCAAATAGAGAAATAGGAATCCTTAACCTCTAATTCATAGAAAATCTTCAAAATAGCTTGTCATAATTGTCTCCCCTTTGCTCTATATATTCATTAATTTGAACAGCAACTAACTTATTTATCTTCCATCCTATTTTTCCAAAAGATGGGAATTCATTTTGTATATAGAAAAACATACATACAAGTATTTGTCCAAACTTTCTTTGAGCACTCTTTGACCTTCTAATAGCTCCAAGATTTTCATTTATCTGTTGAAGTTGAAGTTCTGTAAGATCATAGGTGTGATCTTTCTTCACAATCTTATACCCAACATCCACTACTACGTAGGGCACACTGTTTAACCTACTTGATTGGTAGAATTTTTTCAATATTACTCTAACAAAAAAATCAAGCAAAAGGATATAATGGTGTCAATGGTCATACCACACTTGTTCCACTTTGCACCTGTACTTTTTTCTATGGCCTCTTTGGAGTCACTTCTTAATGTCTTGGGCCGATCTAGGGTTGGATAACTAGTAACCCTATGGAAAATTCTCTTTGAAATTTTAATTAGTCCACCCTCTAACCATATAAAACCATCATGTATTCTACTCAAAACTATTTTAATCTGCTCTATTTTAAAAATGGTGGGTTAATCTAGGGTATGGGTCAAACCCTTTCTTTCTACAATCTTGAATTCCTCCTTTAGGACTCCATTTTCACATAGTTTTTCATACACTTATCATATTTCCATGTCTCCTATGGCTCCTACTTTTCTATTATAGCACTTCCTCACATCTTGAGCCATTATAACTTTAGGCAGGATCATAGATAACGCTCCCGCTAGGTCATTTTTATAGGCAACTTCTAGTATAGACTTAAAATCTAGTTGTTAACCTCATTGTTGACTAATTAAACTTCAAAATTTTCTTTCTCCTTCACATTTTTTGAACTAGATGTCATAGCATAAAACTAGAGTTTAACAAGTATAAAATTGCATAGCTTGGTAGATGAAGAATACCTTTAAAATCGATGAACTGGTGCTTGATCTTTGCTATGATCCATGAAAATGCTTCGAACTAGTTTGTAGATCACTTCTTCACTCTGCTCACTTCTTGATTTGAATTAATAATGACAAAAAATAGGTGAAAATCAACCATATACCCTTCAAAACTCTATAATTAATGCTTGGTTGTGTACAGTTGTAAAACTTGGCTTCAATGTGATTTATGTTTCTCTCGACATCCGTTGATTTTACCTCCACTCAACAGCTACTGTTGACTCAGCTCCAAGTAACTTTGACTATCAGCTTAGCACACACTATTATTTACTCAACATCTAAAGTGGACCTGTCATACTTGGCAGAAATGTGAGAACTTGAAGATTTGGCCTTGGACTTTCCTCATTATCTTGCATCTTTATTCATGTTGATCTATCTTTTTTAGTACTAATATTTCTTGGAACTGATGTATGATAAAATATTTTAAATATCAATCCCACATACCTCATTTTTCTTAGTTTGATGAAGTGTGACCACTTGACCCATTGGGTGAAGTGATCCCTTGTTTATTTGATGTACTCCCAGCATCTTTCTTCTTCCATATTTTGTTCATTTCATTCCTGATGTGCTTAATATTTATCTTGCCTTTACCTATGTCAAATTCAAAACTTGGTGCCTTGGACCTAGATGGACAATTCTTATTGGTGTGCCCAGTCTTGTGATAGCTAAAACATGTGGTTTACCTCAAGCATCTCTTGTAGTTACCATTGAAGTGTGGTCTAATGCAATTCTCAGGGATATGTCCATATTCCTGACAATAGTGATAGTTATATCTTGTATTGTAATCCTAGTTATAGGAGTTTCCATAGCTTCTTATCTTTGTTGGTTTATTTGATGACCATGTGGACCTAGATCTGCATTCAAAGGCTATGTGTCCAAACTTCTAATAATTATAGTAGTGTCCTTCAAATTTTGGTGCATGCATGGTTCTGATTCTACATTCATGTGCCTAATGACCTAGTTTTTGCACTTGTGACAATGAATCATGTCCTTTGGCTTAGCATTTTGACTAGCATTCTTACTCTTGCAAACATTAGTTGTATGTCCTTAACCACAATGATGAAAATTAGGTTTAGAGTTCTTACCTTTATTGCTCCTTTCCTTAGCAACTTTGGATGATTCTCCTTCTTTGATGTTTATGTAGCCCAACCTTGATGTATCTCTACAAGATATAGGGGATTTTAGTAGTTGCTCAAAGTACTTAATGGATTCATTTGGCTTGTTGAAACTTTAAGCAAATTCCTTTTCTCTTTTTAGGTCATTCATTTGTTGTTCATTCTACAACTTCAATGTGGTTATTTCAATGTCTTTGACATTCAACTCATGATGAGCATTCATCATTTGGCTTAAGGTGTCCAATTACATGTTTGAGATCCTAGATAGCTCTGCTGACTTTTCCTCCAATCTATTTGCCAAAATTATTTTGTCTTCTTCAATCATGGACTTGTCTTCTATAGCTTTCTTCTTTTGTTCAATCACCTCACACAATAGTATAGCTTGTGATTCTTGTTCCAACTTGAGATTTTGTTCTCTTCAGCTTGTGCTCTATTCTTTTCCATCAAATCTGTAATTGCTACATCAAATTTTCCAGAGTTATCATCTACAAATAACATTGTGGTGTCAATCTCTTTGTATTTTGTATCATTGTTTGCTATAGCAATCTCTTTCCTTCTCTTCAGGGAACTCTTCAAAGAATCTCTAGCTTCATTAAGTTGATGTAGTATGAGATGTATCTCAATCTCCTAGTTTTTGATGGTTTTCCCAACTTGTAAAATTCCATTTCAAGATCTTTTCTCCAAGTTGTAAAGCTTCTCCTAAGAACTCAGCTCTAATACCAATCATTGGAATTAAAAATGGGAAACATATACTTTTGAGATGGGGGGTGAATCAAAAGTTCAAACTTCAACACTTAAAATTCTTATGCCATTTATTACATGCATGTAATAAACTGAAATGAAATGCAAATAAAATACATTAGAACATATAAGCATGCACACACTTCACAACTAATATGATTACCCAGAAACCCTCCAAATGAGAAGGTAAAACTGGGGTGGGGTTGACACACGCAATTCTTCACTACTGCAACAATAAAGTGTAACCTATTAAGGTTACAATAAGTTGACATAAAACATGATCTTCACTGTGAAAGGCCTACCCTATTAAAGGCTTCCAAGAGACTATTAAATCTCACCTTGTAAAGGATTTTAACACCCTATTAGAAGTGTGCTTGGCTAAAGGACTTTAGAACATTCACTTGGAATGTCACCCTATTAAAGGATTTTATAATGACTATTAAGTCAACCTTAGTCTAAAGGATTTCACTCTACTAATACAGTTGTTAGAAAGTAATAGTAGAATGCTTGATATGATGACTTACAACTTTAACCTATTGGTTTCAGATCACCATTCTATCCTTCTTAATCCTTTCTGATTTGATTTGCAAATGCTAAGTCTTTGATCCTTTATTTTATAAACTAATTCTATAATTCTTCCACTCTACTAAGTCACCTTGAATGCTTTCTAATCAATTCACCCCTTCTCTTCCTTCTACTCTTTGCTTGCATGCATACCTTCATACATACTAAATTATGGGGCTTTGTCTTCCTTAAAAAGACTTTTTGGTGGCTTAGGGTTAGGTTTGAATCTATGATTGAGATTCATTCATTATGCCACTTAATCCCTTCTAATTTCTAGACTAGTTGCATGTTGATTGCATAGGAAATCCAAATAGATTCGTCCTTATCTTCAAAGCTTCAGGATTTATCCATAAGTTGGTATAAAAATAGTTTACATAGTTGTTTGTGCCATCACAAACAACTAGATCTAATCTATGTTACTTGGCACTTAATAATATTGATGCTCAACACATACTATAGTTATGTTTTTGGCTCAGCACCTAAATTACTCAGCATCAAGTACTTACTCAGCACTTGAATGACTTGGCACATAAGTGACTCGGCACTCATTTCAACTCGGCATCTATACATATTATACTCGGCATGTATTACTAGCTTGGCATGAACTTAGTAAATATCTTAAATGTGTTGACACTCAATTGTCAAAACCAATCTGAGATCAACAAAGATATGGGGTAGATACATTGTATCCTACCTAATCCATCCAAAAACCCTAATTTGGATGATGGATAATGAGTGGGAAAATATTCTAATTTCCTATTTATAGGAATGTCTAGTCATGAAGAAAAATGTTGGAGAGATTAGTATCATGTGCAAGAACCTAAGGAGGAGAAGGAATTTAAGGGTTTTGCTTCATCAAGTGACCCAAAAGAAGAGTCTACAATTGCATATTAAGAAAGAAGGCTTAAGGAGATGAATTCTTGAAGGGTGAACAAGTTGTCAAAGCCACAAAGTATGAAAGAAAAGTAGAATTTAGGACTGAATAGAGATCTATAATCTGTAGTGAAGTTGTAAGTTGTGTTAGATCAAAGCTCTATTGTTACTCTCTAACAATTGTATCAATTTAGGGTAAATTCTTTGGATTAAGGTTGACCTAACAGTCATTGGAAAATCCTTTAATAGGGTGTCATTCCAATTGAATGGCCTAGAGTCCTCTAACAAGGCTCACTTATACTAGGGTGATTGAAATCTCTTAACTGAGTCACATTTAACAGTGTGTATTGTAACCTTTAATAGGGTTGGCCTTTCATAGGGTATCACTTTAGAAGAGTGAAAAGGAGTAGCATGTTACTAGAGGTTTTTCCCAAATTGGGTTTCCATGTAAATCATTGTGTCAGGTGTGTTGATGAATGTGTTGTATTTCATGCTTTACATTTTTGCAAATTGATTTGGCAGTAACATACAAGTTTTAGTAAATACACAATGGATGCATACATGGGTATGAATGTTTTATGGGTTCACTAAATTGTGAAAAAGTTTTGTTTATACATCTAGACCTTGAATAACTAATTCAACCCCCTCTCAGTTATTTTAAAGTAATTCCAACAATAACATTATGATGAGCAAGCTTATAGCCACATCATCACCAACATGTCTTCTTCACATTTTTTACTTTGGCTTCTCAGAATAGCAAATTTGTTAAGAGATATAACAAGTTTACCAGAACATGCCTCTATAAACTCTATCTCAGAACAATCTTTACCAAAACTTGCATAACTTCTTCCAAACTTAATATCTTATGTTTTTGAGGTTAGCTATGTATACTAGACATGTAGTATAATCTCCATTTAACCTCACTACTGAAAGTACTCAACAATCTGTCTATACCAACTTGATCTTTACTATTGTTCTTCTATCAGATACCATAGAAAATTTCTATGTTGACATCAATGACAAACACAGTCATGAATGTAACATATCATCATGATAATAATCTAATCATATTTCTACAATACTCCCCCATAGGAATATCATCAGTATTCATGCTTTCAATAGAGATTATATGGAAGATTTTTAAAACCTTGACACCACCACGCAAACAGACAACGTAGATGATTGAACGAGCGATACCTTTTATTGAGAAGTTTACTAGAGAGACTTTACTTGGAAAATTGGAAGCAAAAGAAGCAAGATTAAAGAAATATGGAGAATTACCCAGAGTGGAAACAACTTTTAGTGCATTAAGTTTTCATCCATCTTTATCAAGAAGTGCAAGCACTAATGGAGACTATGATAGCAATAACATATCTAGATCTAAGGAGGACAGAAGAATTGAAGGATTTTCCCTACTTGTAAGAAGACAACCAAATTGTAAGGTCATTTTTAAATGTTGGACTTGCAATGAATTTGGTCATTATGCTTCTAAGTTTCCTAGAAGAGAGAAAAAGTATAAGAAGAATTTCAATTCTAGAAGAGCTAGAGATTGTTTGTAAGCAAATGAAGATGGTGAGTCTAAAGAAAGAGTTCATAGTGAAAGTGATGATGAATTAGGATTTGTAGCTATAAAAGAAGAAAATCCTAAGAAAGATTTTAAAGAAGAAAAAACCCTAGTTTTGAAAGTTAAAAATAAATATGATTGGATTTCAGATATTGGATGTTCACATCATATGACTGGGGACATGAAAAAGTTTGTTAATTTTAGTAATCATGATGGAGGAATTGCTAAAGTTGGTAACAATGCAACCTGTCATATCAAGGGAATAGGATCTATTACTCTTAATGGAAAGACTAACATTGATGATGTCTATTTTGTTGATGGGTTAAAGCATAACCTATTGAGTTTTGGATGGTTGATAAACGTTATCTATTACAATTCATAGAGAATACATACATGATCAAGGATAAAGATGGTAAGTTAATTGGTACTGGTACAACATCTAGAGGTAATGTGTTTCAATTGAATCCTACAGAGATGACTTGTTTGGTTGCAAACATGGATAATAATTGGTTATGGCATAGAAGGTTCTATCATATAAAATTTGATAACATTGTGAAGACTAGTAGTACATTTTTTGTTAGAGATATACTTAGAATTGTGAAAACTACTAATGTTGTTTGCAAAGAATGTGTTATGGATAAGTAGGAGACAATTTATTTTCCTAGCAAGAAGTTCACTACCACAAAAAAGTTGGAGATTGTTCATACAGATATGAGTGGTCCTAGCATAACAAGAGGATTCTATGGTGAAAGATACTTTATGACTTTTATTGATGATTTTTCTAGAATGATGTGGGTATCATTTCTCAAAGAAAATTTTGAGGCATTTGTAAAGTTTAAGTTGTTTTAGAATAGAGTTGAGAATGAATCTAGAATAAAGATAAAATGTTTGAGATTAGATAGAGGTGAAGAGTTTACTTCAAGAGAATTGAACACCTTTTGTGAAGGAAATGGTATTAAGAGACATTTATCAACACCTAAGACTCTTGAGCAAAATGAGATTGCTAAAAGAAGAAATTGGTCTATAACAAAAGTAAAAAGAGCCATGATGTTTGAGAATGACGTAACCAAGAAATTTTGGAAAGAAGTAGTCAACACACCAGTATACACCATGAATAGAGTGCAAATCACAAAAGGTACAAACAAGACTCCCTATGACTTATGGTTTGGATATGCACCTTTAGTAAAATATTTCATAATTTTTGGAAGTGTTACATAAAGAGAGATGATGATATTGGTAAGTTTTATGAAAGAAGTGATGAAGGTATGTTTCTTGGTTATTCATTGAAAACTAAAGCTTGTATATGTTTTAATAAGAGAATTAGGACAATTGTTGAGTGTGAAAATGTGATAGTGGATGAAAAGTTTGGAGTTAAAGAGAGAATGTTGTATTATAATTATGATGAAGAAGATAATCCTCAACCTATTAGAGAGAATATTAAAGTTTTCTTTGAGACTGTTGGCACTCAAAATTGTAGTTCCAATTTTGAGTACCATTGAGAATTTGAGCCCTATAAATGCTTTTTGATGCCCATGTACCCAACTGTACCTTTGAGCCCCGTGAGGTGTTTAATGTTTCTAACACCCTCCATTCAACACGTCCACTTGTCCCATGAAGTTAAACTGACATTCTGAGCTATTTCATGAAGTCTCATTTTGAGAAAATTCCAAATCTGCATTTTAACCTAAGTGTCAAACAGCGATAGGAGGCTATGTTTGCAAGTAAATATCTTGCACCCAGAAATGTTTCATGACCCACCACTTTGGGAATGTTTAATATCCATACTAGAGAACCTATATTTCAAATTTTGATTCATTTTAAATCCATTTGACTAGGTTTTGAATCCCTCAAAGTTGGTCAATTACTATTTTCATGCTTTTGCAATTAATTCTGAAATCTGGGAAGCCTTGTTTGACGAGCTATAGTTTTGATCCAGTTGACTAAAATGCTAAAATTATTGTTGCATTGGATTATTGACATCAGAGACTTCTTATGTTTCAAGTTTTAGCTCATGACGAATCCGTTTGATTAGTTTTCAAACGTGATTCCAAACGCAATTTCTTAAGTTTTACTAGTGTTAGCATTTGCAAATTTGTTGGAAGCCCTGTTCATGATGTTATATCTCCTAATCTGTGATTGGTAAGATTGAATGGATTGTACCACTATGTTGTCCACTAAAAATACTTCAAGTGTGTCAATTTTTTAGTCATGACAAATCCATTTGCACACTTTTCCAAGTCAATTCCATTCACAAAAAATGTTTTTTATCAGTGTTTCCAGTCAGCAAATCTAGGTAGCCTACTTTGACCACTCGCCATTTGCATCTTCTAATTCCTCATGAGCCCAAATCATAGATTCATACTCTCCTCATGACAGAGAATCAATGCCCCATTTTTCATCTTCCCAAGTGTCAGTTTACCTAGTTTTCAAAACCGAATCCTAACCCAATTTATTGCCTTCTAACGTGTTTACTTGCAGGTAATTCTAAGAAGGAAACTTTGACAACGAATATCTTTTGACCCCAAATTTTTCATGAGATGAGATTCGACAAGGTGCAAATATGTGGAACAAAGAATCAGTATGTTTGATTCCAGAGCCTAGTTAGAGGTTTGAGCCAGTTTTTAAAGCCGGTCAAAGGACCTCCTAGCACAAAATTGACAAGTTGAAATAAAATGATAAGATGAGTTTTAATGACAGATCAGTGGTCAAATTTGTCCTGAATCAGTGCCAGATGGTAAATGAGTTAATTTTGTAGTTCAGTTGTTGGGAAACGAATTTTTTTTTTTTAGTTGGACCCACTTTTGGGGGTCTAACTAATTGCATCTAATTGACTATTTTAAATTGATGGGATGTCTCGAGATCCTAAAGATACCTTGAGTTTTAAAGTGAAAATGATTCATAAAGGAATTACATGAGGATCGAGTATAAAAAATGTTTTCTTTTTTAGGGCAACTAAATATTTAGAATTGTATCCATGGGAAAGATTGTATGTCATTGATCAATAAGATTGGTGATTTGGCCAATAAAGAACATTGGGTATAAAGAAATTACACATAGTTTCTGACGTCCGAGGACACCTTTGCAAATGTTTTTTTTATTTTGGGTTAAAGTGCATCCCCAGCTCTCATTTTGCAAAAGGGTTTCATGATACTTGAGAACCAATAGAAAATTCTTAGTATGGCCATCTTCATAAGTCCTTCGATAAGAAGATTAGTGTCAACAATGAGGAAAGCAATACACATTCAAAATAGGTTGAGGCAGCCCTTTCTGGAATGGAGGTCAAAGTAGAGGATTCTAAAGACAATGTATCTATCAAAGTACTCCCCTCGGATGATCAAATTGGGAATGAATGTAACCAATGAACAACATGGTGATGTGAAACATGAATTAAAGTTGGGTAGTGGTTCATGTTTTCCAAATCATTTGAAGACAAGTCTTCCCTTTTAAAGAGGAAGCTTGTTATAGGGAGAAAGAGTGGGAGGAAGAGACTGAATCTCATGCCAAGCTTTAGTAGATGGAGTTTTAAGATTGTAGTTTAGAGGGTTTTATTTGTAAAATGGGAAGATGTCTAGCACAGTAGAGGTAGATGACCTTTAATGGGCCAACATAAAGAGAGTAGTGAAGAAGAAGATCCTAGAGCTCACAAATGATGATCCTTTGAGAAAGGACATCACCATTCAATGAGAAGCTCTCAATGCCTTCTCTAAGAGCGCTCACCTTTTCATTCATTACCTCTTGGCAACAGTAAATGATATATGCAAAGAAGTCAAAGAGCAAGACAAAAAGTGCAGATTGAGAGGGAAAAATTAGAGGAAGTTAAGTACAAAGGAGCCCACATTGAAAAGTGATCAACGCCTGATGTAGAAGGGTTCAATGCATGAAAGAAGTTGTTGTAAAAGGAAACGCAGTAGGGGTTTTAAAACCAATGATTCAAGTAAAACAAAAATTTCATGCCCGTGGTTGGAAGTTCACTTTGAATGCAAGAGAGTTTCATGCATTCTAAAGATAAATAGAGCAACAGAGGGACATGCAAGGGCAAGAAGGAAAGCCGCCAGTTAGTCAGAGAGCAGTTGGAGCCTATGAAAATAAAATAAAGAGAGATGCCACAGCTTAAAAAGGAACTCCCACAACTTGCAAGGAAGATAGGTGTTAAAGAGAAAGCCTCCCCTGCATGAAACACAAAGGAGATCCACGCGATTGAGAGGAAGGCACATTAAAAGAACAGTTAACGCCTATGGAAGCTACCCATATATCAAGGAAAAGAAGTCGTAGTCTAGGTTATATTTAGTGGTAACCTTCAAAGAATTGGAGTGAAAAAAGAAAAAATGCAATCAAATGGAGAGAGGCTACGATAACGCATGAACAAAAAAAAAGCGCAGGGGAATGCATCCAAGTGTTTGTCCCACATTGGGCGCGTTAAGGCATTTCATATGTTTTAAATACAATTGCACTCACTTTGTGTAGTGTCTTGAGAAAGATGCCTTTTGAAAGGCATGCAACACGCATTGGGCCACCCAAGGCTGACTTGAATGTGAAAGACAGGTGGAGCCGAATTTCGAGCCATGGAACAAATTTTAGATGAAGAAATGCATGAGCTGATGTGGCGAGGTGTGTTTAGATTTTGCCACATGTCTACATCTTGTGGATGGTGCATGCCCGCATTTCCAAAGTGCTCACTAGTTAAATAATGCGGGTGTGTAGAAATCTGACATGTGGTGCGGGTTTCCAGTTGGAGGTGAGGTGGTGCCTAAGGAGTAGTTTCAAATGGATGCATAGGATGATGCCACGTGGCAGATCCAATGAATAGCGCAATTTTGCATTTCAAAGATGCAAGCCAAATAAACAATGCGAGTAAGCAGGATTCTGCCATGTGGCAGAGGGTCCCGACACGCGGTGACATGTTAGTGACTATTTAGTGTTGTCTGAGTGGTGACATGGCACTCGATGGTAGGGTTGGAAAATCAAGAGATGACACATGGTGCTAAAGGTAGGGGTCAACTAATCAAAGGCCGTCGCGTGTTAGCCAGTCAAAGGAGAGTTGACCCCAAATTTTGAGGTGAAGGAACAAATAAAATATTTTAAATTGTCATTAAAAATATTTTGCAAACAGATACACACGTCACAGAATTTTAAATTCAAAATGGGTTTAATCTAAAGTTCAGACTTTAGAAAAATTTTAATTTTTGAAATTTTAAAATTTAAAATTCAGTTGCATGCCTGAGTCTTCTACAAAAGGGGTGATTTTCAAACTAACTTCTTGGGCATTTCTGAGAGGCTAAATATGCAATGTTATATATCGTAGGAATTGGGAGAATCTAAATTTTTTGATTATGTAGTTAGTTTCTGCATAGGAAGCAGTCTGTTTGAGCTATAAGGGGTTTTCTATCAGGTTTCTGATTTGCAATTGTATTCAAGTAGCAAAATTCAAAACTATTTTTTGACATGTTAATGACTTGAGTGTGGTAAAAAGGTAGTGAAAATGCAATTAGGGTTGAATTTGGTCACCCATTCACTCAGTAAAAACTCAAATTTCACCAGAATTTCATAATGTAAATCAGATATTTTGGATGCAAAAGGGTTTTTCATCATTGAGCAAAGATATTTCAAGATCAATTACAAGTAGTGATGAAAAAAAAATCAAATCAAAGGGGTAGAAAGATGAAAGAGGTTTCAGTTGCAAGAGATTGAATTTCAAGTGGACAGATGTCAGTTGCATTACAAATCCGGGAATTCACTTCTTGCTATATCTTTCTTTCATCCATTCATTGTAAGGGTTGGAATTTTGGAAAGTTTTCTCTAGAATGAAGGCATTTAGTAGAACTGGCCTGGAATTGATGAATTATGAGTGGAAGATCTGGGATGTGCTGGTTCCAGACCATGAAGCTTTTTCTTTAGCTATGATACCCCCTTCCCATCCCATCAGCTTCTCATTCCTGCCATTTTCTCTCTTGTATGATAGCATTTGCTCATTGTATAGTCTAGTTTATTAGGTTCTTTGTGAGTTAATTTCATGCATTTTTATGTATTGTTTCAAGGAAATCAATACAAGGAATAGCAAGTGTTTAGTTTTAGTTTAAATCTTGTCTCCTTTCTTAGTTGAGCTGTGATGTTTGATGGTCTTTGAACAAAGAGCCTATTGGCGCTCAAAATTGTAGCCCAAATTTTGAGCACTGTTGAGAAAATTGAGCCCTTAAATGCTTTTAAAAGAGATTGTACCTTGATGTACCTTTGAACCCCGTGAGGTGTTTAATGTTTCTAACACCCTCCATTTAGTGTGTCTACATGTTCCATGATTTTAAATTAAGATTCTAATTCATTTCATGAAGTCTCGTTTTGAGTAATTTTCAAATCTGCACTTTTACCCTTAGTGTCAAACAGCGACAGGAGGCTGTGTTTGCATCTAAATATCTCACACCCAGAAATGTTTTGTGACTTGCCACTTTGGGAATGTCTAGTGTCCATACCTAAGAGCCTATGTTTTAGATTTTGAGTTGTTTTGAGTCTGTTTGATTAAGTTTTGAATCCCTCAAAGTTGGTCAGTTACTGTTTTCATGCTTTTGCAAATTACTCACAATTCTAGGAGGCCTTGTTTGACGAGTTATAATTTCAATCCAATTGACCGAAATGTAAAATTTCTTTTTGTATTGTATTGTAAAGGTCAGAGGCTTGTTATGTTTCAAGTTTTAGATTATGACAAATCCGTTTGATTGGTTTTCAAACTCGATTCCAAACGCAATTTTTATCTTTTACTGGTGTCAGCAAATGCAAATTGTTTGGTACCCCTGTTCATGACGTTATAACTTGAGATCTGTGATTGCCTAGATTGAATGGATTGTACCATTATGTTATCCTCCAAAAATACTTTAAGTGTGTCAGTTTGCAAGTCATGAGGAATCCATCTGTACACTTTTCTAGGTCAATTCCATTTGCAAAAAATTAATTTCCTGCCATTGTTTCAATTTCCAAAATCTGAGTAGCCTATTTTGAACATCTGCCATTTGCACCCAATTATTCATCATGAGCTAAAATTGTGGATCCATGATTTCCTCATGACAGAGAACCAGTGTCCCAGTTTGTGTTTTCCTATGTGCTCATTTGCCCAGTTTTCCAAGCCAAATCCAAACCAAGTTCATTGTTTTCTAATGTGTTTACTTGCAGGTGATTCTGAGGAGGCAAATTTGACGGTTAATATCTTTTGACCCTAATGTTGTCATGCGATGAGATTTGGTAGACCTGTTAAACATGTCAGAGAGAACCAAGATCTTGAGTTTTGAGGTTTAATCAGATGTTTAAATCAGTTTTTAAAGCTAGGCAATAGGCCTCCTGATGGGGATTTCATAGTTTAAAGAACAATAATAAAATAAAGTTTTAGTGATGATTCAGTCATCAAATTGATTTCCAAACAGTTTGAGGAGATTGTCGGATCAATCTGCTAGATCAGTTGTTCGAAAACAAAACAAAAATAGTTGGACCCACTTTGGGGCCCGACTGATTCCATCATATTGTCAAAGTTAGTATGAAGATAGAGACCTTATGATGCAATTCAAAAATCAACATTGATTGAAAAAGATGAAGTGTTTTTGTTTAAAGTATGGAGAATGTTGATTTTTAAATTAAGAGGGGTGGTGAATGGTTTTTTTTTTTTTTCTAAACTCAAAGATATAATGAGCTCCATTATTTTTACCTGAGGTCAACCATTTGGTGTCTACATGGGATTGCCTTTGCAATAAAAGTTTATAACGGATCTTGGTAGAAAATCCCCATGCAAGGCAATCAACGTCTTTTGATACCCATGGCTTCATGCAAAAAATTTCCATGCCCAGTCACAGCAAATGCAATCGAATGCCAATGGTAGGAAAGCCCATGCATGTGGAGGGGTGGGTTTTATCTTCAGCTTTATACCATATAAGTTCACAGCCCCACGCATAAGGCATGGTCTCCACATTAATTGGTGCCACAGTTTGCAAGTAAGGGAGGGAGCCTACAAAATTTTAAGAAGGAATATCTGCCTGTATCCCACAATAATGAGAATGCAATAGATGTGACATCTAGAATAGGAGACGACTTTAAAGGAGCCCACATAGTGGGATTGGCAGCAGTTTTTTTTTTTAAATCAATGGAGGTCAGCATTAGCAGGGTTCTCCATGCTTGCTCCCCACATAGACATAGACAAATATCCCTTCAATGAATGGAGCTCCTAAACAAAAGGCAATGTCACTGTTTAAAATAGAGCAACCACTCCTCCAAGCATTGAAAAATGCAGTCAAAACTTTCAGGCACCTCATGCATTGGAGATCAGGCATAAACAATAGAATAAACCCTGTGCAAGTATAGAGCTATCCATGGCATCTAATTCAAAAAGAGCCTCACGCATTTTAAAGGGGCAAATAAAAGCCGCAGGCAGCAGCAAAGGTCTGCGCGAATACAAAAAGCCATCCCATCTTGACTACCCATGCATGAAGCAGAGGCAGAGAGTCGTCATTACAAGAAACTCCATGCAATAGAATAGAGAGCCAAGGAACCAGCAACTTGGATGACTTTTTATCCCACATTTTCCATGGGGAAGGAATCTTATGTTTTTAAATTGTAAAGCACTCCTATTGCATTGTGAATTAAAGGCGTTGGCTTTTGAGAAGGCGAGTAGGTGTGGGGTCCTCGGGTGTGACGTCAAAGAGGCATAAAACATGAATTTTAAATGAATCCACAAGCGTGATGATGTGGCACCCATATTCAAATACATTGAGAGTTCAACACATGTCTCGATCCGGTGGTCCTTGCAATCTCGCCAAGCGAAAGTTGCATGAGAGTTAACATGGTGAGATAGCGACACTCACATGGTGGGATGATGTGGCGGTGATGTGGAGTTCCTAACAAATTACAAGGTGCCACGTGGCATAGATTTTGAGGCAAGGTGATGTGGCAAGGAGGTCTAGAGACGCACCAGATCATGCCATGTGGAAAATCTAAGAGTTCTCGTTAGCTCGCTATACGAAAGATGCAGGGAAGATAACATGGTGAAGTAGCGAGAAGATGACATGTGGCACTGATGAGGATGTCCAGTCAAAATGTGACATGTGGTGTTGCTCAGGTCTGAGCCAATCAAAAGATGACACATGGAAATGATGGTCAAACCATGTTTGACCTAGATTGAAACCTATGGGGAAAATTTCAAGAGGTTTTAATAAGTTATTTTTTAGAGATTTTTCTCAAATGTACGTGTCAAGGTCATTTAAATAATGTTTGGAACTTTTGTATAGTTTATACTTTGTAAAGGTTTAAATTTTTGCAAAATATATGCCATGGAGCTATGAACAAGACTCAGAACTTCAAAAGGCCATATCAGGGGCATTTTTTAAGCAAATTATGCCTTATCATATACCACAAAAATTGTGAGAAATTGAATTTTCTGATTCTAGGGTTGGTTTTTGCACAGAATGCCACTGATTCATTCTACATGAGGTTTTCTATCAAGTTCCCTTTTTGCAATTGTATTCAGGTATGGAAGTTCAGAATTGATTCCTAGCATGATGATGACCTGGGTATGGTTAAAAAGGTAGTGGAAATGCAGTTAAGGTCAAATTTGTTCAAATTCATTCAGTAAAAGCTCAAATCTTACCTAGCATTTCAGTAAGTAATCTGATATTTTGATGACTCATCAAGGTTTCATCATTTCAATGGAGATATTTCTCAGATCAATAATAGTAATGATAAAAAACTAGATCAAATCAAGATGGAAGAGAGAAGAAAGAGGTTGTTCAGTTGCTAAGAGAGGGAATTTCAAGTGGACAGATGTCAGTTGCATATCAGATCTAGGAATTCACCTTTGTCTATATCTTTTTGTTTTTCTTCCATTGTAAGGTTGTTGGTTGGTTTTTCATTTTCAGTTCTTGGAGCTCTACTCGGGCTGTGAAAGCAACACACCCAGCATTTCTCTGTTGTATTGAACAGCAATTATGTTTTATGTAGATAGTTCTAGTCTGTTAGGTGATTTATGAGTTAATTTATGTACATTTCATGTATTTGATTTTAAGGAAAGCAAATAAAGAGTAGCAATGGTTTCAAATTCAGTTTGAATCTTATCTATTGTTTGTGGATCTGTAATCTTTTCTAGTTTGTGATCAAAGACCATAGATTAGGTTGCATCTCATTTAGTGATGTATGTGGTTAAAATGTCTTGTAGATGAAACAAAGAGCCATGTAATTGCTTGGTGTTTATCACAGGGTTTGCAGATTTCATGATGGGATAATTTGAGTATGAGATTGAAATCTGTAGCAGATGTTTGTTCACAAGGTGAAGGATAGATCAGGGATCTTGATGTAGAGATACGTCTAAGATTTCCAGAAGATGTATGGTTATAATTCATTTAATTTCCTAGTAGATAAGGCACTGATCAAAGATAGGATCATTAAGTTCTATTGCTCATACTTGGGTCTTGTTGTTATCAACATATTAAATCAATTTTCTCTTTTATGTTGAAAGCTATTCAATGCTAACCCGCACTTAGCTTGCTAGTTTCATGAGTTATGTCCTTAGCTATTTCATGCTTGTGATTCCTGGTTAAGTATAGAATATTTAGGGGTTTTTATCTGCTTTACATTAGATTCAGTGTATTCTTTGATAACTGGTACCATATAAAGAATCTATAGGTCCACCCGCCTAGGTTTTACAGAGCCTGAAGTGCAGAAGTAGTATAGCCTTATAGTTGGCCTAGGTTCTTGGTGAAGTGTGTCCATTATTGGAGATAGTTGCCCATAGACGCATTCTTGCCTTGCATACTTGGTTGTTTAAACATTGTTAAATCAGGAGCCAACAGAGCCTAGATCATAAGTGCAGTCCCTTGGCTGTATGTTGCTTTATTGTTGCTTGTAATTCAAGGAATTGCGTAAATGCTTCAAAGGTTTGACAGAGTTGCAGATTTATTGAGGAGGATGTTAGGCAAGAATGAGATTTAAGTTGAACATTGATGTCTATTTACAAGGTGAATGGATAGATCATATATATGAATATATGAATAAGTATTAGATATCCAAAATGCATGAGGGAGATTCATGAATTGCCCAATGGATCAGGCACTGATCAGCTACAAGATCATTAGTTTGTTGTCCATACTTGGTTTTCATCTTCTTTCCCCACCCACATAAAATCAAAATCAAATTCAAATCATCTTTACATTTTATGTTGAAGAGCTATCAAATTTTAACCCTCACTCAGCTTATGAGATTCATAGATTTGCATTTAGCTACTGTAGATCTGTTTCATTTCATGAGTTATTAGGAGATATAAGGGGTTTTCATCTATAGTAAATAGATTTAGGGATATTTTTTGCACTAATATGGCATCAATTGAATCTAAGGTCTACCTGCCTAGGTCTTGCAAAGCCTGAAGTAGAAGAAGGAGTTATGCCTTATAGTTGGCCGAATGTCTGAAATAGCATGTTGAAAATGGGAGTTAGCTACCCCTATATGTGTCATATTCTCATTGGGATAATTGAAAACCCTCTAGTGTTTTCAAACTCCAACAGAGACTAACAATGATTTGCAGAATGATGTTCAAATTGTTGAACAAAGAGAAGAATATGTTTAGACTTGGATTTGAAAGGGAAACTAACACCTTTAGAATGAGCTTTGTAATTGATGCCAGAATTAGTTGAATTTTATTTGGCATGGAAGGGTTTTAATATACTTTTTCCATGAAGGTTTAACCCTATGGCTTGATAATTATTTTTACCAGTAGGATGTCTTGTACAAGATACAAGTCCCTTTTCAAGTGGATATAATATGGGTGACATAACAGGGTCCTGCAATGGATGGAAGATGGTTGGATTAGTAAATAGAGGTGAAGGAATGATAGGCTCATAATGAGGATCTAGACAGATGATCAGATCTTGGGGTAGATGTAAAGGTAAAGGGTACTTTGATCTTGACTTGGAAGGTGGTGGTTGGACTCCATTTTAAGGGTATTTTGCTCTTGACTATGAGTGGATTCATTTGGAAGAATGGATAGGATATCATGATCTTTCTTAGGAATGGGAAGTAGAAGGTCAATAAGATTGGGAAGTATGTTATATTCTTGAGATAGATGAGGATCCGCATTAATAGGATGGACATGGATGGTAGAATCTTCATGGGACTCCAAAAAAATGGGTTCTTGGTGAAGATTTGGATGGTTTTGGTGATTGTTCATATCTTGGTCATGATTTGTTTTAGGACTCATTTCTTCATGATTTTGTTTATCCTCTTGACATGGGATATGAATTAGAATATGATATGTGGATTCTTGAAAGGGTTGAATTTGTTTACATGTGGGAGAAGGGATTTGAATGGGATTCTTTGGAGTAGATTTGTTTGGGAATGGAGCATATGGTGGAATTGTATCTAGGATAGTTGAGTTATGGAATGTAATTACATCATGAAAGGGATTAAATTGGAAATATATTATAGATATCCCTTGGTAAGTCTCCTTAGTGAATATATCATTTGTTGGAAATGGAATAGATTATTTTTGTGACATTTTGAGAGATGGAGAAATGGTTGGAAATATGGAGGCTTCTTGAGGAACAACTTCTTTATGGGAGGTATATGTGTCATTTCTAGATATGATTAGATGATTTTGATTCTATTGAATAATAAGATGATGGTTCTCAAGTGGTTTTTTACACAAACGATAGAAAGGATTACATTTGATTTTTTTATTAGTTACATGATATTGTTAGTAATATAATGTTAATATTTTATTTTTGTAAATTATTTGTTGATAGAACATGTGGAATTATATGTTTCTTCTTGATCATGTTTTATTGGTGTTTCAAAGGATGACATATTTTCAATTTTATTTGTTTCAAAAACATTGGAAGATAGAATTGATGAAGTAATCATATGTTCAACATGTTGATTTATTGATTAACAGGGTAGGGATATATGTTATTCATGGTGTAAGACTTTGGTTGCCTTTGAATTTTAAGATCATCTAGTTGGGTTTATAGGTCTTGTATTTATCACATAATGACAACAGTTTTCCATTGTTGTTGTGTCATCTCAGGGAAGCCTTTTTAATAGACAAAAGAGTCTACATCATCAAAGTATTTAAGATCTTGGTCTTCTTTGTAGGCAGAAAATGGATCAAAGTACATGTCATTTGGGTTGTTCCTTATTTGAGATTGTATGAGTGGTCTTTGACCAAAGGGGTATGGAAGAGATATCTTGCTATTGATTTGAATATTTTGGAGTGTGTTTCAGATTATTATTGCAATAATTATAAAGTAACTCTTTTGATGAAGTATGGTAGAGAAATGTTCATCTCTATGATTCACACTTGTCTAGATTCAACCAAAAAATGCATGCAATTCAATTAATGAAGTATAAATAATGCCTAATGTCTTCTATTGCTTCTCTTTGTTCAATTGAAGTGTGCACTCAATTTTGATTCCAAAAACACTTAGACTTCAAGCCCAAAGAAATATGCTCAAATGATATGATAGCAAAGGATTGTGATTGATAATTGGCTAGAGATTTGATACATAAATTCATGATGAGAACCTACATAAGTCCAATATATAATTGAGACAAATGGTATGAATGAATGATGGTTGATTATATAGAATTCACAATTAAAATGGACGATAAAATTCTAAATTTAAAATTCACAAATAAAAGATTAAAATTTCTAATTTTAAGCTTTAAAAATAGAAGATAAAATCTAAACATATTTTTAATTTTTTGAGAGATAAATTTTCCAAAAAAAATAAAATGAAAAGATTTTTTTTTTTCTAATTTTGAAAAATGTATGATTTTTTTAAAAAAAAGTGATTTTCCAATTTCAAAGGATTTTTTATTTTTTATGCCTCACGAATTAGTTTTTTCAAATTTTAGAAGATTTAATTGAATTAAAAATTTGATTAGATTAGAAAGTTGGATTTAGTTGAAATTAAATAGAATTGAAATTGAAGGAAATTAAGATGAAAGTAATTAGAAATTTAATTTGGAATTTAATTTAATGAAGAGGAATAAGTTATCTAACTTAAATAATAAATGATAATAATTTAAATGTCATATTTTAGAAATTGATTTTAATTAATGCATAAATATTCTTCTTCTTTTTTGAAAATTGCTACATAGGGGGTAGAGCCCTTCTCATTCATTAAATAAAATATATTACATAGATATTGGGCATAAATATTCAAACAAGTACAAGTCATCCTCAGAAAGGAGCAATAGAAATGAACCCAAAAAACTAGAATGGTGAACGATGGAGCATGAGAAAATAATTATGAATGGCAGAAACATAGATAGTAGAGGAACCCAACATTAATAGAGCCCAAGAGTGAGGAGCAACCAGGAGACCAACAACCATCCTAGACCAAAAATGGGTGAAACAAAGCTCAAATATAAGGAGACAAAAGTTGAGACATAATAAGACATCTAAGCCCCAAACAACCAAATATGGATCAACAAAACCCACTGAAGGAGGAGACAACACCTTTGGAGTGAGTGTGATAAGACTTGATTGAAGGGAGATCCATAGTTTGAGCATCTTCAAACTACTTTTGTTGGTTGTTTTTCAACCATATTTTTTCCTAGAAGGCTTAGGTTACATCACAACTATTTTCATTTGAGTGATGTCACATGGTTCAATAATATCTAATTCGACAGTGAAAGTGTTTTGGAAATGATCCTCATCATTATCCATATAAAACTCACTAGAATCATGGGCTAAGAGGGCTAGGGGAATGTTAGGAAGATTGGAAGAAAGAGGCACAACAAGACCCTTGGTGTTGTCAAGCATCACCCTTGTATGTATTAAAGTGATAGTAGGATATGTAGTGCCTATACTACTATAGCTTGGCAAGGAGTGTATTATTGTAAGAAAATCTTTTTATTTTCTATTTAATGGTTAATTCTAGTTTGTATTGTATTTCTAGTATTCTATTGAACATCCTATGTTTCAATTTTATCTAGTAAAGTAAGTGCTACAACCAATATTTTATTATAACAATTTTTTTGTCCCATTAATGTATTTATATAGGCATTTAGGTATTAACACCCACACACATAGATATATGTGTGTATATATTATTTACACAAATAATGAATACAAGTTCTCATATGCATGATATAAATGGAAAGAGAAATAGTTGATGAATCATTATATTCATGTGTATATAAATTCATAAATAAGTGATGAAGAAGAGAAAACATAACACTCAATATAAATGTGTGTTGATAACTCTTAATGTCACTTATATCTTGTGAGATCGTTTTCATAATTGAAAAATTAGATTTATTTTAATTGATAAATCAACCCTATGATGATAAATGAATTAAACATAGATTTAATCACTTTCTAGTGCAAGGTATTTCTCATCTAAATCATTATTTTGTTAATAAAATGATAAATTAATAAGATATCTACTTTGAATTACTAAAATAGAAATTTATTATTTTAGACTAAATTGGTAATAGTTATCAAGGGATTAGGCAAGCACCTATAACACAACGATAACTTGTGAGCATCTCAAGTGGGAGGTCTTGGGTTTGAGTCTAGTCAATCTTAACACATAATAATAATTAATTATAATAAATATTCAATCAATGTAAGCTTCAACCCATTACCATGTTTCACCCAAAAATGAGTCCGCAATGAGATGATATGAAATATAAGCTGCTAATTTTGAAATCATTTATAAGCTGTTAATATTCCAATTGTAGTGAATAAATCATTTATGATTATGTTTGTTGTATATGTGGAAAAGAGTTTGAGTTGTAAATAGTGACAAGTTATAGATGTTGTAGGTGTGTCTCCCATATCTAGTTAGGTGTCATGTTCATGAGTGTGTTTTCAATCTATTATATAAATATGCATCTATTATTTAAGAATAAAAAGCTCGAATATCATATTATTTCTTTGTATTATCTTCTCTATTTTTATTATTCTATTTTTATAATATGTTATAAGAGCCATCTTCCTATTAAATTGTGTGTGTTAGAGAAGAAGAAATCAAGGAGATGAGGTTTGGTGAAGAACTATGAGATCTTGATGGTGAAAATGATTTCATTGAAGATGAATGATTTATTTTAATTTGAATAGTCAAATACTTTGAAGATAGGAAAGGATTTAGTAGAGGCTAGATAGATGCTCAATAGTCTAAGGTGTTAATGGATCGGAGAAACTATACTTCATTGGGGTTATGAGACACACATGTGTGGATTGTTGTCCAATAGTTTAGAGATCTAGAAGCTTTACATCATACCTTTACAATAGTTATGAGGCATTTCATGTGCAAATGGTGTCCAATGGGGTTTCAAAGTTAGATGGTGGTTACATGACTATACTTATAGTGCCCCTCATATTCACATTTTGTACCTTGTTATATTTTGGATTTGAGAGATATTTTGATACTCATGTTGGTTGATATTCAAGATGACCTTATGGTTAGATACTATATTTTGATTTCCAGTATCATAGATGTTAGATACTATTTTGTTTAGTTTGATCATATCTACATGATGATGCTTATTGATGTGACATGATGCTTTATGATGATATCTAGTTATTTTGTATTCATACATATACTCTATATGGTGGACTTTTAGATTTGGGATACTATGATTTGATGCTATGTATATTTTCTTCATTCTTTCTTTGAGATGTTTTATGATACTATGAGTGGATGTAAATAGATTATTTTGATGTGATTAAATAAATGGTTAATTAAATGATTTAATGCATTTATCACTTCGTTTATATTGTCATATGCAACTATACTTGATTGTGTTGTTTAGTGTGCAGGAGATATATCCTCGACAGTGGTACATAGAGTTAGTAATTTAGTTATTTATACCTAGAAAATGTCATCCCTCTATGGGCAATGTGTCTTGTTTTAATTAACCCCTTCCGTGATTTAATAAATCTAGATTCATTTGCATTTGTGGTGAGACTAGTATAGTGTCTAAGCATTTAGGTATCCACATTTTTCATAGAGATTATTAAGGAATATTTTGATTTAATGTTTTAAGGGTATTTTGGGTTTTGATTGTGTTATTTTAACTACCAACAGCTTTGTCATAGTTGAATTTCACTAAATTGGAATTTCCTGATTTTGTCTAGGCTAAAGAGGGATTTATTTTAGTGAACTTTTAAAGTGAATATATATTCCAAAAAGGGAATTATTCCCCACTTCTCACTTTTGAATTAGAAATTTGAGAGAAAAATCTCAAATCCTCTTCAAGAGGTGTTGTTTTTTTACTCGTTACAGGAACTACAAGCATGGGATCATCACAAGATTGATCTTGTTGAATCTGTCTCAAGGAGATCTTGGTTTGCCAACTTTTTTGGCAACTTTCACAGAGCAATAATTTTATCATGCGCATTCTTGTTTTGCCCCTTTTGGTTGCAAGGTAGGGCTCTTTTCTTTTGTCTTTACTTTGTTTCTAAGTCTATTTTTGGTACCAATATGTTAGGAGGTAGAGAACTAGTGTTCCCTTCTATTTCTATATGTTGGCTCTACCTAGTTGGGCAAGTATGAATATTTATGGCTTTTTGGTGTGAGGGTTTTGGGGTTTTAGATTGTTATACTATTCATTTTTGCATATGGACTCTAAACCCAAATTTTATTGGATATCTAGGGTTTTTATACCCAACTATGAAAAGGATTTTAAATTTGTTGATTTTTGGTCATTTTTTACTTTACCTTGATTTGTGTGTCACTCATTTTTCTTGGGTGTTTCTTGGCACTAATATTGGTCATTGACTCAGATTATCCATGAGGAATCTATTTTGACCATAGATGTTTCTTATTGCATTGGGATTCATGTTGAATCTGTACTCCTGACTATGTGCTTGGTTGAGTGAATTGCTACTTGGTATTTTATTTTTTTCTCATCCAACCTTGTTGTTTGCGATCATCATGTTGTTGGTGTGCCTACACATGAGCATGTGAGTGTGCACTCATTGGGTTCTTACAAGACTCAAACTCCCAGTTGCTTTTAGTTGAGTTATGTTTATTGGAGTTGTGTTAGGAAGTTGCATCGTCTATAGGCACTCATCATGTGATAAGCATGGGTATGTAGGGTAGACAATTGGAGGGGATTCTATTGTATACCCTAACATATCCTAACAAGGTATACATGGAGAATTTTATAATAAGTTTCACTTTGGATGATCTCTGCTAAGTAGTTGAAGAAGAGTGTGTGACATGGATGTCAAATGTTTGTGGTCTCTATCAGTGACCTTGAGGAAGCTGAGAGCTGTTAGGTGACACTGGAAAATCACCCACTCCTTCGTGAGTATACAGACATATTCCCTAATGAGATACCAAGTATGTCACTAGAATGTAACATTGACTTTTTTATTTAACTCATTCCAGGAGTAGAGCCTATTTCATTAGCTCCTTACCATATAGCTACTCATGAGTTAAGTGAGCTCAGATTATAGTTGGAGGAATTATTAACCAAGGGCCATATTCATCCTAGTGTGTCCCCATGGGGTGCACCATTCATCTTTATGAAGAAGAAAGATGGGGCATTGCATCTATGCAATTATTACCAACAATTAAATAAGGTGAAAATGAAGAACCAGTACCCATTGTCAAGGATTGATGACTTGTTTGATCAGATAAAAGGAGAAAGAGTGTTCTCAAAGATTGATCTTAAGTTAGCATATCATCAGCTTTGGATTCATGATCCTAACATTCATTGGATAGCTTTTTGTACACACTATCAGCATTATGAGTTTACAATTGTACCCTTTAGGTTAACCAATGTGTCATCGGTGTTTATGAGTTTGATGAATGGAGTATTGTTAGAATATATAGTCCACCAATATAACTAAGAGAGTGGGCGTGAATTAATTATCCAACTATTATCACAATTATCAACTTTAAACAAGCTTAACCATATGAGCAATATAATTAGAAACCATAACAAGATGCTCATGCACAATAACACCGGATATGTTAACTAGGGAAACCCTTGATCAAAGGGAAAACCCCGGTGCGGATGGTACCCACAAGATGATGTAATAATATAAATATTCCTTTTTAGAGGATGGACTCTGTTAGGAGTCTATAACAACCTTCAGTACATATCAGTCCCTATTAGGAGACTTTGAATCCCTATTAGGAGATTCCAACCTTATTAGGAGTTGCGCCAACCCTGATAGGAGTTATAGAAGATAGATGAACCAACTATCCAAATAGCTTTAGGGCAAGACCAATGAACCCACTATCTAAATGATCTTTATATTTTTCCTTGCAAAATAATAGAAATCAATAGTACTTCCTTCCTCTTTCTCTATTATGTCCATTGGAATTCTGCTCCTTTTGATCTTGTAACTAGATCACAACTTTTGCATCCAATAATCCCTTGGATCACTTACTCGCTTTCACCAAACACTCTACTCCTTTTCACACTTTGCATTTAATAAAATAATTATTTCTTCATTACAAACAAGGAAAACATCTTTCCTTTATACTGCATCTTCAAAATAATTTCTTGAGTTGGCATTGAGGCTTATCCAATTAATTATAATAAGATAATTAATTAATTCACAATTACAATAACATTATCAGCTCACAGTGTATACAAATTCTCTCATGTGTGACATTAAGGCTTATGTATTTTCTAATGTCATCATCAAACTATCTTATGTCACTAGCTGATTGTGCATATCCATATTATATCTCTATTAGATGATATAATATAAACATTAGAAACTACTTCTTAGGTACTATGTCTATGTAAATCAGGCATATCTTCTATACATCTTTGACTCAAGTACTGCACATTGAACCTTAATATAAAGACACGATATCAACCATGTCCATGAATGCACATCACCAGAAAATCAAAATATTTTCCATACAACTAAGATCTATGTTTATTACTTTTTCAATCTTCACAAACTTATTGCTATGTTGACATCAATGACAAACACAATCATGAATGCAACATGTAAATACTCTCCAATGATTAGGATACTCCCCTAATGTAGTATCATTAGCATTCATGCTAATAATCTCCCACTATGCGTTGATGACAACATAGCTGAAAAAAATCTAAATTCCAAGAATACAAAAAATAGTACTTTATTGTTTCTATTTTTGTCTTCATCTTTCCAAATCCTCTTCATCAATCAAATCTGAAAACCTCTAGAACACTACTATATTCTGCATCTTCTTAGGATTAGCAATATTTGTTGACATTAAACAACTTACCATACACCAAAGTTCTTCATAGTGCATATCTCCCTCATAGAGATATTCCTCTTCTCCCCATATACTTAGGAGATATTTTTCATGTATATTCTCCCCCATTGACATCAATGACAAAGGCCTCATTATGTCAATTTACTTCTCCAAGTCTTGAACTAGCTCAAGTGTCCAAAGACATTGTTCAAGACCAAAACAAAGAGTCCTTAATGACTTAGCTCATAACTTTTGGAAATATAAGAGGAGTAACTGAGAGGGGAGGTGTGAATTAGTTACCACAAAAATAAATCCTATATCCTTTAGTTTTCAATACAAAACATAGATTCTACTAAAACTGTTGTCACTCGGTTAACACACAGACACACGGTTAACACTATCAATATCATGTAACTTGGCAAGCAATGTAATAACAACTATTACTTGGCAAACACTGAACATGAAAATCTTAAGATATTAATTGTGATTAACCTTAACTACCCTAGTTTCATAAACATAAAATAAATAGCATGAACACAAGTGACACCAAGATTTAATGTAGGAACCCAATTTGGGAAAAACCACTAATTGCAACTAGTTACTATTTTTCACTCTTTTGAAGCGAGCCCTGTTAGGAGCCAACCCTATTAAAGGTTACAAAACACAATGTTAGTGTTAGAATATATATTCCAATGATATAACTAAAAGGATGGGTGAATCAATTATCCTACTATTATCATAATCATCAACCTTAAACAAACTTAACCATATGAGTAATATAAATTAAAACCATAACAAGATACTCATACACAATAACACCAAATATGTAACCAGGGAACCTCTAGATCAGAGGGAAAACCTCGATGGGGATGGTACCCACAAGATGGTGTACTAATATAAATTTTCCTTGTTAGAGGATGGACCCTACTAGGAGACTTTGAATCCCTATTAGGAGATTCCAACCCTATTAGGAGTTATAGAATACAACTAGACCCACTTCCCAAATAGTTTCAAGGGCAAAACCAATGAACCCACTATCCAAATGATGTATGCATTATTCCTTGTAGAATAATAGAATTTTATTATATTGTTCCTTCCTCTTTCTCTGTCCTATCAACTAGACTTTTGCTCACTTCTAATCTTGTAACTAGATCCCAAATCTCACATGCAATAATCCCTTGGATTGCTTACACAGATTCAATAAGAACTTTTCTCCTTTTTGCACTTTGCACTTCAATTGATTTCTCACATCCATTAGAAATAAGGAAAACATCTTTCCTTTATACCATATCTTCAATATATTTCCTTGAGTCAGCCTTGAGGCTTTCCCAATTAATTAAAATAAGATAATTAATTAATTACAATTACAATAGCATTGTTGGCTCATAGTCTATACAAAACTTTACACGTGTGATACTAGGGCTTGTGCACTTGCTGACATCACCACCTGACTATCCTCCATCATTTCCTGACTACACATCTTCTCATTGCATCTCAGATCTGAGATAGAAAATAAACATCAAGAACTAATTTCCCAATACTATGTCTCTATACTACTCTCTATAAATTAGGTACAACTTTTGTATGTCTTCAACTTAGAATCTGCATGCTTAACCACATCACCAAGACATTGTATTGAACATGTCTGTAATTGTGCATCACCAGACAATCAAACCATTTTCTATACTATTAAGATCTATTTTTTCTACTCAATCATTTATTATAGAAACCATGCTAAGCTAACATCAATGACAAACACAGTCATGAATGCAACATGTCAATACTCTCCAATGCTTAGGATACTCCCCCATGTAGTATCATCAACATTCATGCTAACAATATCCCCCTTTTTCATTGATGGAAACATAAATGAAAAAACCATTAGATGGGGAGTTCACCTTCTATCCTAAGTTCTACTCTCTTCTATAACTCCTTAGACTCACTATTGAGCCCCTAGGATTACTACCTGACCCTAGTACTAGAGGAACTAATCTCTTCCCCTTCTCAAGTCCTCCTACCCATCGAAAAGACTATCAAACCACCACTTCTCATGATTGATAAAAATCAATCATGCAGTTTGCTCTCACTTCTTCTCTCTCCTTGCAAGTTTCCTAACCAAGACATGCCTTTCTCATCTAGGCCTTGCTTAAATTTAGAGCTAGCTCCAACACACACACAAACATAAAAGAAAAGAACATATGTACAAAAGATTCTTCCTGACTCCAATAGTCTATTTGATTAAACACAAAGATCAAGAAGAATCTATTTATTAGTCTACTCCTACAAAAAACAATTCTAATCTACCAAGCCCTATCAATAAAAGATAAATTACAAATTGAAATTACTCAATACACACTGGAACTATTTTTATTGAATTCAAAAAATTACATTACATTGAAAAGCTTCTATCTACTGAAAATTAACTTCTCTGCTAGCTTCTAACTTCATTTCTAAAATTTCTTCTAACTCCAACTCCCACATCCCCTCATGTTCCATCCAAGATCCTTCATGTTTTATCTTCACTCTAGCTTGTTCCAAAAAATCATCAAGATTTGATGTTCAACCACCTTTTTTGACTCTAAAACTTCTTTCTAAATCATAATTGCTTCTTGGCTGACATGTCTAATTTCCTTCTCCATGTATTATTTTCCTCTTTTGACTTTTCTAGCTTATGAAGTTGCGAACAAGTCTTTATCGCTCCATCGCACCTCTTTCTACATTGACTACATTCCAATTTGTGATGTTGTGTCTAGCTATCCTCTTAATAGTTATGCCCCTTCATGGCTTATCCTCTAACTATCTTCTTCATCATTGTGATACTGTGAACATTGGTCACAGCTTCGCACCTATTTTCCATGACTGCTTACACTACCTTGTGATCATGCGAATGTAGACTTGCATGGCTTCACAGATGTTCTCCTTAACTATCTCTTGACTCCTACAACCTTATGAATGATGGTTTTCTTAAGTTGTGACCTTGCAAAATCATTTCATTTTCTTTGGTCATTGCTTCACTGCTACCTTGCTAACTTTGCTAACTTAACATATTTTGTTCACGATGAAGAGAAACTATCTATTCTACCTTTAGTCACACCTTCACTAGCTTACTCTATGGTTAGTCATTGGCAACCACAACCATGCCCCAACCTTCATTTCCTTTGATCGTGGATTTTTTTTTGCTTTGCTGACTTAACATCTTATATTTGCAACAATGCAAAATGGTATATTCTGCCTTTAGTCATTTCTTCACTGATGTTAGTTAGACTTAGCATTTCTTAATTAAGATGGTGCGAAATGATTCACTTTTTTGTTCATCATTACTTCACTACAGTTATGTTTCCTTAACCACTAGTGGTTGTAACAATGTGATCCACTATCTTTCCTTCATAACTTCACTGGCTTCATTTGATGTTAGTTATTTCAAGTTGTGATCATGTGCTAAGCTTACTTTTTTATTGTCTTGCTAGTTCACATGGTTATGGGATTATGTTATCTAACTAGTTGCAAGCTTGTAGATGTCGAATGAATGGAAGTTTGAAGCCTCTAGTGGCTTATTCGATGGCCCTTTATAATTCAATGTGATCCACTCCTCAATCACAAGCACAAAAATGAACTAGGTCTTGGAGTAAAACCCTAGGGTGGTTCGCACCATTCTCCCCCTCTGTGAAAAGAGATTAAGTTGGCTTAGTCGGTAGCAATGCCAAACTAATGCCTCATTTCTTGAAGTCTTCTTCATTGATCCATGTAGCTTCTATAGTTGGCAACCTTTTCCATTGAATAAGATGCTCCATGTATACTCGATGCCTTGTAATTTTCTTCACTCTAGAATCTAGTGTTGTTTCTACCTGCAGTTTCTATTGTACTGTTATTTTGATCTCTTGGACATCTTTCTGCATTTCTACTTTCTAATTATCCTTTGGAATCTTAGTTCCTTTGTAGGTAATTAGGTCTTTCACATTAAAGATAGGTGATAACCCTAACTTCTTTGGTAATTCAATCTTATAAGCATTTTGTCCATATTTCTCTAGAATTCTGCAAGGACCAATTCTTCTCATTTGTAGTTTTTTAGGCATTCCTTTATGTAACCTAGATTTATTCATATGCACCAATTCCAAATCTCCAACCTAAAATTTCACATACCTTCTTCCTTCATCCACTTTTTCTTTCAATTTCTGATTTGCCTCTAGCAGAATCTTTTTGACCTGATCATGTATTTATTTCATGGACTGAGCAAAATCATCAGCATGCACACTAATTGATCCATGTTCTTTCATTTCTCTGAGCTCACAAACTCCTCTGGGGTGTCTTCCATAAACAATCTAGAATGGACTCTTGCTAGTAGTCTTGTTGATATTGTCATTGTAAGTAAACTCTTTTTGTGATACAATTTGATCCCAAGTCTACCCTTATTCCTTTGTAAAACATCTGAGGATATTTCCAAGTACTTTGTTTATCACTTCAATTTGACCACTAGTCTAAGGATGGTATTGAGAGTTATGGGACAATTTTTTTCCCAATCTCCTCCATAATGTTTTCCAAAAAAGACCCATGAACTTGACATCTCTATCAGACACTATACTGACTGGTAATGCATGAATCATGACTACTAGTTTGAAAAACAAATGTGCTATGTAGCTTGCATCATGAGTGGTTTTACATGGTATGAAATGACTCATTTTATTGAATCTATCCACTACCACAAACACACTATCAAAACTAGTTTTAGTTCTTAGTAACCCCACAATGAAATCCATACTTAGACATTCCCAAGGTCTATCAAATATGGGTAATGGTTGATAAAAACCAGCATTTGATGAGGTTCATTTTTCTTTCTAAAAAATGACACGTTGTGGAAAAAACTTTCTTATATCTCTCTACATCCTAGGCCAATAATAATATCTACTTACAAGCTCTGGGGTTTTGTTCAATCCAAAGTGTCCACTCAAACATCCATTATATTTCTCTTGGATAAGGTTCTCTCTCATTTAACCTTTTGGAACACAAAGTTGATTTTCCTTAAACAATAAACCATTCTGCAATGTATAATTAGCAAACTGACTATGAAAATGATTTTCAAAAGATGAGCATACCTTGTAAGCTTCTGAGAAATCTTCATCTTTTGCATAGAGTTATTTGAATTCCTCTACTCCAATGCTTTTCAGTTGTATCTCCTACATTATCAACAATCTTCTGCTTAATGCATCTGCTACTTTTTAATTGATACATTTCTTGTGCTTAATGGTGAAAGTATAGGACTACAAAAATTCCATCCATTTAATGTGCCTCAAAGTTAGCTTCTCCTATAAATTGATAAAGCTTAAGGCTTGATTATATGTGAAGACCACAAATACCTTGGGCAACAAATAATATCTACATTTTTTGAGTTCTTGCACTAATGTGTATAATTCAAGACCATGGGAAGAATACCTTGATTTTGCTTCATTCAATCTTTCACTGAACAATGGAACAGGTCTTCCTTCCTAACTTAAGACTGCTCCAGAAACAAAGTTTCTTGCATCACACTCTAATGTATATAGTTTCTTAAAGCTAGGCAATACCAAGATTGGTTTAATAGCTACCTCTTTCTTCAGTCTTTCAAATCCTTCATCTACCCTTTTTTCCACACAAACTTTATCTTTATTCCACCTTTGATAGTGTCCATAATAGGAGCACATATCTCACTGAAGTTTCTAATGAACTTCCTATAAAATTGTGTCAATCCATGAAAAATCATGATAGCTATACCTGTCTTTGGTGTAGGCCAAGTTAGAATTTCTTTGACCTTGTATTGATCCATCTTTAGCTTACCCTGCGATATGACAAATCTAAGGTAGACTAGTTCTTCTTTCATGAATTCACATTTTTCAAGGTTTATGGTTAGTTTCTCTTCTTGCAATCTTCTTAAGAAAATTTCCAAATGTTTGAGATGTTCTTCCTTGCTCTTACTGTAAACTAGAATATCAACTAGTTAACTACCACAAAATTACCAATTTAATGCTTCAACACTTTATTCATCAATCTTATAAATGTGCTTGGTGCATTTGACAGACCAAGTAGCATGACTAACTATTCATATAACCCTTCAATGGTTTTGAATGTTGTCTTCCACTCATCACCTTCTTTCATTCAGATTTGGTAGTAACCACTCTTCAAATCTATTTTAGAGAAGTATTGAGCACTGCCTGGACAATCCATTAAATCTTCTATTCTAGAAATAGGAAACCTATATCTTATGGTTATCTTATTTATAGTTCTAGAATTAATACAAATTCTCTACTTACCTCCTTTCTTTGGTTCTAGTACAACTAGTACTGCACATGGGCTAATTCTCTCTTTGATCAATCCTTGATCTAGCAGTTCTTGAATTTGCCTGGAAATCTCCTTGTTTTGTTCAAGAGTCATCTTGTATCTAGCTTTGTTTAGCAATGAAGCTCCTGCAACAAAATCAATCTGATGACTTACCTCTCTATGTTGGGGTAGTGTGGATAGTGTACCATCATTGATGATATCCCTAAATTGTTCCAAAATAGCTTGTACCTCCTTTGGAAAAACACTGGGTTTCTTCACCTCTTCTTCTCTAGGTGTTAGCATGACAGCAAACCCAATTTCTTCTTCTTTTAAGTCCTTTAGGAAATCCTTCCCCCTCATCAAAAATTTTTTTGTAGTAGCCTTCTCTATCTTCTCTTACTCCACTATGGACTATATCCTATAAGTGACTTCATCCTTCTTAAAAGAATATGAAGTTTCCTTTCCATGATGTACTACCTCTCTGTCATATTTCCAAGGCCTTCCTAACAACACATGAAAATCATCCATGGGGAGTACGTCACCTAGAATTTTGTCTCTATACTTCCCAATAGTGATGTCTGCCCATACTTATTCATTCACTAGGATATTTTGCCATTTGTTCAACCAAGTCACTCTATAAGGACACACATGTGGTATCTTTGTTAAACCGAGCTTTTGTACTACTTCCTATGAAATAATATTATTAGTAGACCCTGAGTCTATTATAAATTTTCACACTTTACCTATGATTTTGCAAGTAATCCTAAATAATTTCCTTCTCTTCTTAGGCTCCTCCTTTATTGGTTCTTTAACTAAGACCCTCCTCAACATGAGGTTTTCACCCTTTTCTACATCGAGATCCATCTCACCTATTTTTTGATTATTTTCCTCTTGAATGTAGTTAATTTTTTTCTCTCCATAGGATGATGATGCCTTCTCTGGACATCTATAGGCAAGATGCCCCAACTTTCCACAATTATAACATTTCATATTGTTCAAGTGTGAGCCTTTGTTGTTGTTATTGCCATTTCTACCTCTTCTACCATTGTTAGATCCTCTTCCTCCCTTTGAGCCACCTCTTTGACTATTTTCACTAGTATGATCATTCCATTTGGAATCACCATAGTTTCTTTGCTCATTGGTCCTCCCACTAGAACCTCCTCTTGAACCTCCTCTGAAGTCTCTACCTTTGCCTCTATTCTTGGAACTTGAGTCCCCTTTTTTCCTCAACTTATCTTCCACTTTCCTAGACATTTGAAAATAACTCTATAATGTGGTGAGACTAAAAAAGCTCAACTCGTCTTGAATAGACCACTTAAGGCCATTTAGATACCTTGCCACCTTGATTCTCTCTAACTCTTGTACCCTCAACCTTAGAGCCAACTTTTGAAACTCTTTAGTGTAGGTAGCCACATCAAGATCCTTCTACTTGATATTATGCCTCTGCTTGTTCAACTAAATCTCATTTTCCTTAGGCAAATAGGTTTCTTTTATCTTTTCTAACATAGCCTTCCAACTAGCTATTGGTTTCTCCCCTTCACTTTCTCTTTCTTCTTGCACAAACTTCCACCAAGTAAGTGCTTGTCCTTTCAATCTAGATTTTGCAAATCTCACCTTTTGTACATTTGTTGTCCCTTCACATTTAAAGTATTTTTCTCTAGGACTACCTTAGCATCCATCTTGCCATGGAATAATGAGACATTCACTAGAATCTTTCCTCCAAATTCCTTGAGCGCTCTGATGAATGGTTATCCTTCACCAAGTGGAGGATCTAGCTTAAGTATTTCATCCTCCAAATCTACCTTCCCTTTACCTTTTTTAAGTTATTCATCTTATTTTTCTTGGGTTGCATCTTCCATCTCTTTTAACTTTCCTTGCATTTCCTCTATGGCCTCATCAAGGATCTTGGTCTTCTCTTCTAGGAGTTTCTTTTTCTCATCTACTTCCTTAGCCAATTCAACATTGTTCACCATTATTGAAGACCCAATTGAATCTAGAATATAAATCATACCACACAAGCCAAAAATCTTATGGCTTTGATACCAATCTGATAAGGAGGTTTCCTTCTACCCTAAGTTCTACTCTCTTCTAGAACTCCTTAGACTCACTATTGAGCCTCTAGGATTACTACCTAAATGTAGTAATAGAGGAACTAATCTCTTCCCCTTCTCAAGGCTTCCTACCCACTAAAAAGACTATCAAACCACCACTTCTCATGACTAATAAAAATCAATCATGCAATCTCTTTTCACTTCTTCTCTCTCTCTACAAGTTTCCTAACTGAGATATGCCTTGCTTGCCTAGGCTTTGTTTCAATTCAGAGCTAGCTCCACCACACACACAAACAAAAGAGAAAAGAACATATGTATAGAGGATTCTTCCTAACTCCAATAGTCCATTTGACTAAACACAAAGATCGAGAAGAATTGATTTATTGGTCTAATCCTAAACAACACAATTCTAATCTACCAAGTCCTATCAACATAACATAAATTATAGACTGAAATTACTCAACACACATTGGATCTATCTTTATTGAATTCAAAAAATTCATTGAAAAGCTTCTATCTACTGAAAATTAACTTCTTTGCTTGCTTCTAACTTTGTTTCTACAATTTCTTCTAACTCCAACTCCCACACCCCCTCTTGTGCCATTTGACTTCCTTCATCTTTTATCTCCACCCCAGCTTGTTCTATAAAATCATCAAGATTTGACAGCCAACCACCTTTTTCAACTCTACAACTTCTTTCTAACTCATAACTACTTCTTGGATGACATGTCCAATTTCCTTCTCCACGTATTCTTTTCCTCTTTTGAGTTCTCTAGCTTATGATATTGTAAATAAGTCTTTATTGCTCCATTACACCTCTTTCGACATTGACTACATTCTAAGTTGTGTTTCTAAGCCTAGCTATCTTCTTAACAATTTTTCCCCTTATGACTTATCCTCTAACTATCTTCTACATTGTTGCAATGTTGTAAACACTGGTCGTAACTTCACACCTCTTTTCCCTAACTGCTTACTATACCTTGCAACCATGTGAATGTAGACTTGCATGGCTTCGCAACTATTCTTCTTAACTATCTCTTAACTCTTGTGACCTTGCAAATGATGGTTTTCTTAAGTTGTGACCTTGCAAAATCATTTCATTTCCTTTCGTTGTTGCTTCATTACTTCTTTGTGACTTAACATCTTCTATTCGTGACAAAGCAAAACTATCTATTATGCCTTTAGTCTCACCTTTACTAGCTTACTCTATGGTTAGTCACTGATAGTTACAACCATGCACCAACCTTCATTCCTTTGATCATGGCTTCGTTGTTTCTTTGCTGACTTAACATCTTCTATTTGTCAAATGTTTTTTTTTGTTGTTCATCGTTGCTTCACTATGGTTACATTGCCTTAACCACTAGTAGTTGTGATGATATGATCCATTGTCTTTCCTTCCTTCACAACTTTGTTGGCTTTGTTTGATGTTAGTTATTTCGTGCGATCATGTGCTAAGTTTACCTTTTTACTATCTCATTGGTTTGCATGGTTATGGGATTATGTTGTCTAACTAGATTTGACCTTGCATATGTTGAATGAATGAAAGTTTGATATTTATGGTGACTTATCTAATGGCCCTTTATTCAATGTGATCCACTCCTCAATCATAGGCACAAAAATGAACTAGGGCTTGGAGTAAAACCCTAGGGTGCTCCTCACCACCATCTAAGTTCCAAGAATACCAAATAGTGTTCTATTGTTGTTGTTGACTAGCATCAATTGTCTACACAATAAATAGAATATCAAAACAACAAGTGCATACTCCTCCTTCTTAGACATCAATTTTTTACTTTACACTAAATAATTGACAATACATTAGATGCATATTCCTACTTCCTTTCATGATTATTTGTAAATCTCTCTAAAGAGATATCTCTCCTTCATGCATATTCACTCCCCATACTTAGGAGTTGTGTTTCTTTCATGCATATTCTTCCCCATGCCTAAGGAGATGATTTTTCATGCATACTCTCCCCCATTGACATCAATGTCAAGGACCTCAATCTTAGTGTTACTACATACCAATTGATAAGTACCAATTGCTAATATGTTGCACCATGTCTTCAACCAACTTGAGTGTCCAAAGACACTATTCAATACCAATTACTAAGAGTTATTAGTGACTCAGATCATCCCAAATACTCCCTAATACAAGAACCAAAAACATTCAATCCAGGCTAACAATAGTGCTCTATACTACTAGACTAATGCACTTACTGCATCATCTACTCAAAAGTAGGTAGGGGCATAACCCCAAGCATACCTCTCAAGTACTCAAATGTATCTTTAGGAAAAGGCTTCTTGAAGATATCTGTAATATAAGCTTTAGTACTCACATACTCCAATCTGATCTCTTTTTTTCTTGCTTTCTCTCTGAGCACATGATACTTAATAGATATATGCTTAGTCTTAGAATGCAATATAGGATTCATAGACATACTCACCATACTTGTGTTATCATAGTAAATGATAATAGGTTCTTCAAACTCAATTCTGATATCATCTAGCATCTAATTCATCCATATAACTTGATTATAGTTGTTTTTTGTTGCAACATACTTTACCTCAACAATACTCTACAAAATACAATCTTTCTTCTTTCTTAACCAAGAAATCAATCTTCCTCCAATAAAGAATGCTCCACCATTGGTGCTCTTTCATACATTCCATACTGCCTACCCAATCTACATCAATATATGCACATAGAGTGAAATCACTTGATCTATCATACCAAATTCCATAGTTAGATGTCCCTTTCAAATATTTGAATATTCTCTTCATTGCTAAAAAATGATATTCCTTAGGATTAGTTTAAAATGTAGCTACAATCCCAACTACATTTACTATATCTAGCCAAGTGTGAGTCAAGTACTACAATTCTTCAATCATGGATCTATATTTCTTTGCTCTACTATAGGTGTCTCATCTTTGTTGGATAACTTATGACCAATTATCATAGGTGTACCAATAGGTTTACAACTTTCCAAACCAAACCTTTACAAAAAATCATTCAAGTACTTAGCTTGTGAAATGAGAATACTATCATTGTTCTATACAATCTACAATCCTAGGGAAAACTTCATTTCTCCTATCATGCTCATTTCAAACTCATTCTTCATCTCTTCAGCAAACTTATCACTTGCTTCATCATTACCTCCAAAAATGATGTCATCAACACATTTTACAATAATTAGAAAACTATATTCAACTTCTTTCAAATACAAGTTATTGTCTACCATACCTTTAGCAAATCCAAGCTTTGCCAAATAACTATCCAACCTTGCATACCAAGTTCTAGGTTCTTGCTTTAGATCATATAAAGCTTTCTTTAGTCTACATATCATGTCTTTGTCTTATGTTAAAGGAAAACCTTCAAGCTTCTCAATATATACCTCTTCTTCAAGTTCTCCATTCAAAAAGGTTGATTTAACATCCATCTGATAAACCTTAAACTTCTTATTTGCTGCATAAGTTAAGAACATCCTTGCTACTTCCATTCTAGCTATAGGTGCTTATGTCTCCTCATAGTCTATGCCTTCTTGCTATGAATATCCCTTGCATACAAGTCTAGCCTTGTTTCTCACAACTTCACCTTTCTCATTCATCTTATTTCTAAATACCCATTTGGTTCCAATCACATTCTTGTCTTAAGGTCTAGGAACTAACTCCCATGTATCATTCTTTACAATATGATCTAATCCTTCCTTCATTTCTTGAATCCAATGATCATCTTTACATCCTTCATCTGCGCTCTTAGGCTCAACTTGAGATATCAAACATATCTCCTCATTTATTCTTTTCCTTGTCATCACACCTTTGTCTTTGATTCCAATTATCTTCTCAGGAGGGTGATTCTTTGTCAAATTCCTATTAGAGGTAGGAGTTGACATCTTAGCTCTTATCTCTTCTCTATTTTTAGATCTCTACTCTCCTCTTTGATCAATAGTTAGCACATCATTCTGCAAGTCATTGTTAGTCTCAAAGAAAACTCCAACATTCTATCTAACAATTTCAAAATTATCTTCTTCTTCATCTGAATGATAATCTACCACCATTTTCTTAGTTCCAAACTTTTTATCAACCCTTACATTTGTGCATTCAACTATTGCCTTAGTTCTATAGTTGAAACATCTATATGCCTTGTTTTTCAATGAATAAC
Organism: Cupressus sempervirens; assembly: GCA_028749045.1. Lineage (NCBI taxonomy): Eukaryota > Viridiplantae > Streptophyta > Pinopsida > Cupressales > Cupressaceae > Cupressus > Cupressus sempervirens. Next base: position 953,987,779 of record CM053792.1, on the reverse strand, counting down.
CAAGAACCATACCTTCATCACTTCATGGATTAAACTTACCAATGTCATCATCTCTCTTAATATAACATTTTCTCCCAAATATTCTAAAATACTTAACTAATGGTGAATGACCAAACCATAGTTCATAAGGTGTCTTGTTCACAAATTTTCTGATCTATATGATGTTTAGAGTGTATGCTACTATATTGACTGCTTCTCTCCAAAATGTTTTAGAAACATCATTCTTGAACAACATCACTCTTGTTGCTTTTGCTACTGACTTGTTCCTTCTTGTAGCAATCCCATTTTGCTCAGGTGTTCTAGGTGAAGATATTTGCCTTTTGATTCCATTTTCTTCGCAAAATATGTTAAACTCTCTAGAGGTGAATTCTCCTCCTCTATAAGATCTCAAACACTTTATCTTGACACCAAATTCATTCTCAACTATATTCTTAAATATCTTAAACTTCTCAAAAGCTTCAGATTTCTACCCACATCATTCTAGTGAAATCATCAACAAAAATCATAAAATACCTTTCACGATAAAATTCTCTTGTTCTAGAGGGACCACTCAAATTTGTGTGAACGGTCTCCAGCTTCTCTATGGTAGTGAATTTCTTGTTAGGAAATGATACTTTCTTCTTCTTAGCCAAAATACATTCTTTACACACAACATAGTAGGCTTTGTAATCTTAGGCAAGTCTCTGACTACAAAAGTGCTACTAACCTTCACAATATTATCATAGTTTATGTGATAAAATTTTCTATGCTACAACCAATTGTTATCCACTTTAGCTACCAAACATGTCATTTCAGTGGGATTCAATTGAAATACATTATCTCTAGATCTAGTGCCAGTTCCAATTAGCTTACCATCTTTGTCTTTGATAATGCAGATTTTCTCAGTGAACTGCAACTGATAACCCTTGTCCACCAACTGTCCAACACTCAACAAATTATGCTTCAATCCATCAACAAAATAAAAAGTGTCAGTGTTAGTTTTACCATCAAGAGTAATGGATCCAATTCTTGTTATATGATAGGTTGCATTGTTACCAACTCTAACAATACCTTCATCATGATTCTTGAACTTAAAAAACTTATTCATATCACTAGTCATGTGATGTAAACAACCACTATCAATTATCCAATCTATAATGCCTACCCCTACTTGAATTTCTGTTGTATTGTCAAATTCTTTTAGGTCAGTTTTCTTATCATGTTTTATGATTATTAGTACTTAGTTATTGGATTTGATTAGATGTTGTTTTATACTCAGTTGATTATATATTGAGTTACCTAGTTATTTCATGTATACATGATTGTTCGATGATGACATATATGTTCATGTAATGACTTTCAGTTATTTAATGATGTTAATTAGATGAATGATTTTTATGTGGTTCCTATGGATACTTACCCCATACTTGCATGTATACGGTGTGCATGTATGCTTTCTTTATATTTGATATTTTTGATGTGGTTTACGAAGGGAGTCGTAGTCACCTGCTAATCAAGATTCACATGATGAACCACTTCCTACCATTGCTTGTTTAGTTTAGAATATTGTGTTTGTAAATGCGTGGGTTTTGTGCAGATTGCAGGTATTGAGTATCGACTTCCCTGAATTGTCAAGATGGGCATTCCCTATCGCAATTGCTCAATAGTATAAGTGGCGAGATAACTCTTGAGTCTGAATCCTAAACCCTAAGCCAATTGTCCTAGAAAGTAGGACAAGTATCTAAGTTAGTTTATCTGTCTGAATTCGTCAAGTGATGTAAATTCGTGATTTTGACCCTAGAGTTTGATTTTGACCTTTGTCTTCAGTTGAGTTGTCATTATTTGGTTTTGTGGGTCTATTGTGATTTTATGTTATAATTAAATCAAATTAAATGATAATTTAATGATTTAATTTAATGAAAATTTTATAAAGAAATTTGATATTTAATTAATTGAAAAATTAATTAAATAAAGAATTAAATTTAAGAGATTTTATTAAAGTTCTATCTTTGACATATTTATATTTATTTAATTTAATGGTAATTATTTATGAGTTTTATTTTAATAATAAACTCTAAATAATATTATTAATTAAGCTAATAAATTTTTTAATGTCTCATGAATTAATTAATTAAAAAGAATTCAATTTAAGAGATTTTATTAAAGTTCTATTTTTGACATATTTATAGTTATTTAATTTAATGATAATTATTTAGGAGTTTTATATTAATAAAAAACTCTAAATAATGTTATTAATTAAGTTAATAAATATATTATTAAAAAATGCCTCATGAATTAATTAAATAAAGGAATTAAACTTAAAGATTTTATCAAAGTTCTAATTTAGGCATATTTATATTTATTTTATTTAATAATTATTATTTAGGAGTTGTATTTTAATAATAAACTCTAAATAATATTATTAGTTAAATTAATAAATATTATATTAAAAGTATCTAATGATTTAATAAAAGAGAGTAAGCAATTATTTAATAAGGTTTATTTTAATTAAATTGGATAAAGCATTTACATGAAATTAAAATATAGTAAATTAATTAAAAAGAGAAAGCTAATTATTTAAATAAAGATATTTTGTAATTAAATTATCTAAAAGAGTTGTGTATGAAAAGGTAAAAAGGTAATAAAGTAATAAATAGTAATTGATCAGCAAGTTCCCTCTCATGATTGCATAATCAGAGCCCCAAATTAGAGAAGAACTCTTTATCAAAGATCTAGAGCTCATTTTACAATTACACAGGTTTTAGAGGAGCAATTTGAGAGGGGAAGGTTTTCAAAAAAAGAAACATATTATGTGTTTTGTGCGTTCATCGTTTTAGCATCAGATCCATGTAGGATCTTGTGGTTTAATTGTATAGTGGATTTCCATTCTTTGAATTCCTATCTAGATAAATCTATTTTTAGAATTTTAAATTTGGTTGAAACCCTTGTGTTGAAATTTATTGTTCTTTGTTCTTGATTTTGCCTATGAACAAATTAATTAAATTGAAACCCTTGTTTGTTAAATTCAAATTAGAAACCCTTCTTTGATTTAAGTTGGGTGATTCATAATGGATTTGATTAAATTTGAGATAGGGGTTCTAATAAGAAAACTAGTTTTAAATTACTGAATTTAATACATATTCTGTGTTCTGTGCGTTCATCGTTTTAGCATCAGATCCATGTAGGATCTTGTGGTTTAATTGTATAGTGGATTTCCATTCTTTGAATTCCTGTCTGGATAAATCTATTTTTAGAATTTTAAATTTGGTTGAAACCCTTGTGTTGAAATTTATTGTTCTTTGTTCTTGATTTTGCCTATGAACAAATTAATTAAATTGAAACCCTTGTTTGTTAAATTCAAATTAGAAACCCTCGTTTGATTTAAGTTGGGTGATTCATAATGGATTTGATTAAATTTGAGATAGGGGTTCTAATAAGAAAACTAGTTTTAAATTACTGAATTTAATTGTTTAAATTTTGTTGCTCTATCAGATCTAGTTTGGAAAGTTTCCACTTTTAGTAAGTTTCTATTTTTGGAAAGTTTTCATTTTTAGTAAGTTTATGTTTTAGAAAATTTTTCATTTTTAGTAAGTTTTCATTTTTGGAAAGTTTTTATTTTTGGAAATTTTTCATTTTTAGAAAGTTTTTGTTTTTAGTAAGTTTCCATTTTTGGAAATTTTTCCTTTTTAGTAAGTTTTCATTATTGGAAAGTTTCTATTTTAGTAAGTTTCCATTTTTGGAATGTTTTTTATTTGAGTAAGATTCAATTTCAAGAAAGTTTCTATTTTTAGCAAGTTTCTATTTTTGAAAAGTTTCTATTTTTAGTAAGTTTCCATTTTTGGAAAGTTTTTATCTTTAGTAAGTTTTTATTTTTGGAAAGCTTATATTTTTAGTAGGTTTTCATTTTGGAAAATTTTTATTTTTAGCAGGTTTCTATTTTTGAAAAGTTTTTATTTTTAGCAGGTTCCCATTTTTGGAAAGTTTATATTTTTAGCAGGTTTCCTTTTCAGAAATTTTTCCAAAGTTTAATAAATTTAAAATTGATAAGTAGGAGATAATTTCCACAACTAGTCAAATTGTGATATGAATTTTAGGATTTAACTGTGTGATTTCGAGTCAAATTCGATGACCCATGTTTCATGAGTAGTGATTCAACATGAATCCATCTCTCATGAGAATAAATGGAACACTTAGCACTCATTGGATCTAGGTGATGCTCACAAGGGTGAAGCACCGGCACTTCCTGGGAGGTCACCCATCCCAGTACTACTCCAGCCTGAGCGTGCTTAACTACGAAGTTTCCTCCATAGTTAAACCCAAAGCATGCAAAGAAGTAGAGACTCAAAGATCCAAAAATGGGTCCATGCTTTGGGTTTAACTATGGAGGAAACTCCGTAGTTAAGCGCGCTCAGGCTGGAGTAGTACTAGGATGGGTGACCTCCCAGGATGTCCCAGTGCTTCACCCTTGTGAGCATCACCTAGATCCAATGAGTGCTAAGTGTTCCATTTATTCTCATGAGAGATGGATTAATGTTGAATCACTACTCATGAAACATGGGTCATCGAGTTTGACTCAAAATCACACAGTTAAATCCTAATATTCATATCAAAATTTAAAATTATTATGGTAATAATTGATAATCATTATTATTATTAATTTTAATAAGTATTGTTAAAATTTGAAATTTAACTATTTGAAAATTTGATTTATTGCTTTATTATTTAAATATAATTCTAAAGTAAATTGAAAATCAAGAAAATTAATTGGGAGAATTAATGGTTATCTTTAGTAAACTTGGGTTGTGCTTGATGATTTGATTTTATATGGAAATGATTTATATTGCTAGGGAAATTTTCTTATCTAAAAACTTTAGTAAATCTAGTAATTAGAGAAATGAAAACTTAAAACCTTTAATGAAAATTAAACCGTTGTGTTTTCAAAACATAATGAATTAAGAAAATGACTTTTGTATGTACTCTTTTTATGACATATGATTCTACTATTGGGTTTCCTTGACTTAGCTTTGACCAATCAGGTTGTATTACTAGAGGCTCGGGAGTTTTGTTTTGTGATGTTATGATGATGTTTTGATCATGATCTTTTATACTCAACCATAGTAATGTGTCTTGTATGCTCTATGAGGTGTTTTGATCTATTGATTGTTATTGCTTTCTAGTGTTCTTGTGTGAAACTAAGGTGAATGGTGTGACCTATCTGATAAATGAGTCTTCAATCAGTTGTATTTGGATTGCTTTCCAGTCGCTTGTATAGGACCAAGGTGTTTGTATGATTTGTTCTTGGTGATGCCATGTTATGATGTGGATTGGTTTATGTGTACTTTCTTGGATCAATATTGTTAGAATGATTGTTTTAGTGATGCTAGTATTTTGACCAGTGATATTTCAATGCTTGATAGTTGCTTGTTTAAGAATTGATGTATGGTATGTGGTCTTTTGATATTTTTTATTTTACTGAGCTTAGGGTAGGTTATATGTATGTCATGTTGAGAAGTGGCTTGTAGTGGAGGTCGAGACCCTAAGGAGGCTGACGAGTAACCCATTGTAAGTTATTTAATAAGTGATAACATTTCATTAAATGGGTTTAAAATGAATTAATAAGAATCATTATTTTCCTCACCCATGCCTTGAGTGCTAGTATAAGATAGGATGGGAGTAAAGAGGACACTTGGTTGTGACCATACTTTGTTAGTATGCCTTGTTAGTACGAAAAGATACTAGTGCCGCATAAAGTCACTGGGGGTCGGAGGATTAAAAGACTAGCCAGGTAACCTTAGAGTTGGTTCGTACGATGACACTTGCCCACATGCAAAGTAGATTTTCTATGTGTCTTTGTTGTCATTGGGTTTAGTTGATACTTGTGTCTTGGTATCTTTGAAATAGTTTTATTTCAAGTGATTCCTTGAACCTAGATATTGGTTTTGATTATTGAGTTTATCTCCTCAGCACAGTGGGAGTGGACCTTTTTGGGTTCCATGAGGTCGAGTGGTAGTGCTTTTTCTTATACCATTGAGATCTGACCATCGGATGTCATTGTTGGATGTGTTTGTGCAGATGTTCCTTTCTATCTATTCTTGTATTTCCATGATGGATGTTATGATTAGTGTATTGTATTTGATTTTATAGATCTTACAAGATGATGTAATTTATTTCATGATGTATATTATTTCAGCCTTTCATACCCTATGATCTATATAGTGGATGATTGTGAATTATGATTATTGACAAGTGGCATTCAAGATGACTATATATTATTTAAATAGATTCATACTTGTATATTATTATTTGATGTGGATTTATTATATATTAGATTTAGTGTTAATTAAAATTAAATGTGATTCAAGGTCATGGGACCCTTATGGGTTGTAACCTATTTATGTGAATTGCTTTCACTATATTCTATAACTATTGTTGTTAAATTATTATCTTTAACTTTTAAAAAAAAATGTTTGTCAAACTTAGTAAAACTTTAGGGTAACTTCTTTTGGGTCACATGGTGGGGTGTTACATCTTATCATTTGATTTGATTTAATTATAATAGAAAATCACAATACACCCACAAAACTAAATAATGACAATTCAACTAAAGACAAAGGATAAAATCAAACTCCAAGATCAAAATCATGAATTCACGTCACTTAATGAATTTGGATGGGTAAACTAACTCAGATATTTGTCCTACTTGTTAGAAATATTCAAGACTATGCTAGGTTACTGAGAGGGGAGGGGTGAATCAGTAACCTCAAAAACCTTATTAAATTTAGATCTTAATTGCAATAATCCAATAACCATTTAATTCATTAAATCAAATCTAACTGTATGCATGAGAGACTGAAAATGTAAACATTCATGGCACATGAACACAATAATTTGGTGACCCAAAAACCTTCCAAATAGAAAGTAAAACTAGGGTGGGGATGATACCCACAAAACTTTAATACTGCAGCATAAAGTTGGCCTATTAAGGCTTACAATGATCACTTTTGATGATTTGCCCTATTAGGAGCAATTAGGACTACTAAGTCCACCTTGTTAGAGGTTTTACAAACATACAATGAAGTATGCACTCGGTAAGAGATTTGACAAAATACTATTAAGTCTACCTTGTTAGAGGATTTGAACTGGTTCACCTGTTAGAATAAAATAGTAGATCTCTAACTTACAACTGATTTTCTGATAGAGATTTACATTCACATGCTTCTTACATATTCTTCACTCTCACTTTTCATTCATGCATACATACATTCATCTATTCATTCATACATTTTTGCATATGATATAATATGTTATATATATATATATATATATATCAATCCAATTTAGAAAACTACAAAGTCCGTCATTATACAAGTTAACACCAATATTAAAAAGTCAGCTCAAATGAAGAAACTCGGGTTATGAAGACTAACTTGGTGAAGTTCTGATACATGGCATCCACTGTCATTACTCGGCATCATCATGCATTTGGTAGAAGTAGAAGCTCAGTCCATATTAATCATCTCAAAGTAGTCTTAAACTCGGTCTACACTAGTGAATTGGTAGATACTGTGCAACTTGGTAGAAATTGAATTACATGTTTACCATGACTGCACTCGATAAACACTGATCATCACATAGCTTGGTTAGCACTAACTTCACTTCACATGAAATGCTAGCTTGGTTTGCACTACGAAGCTTGGTAACCATTGAATTGCTTAGGTTGAACTGTTGGACTTTACACTACCTGAATTCACTTGATAACCACTGGGATTCTCAGTAGGAACTGTAAAGCTCAGTGGCTACTAAATTATATGGCAAACACTGTAGACTATTCAATGAGTTTGATAGCCATATAGAATCTGAATAAGTGTTGTCACTAATAACAAACTTGACTTAATGTCAACACTACTTTCTAGGACAATTGGCTTAGAGTTTAGGATTCAAACTCGAGAGTTATCTCCCCACTTATGCCATTGAAATATTGTGATAGGGTATGCTCATCCTGTAAATTCAAGGAATTTGATACCTAGTACTTGCAATTTTCATAAAATCCACACATGTACAAACATAGTATTATAAAATAAACAAGCAATGGCAAGAAGTGGTTCATCGTGTAAATCTCGACTAGCAGGTGACTACAACTCCCTTCTTCAACCACATCAAAAATGTCAAGCATCATACATGCACACCATACACATGAAAGTATGGGGTAAGTATCCATAGAAACTACATAAAAATAATTCATCTAACTAACATCATTAAATAACTGAAAGTCACTACATGAATATATATATCATCATCGAACAATCATGCATACATGAAATAACTAGGTAACTCAATATATAATCAATTGAGTATAAAACAACATCTAATCAAATCTAGTAACTAAGTACTGATAATCATAAAACATGATAAGAAAATTGACCTAAAAGAATTTAACAATGCAACAAAAAATTCAAGTAGGGGAGGCATTGTATATGAGCAATGTTAGTATGCTAATAGAAACCAAATTTAAATAAAGCTTCTACAAACTAAACAAAATTCATAAACTTCAAGATAGACTAAGATGAGCTCTCAATTGAGAATATGAGCCATTAATGGGCTCTCTCAATGAGAAGCTCTCTTTTTGAGTGGCTTTGTCTAAATAGATAGGATGTATGCTCAAGCTTATGCTTCAAAAAGGGCTTCACATGGAGTTGGAATTTGGGTGTGAGTGTATGGTTTTGATGTAAAATGGCTTCTTAAAATGGCATTATGACTTTACTTCATGGATTGTGTTCTTTTTCAAAGGGGAAGGATCCAATTTATAGGCAAGAGGCTTTAGGGATTGAGGGTTAATATGCAAGGATGGGGAAAAGCTCATGGAGGGCTCAGATTGCATGAAAGGAGAGCACATGGATTGTACTTCCTTACAGCCAATCAGGGAGTGGTGAGAGGATGGAGGAAAGGGGAAGGATGAGTCAACAAAGGAGGCTCAAGGGATAAAATCTTCATAAAGACCCTCATAATGGCTTGTAAGAGCAATGAAAGGGCTTGGAAGAGTCATTTATGGCCTAGTGGGCTTCATAAAGTTTTATGTTTGAGATATTTTGAGCGAGATGAGAGAAATTTTGACTTGGGCTTGATTAGGAAGGTTTTAAGCTTGCTTAGGATTGTGCAAATTATTAGAGAATGGATTAGGATGGTTTAGGATTAGCTTAGGGATAGGCAAGTGGATGGCATTTAATGAGGGTGGGTGAAGGAGGAGATATTTGTTAACTTTGGCTTGGGTTAGTAAGTCTTAACCCATGTTTAGGGAATGTGACAAGGTTAGGAGGGGATTAGAATTAGGTTTAAAGACATCTTTTAGAAGAGTCTAGACTTTGGATGAGGATAAGGACTTTCTAGAATAGTCTAGAACTTCCTAGGATGAGGATGAAAACTTTCTAAAAGAGTCTAGAACTTCTTAGGATGAGGATAAATTAGATTTTTAGGAAATAAATAAAGTTTTATTTATTTCAAGGGTTTGGGTTGAGGAGATATTTATTAAAACTTTTTTAATAAACATGAGGATTAATATTTAATCTTAATTAAATATTTTGAGTTGGGATTAGGGGTAGGAAATGATGGGATTAGCCTTTAATCAAAATTAAAGAAGGATTAGAAGATTTTGGAAGAGGTTAGCGGTCTTAAGGAAATTGGCCAAGTTTTGGGAAAAAAATAAATTTTTTATTTATTTTGAATTTTTTGGTCAATTTATTAATTAAATAATTAATAAATAAAGAAATAATGTTTAAATAAGATTTAAACATTTTTGGGAGGGATTCCTTAATTAAATATTTTTAATTAAGATAAAGGGATTTAATGGCATAAAAATAAATTAATTAATAAATGATGATGTCATCAGAAATTGTTTTAGAAAATAAAAATACTTTATTTTCTAACAACATTTCCTAATATTTCATCTTCTTCCTTGTTTCCACCCTAAGATTGAATTCTTACAACATTTCCTGATATTCTACATTGAATTCTTACAACATTTCCTGATATTCTACTAATAAGACTTCTTACAGATTCATCTTCCATCATTTTAGCATCTTGAAATGTGCATATCCAATTATGTAATCTCATTCTCTTTGCATGTTTATCACCTTCAAAAGTAAATTCTAATACTTTCCAAATTTCATAAGATGTTTCAAGTGACTTTACCTAACTAAATTCATTTTCTGGAAGAGCTATTAGTAGAGCTTCTCTTGCTCTCATGTTACACATGAATAGATCTCTTTCATCTTCATTGCATCCTTCTAGCTTTTCTTCTTCAATGATTGTCTTCTTACTCTTTGTCAAGATTCAATATCTTGAACCCATGCACAAAAGATGAGTCTTCGTCTTCTCCTTCCAACTGTCATAGTTAGCCCCATCAAATCTAGGACTATCCTTTCTGAAAAAAATTTTCATCTATCTCCCAAAGTTGTTAAGCTTATCCTTCAAGGACTTGATGATCTGATACCAATTATTAGAATATATAGTCCATTGATACATCTAAGAGGGGGGGTGAATCATTTATCCAACTATTATCATAATTATCAACCTTAAACAAACTTAACCATATGAGTAATATAAATTGAAACCACAAAAAGATACTCATACACAATAACACCATATATGTTAACTAGGGAAACCCTTGATCAGAGGGAAAATCTTGGTGGGGATGGTACCCACAAGATAATGTACTAATATAAATGTTCCTTTATAGAGGATTGACCCTATTAGGAGTGTATGAATACATTCAGTACATATGAGTCCCTGTTAGGAGACTTTCAATCCCTGTTAGGAGATTTCAACCCTATTAGGAGTTGTGGAAGACAGCTAGACCCACTACCCAAACAACTTCAAGGGCAAGACCAATGAACCCACTTTCCAAATGATCGCTATATTATTCCTTGCAAAATAATAGAGTTGTATTGTACTCTTCCTTCCTCTTTCTTTTTCTTGTCGATCAGATTCATGTTCCTTCAGATCTTGCAATCCCTTGGATCACTTACATGCATTCACTAAGCACTTTGCTCCTTTTTACACTTCACACTTCAATTGTTTTCTTACATCCATTACAAATAAGGAAAACTTGTTTCCTTTATACCATATCTTCAAAATAATTCCTTGAGTCTGCCTTGAGGCTTTTCTAATTAATTATAATAAGATAATTAATTAATTATAATTACAAAAGCATTATCAGCTCATAGTCTATACAAAACTTCACACATGTGATACTAGGGCTTGTGCACTCACTGACATCACCACCTGACTATCTTATCTCAATGCTTAACTACACGTCTTCTCATTACATCTTAGATGAAAGATAGCAAACAAACATCAGGAATTACTTTCCCAATAGTCTGTCTCTATACTGCTCTTTATAAATTAGGTACAACTTATATATGTCTTCAACTGAAACTCTACGCACTTAACCACATCATCAGCACACTATGTTGAACATGTTTGTAATTGTGCATCACTAAAAAATCAAACCACTATTTGTATCATTAAGATCTATGTATACTACTCAGCCATTCTTTACAAAAACCATGCTAAGTTGACATCAATGAAAAACACAATCATGAATGTAGCATGTCAATACTCTCCAATAGTTAAGATACTCCCCCAATTTAGTATCATTAGGTGTTACCTTGTTAGAGAATTTAATCACCCTATTAGGAGTGTCCTTGTTAGAGGTCTTTAGACACTTCAATCTATAAATGTCACCTTGTTAGAGGATTGTGAAAATAGTTGTTAGGCTAACTCTATTAAGATATTTAATTCACTACTACAATGGTTAAAGAGTAACAATGAAATGACATGATTGTTGATGCAACTGTATTACTAATTTTAGATCTCAATTCTGACTTGAATACTTGATCCTTCCTTATTAGATTAATCTTGTAGCACAACAAGGATATTTTGCTTATCCTTTCAATTTGCTTCCTCTAACCATCTTCTTATCTTCCACACAATCTCTTGTCTTCAATTCTAAACTTGACCTTGTACTTATATCATATACATTGTCAAGTCAGCTTGAATACAAATTATAACAATAATTCTTCATCTCTTCACTCGACTAGAACCAATAAAAAAATCATTAAACTCAATATGCCAAAATAAGAAAATCCTATGTTAGCTAACCTAAATTGGTAGATATAAACACTAAAATTATTTTCATGTGTTAACCAAGTGAATTTATTTAACACTACAACTTTATAAACTTTGGTAATTGAGTGAGCTTGATTAACACTAGTTTCATCCAACTTTCCTTTGTTAATCGAGTGAGCTTGGTTAACACTGAACTTCTGTGAACTTCTCTTAGGTTCCCAAGTGAACTCGTAGACACTTTCTTCTAAACTTGGCAAATAATAGAATGACACAAGAAACTATCTCCATGTCCCAAGTGAGCTTGACAAACACTTACTACAAAAGATATGATATTTTGTGTAACATCAAAGATAATATACAATTGATCAATTTTTTCCAACAATCTCCCTCTTTGGCATTGATGGTAACACAACATGTCATAATACAATGAAATTTTAGAGAAAAATAAAAGTAAGGATAATATCTTTAGTTTCATTTCGATTCTCATCCATGAGAACTCCCTTTATCAATGTGAACTCCCTTTGACATAAATCTCTCCCTTTGATTTTAGTTTTCGCCTTTGTCAACAAACTCTCCAAGTTTATTCTTCATCAAAGTCTTCCTCTTTGACATCTTCAAACATTCAAAAAAAATTCTCTGATATAGAAAACTCTTTCTTTACAAAATTTATGTGATATGACATAACAAACTCTCCCTCTTTGACATCTTATGCCAAAGACAATATTCAATGAATTTCAATGTACCTAATGTACTAATTCATATGCAATTTTCCATTTCATTACTGCATCAACTTGACTGATCTTCAATATGCTATGGTTGATGCATAACTAAACTTCATTTAGTGAGCTTCAGATAGGGGAATAACCCCTAGCCTACCTCTTAGATACAAAAATGCATCCTTAGGTAATGGCTTGGTGAATATGTTTATAATTTGTTCTTTAATATTCACATATTCCAATATCACCTCTTTTTCTTGCACTAATTCTCTCAGAAAATGATATTTTATTGCAATGTGCTTCGTCTTGGTATGCATCACAAGATTCTTTGATATATTGACTGCGCTAGTGTTATCACAGAAGATAACCACCAAATCCTTGATTTCTACCTTCATACCTACCAACAGTTGTTTGAACCAAAAAATATTGTAATAATTGACTATTGCTACAACATACTCTGCCTCTGTTGTAGACTGGTAGATGCAATTCTTCTTCTTACTTGTCCAAGACACTAGTCTCTTACCAAGAAAGAATGCCCCACCACTAGTGCTCTTTCTGTCATCAACACTTCCTGCCCAATCTTCATTAGTGAAAGCTTTCAAATCTAAGTTGCCTCCTTTCTTGTACCATAGTCCATAATCTTTAGATACCTCATGATTCTCTCGATTGCCATCATGTAATTTTCTTTAGGATTAGTTGAGAATCTTGCTACCATACCAACTGCAAGAGCAATATTAGGCCTAGTATGTACTACATACTAAATTTTTCCAATCATAGATCTATATGTGATCTGATATACCTCCTTGAAATCATCATTTTTGAAAATATTATGTCTAGTAGACATAGGTGTTCCAACAGATCTTGAATCCTCCATTCCAAACTTCTTCAATCTCTCCTTGATATACTTAGATTGAGTAATGTAGATACCACCTTTCTTCTATTGAATCTACAAGCCAAAAAATTATTTGATTTCTCCAAACATTGACATCTCAAATTCCTTCCTCATTTCCTCTAAAAAAGATTTACACAAATCATCATTTCTAGTAAACAATGTATCATCCACAAATATTTATGCCAACACAATCTTCTTCTCTGGTCCTTCTTTGATGTATAGGCTGCTATTATCATTTGTCCTTTGAAAACTAATCTTCATCAAATAATTATGAAATCTTTCATACCAAGCTCTAGGGGCTTGTTTAAGACCATATAATGCTTTGTGCAATTTACAAATCATATCCTTTTTGCTAGGATCTACAAAACCTTCAAGTTTCTCTATGTAGACTTGTTCTTCTAGAATTCCATTCAAGAATGAAGATTTCGCATCCAATTGATATACTTTATATCCTTTATGTGTAGCATAAGTAGAGTCCTAACACCTTCTAATCTTACAATATGAGCAAAAGTTTCACCATAATCAATGCCTTCCTCTTGAGAATAAAGTTTTGCGTACTAACTTGGATTTGTTTCTAGAAACTTCTCGATCTTCATTCAACTTATTCTTGAACACCCATTTTGTTCCAATTACATTCTTATCCTTGGGTCTAGGAACAAGATTCTAGGTCTTATTCCTTTCTATCTAATCTATCTCTTCGTTCATTGCTTCAATCCAACATTCATTATCCAAAGCATCTTTAACTATGCATGGTTCAAATTCAATAAGAAAACATGTACCTTTCAGTTTGTTCCTTGTCATTGTACCATTTGATTTGTCTCCAATGATTTTCTTAGGTGCATGGTGTCTTCTAACATATCTTGTAAGTACACATACTTTGGATTTAGAGCTTGTTCCACTTGCCTCACCATGATCTTCTTCATTATGCTTGGGTCCCACTGTTTATGACTCAGGTCCTTTAGACTCTGGTTGCACTAGCTATAACTTAGTATCTTTTGACTACAACTTGGGTCCTTCAAAATATGACTCAGGTTCTTGTGGAGATTTTGGGGACTCAGGAGGTGAAGTTTCCTAACTTCCAATTAGATTAGGCAATGTATCAAGTTCAAAGTAAATAAACTTTTTATAGTCTTCAAGTTCTTTGTTTCTCTCTTCTTCACTCTTTTTTGCAAACTCATCAATCTTCACATGTACACTTTCTATGATCTTATGAGTAGTTAGATTCAAACATTTATATGGTTTACTTATGCTAGATAATCCTAGGAATATGCCTTCATCACTTTTAACATCAAATTTACCTTTCCTAGTCTCCTTCAAGATATAACATTTTCTACCAAATACTTTGAAGTAACTTACATTAGGTTTGTAACCATACCATATTTCATAAGGAGTTTGATTTGAGTCTTTCTTCAATTGTACTTGGTTTAAGGTATGAATTGTTGTATTGATTTCTTCCTTCCAGTATCTAATTGTGCTTTTCTATCAACAGGGTTCTTGCACAATCCATGATTGATTTGTTACTTCTTTTTGCTATACCATTCTACCGAGGTGTACCAAGGGTTGATACTTGTCTTTTGATTCCTTTCTTAGTGAAGAATTCATTGAATTCATTAGAAATAAATTCATCTTCTCTATTTAACCTTAAACACTTTAGCCTCTTTCCTATTTCTTTCTCAACTCTAGATAGTTACCACTTGAACTTTTGAAAACCTTCAGACTTATTTTTCAGATACATTACTATCATCATCCTGGAATAATCATCAACAAATAAAATGAAAAGCTTATCTCCACTATATCTCTCTATGCCAATAGGTCCACAAAGGTTTGTGTTAGTCCAAAATTGTCTCTCGTCAAAAAATCAAATTAAAATAATGATTTGTTTTAATAGTCACCTAGGATGCTCATGAAATGATTTAATGTTAGTCATATTCTCTATTTAAATTTATGCCCTTAATATTTTTAAGTCACAACCATATGATTCACATGGTCATGTGTAGTTGAGCACTGACTAAGGTTAAGGCAGAAAAGGTACGATTTTCTTTGATTTTTCCTGATGACATGTCTATGTTGACATGTTATGGTTTGAGTTGTGACAGCGCAACAAAGCAAATCTCTAGTATCCAAGGCATATCCTGCACCGTTAGATCATTAAGATCTATGACTAGTACATGATCGCCACAAATTGAGAGGTGGTTATGCCTTGAGTTGTGATTGGGAAATTCCCTTTGTTTCACTTGGTTGCAAATGTCAAATAGTAATACTAGTTTAAGGTGGCAAGCTAGCGATGACCAGTAAATCACAATTTCACAAGAAGTAATAGTTATTAAGGGAATGTTGTGGCGAGGATGCAATTGTGAGTGACATTAATGTAGAACATAAGGCTCGGACCATTGATAGGGTGGCATAACGGAGAGAAATGCTTGGTCCACATTACAGAGCTTGATGATTAATCATAGTTGACTAAAATCACAGTTAATTTGGTGGATTGATGATAGTGGAAGTAGTTCCTTGAATGATGAATTTGATCTTTCTAATCTCCTAAAACCACTTTCATTAATCCCTAGGTCTAATATGTGCAAAGATATACTCCACTTCAATTTTTTAATCGACTCATTTAGTCAGAGATTAAATAACTGTCACTCTTGACCTCTTAGAGATTTGTTTGGTGCAAAAGTGATCCTCTTAGCTATGGATTTACTCAGTGGCTAGATCTTTTCAGCTTTGTAGTTACTATTCTCTAGAGATTTGATCATAGTGGTTGAATTTTATCTTGTAATAGAAGTTATCTAAGTTATGCCTACACTATAAAGGAAAGTATTGTACTCTTTCTTAGGGTCAAATCTTCTCTATTTCTTTAGCACTACGTTGACATGATACTATAAATTCCATATTACCCCTAAGTTATATGAATTTTTGCCTTATCTCTTTCAACTGTCATTGAACTGTGTAAACTTGTTTGCCTTTCTTCAATGTACTACAAATATCTATAAGTTTCACTCTCTATATCTATTTGTCCCATGAATGATAAGAAGTAAAGTATCTTCCTTGTGTCACTCATATGGTTGTCTAATCTATGTGTAGTTTATAGATTAAAGAAAAGTTTGAATCATTATATCTTTAGACTATCATAATGATAGAATTGTGCATGAATGGGAAGATACTAGTCTACATACCCTATTTTGGTGCATCACCTCTTTAGAATAGACTAGGTAGTTGCTTTCATGTTTTTCTTCTCCCTTTTCTCTTCAAGAATAGTTTAAGTGCATCCTAATAGTAGAGGAAGTCAGCATTCTCCAGAGACTCAACCTCATAGTTCAAGTCCCATAGCTTGGAGGTTGCTTCCATGTTTCACAAGGCTATCCTTAGGTAAGATTTTGGACAAGGGTGCAAGCTTTTGTGACAATAGTTTTTGGCATGCCCAGTGGGACGATCATAAATTTTAATATTCCAAAGTTCACTAGTGTCAAGAAAAGATTCATTGTTCATTCTGAAGAAATAGTATTGCCTTTAGCATAAAGCCAAAAGTACTTGGTGACTATAAACTTCAAAGTGCATCTAGTTTCTAGACCAAAGTTGTGGTGATTCATGCCCAAGAGACATACAAGGGCATTTTCCAAAGGTAAGTTCTAGTATCAAGAGCTTTCCCTTTCTAACTCAAGAAGAAAAGTTATAGTATCTTTGTCACCAGTTAGCAATGAGACAGTAACGCACACCCCTACAAGATCCATCTCCACTCCTATTGTTAGATCTTAGTCTAGGATACCATCTGCTCATATCAACAAAATTCTTTCTTATATGGCTAGAGCTCACACTTTCACTACCTTTAATGGTGGGATCCCCCTCCTACTAGCCCAAAGGCATGACATACCAGTATCATCTCTCAAAAGTGTACCTAAGTTTACTAGTGAAACCTCCACATCCCCTATTGAACATATTCAAGAAGTGTCTAATGTCTGTAATATCCATGGCATCTCTGAGGATGATGTAGCAATCAAAATTTTGGCTTCATCCTTAAAAGGAAAGGAATTACAATGGTATAGAGGTTTGCCTCACAACTCTATTACTAATTGGGATGGGTTAGGGGCAGCCTTATGTAAGCATTTTGACACTAGTACATTTGGCTTCTATTTTCAATGAAAGTTTTTAACGAGAGGCCAAATTGGCTTGTGAACTACTTTTTTTTTGTTTATGCTCCTATGTTTATCAAAATAGCCATGAACATGGGATGTCGAAATAGCCACAAACATGGGATTGTATGTGGAAAAAAAATGAAAATTGAAACAAATTTTTCATTATTTGTGGGAGGAGGCAAGTTCGCATATAGAGGTGGGTTTGCATACAAAGGCGGCAAGTTTTTTTTGAGGTAATGCATTGCAATGCATGCAAAAGTTGAGAGACCCATTTTGTATATACTTAAAATCATGCATTTTTTAAAATCCCTATGTAGAAACCCCATAGCCAGATAATTTAGGTGATTTATTTTTTGAATTATGCTTATTGTATACACATGGAATATCTTTTCTCCTTGTGCAAAAACCTCTAATTTTTTTACAGGACCACAAGTGTGTTGTTTGGTAGGGGATCCCCTAAAGACAGACCCAAACACATAATAAGAAAGAATGGGTTACCCTCACCAAAGTAGAATCCCCACAAAATTGTTCTTCTCAAACACGACAAGAGTAACCTAAGGTAACCCAAGAACATTCCTTTGAAGATTGACTAGCAAACCTTTAATCCAAGATAACCCGAGAGCATTCCAGTGTAATATTTTGCATGATTTCAATTGAATATGGAGAGGTGTAGATAAAAAATTTCCAAGTAATTTTTAGGAACCCATGCAAGAAAAGAATGTGCATTTTATTACTAGAATGTGACTAGTAAATTATCATAGGGTAAGGTTTTTGAGTGTGTAAAGTTGTTGCAGGGCTTTTTCCGTTAGATGGGTGGTTAAAATATGGATGTAATATTGTGAAAATAGTATAATAAGAGTATATTGATGTGTGAAATATCTGTATTAAGTCTCAAAACAAGATTTTTGGATTGGATACAAGACATTGCAGATTTGGAGTAGACTATCATGACACGATAGCAAGGTATAACACTTGTTTTTATTTCATTTGATCAAAGATATTTAGTGTGTCAAGATGGTTGGAGTTTTGGAAAATAAATAGAGATGTTTAAAAGTGTCTTTAATGGTAGGGGTAAGGAAGATACCATATGTTAAGGTTACTAGATGGTTGTGTTAACCTATATGCTAATAGGAAAGTGCAAACTTGTCAAGTCTGGGTTATGATCCATGTAAATGCTAATCACATCATGATTCCCTGTAAAGTATTCCAAAGGTGTAGCTTTTCATCAAAATTAACTTGTGGAAGGGCTTAGTATCCTCATCAAGTCATGCAAACCTTGATTAGATTTGTCATGTTTTATTGTGAAGGATAATTGGCCTAAAATAGGATAGTTTTGTGGTAGGACAGACAAATAAAATTATGATGAATGCAAAGAATTAAATAGGGAGAGAGATAACCAACTATGAAAGAGTTTTCAAATGATACGTTAATGATGTTTTATGTGTATACATGTGAAGATTGATAACTAATCTTGTGATAGGGAATATGTGTGAACACAAAATCCTTCAACCAAGTGAGAATAATGTTCTCATGCAAATTGTTAGTTGGTGGATACAATGTTAAGGTTTGGTAATCCTATGGTCCTGATTGCAGGAGTTATGGATGATACATTAAGAAGATAATGTTTAAAATTGTTTATGTAAAATTATTATCCATATTTTTATCAAGGGCTACAATTTATGTCAAATCTTTTCAATTGATATTGGGATTGTTCTTTTTTTCATTTTGATAATGGGTCATTAAATGTGTTTGATTGAAAAATGCAAACGTTTAAAAGTTAAAACAATCATATTTTAGTTTACAGATTGTGAAAAATTAATATGAAGAATCATTAGTCCTCTTTCTTTTAATGTATTTACCATCCAAGTTCAAAATCTCGTGCTCTCTGAGCAATATCTTGATCTTCAACTGAATCCAAAATTGGTTCAAAACACTTGGCATTGAGAGTTATACCAATGCACCCTCTTTGTTTCTCCTGCATACAAGAAACATCATTTAACTTGTAAGATCGTCTATAAAGTTTATACTTAGATTTCAGTCCTAGCTGATCCATGAAAAGCTGACAAAGGAAGTACCTTCCTCCATTGAGTTAGCCTTCCTCCACAGGACCTCTTTTTATTGAAAATAGAAATTTGAAAAAGTAGGTTGAGACCTTGAAATTTTGCATGTACATATTGATAGTAGCAAAATGGGATAAAAGTATGTTGTGAGAAACTATGTAAGGTTCTTTTGAAGAGTTCCCTTGCCTACAAAGAAAGTGAGAAAGTATTGAACATCTTCCTGGAGCTCAACCTTAGATGAACACACCCACCACCTTTAAGAGGAAATAGTTCTTCCAAGGAGCCCTTCTCAAAAATAATTGGGGTTACAATCTCTGCAGATGAGTTCATATGTTAACTTGTTAAGCCAAATATTTCAAAAATATTCTCAATCCTATATATCAAGACATAACTCACAAAGTTCTTTAAAAACAAACATGTTTAAGAAATTGTGTCACCCTTGCTATCAAGAAGTGACACCATTAGATTGTTTTGAAGATTTAGTATAGGGCTACACCAAATAGAGATCATTAGCAGAAATAAGAGAGTAAAAATTATAGTTGCAAAAATAGTCACTTAGAAAGAAAAAATTGAATTCCAGACTGTTGTTTTTCTTCCATTCACTTCAAAAGGACTTGTCTAGAATTCTCTTTTGCCAATACTAACTAAATACAAAAGGGAAATCAGTATCATTGCTTTACACTTTACATCCATGATTAAATTTAGTAAATAAAAGCAACATCTAATGGGTTACTCAAAAGGTGAAGCCATATGTTGGACTACAAATGAATGTGTAGCCTTAGCAGTAGACATTTTAGAAGTATACATATACAATTTAAAATAGCATACCCTTAATTGACACACACATTTTCCTCCTATTCAATGTCAAACAAAGTGCTATCAGAACCTTGCTAGATAGTCTTGATAATTCATTATTGCACCATGTTTCCCCCAAACTAAAAACTGCAATAACCAAGGAAGGTTGAAAGGATAGAATCAAGTTTTCTTGTCTATGAGAAATTTATTAGTCTTAGGATTTGACAAGTTAAAACTTTTCAATGGGTAGAATGTTGAATATTTGAAAGTCTTTAGAATGGATTATAAAGGGCACATTGATCACACATATTTTGACAACAAACTAGTAGCTTTAACTCAAAATAGAAATGTTGATTAAATCAAGAACTTCCAAAATAAATTTACCACAAAAAAAAGGTTGATTTAAGTACTTTTTATTTCTTACTTGTGGCTTTCGAAGGAAAATCTACTGACTCGAGAACTGCATAAACAAAGAAATAGTAAAAGATTTAGTCCATATGATAGCATGCTATTCAGATATATAATTCACTTCCACCACTCAATTTTTTGTAGAGTCTTGCTCATGTATGGATGGTAGGATCAAAATCATTTAAGTCAATTTCTTGTTAAACACATAAACTTAAAAACAAGTGAAAATAAATTACATATTCTTAATCCACCATAAATTTAAACTTAGTTGAGATGAGTTTAGGCAAGACACCTAATACTCATATACTTCCTGGCATTGGATTGATTCCCTCTTAATTGCCTCTACTTCAATTTAAGTTACAATGCAATTAGAAACTAATTTGATATCTATCTATGTACAGTTTATCCTGCAGAAGGGTATCCAAACAAAATGAATGAATTTCTTGCTCTTTCAAACTATTAGTGATATAGCCCAAGTTGTGGTTAGAGAGCCCTATGCACAAAAATAAATAGATTACAGCTACCTATTTATGTACAAGGAATGGTCATAGGCAAAGGGGAAAAAAAATGAAACAATTATGAATCCTATTGTCCAATAGATTTAAGAAACTACTCTTTACAATTGTCTGTAGATTTTAATAAACAAGTCGTGTAGGTGGAAAGGGGATGCCTTTTTCTTTAATTTTGGTAATCATTTTTTTTTTTGGGTAGGGAAATTGATTTCTCTTTGAGACTTTTATATCACTATTCCAATTGAGATTATTCCTACACCAGCTTGGCAGTCGTAGCCAAAAGATTAAATAGATTATGCTTTAGCATTTTGTGAAAGCAAGATTCTTTCACTTTGCACTTCCCTTGTCAATAGAATTAATTATAAACCCACATGCCTAAAAATCCAAATAAAATTCAAGTAGCATTTCATGCACCATACACTTTCACAAAATTAGTACACCTACATGCTCAGTAAAAGCTCTGTAACTGCAAAGCTAAGACTTTGAGCTTTAGGCTGCACTTAATAAAGAGTAGACTATTTTTCAAAATTTAGGGCTCCTTCGAAGAACTATTTCCTCTTAAAGGTGGTGGGTGTGTTCATCTAAGGGTGTGTTCATCTATTTGTTTCATGTATTACTAATTGATACCAATCCCTACCATAATCAATGATTATATTATTACTGGTGATGTAAAGATATTCCTAACTAGTCTTGTAAAATAGTTGAGGAGAAATAATGCAAGGTTAGATAATATATGATTAGTTTATAATGTAAATATTAATGAGTGTTAAATATTAATAGATTTATTTTATTTTTTTAATCCAACTATCACCTTACCAAAAGGCATCTTGATTATTAATATTGATTTTTCTTTTAATACACTTGATATAGAATTTGTAGGTTGCAAACAAATCATCCTTCTTCCACCAATGAGTCATTCCATTTAAGAAAGACCATGTCTAGCGATATCAATGCACAAAAAAATAGGGAGACAATTCCTAGACTATGGTCTAACTTATAAAGAAAAGGTGATGGAAAATTTTATTGTCCTTGCAAAATTTGTAAGGTCTTAAAGACTCAAAGATATCTAATCAAAATAGAAAAGCAACATTGTAGGTAGCATGGTCACATTGAAGGGGGAAATGAATTTCATCCATTGGTATGTATTTTAATCATTTATAAAATACATATAAGAAATGATTTGATGGTGACATCATGGTCATGGTTAATATAAGGTCATTATTTTGATATAGGCCAACCACCCTAGGTTTCATGTTATGGACCATGACAATTCGAAGAATGTGGATTTCAAAATGAGGGAACATGGAGGTGTGAATATAGAAGTAGAAGGTAATGATCCAATTGAAGAAGATCATGGTGATCAAGATAATGATGATGATGATGATGATATTGATGCAAACCTTGATGTACCTATACTTGAGAAGGCACATGAGCCCTTATACGAAGGCTCCCAAACAACTCTTCTTGTCATTGTATTGTTGTTGGTGAACTTGAAGGTTATGAATGGTTTATTCAACATAGCAATGACATGTATGTTAAGGTATGTTATCTTTTTTCATTTTCGGTCATAATTCCCTTACAATTAACATTGGGTGAATTGTGTAGTAATTAATATTCTTTATACTAGAAAATTATATTTTTTGTCATAGGTTGATAGGTGAGTGTTTGTTACCACCATCAAACATTCTACCTTGCTCATACTGAAAATTAACTGTCATTATGAAAGATATTGGAATAGAGTGTCAAACAATACATGCATGTCTGAATGATCATATTATATATCATAAACAACATGAATTTGCAACACAATGCCCTATTTTTCATATTAGTAGATATCGATCGATCGAATAACAAAAAAGGTGCCTCGCAAGGTTCTTCGGGTTATTCCCATTATTCCACTTCTACAACAATTATTCAAGTGCAATAGCTTGGCACATTTTATGGATTAGCATACACATAATATAAGTTGAGATGATATTATGCAAATGCCTATAGATGATTCAGCATTTAAGGAAATAGAAGAAAAATGGCCACACTTTAAGGAAGAACCTCCTAATCTCAAGCTTTCATTGGTAGTGGACAATGTCAATCCATTTGGAGAGATGAGATCTACTTACTCAGTGTGGCCTATTTTTGTTATCAACAATAACATTCCTCCTTGGATGACCATAAAGAGGGAGCAAATAATGTTGGCATTGATTATTCTAGGTATTTTTTTCATTTAATAGTCATCAAAATTACTTTATTATAAATAATCCATCAAAATGGTCATAATAATTATGTAATGCTTTTGTTCATTCAACTAGGTAAGTACCAAGTTAAAGGTATCAATGTATATATTAAGCCCCTTGTCGATGATTTGATGTTGTTATGGAATGGGATCAATATGTATGATGTCTCTAGACCAATAGGATAGAGACAATTTCAATTCCATGCAATGCTTGTATGGACAATACATGATGCCCCTGGGCTAACACATTTTTGTGGTATGTTCTCTTCTTAACACCTCTTTTTTGGTATATTATAGTGCTAACACAAAGTTAATGTATTTAATCCAATTATACATGATCTTTTAGGTCTTTAGACAAAGGGAAAATTTGCATCTCTAGTTTGTGGTCCAAAGATGAAATCTCGTCATTCAAAAAGTTTAGGAAAGCAGGTGTGCAATGAGAATAAAAACTTTCTCCACAGAAATCATAAGTATCAAATTATTAAAAAACATCTTTTCAATGGGAAAGATGAGACTACATCAAAGCCACAGAGAATGACACCTTGCCTATGGAAGTTGGAATACAATAAAATAAATCGTAGAGGTAATGTCATTCCATCTAATGGTTTTTTGTTTGAAATTCATATTTTGATTTTCTTTACTGATGATGTAATTAATGCTCTTGAAGGTCATCAAGGAATTAATGACCAACTTCCAAATGGAGTAAAAAGTTATTCTATGTAATTTAGTAGGTTGTCATACTACAAGCAACTCCCTATTGTGCATTTGTTTGATCTTATTCATATTAGAAAGAATGTAATAGAGACATTATGGAAAATCTTGGATGGAAGGCGTGAAAAAGACAAAATTGTAAAAATTTGTAGTGACATTAAAGAATCCAACCATGCAATGAACAATTTTATTCGATCAAATAATAGTCGAGACCAGATTGATACAAGTGCCCTTAGTTGGTCATTGTCAGAGTAGTAGAGAAATGCTATAAAAGAAGTCATAAAAAAAAATACAATTTCCCACAGGATTTGCTGCGAACATAAATGATCTCATATCAAAGAAAAGTGAATTTGGGCCAAGGATGAAACACATGATTGGCATACATTTATTAAGTTAATTCATGTTATTTTGCATTCACTATATATTTGTATACTGCACGTAGTTTTTATTGCATTCTTTTATAAAATATTGATAATCTCATTTTAAAAATATTGTAGTATGTTCTACTTCTATCTCTCCCACACCACTTCAAGAATAGTGTCAAAAAACTTATATATGATCTTGGAAAATACATGAGGTGGTTTTAATCAAAAGAAATCAATAAAGAAGATATAAAATATTGGAATAGAAAAATTCCTCATCTTATGTGTGAAATGCAAAAGTTTCTACCTCCAACTTGTTTCAATGCACAAGAACACTACCTCATACATCAAGTTGAGGAGGTTGAATTGTGTGGACTTGCACTAACTAGGTAAATGTGGATGGTTGAAAGGCACTTGAAATTTTTGAAAGGCTTGGTTTGACAAAGAGCACATCCTAAGGGTTCTATGGTGGAGGGATATATGGTATACCACATCATAGTATACATTAGTGAATATCTTCCTAAGTTTGCAACAAAGATCCATGTAGATCATATTTGGAATCCGAACTTCGTTAGCAAATTTGAAGGGGAGTACTTGATGGGAAAAGGTAGACTGAGGAAAGTGTAAGATGTTATTGTAGTTAATTAATTCTTATAAATCTTCAATATAAGTTATTTATAATTGATGTATTTCTTTAATACAGCTAGTCAAGAGTGGGATGCAATACATTTGTATATTGCGAACAATCTTGATTGGATGATGGTATGGATTGAACGATGTTAGCAAAATGGTTTCTCCTTAACATGGGAAGGTGTTGCTTCATTGGTTACAGAAGCTCATCATAATGGAGATTCCAATGCTATGCTGATGGTAGTTGATCTAGTAAAGGGTTTAAGAGGTGGACAGGTACATACTAATTTATTAATGATCATCACTCATATGTTTCATATCAACTCATGATGCAAATAATTATCACATCCTTCAAAAATTGTAGGTCAAGCACCACAAAGCTATGTACTATCATGGGCACAAATTTCACATAAAAAAGCTGGATGACACTAAGAAAACTTGTGATTCTAGGATAACTATTGTTTTCAAGGTCACTAATATGTCATCTTGAAATGACATACATCCTCAACAATCTCAAAATTGGTACTATGGCATCTTGGATAATATAATTGAGTGTGACTTTAACTCCTTCAAAGTAGTTCTATTTGTCATCAAATGATATAGGTTATCACTGAATCAAAATGATCTAGATAGAACTATTATTCAACATGATAATGAATTTATAATGATTAATACAAGTTCATCTGAGCCATTTGGAGATGAGCCCTATATTCTTCCAAGCCAATGTGAGCAAGTGTTTTACTCAAAGGTTCCACATAAATAGGGTTGGTCATTTGTTGTTAGACATGAACCAAGAGGAAGGTCGATAAAGTATAATGTTATGGAAGAAGAAGATTTTGAAGATGATGAAGAAGAAGATGATGAAGATCAAGATGATGGTGATGATGATGACAATGTTGGTGATGATGATAGTGGTGGTGGTGGTGGTGGTGGTGGTGATTGTGATGATGACAATGGTGATGATGATGATGGTGTCAATGATGACAATGATGATTGTGATGATGACGATGATGATAGTGGTGGTGGTGGTGTTGGTGGTGGTGGTGATGATGATGATGATGGTGATGATGATGAGATAGATGAAGAAGATGATCAATGACATGATTGAAATGTACAAGGTATGTGATCAATGACTCCTACTAAGCTTTGATCGCTAAGTACAAAATACACGAAATTTTTTTTTCAAAACCATATGTGCGGATATAAACATTAAGTACATGTCTAAATTTTTTAAGATATACATGACTCCTAATAAGCTATGATTTTTAAGTACAATTTGCACCAAATTTTTCTTTCAAAACCATATGTGCAGATATAAATATTAAGTATAACATGTCCAAAAAATTTAAGATATACATGACTACTAGTAAGCTCTGATCATTTCACACGCAGGTGTTCTAAAATAAATTAAGTGAAATGTTCATGTTGTCTTCTAGGTTATTTGTAGCTAAATTAAGATAAATTATTAATATATGTAGGAAATTTAACCCCTTTGGTGAGGATCGTGCACAGTGACATAGATTAGTAGGTATAAGTCAATAAATAGACATAATCTTCTTATATTATTCTTTTTTAAATAGACAAAGAAGAACCATATAGACATATAATTATATAATCACTTTCAACTTAGTAGATTTTATATCTCTCACATATAGACAAAGAAGAACCGTACGCATTAATCATGACTTGATTATTCTATGTATATTATTTAATTATTATCAAAATTCTCTAGTAGTTGAAGAGAGGACATGACAATATCTTATTTGATGGATTGTAGGGACCACCAAATAGGTACTTGTTAGATCTATCTACATCAAATGAGGGAAATGAAGGAATGGTAGATGAAAGTTCTACATGTACTATGACTAAAATGGGGTGATCAACTAGAGGTCAAAAGATTAGAAAAAAAATCAATAAACACATGCAATTTTTCCTTCCTAAAGGAGGGTCATGTTCTTATGATGATGAGAGAAAAGGTGACATCAAGGTGCCCTTTCAATATACACATATTGAGAAAGAATGGGTACCTAATGAGCTACCTCCAATTAACACTGATTTTTGTGTTAATGAGAGGATATGTCGCATAGCTCCATCCTCATTACATGGTTTGTGCATATTTTCCATGGATGGGATAAAGGTATGTTACAAAAAAGTTGTTGAATTGATGAAGTATGTTGGTCCTTGTTACAATTACAATTATTGGATGTGGATTGTTTAATATAAAAAAAGTATGTGTAGGTATGCACTATCAAAAAATTATATAAAATGGAAAGAAAATTATCAAAGTAAAAGATTTGCTATGTAGATTGATGGGAGACCAAAAGAAATAAGTAATATTGTGGATTTATAAATAGTACGTGACCTTCCTCAACTAATAAGCAACCCAATTGCATTTTTGAGGCACGTGAGGGGAATCAAGTTTTGTATGTGCAATAAAATCAATAAGTGCAGGAGAAGAACTGCTAATAGATTACCATTTAAATTACATAGATACAAACAAAGTTACTATCATGAGGGTGGTAAGTACTATATACCATTTTATTAATAAGTTTTTTTGGCTAAGATCAATGGGCTGAAGTTTTTATATTTAATCTTTTTCATAGGATGATATGGATCAAACGTAAGATAGAGGCCACGAGGATGCTCCTCCTACCCATTCTTCGGCCTTAGTAAACCTTATTGAAATTGTAGAAATTAGATAGTTAAAGAATGTTATATTATTATCAAAGTTGCATGGGGACAAGGGTACTTTGGGTACTTTGGGTACCGGTATCAGTACGGCTATTTTTCATAATAGGGGACGAGGGTACTTGGTTATCAAACTTAATTTTTAAAATTTATACTTTTATATTCATAGAAAATCTAAAATTATGAGTCATGAAAAGTTTTTTTAAAAGAAGAACAGTGATAAAGTTTGCTAATGTAATGTATTGTTTTCAGTTTTAGATTGATGTATGTTTGTAATAATAATAAATGATAACTATTTAGATGCATAACAGAGAAGGCAGACTTTAAACATGAACAAGAAGATCATAATTGGTAGAGAACCAGTTTAAACTTGAAATGTTGAAGCCCGGGAGGATGAGAAATCACTAGTGTTTGAATCACCCATAAAAGCTTTCAGACTTTTATTATATAAATAATAAGTTCATCCCCTAGTTAATAATTTTTTGTAATAACAACCCTTTCCTAGAACTCTCTTGTCAAATGAACATCATAGTAATGCAAATAGAACTTTCTTGCCATATAACATAGAATTGCAAAACTAAATTATTACATGAACAAATCATTTCATTCTTTGAACCTTTCACAATGTGAGAAAATAGGACATGTCATTTTAGTCAATTATCCATCTAATTGATAGAGGACAACTGATAGCCTCAAAATGTTAACTGCTATATAGAAAATCTGAAATTAGTAGTCATGAATTTTATTTTTTAAATAAGAAAAGTGAAAAAGTTTGCTGATGTAATGTATCATTTTCAATTTTAGATTGTTGTATGTTTGTAATAATAATATATGATAACTATTTAGGTGCCTATGGTAGACTTTAAACATGAACAAGAAGATCATAAATCATATGACAATGACATATTACAAATGATAAACTTCTAACTTGAACAATGATAAAGTTTATTATTAATCAATATTGTATTAAAGTTTCAAAATGATTAGGTATTGAATTAAGCTTGATAAATAAAAAATTGATATGCAAAAAAAAAAACCAAAAAAATAATCATAAATCTTAATCAACATCCTTAGCTATGATTTTGGATTTTTTATGAAATTTTTAATAATATTTCTATCACAATTTGAGGATCAGGGAAGAGCACCTGCAAGAACAAAGATACTACTAACTAGTGGTGTAAATAGATATTTACTATTTACACTTTACTTAAGTTTACTTAGGTTAGTGCATTATTTTATTATTTTGCATTATTTTATTATTTCTCTTTATGAGACACTTGGGAGTTTGTGCATCTTCTACAGTTGTCATGTAGACAACATAGAAGTACGCAACTCTAATTATGCACATGGTGTCTACACCATAGGAGTTTGCATCATTCACTGAGTTGTCATGTAGACAACATAGTTTTTTGCACTCCTAATTTAGCACATGTTGCCTACAACACTGATGTGCGTGTTTCACCTTTGTAGGCTTATCCTCACATCATTGCACTTACTTTCGTGCATAATGGAGGATAACCCATATCTGGTGGACATGTGCCTGGTTGTTGGACTTATCATGATGTTGATTCTGAGGCATTCTAGATGCATCTCAGAGACCTTTATATTGAGGCACTCCTAGTGTACTTGTACATAGAATTGAATACTATACAGTTATTCTGATCATACTCTGGTCTAATTTGTGCTTGTGTTTTGAGTTCATTGGTCTTGGGTAAATTCTACCCTAAGGCAGATTCTTACACTAACCATTATGATGAGGATATCGTAGATGTCCCTAATTTAACATACAAGAAGAAAAAAAAGCTAAAAAATATTAGCATAGAAATAATGAGCATTTTTAATGATCACTGAAGTTTTTATATTTAATCTTTGTCATAGGACAATATGGATCCCCCACAAGATAGAGGCCACGAGGATGCTCTAGCTCCCACCCATTCCTAAGCGATGGTAAACCTTATTGAAATTATGCAAATTAGATAGCTGAAAAATGTTATATTATTATTTTTTTTATTTAGGGTTTTGGAGTTTTTATGAAATTTTTACTGATATTTCTGTCACAATTTGATGTTCAAGATAAGGGAAAAGCGCCTGCAACAACAAAGGCACCTACCCCTTCTAATGACGATAACACAGATGTGCCTAATTTAACATATATGCGAGGAAAAAATTGAAAAAAATTCAATTTAGAAATTATGAGCATTTTTGAAGATCCAAATCCAATGGAGGAGATTTGAAGAGGCAACAAGAATTGATGGCCACAACACATCGTTTTGAAGTAAGCAGTAATGAATATTTAATTATAACAAAAGTTTAATAAAGGTTAATTTTATGTTGTGAACTAAAATATGTATGTGTTCTTGTATAGGATTTTTTGCAAACTCAAGTGCTTGGTCTAGGACATCATGGTGAGGCCGGTACTAGTGGAGCTCTGACTGCCTCAAGTAAAATAATCTGTAAGTTAACAAGTTACAAGGAATTTTTTCTTTGATCAAACATTCAAAAACTTCTTAACTCTTACTTTTATTATATCAGAATGTCTTTGCTAAAAATTTATTGTTCACTAGGTCATCAAGTTCAGGAGACTCCTAGGAGGTCGACAGTGGTCCATCAAAGATTGTTGACTCCAATGTTGACAACGAGGGCCATACAAACATTGATGCCTTCATAGTCTATGCCTAGTAAATTCATGTCTTTCTATGTTTGGTTTTGTGTTAATTATGATTTTATAATTTGTACTTTAATCATGGCTACATCTAGTAGTAAATTCATTACTGAGGTCTGTGACACCAAATACAGATTATAGTACATGTATTGGTGATAATTCACCATCATTTCCTGGATCTACTTGTATTTCTAGCACAAGAGCTATGCAGACGCCATTGTTGGTTGATGATAATGAATTGATGCCTTTGAAATGTCCTAAGCTTCCTAGTACTTTTAAATTATTATTTTTTATATTGTAATATGCATTTACCTATTCATAACAAGTTTTGGATTGAGGATCCCATGACATTTTTTTGCAGGAAATAATTGCTTTTATAAGATGCTTTATGACCATGCACTGAAGATATGTGAGCCCACCATAATTATAATGTACACAACTTTTCTTTTAGTATATTCAAGGTACACAACTTTAGTTAATTTTTCTATCTAACATTTTGTGTTTTTTCTTAAAAGGTGGAACTTGCAAGATAAAAAATTAAAAGATCAGTTCATTGCAGATTTAGAGCATGAGTTTGGTAAAACATTTAAGGAGAAGAAAATTTTGGAAAAAGCTACAAAATATCTGAGCACTATGAGGGACTCCTCCAGAAGGAGTCTCATCCACAATCTAAAGTACAAGCATCCTCCCTTTATTTCAGTGAGGGATTGGAATGACTTCATTTTGGATGCAAAGGAAAAATGAATGTTAAAAGAAGAGTTACACCTACAAATGAGAGAAGAAGGTATGCAATAGTATTAACTACTAGTACAATATAATAATGCATGGATTAGGAATCTTTATATCTATATCATATAACATATTTCAAAGTTTCCATAGGTTGTAGGATACATCAAAGGCAACAAAGGCCAGGCTAGAAAAGACTGGGCAGCACAAACTTGGCTCTAGTGGATATTTGAAAATTAAAGCACGAATTGTAAGTAGGAGTAAATAAATTCCTAAAAAAAATTATTTATAAAATAGAAATAATTTTTTTCAATCAAAAAATGCAAGGCTTTGAATTTAATTTAGAGGCCAGAAGAGAGCACCAAAAAATTGCCTTCAAGGAAGGCTATCAAGCCATGGTTGAATGCTTACGCCAAGCTTCCATTGGCCCAACCCAAGAGCCCCCTGCATCATGTGAACAAGTAAATATGAAAAAAATATATTAGAAATTCAATACTTGAGCAACTATCTATTTGATAATAATGTGTGCATGACATTGCAATGTAGCCTCCTAATTGGAACATAGATCCTTATTATATGTCGCATGATGAAGCCCCCAATGTGCGTTGTATTGTCGATGGAGATGTTCATTTGCTATTTAAAAATAATTATGTAATTATTAATATAGTTTAACATCTTAAATTGAACTTTGTGTAACCTTTTTTGTGTATATTTTAGAGGATATAAAATGCCATGTTGAACGAGTGTTGGAGAATGTTCAGACTGATCACCACGTAGATCATGTGGCACATTCAGGTAAAGAAAATCTATGTTTTGTTCATTTAAATAATTTTTTTGATTTATAGTTCTTTTACTTAATTAAATACATGTAATTCACTACTATAAATGGTTTGAATTTAACTCAAGATGCAGTTGTTTTTGCAGCAGACTCCCCTTTGCTGCAGCGCCCACCTCTTCTTGAACAGATGAGGAGGAGACATGCGTTGGCATTAGAATCAGTAGACGAGGGGAATGACAAGGACATTGATATTCCTCTTACAAGATACTTTTTAAAAAAATATTAAGAAGCCCAAAAGGAAATGATGTTAATGAATTTTATGTCTTAATGAAATATTCATGAACGTTGTGTTAATGAATTTTATGTGGTAATGAAATATTCACGAATGTTGTGTGTTAATGAATTTTATGTGGTAATGAAATATTCATGAATGTTGTGTGTTAATGAATAATTCATGAATGTTGTGTGTTAATGAACTTTATGTGTTAATGAATGTTATCATGTGATTATAATTATTGAATGTTATATTTCAAAAATGGTTGAATGAATGAATGTTATTAGATGTTAATGAATTTTATGTGTTAATGAATGTTATTAGATGTTAATGAATTTTATATGGTAATGAATGTTATCGTGTGATTATAATGATTGAATGTTATATTTCAAAAATGGTTGAATGAATGAATGAATGTTATTTGATGTAAATGAATTTTATGTGTTAATGAATGTTATCGTGTGATTATAATGATTGAATGTTATATATCAAAAATGGTTGAATGAATGAATGTTATTAGATGTAATGAATTTTATGTGTTAATGAATGATATCATGTGATTATAATGATTGAATATTATATTTCAAAAATGGTTGAATGAATGAATGTTATTAGATGTTAATGGGGAATTTAGAGTGATGTTGGGGGCTGAGGGGCCAAATGAGCTTCCACCTTCACATGGTTGGCCTTGTTAAGTAGAGAATATTAAACTATTCTTGAAACCAAGTGAAGCTCAAACTAAACTAAATAGAAATCAAATTTATAAGGCCAGCTATATATAATCATCTATGCCTTATTAGACAGAGGATGTTTATTATCTTCTACACACACACTTCATAGCCTATAATTAACCACTAAACTCTTTTCTTCTAGTTCTTTACTATTCTCATCAAATTTAGGTACATACATGACATGGCAAGAAAATGGATTGTTGCATTATCTGATTTAGAATTTTGGATATAAGATTAATGATTTCTTTCTTACACAATTCTTACTCTTTTGTTTTTATTAGGAAATAGTTGGCTTTTCTTCTTGGAAGAACTAGCATCCCATCCCCTCTGTCGAAACTTTTATTTCTACTTGAAACCCAAAAGTTTTTAATTATCTAATTTAAAATTGATTTTTTTTGTAGTCTTTTGGGAAATGTGCATCTCTATTATGAAGGTTGTGATTATTATAGAAGGAAACCCACAAGCAAAGGAATGATTATTGGTTTGGCTATTGTTGGTTCTTGCATTCTCAAGTGTTGGAGATGGGTCTTCAGGTAACAATGGAAACTTTCTTCCTTTACCTATGACTTCATTCAATGGTGAAAGAATAAGAGTTCTTCACAAACTTATTTAGGTATTGTGTTGCACCTAGAAAGCTTCAAGTACCACTCATGATTGTGAATTTTGGTCATTAACAATGGTCTCAACCTTGGAAGGAAAATATTAGAGTACATTTCTTAGGCTGAAATTTGTGAGAATCCTACATCTGCAATCTCTGAAGATCTTATTGAGTGGATTTTGGTATTCCTCTATCAGAGTGAATGGCTATCAAAACACGTACCTTCTTTCCTTTAGGCTTTGTCACTATTAGTGCCGAAAGTGCACATGTCACTACTTCTCAAACCACTATTAAAAAATGATGTAAATGTTGTCAGTACTTTAAGGCATTTTCTTCTTTTCTTTTCTTTTATTATTGCGAAGCTAGAATTTTTCCAATAGTTCTTATTTATTGAACTTGGAGGATAGACAAGATTAGATCCTTGATTCGAAAATGTCTCTTTTTGCTTTTTTTTGCTAGTTTTATATGTACACTACTTCAATTCTGTACTATTTGGTCACTACAGGAGTTTTCAATCTTGTGCATGCAATTTTCAAGTGTCATATATTGTTTTGACATAGTTGGAAGAGGCTACTAATGTTTCAAGAATAATGGAGGAGCTTGGATATGGCTATACAATCAGTGTTGCATATTGCAAAGATGTTTTGTCATTATTTTGCCCACTTACAAAGAAAATTGTTTCCAAAATAATTAGTATTATTGTTCTCACTCACATAGGCCTTGTTGATGCTCATGGCATGCATGGAATATTTTATTCTTCATCGTTTAGTAGTTCCACAACTGACTGTTCATGATTAACCTCCTAGAATATAGACATTTTTTTAGATTCTATTAAGGAATTAGTGAGTCTTCTATAATTTACTAAACTTTTTGCAAAGCTATATATTTTATTTGTGTCATGCTTTAAGGAGCTTTAGACGAAGTTGATACTACTTGTTACTATAGGCCCCAAACATTAGTTGGGTTACAGTAATGGAATCTAAGGGTTTTATTTACTAGATCAACAATCATTCTCAATGTCGATGTTGACCTATGCAAAAATTTGCTAGGTAAACATGGAAGAGTTCTATATCACCAGATCCTATTTGCATACTTATATATTTTGTGCATTTCTATAATGCTCCCTAAGTGGGGGAAAAAAGGGTTTGCTAACCATAAATGATGAAATGGATATAATTGGTTTTGGATTTTAATTTCCTGTAGGATCCACTTCTTGTTTAGACATTTTGTGGAAGTGTATGGAAGAATGATGAAGGTTAGCTATTGTTCTTGAGATATGTTGTATCTGCATTAGCTAAAATTCTGACATTTACAAATTCAAGAAGGCCACAGGTGATGACTTAGCTTACAAGTTTATTTATTTTATTGATTGATATTCTGATAATGGAGTTCCCTTTATGCCCTTTACCTTTCAATGTTAAGAGTGTGAGTCATCTCTTTAATCAATTTCTCCATGACTTGCACGAAGCATTGCCCATTGGAGTACACCATACTCAAAATTAGATGTAGTGGTTTACCTAGTTTAACATTCATCTTTTATTCCAAATAAATATATTTGTGTTTTCTTGGGATTTGAACACAACTCTCCACTATGAAAGCTTCAATGATTTAACATTTTATCCCATCACATTTGACATAGCCTTCTTAGTTGTTATGTTATTTTTTGATTTTTGATTAATTTAAAAAATCCCACTTTGACAGGCACCCTTGTAAGGTCCACATGGAAATAAACTTCCATTTGGTAATATGAATCAAGCATCGTTGTTTATTGATCTGGTAGAGGTACTATGCCATTTGGTAGAGATGGAGCATGGGGTTGTTGTGCGCTCGATGTTTGAGTAATCACTGTCCAGAGACTTTGCTCATCATTGTTGCCCAAGTCAAAGTTAGTTTCCTGTGGCACTTTTCTTTCATTTATTTTCTATGTTTGTGAAACTTAATTTATGTTGACTAATCAAAATGTAACACCACTTGTGAAAACCAACTTCAACATGCTTCAGCGTGATATATTTTCTACTATTTTTTCCTTGTGCCTTGAGGTAAATCTTAGTAGCAACATTGCACTTAACCAACTTTGGCATATTAATCCTCAAATTATCCTCTAGAGTATGATGGACATCCATTCAAAATATCCTAGTAGTATCTCAAAAATTGCAGATGCATGCCAAGAGATAAAGGTAAGATAGTGAATTCATTACAGCACAATTATGTGTGCATATTTTTATTGTTGTGTATGTAGGAATGAAGCTATATTGTTTGCCCACATTTTAACATGAGCTATTTATGCATATCATGTCTCACTAATGTGCCATAAAGATAGAACCAAGTGTAGTAATTGCTAGTAATTTTGGGTAAAAGTCAGTATTAGAAACATTAGCCATGTCATTGCTTAGGGATTATGTACTGGGGACAACTGGGGAGCCCCATGTTTTCCTTAACTTCTAGTAAATTTCAAAGAAACAACTAGAGAGGGCCCACATAATTTACATTTTATTATCTTAGAGTTACTTTTGGTTTAATATTTAGGTTATTGTCATCATTATTAAACACATAACTTGCAATTTTTAGGCATTGTCTCTTGTGTTGGACATGACAGCCTTTTCTTTTGCAATTGAACTTCAGCTTTTGCATCTAGAAGGGAGTATTTGAATTTGGAAACATGGCTAAATGACAATTTGAGCACACATAGGGATACCTTATTTCAAGTAAAGGTTTTGAATGATGCTTATCCCTTTCAAATTGGTTACAATAGCAATGTTGTATTCTTTTTTTAGTGACATGGATTTTATTTGTTTAAAATAATTTTTTATTTAAAGGTGTTTTACCTTTCTAGTGAAAAAAGGTGACTCAACAAATGTTTTGGTCATTAATGCATACTATTTCATGATCATTAATGCATACTATTTCATGACATTGACTACTTGTATGTCTTTTAAGGGCTCTCCACCTTCCTAGTGAAAATAATGACTGAACAAATGTTTTGGTCACTAATGCATACTTTTTCTTATCATTAACTATAGGCATGTCTAAATTTTTTGAGAGAGAGAACATTATTTGAAGCGTAAAATGATGCACTAGGAAATTTAGCCCAACGTTTTGGACCTATAGTCAATCGTTCTTTGGATACCACTACAAGCTTCTTTAAGGTTGGTCGTATTTTTCTCTCCCTAATATATTTAGAATGAATGAACGTATCTTTCTTTGTTATAGGACTATGATTTTTTTCAGGTGCTTCAATCTAATGTTGGCCAATTGGAGTCCCAAGATCTTGTGGAAGAAATGAAATGGTTACATTCTGTAATGGTTTGTGTGAACCCTCGATTATTAAGTGTTGATGTTGCAAAGCAGTCACCATCTAAAATATTTACTGCTAATATTGATGAAGAGTCAAATTCTTATTTTCAGAAGATCTATGTTGGGTAGTTGAGTATTGAGTTTTTAGTGCAAATGTTTGCATTCTTCTAGGAGTCTTTTGAGAAAAGGTATATTACTTGCTAACCAATTAGTTAGTATAGTTGACTATTGCAACTAAAGAAGATGTCATTCGATGGATTTAAAGTCTACGTTATTTTCATTTTATTCTTTTAAATTTTCATTGATTCAAAAAAGCATGCAAACTATCTTAAATTTTTTTCCTTTCAAATCATCTAATATCATGCTAAGCATATCTATACATTTTCACTAGTATCAACCTACTCAGTCATATGTGGGCATTAATGAATTTCATTCTTTGTTTTTCATGGACTTGCTTTGAAAATAAAGTAGCAGGTAGAAATGGAATAGTATTCTAGTGCCACAAATAGATTGAGGTGCTTTGGAGTCTCAAATTTAGGCAAATAGCAATCGAGTGGTATGTTTAAAATAGGATAATTTATACATCACACACTAAGGCTTGATTCCTATGCTAAAAGTATTAAATGATCAAAATTGACTTATTTTTCTAAGCTTAATTTTCCCATTAGTATATAATGTTTAATGGTGACCCTTTAAAATATTCCAAGTATTTTTTAATAAATGGATAAAATAATCATGAAACTCCATCAATGACTAGAAACTATCTCTTGTTTTCTACAGAACTTTTAAAATTTCCTACATGATGATTCATACAATTCTACTGGAATTGTATCCTCAACAAAAGTCTCAATGAAAAGACTATCAAGTAATACTCCTCATCACTACATACAATATCTTATCTCTAAGAAAGGAAATGCTCAGATTAAACAAGCAAGATATTCAAGTTTTTTCAATGTAATGAATGGGCCCATTCGCAAGAAACTCAACATCATTCCATCAAATGTAATGTAAGATCATTTTTTTTTATGAAAATATTGTTGAACTACTCAAGCATAGATTTTATTGATTTTTTTTTAATCTTCATTAAGCTTGGTAAAAAATATATATATATATTTTTTTTTTAATTTTTTTTTAAGCAAGCTCTGCTTAGAGGGTAGTACCCATTATATTGATCACCAAAAAATAGATACATATGTTACGAAGAAGATCCTCCAATACTAAACTGAAAATACATCCTCAATGATAAAGGTATCCATTACCCTCACCAATTGAGGCCAACCTAGCTACAACATCCTCCAAAAAAGGCTTGTCATTAACTTGACAAAAACTTTTCCATATCATTAACTTGAGCAACACAGTACTTGAAGAACATCCAAGCTTTTTTCATTATCTTTTTATTTTCATTATCTTTCAGAGCAAACAATGCCTTTAGCAGCCCACCCAAGAGATTGGCATCCATCAAGTCTAAGGCCACAGTCACCTGGTGAAACAATTCATCCATGAGCATTCTTCTGACCATAACGTTGACAAGTGTCGGGTGCCCTATAACTTGAATGATGGGCAAGAAAAGGTTGTGAATAAGTTTTCCATCATGAACATGATGGCCATATCAGTAATTTTCCCCCAGAAGCACAATCATGGTTTCCTTCTCCCTTTCATTGGCTTTGTTGAAGATGTGTTGCAACTGCTCTCTTGGTGATTCCCTTAGTTCCACTTCTTGCAAGCATTTACAACTAATTCCCATCATCTATGCCATTGCCTCCCTTAGCTCTGTAAACTACAAGTCTTGCAACCAAAAAATTGGAGAGATCTACCCTATTGAGGGGTTTTTTTTTTAAAACTCTGGTAGAGCTTAAAAGAGTTGCAAACACTCTAGAATTTCCTATGTAGGCCACCATTGCAGAGCTTGAAGGACTCTGTAATAGTCACGCATGATAGTAGAAGGAGCTTGTCCTTCCTGCCCACATTGATAGGATTTCCTATCCTATCCCTACCCTGTCAATAGATTTGATATCTATTTGGATTTGAAAGGCATTACATATTTTAATTGATAATATTTTTTTAAAAAAACAAAATCAAACATAGTAATTTCAATGAAAGGGACCATAGCATTTCGATGAGGATGGTATATGTGCGATGTGAATTTCAATGAGTATTCATGGAAATTGCGATGAAAGGGACCGTAGCATTTCCATGAGGATGTTATACATGTGACATAAGTTTTGGCAACTATTTGTCACCATTTCAATGAGATGGAGCATAGCATTTTGACGAGGATGCTATCCATGCAACGTAAGTTTTGATGCATATTCATCGCAATTTTGATGGTAAAGAGCATAGCATTTTGATGAGGATGATATATGTGCGACGTGAGTTTCAACAAGTATTCATTGCAATTTTTACAAGGAGCATACAATTTTGATGAGGATGCTTACAATGCTTGTGGGTTGAGGAAAATATCCAAAATAGTTTTATCAATATATCTACAATAGTAATGTCAAAATTTTGACAAATATTTTGGGTGTCATGAACTCGACAAAAAAAGATCGATGACAATGTTTTTCATTTTGTCGACATATTGGTTTCAAAATTACAACAAATCCTCATTGAAAATTAGGTCTAAATTTACTAGTGTGAGAACAAAAGTGACCACCTGTCACTTTTAGAGCAACTAAAAACTATCAAGAGGGCCCCCCATGAATGTATGACTAATTTCAATTATAGATTTTAGAATATCTAGGATAGAATACCTACTACAGTGAATCCATGTCCTGATAATGCATTTTTGTACTACCTCAGAGCCTTCAATAGTGATATCACCACCACCTTGCAATCTATGGGGGGAGACACTTTATTCAATGCTTATGAGGTTTTCATAAGAGCTAAAAATATTTTGATATAGGTAGGGAAGTTAGCTACAAGGCCCTCAATACCTTTCTTCCCTGACATGCCTAACCATCAGTCCACTGTAGCCCCTAGCCATGTCCCCTCTGTATGTCAACCTCTTGTTGTAGTCCTAAAAGCCTCTACATCCTCTAGTGGAGTTGATAGGATTAAGGTTATGATGAAGACATTAATGGAGACTGTAGATAGAAGGATACTAGATTAGGAGAGGAAGATGAAAGAGAATAGTATGGTAGTGCAAAAAATGGGAAATGAGTTTGTGACTATGAAGAGGCAACAAGCTCAAAATAATAAGCCACTCCAACTCCAAAGTCAAGGTCCCATTCATGGTAGACCTCCAAACTAGATTCATACCCCCGAAAATCAAGATAGACCTATTGACCATTCTCACAATTAGAATAGACCTATTGACCACTCCCAGTATTCAAACACCAACCTAAATAGGACCTTAGTCCCTTAGAACAACCTTGCTCAAGATCAAGATTTTTTCCCCTCTTGTAACTACTCCTATGGATATTGCATATGCTAGAAGGTAGAATCTTACTTGGCCTTAATTGTATCAGAGCAAGTGGTTGCCCAGCAATACAATGCTAATCAACTTGTTGATACCTTTCAAAAAGATGATTGTTCTTTTATGAACCACCTAGTAGAAGAGCATGGTAATGTGAACTAGGATTCATGTGCTTACAATACTAGGAGCAAGTAAAGAGTTGTGGAGGGGATGGCACCTCAACCTCCTAATCAGCCTTCCACATCAATTGCAATGCCACATGTACAAGTAATCACCCTACAACATAATGGGAATTAGCCTACTAATGTTTCTCTATAGTAGAGATGGGATGAAAGCAGAAATGATGTGAACAACCCACAAACTATCTCGTCTCAAACTTCTACTTCCAGGGCTCCTACCAGAACATCTAATGCTTCTTTTAGTGTGGTAGAGAAAATGAGGAAGACCAATGCAAACATTTCTATGTAGGATGTTGTAACTACTATACCGTCACAAAGGAGGCTATTGTAGCAGGAGTTGGAAAGCATCGAATTCAAAGATCAACCACCTAGCATAGAGAATGTTGTAAGTTTGTTGTAACCATCAAGGGAGGTAGAAGTAAGGAAAAAGGTTAGACCTCCTCCATTCTATGTTTCTCTGCTCATGGGAGATAAGCTATTTCATAATTGCATGATTTATTCAGGGCCCAGTAGTTCAGTAATTCCCAAGTGTGTTGCCAATGCCTTAGAAGTGAAATATGAACTCGTTGTTAAGGATGTGTTGCAACTTGATGATAGCACTGTCAAGACTGTGGGAATCATTAGGAATGTTGAGATGGCCTTACATGCCTATCTAGGTTGCACTGTAGTTCAGGATATATCAATTGTTGAAGTCAAGCCGCATTTTTCCATTTGTTTGTCAAGGGATTTCACTGCTCAAATAGGTGTTTACATATCTTCTGATTGGTCATATATGTTTTTTAGAACTAGATATGGAATCAAGGCTTCAATTAAAGTAGAGCCATTAGCCCTCCATCATATTGAGCCCTATACTCCTGACCTCATCAATATGAATTGTACCATCCTAGAAGTAGATGAGAATGATATAGCGAATGAACCTGACACTTCCTTATCTAATACACTTGATTTCCTCTTGTATGAATGGGCTAATGCTTATAAGTTTGATCACATATCAAAGACCTTAGAGACTAGCTTGGACACATATTGCATATCATAAAAGGATGCTCTCATCCCTAAATTGATGAAAGCCAAAGAAGATACAAGTGGGATATGGAGCATGTATTTTAATGGATTAAGAAATAAGTATGGGTCAGGGGCTAGTGTAATGTTGATTTCTCTTGCATTTGAAAAGTACTATTTCTCATTTAGGTTGCAATTTAGTTATACTAATAATGTGGCTAAATATGAGGCTTTAATTAAGGGTCTCTCAATTTCTTAGAAAAGAGAAATCCAAGCGTTGAGTGTGTATGGAGATAGTGAGTTGGTGATCAATCAAGTAAGGAATCAAAATGCCACTAAGAATAATTTGCTCAAGTCTTACAAATATAGGGTATGGGATTTTCTTGAAGATTTTAGTGCATTCAGTATTCAAAGCATTCCTAGAAAAGAAAATAAACATGTTGATAGACTTGTGGTAGTGGGTGCATCTCATGATGTCCCAAGAAGCCTCAAACATGAGAAAAGATAGAGAATTAAGATGGTGGTCAGTTTCGCTATCCCTGATAATGATATCAATTGGTAGGTCTTTGAATCTGATACACAAATTGTGAGTTTCTTGCAAAATGAGGTAGAATTCTCAAAAATAAATCAAGTGAGGTTGCATGACCAATATGGAGATCAAATCATCAACCTCATCTCCAAAAAATTACCTAAGGGTCTCATTACCTTAGAGAGTATCTTCAACCCTGATGACCAAGTGAGGGAAAGAGGCATGAATCTTGTTGCAAATAAAGGAGACCATGTATCAATCATAGTCACTAATGGAAAGACGCTAAACTTGGGAAAGGTATGTTCTAAAACTAAACAAGATAATTTTTCTCATCTATGTCAAGAATTCAATGATATATTTTCTTAGACATACAATGATTTGAAAGGATTTGATCCTAGCTTGTTTCAACATACTATAGATCTAGTGGATAATGTCAAGCCTATTAGGCAAAAATAGAGGCCAGTAAACCCCAAGATTGAGCCCCTAATTAGAAATGAGTTGTCCAAATTAATTGAGGCCAATATCCTTTTCCCTATCAAACACTCCTCTTGGGTGGCAAACTGTATCCCTGTTAGGAAAAAGAATGGAGAGATTATACTATGTGTAGATTTTAGGGATTTTAACCAAGCCTCCCTTAAAGATCACCATCCTCTCCCCTCTATGGAACAAATATTATCTAAGGTCAGTGGTTCAAAGAGATTCTCCTTCTTGTATGGGTTCTTTGGTTATAATCAAGTGTTGATCAAAGAGACTAACGGATATAAAACTGCTTTCACTACCAAATGGGGTACCTATCCCTATAGTAAAATGTCATTTGGACTAACACATGCAAGTTCCACAATTCAAAAAGTGATGGAGATGACCTTCAAAAATATGATTGAAAGGTTTATGTTGGT
This sequence comes from Cupressus sempervirens, assembly GCA_028749045.1. Taxonomy (NCBI): domain Eukaryota; kingdom Viridiplantae; phylum Streptophyta; class Pinopsida; order Cupressales; family Cupressaceae; genus Cupressus; species Cupressus sempervirens. The sequence goes on along the minus strand of CM053792.1, from coordinate 953,944,462 downwards.
CTACTTTGATGATATCACAGTATACTCAAAGAATGTAGTAGAGCATTTTGGTCATCTTAGGCAGGTATTTGTGAGATGTAGAGAGTATAGGGTGTCCCTGAATCCAAGCAAGTGTATCTTCACCACCAATCAAGAGAAGCTATTGGGACATATTGTATCTAAAGAGGGCCTAACCATTGATCCAAAAAAAACAAAGGCAATATTTTCCCTCTCTCTTCCTAGTCACAAGAAAGGTCTGCAAAGCTTTCTTGGTAGAATAAACTTTGTAAGAAGATTTATTCCTAACCTACCTACCATGGTGAAACCTCTTATAGCTATGCTAAAAAAGAATATGACCTTCTCATGGACTAAGGAAGAAGAAAGTAAGTTTTGAGGTAATCAAGATAGCCATAGCTTTAGCTCCCACTCTTGTTAATCCAAATTTTGATAAGGATTTCATCCTTTACACCTTGGGAGGTGAATCAAGTATTTTTGTTGTCTTGGCACAGCTAAATGTAAAAAATAAAGAGTGACCTATTGCTTTTTTCAGTAAGGGACTCAAAGAGTATGAAAATAAATATAGCTATGTGGAAAAATAGGCCCTTGCAATCATAAGAGCCTTGAAGAAATTCAGACACCTATTGTCTCATAACAAAATCTGCCTGCTAGTTCCTCATGCTAGTGTAAAGGATTTCTTATTGAGCAAAGACATTAGTGAGAAGAGAGCTATATAGATCACTAAGGTAATGGAATATGATGTGGATATTCAGATCACCAAGTAATAAGGGGAAGAGGATTGTGTGAATAGATGATCTCATCTCATGAGATTGAAAAGGAGGTTGTCTTGGTGTTAACAGAACAACAAGAGACAAGAAATGGCAATCCTAAGGGTTGGATGGATGATATGAATGCCTTCTTGGCTAGGTAGATATCCTCAAGGGCTAGATAAATCTAAGAGAAGGCAATTTAGACTGCAATATATTCCTTATGCTATAATTGATGGTGTCCTTTTTAGGAAAGATTTCAATGGAGCCCTACTAAGATGTGTTGATACAGATCAAGTAGAAAGGATAGTCAAAGAACTTCATGATGGTCCTAATGGTGGCCTTTTTCAGCAAGGACTACTACAATGAAAATTATGAGAGTTGTTTACTACTGGCCATCCATGTTTCATGATTACCACAAACATTTGAGGAGGTGCAAGAAGTGTGCTTTCTTCTCAAGTAAGCAAAGACTTGTAGCTCTTCCACTTCACCCCATCTAGGTAGATCAACCTTTTTCTCAGTGGGGATTAGATTTTATTGGTCCTATCAATCCTCCTTCTAGCCCTAGTCATAAATGGATTTTAGCCACTACAGACTACTTTACAAGGTGGACAGAAGCAATAGCACTAAGAGATGCTACAAAGCATTTAGTCGTTGAATTCCTTGATGGGATCATAACCAGGTTTGGTGCCCCCTCAACTATTATTTCAAATAATGCTAAATCATTCATAAGAGCTTAGATTTGTACATGGGCACTTGATCATGGTATTTACTTGAGCACATCCTCTAATTATTACCCTCAGGGTAATGGCTTGGCTAAGTCATCTAATAAGAATTTAATCAGGATCATCAAGAGGACTATGGAGGATAACCAAAGATGTTGGTATCATGAGTTAAGGACTGCCCTTTGGGCTGACACAATAACACCTAAGAGAGCCATAGGAAATTCCCCTTTCATGTTAGTCTATGGTAGGGAAGCTACTCACTAGATTTTCCTGCTCTTAAGTTGGCTCATCAAGTGGAATTGATTGAAAATGATGTTATGTCTATAAGAATGGCAAATCTAATGGAGTTGGAGGAGAAGAGAAGTCAAGCAATCCAAACCTTAGAAATTCACCAGCAATAGATGAAGATGAGTTTTGATAAAAAAGATAAGGCCAAAAATTTTAGGGAAGGTGATCTTGTGTTGAAATGTGATATAGATAGGGAAAAGTCTAGGAGATACTCAAAGTTTGATGTCTTATGGACTGGCCCCTATGTGATCGTCAATTGTAAGCAATCTAATGCCTTTTAGTTGAGCAGGCCTAATAGAAAATTCTTTCCCATCCCTATTAATGAGATATATCTTAAGCCCTATTTTTGATGAATATCATTATCTCATGTACATATTTGGAGTAGCTTCACTTTCCTATTCTTTCCTCTTTTCAAAGAAGTACATGAGCACATGTTTTTTTTTGTAGAAGAGGAGTCTAGTTCTACAAGTTTTGAAAGTTACAGAGGAAGATAATTTTTTATGGCATGAAATGTAGTAGAGGTCTTAAATTGATGATTTTTATGTTTTCAGAGACTCTATAGCCCAATGGATCTCTTTGATGGTCACTGGTCATATGCTAAGCAGGCTTGCATCCTTCCTAAGTCACCAGAAATGTTAGCCCAAAATTGTCTCCTGCCAAAAAATCAAATTCAAATAACAATCTATTTTAATAGTCACCTAGGATGCTCATGAAATTGATTTAACATTAGTCATATTCTCTACTTAAAGTTATGCCCTTAATATTTTTAAGTCATGACTGTGTGATTCACATGGTCACGAGTGGTTGAGCTCTGACTAAGGTTAAGGCAACAAAGGTGTGATTTTCTTTGATTTCATCTATTCGCATGGTTATGTTGACATGCTACAGTTTGAGTTATGATGCCACAATAAAGAAAATCTCTAGTGTCCAAGGCATATCATGCACCATAAATTCATTCAGATCTATGACTAGTGCATGATCACTGCAAATTGAGAGGTGGTCCTTGAGTTGCGATCAGGTGATTCCCTTTGTTTTGCCTGGTTGCAAAGGTCAAATAGTAATACCAGTTCAAGGTGGCAAGGTGACGATGACCAAAAAATCATAGTTTCATGAGTAGTAACAATTATTAAGGGAATGTGGTGGTGAGGATGTGATCGTGAGTGACATTAATGTAGAACATTAGGCTTGGACCATCAATAGTGTGGAATAAAGATGAGAAATTCTTGGTCCACATGGCAGAGCTTGATGATTAATCCTAGATGACTAAAATCATGGTTGATATGGTGGATTGGTGATAGAAAAAGAAACTCCTTCAGTGAAGAATTTGATCTTTCTGATCTCCTACAACTACTTTCATTGATCCCTAGGCCTGATAAGTGCAAAGAAATGCTCCATCATCATGTGTTAATCAACTCATTCAGTCAGAGATTAAATAAACGTCACTCCTAACCTCTCAGAGATATGTTTGGTGCAAAATTGATCCTCTCAAGTGTGGATTTACTCAATGGCTAAATCTTTTCATCTTTGTAGTAACTATTCTCTAGAGATTTGATCGTAGTGGTTGAATTTTATCTTGTACTAGAAATTATCTAAGTTATGCCTACACTAAAAAGGCAAGTGTTGTGCTCTTTCTTAGGGTTGGATCTGCTTAGTTTCTTTAGTACTACCTTGGCATGATACTATAAATTCCCTATTGCCTCTAAGTTATATGACTTTCTGCCTTATTTCTTTCAATTGTTGATGTACTGTGTAAACTTGTTTGCTTTTCTTCAACATACTGTAAATATCTATAATATGCACTCTCTATATCTATTTTTCCCATGAATTATAAGTGAAGTATCTTCCTTGTGTCACTCATATGGTTGTCTGATTTGTGTATAGTTTATAGATTAAAGTAGAGTTTGAATCTATATATCTTTAGACTGTCATAATGATAGCATTGTGCATGCATGGGCAGATACTTGTTTAGATTCCCTGTTTTGGTGCATCTCCTCTTTAGAATAGACTAGGTAGTTGCTTTCATGTTTTTCTTCTCCCTTTTCTCTTCAAGAATAGTTTAAGTTCATCCTAATAGTAGAGGAAGTCGGCCTTCTTCAGAGAACCAACCTCATAGTTCAAGTCCCACAACTTGGAGGTTGTTTCCATGTTTCATGAGGCTATCCTTAGGTAAGACTTTGGACAAGAGTGCAAGCTTTTGTGACAATAGTTTGTATGAACCAACTCCAAGACTTCTTCAAAATGATAGTTCTTGCCTTTGAAACTTGTCTTGCCCATCTTACCAATTTGACAATTCTTGTACATGCCCGTGTCAGGTTTCCTCAGATTAGGAATACTTGCAACTCTTTTGTTTTTTTCTTATCTTGATTAGATTATCAAAGTTCACATGACACAACCTTTTATACCATAACCAGGTTTCTTCTACTTGAGCAATGAAACATGAACTTTTACTAAGATCTAGGTAGAATAAGTTACCTTTTTTTTGGTTACCAGACCCAACTAGATTTCCTTTCCCATCTAGCATCTTGGCCTTCCCATTCATGAATTATACCTTGAATCCAATATTATTCAACTATGCCACACTCAGTAGATTATGTTTTAGTCCTTCAACCCAATAAGCATTATCACATCTCAGTTCATTGGTTAGTGAAATATAACCTTTTCCTTTTATGTAACATGGTTCATTGTTTCCAAATCTAAAACTTCCACCATCATAGTGTTCCATATGTTCAAACTTTGTTTTGTCACCAATCATATGATGAGAACAACCACTATCAATAATCCATGTATAATTTTTTCTAACATGAGAAATAAGTGCCATCTTATCATCTTCATTATTTGATTCATCTTTTATAGCAATATAAACCATTTCATCATCAACACTACTATTAGAATCTTTAGCCATGAAACATGACTTCTTACCTTTCTCCTTGTAGTCTTTGTAGTTTTTGAAATCCTTCTTGTCTTTGTACAAGTTTTTCTTCTTTTCTTCTTTGTCTTCTCTATTTGGACACCTTGTAGCAATGTGACCAACTTCTTCACAAGAAAAATAGATTAGAGGAATTTTACCTTTGAACTTTTCTTTGCCTTTGGGATATCTTCTTGCAAGTAGGGCTTCAATGGCTTCAAGATCACTGTCAGAACTATCTTCCTCTTCACTTTCAATTTTTTTTCCTTTAGAAATTACAACTTTCTTCTTCAGTGACAACTTAGCTTCAAATGTAGACTCAATATTGCTAGAACTAGGAACATAATTATCATAGTTATCTAGCTCAAATGATGTCAACCTTCCCACTAGAGCATCCAAAATTATCTTATTATTGGGATCTTGCCTCATCTCTCGAATAGATGACACTCTAATTGCATAAATAGGAAGAAGGATTCTAAGTACCTTGCTTAACTCTATAACATCATCAATTTTCCCTCCAGAGGCTTTGATTGCACTTACACTAGCTTTGATTCTCTCAACATATTTTGCAATTTTTTCATCTTCCCTCATCTTCATCTAATCGAACTGGCCTCTTTAGCTTTCTTCCTTGGCTCTTCTCACATTATCATCACCTCCATACATATCTTTTAGCTTTTTCCACATCTCATGAGCAGTAGCACACCCTTTGACTTCATCAAATTCAGCATAGTTAAGAGTAGATGCAATATCAATCATCATAATGTTATGATTCTTCTTTTTAGCAATCTCCTCCACAATCAATGTTCTAGTAGGAGCTTTATACTAGGTATTCAGATATTTCAAACCTGAATCACTGATGATTGCCATATGTAGCTTCATAATTTCTTGTCATGCCTCAAAGTAATCTTTGTTCAAATTTGGAATCTCTCTTCTATAAGACATTTGGATCTTTTACTTAGGTCCTTGAAACCTTCTCTGCAAGCACCAAAAGCTCTGATACCAATTGTTGTAAATATAAGAGGAGTAACTAAGAGAGGAGGGGTGAATTAGTTACCAAAAAAAATCCTAGATCCCTTAGATTTCAATACAAAATATAAACTCTACTGAAACTATTATCACTCGGTTAACACACATGTACTCAATTAAAACTATCAATATGATGTAACTTGGCAAGCACTATAATAATAACTATTACTCAACAAATATTGAACATCAAATCTTAACTTATTAACTGTGATTAAACTTAATTAAATTAGCTTCATACACATAAAAGAAATAACATGAACACAAGTGACACCAAGATTTAATGTGAAAACCCAATTTGGGAAAAACCACCAATTGCAACTAGTTACTATTTTTCACTCTTCTAAAGTGATCCCTGTTAGGAACCAACCTTGTTAAAGGTTACAAAACACACTGTTAGGTGTGAAATTGTTAGAAAATTTTATTACCCTATTAGGAGTGGCCTTGTTAGAGGTTTTTAGATAGTTCAATCTAGAAATGTCACCTTGTTAGAGGATTTGACAAATAGTTGTTATACTAACTCTGTTAAGAGATTTGATTCACTGTTATAATGGTTAGAGAGTAATAATGAAATGACTTGATTTCTAATGCAACTACATTTCTAATTTCATATCTCAATTTTGGCTTGAATACTTGATCCTTCCTGATCAAATTAATCTTTGTAACCCAACAAGGATATTCTACTTATCCTTCCAATTCACTTCCTTTAAGCATCTTCTTATCTTCCACACTATCTCTTTTCTTCAATCCTCAACTTGACCTTATACTTATATCATATACATTGTCAAGTCGGCCTAAATACAACTCATAACAATAATTATTCGTCTCTTTAGTCGGCTAGAACCAACAAACAAATCCAATAAACTCAATATGCCAAAATAAGAAAATTATATGTTAGTATACCCAGCTCAGTAGACACTAACACTAAAATGGTTTTCCTGTGTTAACCAAGTGAACTCAGTTAACATTACAACTTCATAAACTTCCTTTGGTAATTGAGTGATCTCGGTTAACATTGGTTTCATCCAACTTTCCTTTATTAATGAAGTGAACTTGGTTAACACTGAACTTTTGCAAACTTCTCTTAGGTGCATGAGTGAACTCAATACACATTGTCTTCTAGACTTGGAAAACACTAGAATGCTCGACAGACACAAGAAAATATCTTCATCACTCGAGTGAGCTCGACATACACTAACTGGCAAAGATATAACATTTTTTGTAACATTAAAGACAATACACAATTGATCAATTTTTTTCAACAATCATAGCTACCCCCCCATACAGGAAGCATCAACATTCAGTCCAGTCAAGCAATAGTGCTATGTACCACTAGACTGATGCACTTACTACATCATCTACTTTGAAGTAGGTAGGGGTGTAACCTGAAGCATACCTCTCAAGTACTCAAATGTATCTTCAAGTAAGGGCTTCATAAAGATATCTACAATCTGATCTTTAGTACTCACATATTCCAATCTAATCTCATTTTTTATTGCCTCTTCTCTCAAGACATGATACTTAATAGATATATGCTTAGTCTTACAATGCAACATAAGATTCTTAGACATACTTACTGTACTTGTGTGATTATAGCATATGATAATAGGTTATATAAACTCAATCCCAATATCTTTCAACATCTGTTTCATCCACATGACTTGATTATAGTTGTTTACTACTGCAACATACTCTTCCTTAGCCATACTTTGTGAAATACAATCTTGTTTCTTGCTTAGCCAAGAAACCAATCTTCCTCCAATGAAAAATGCTTCATCACTGGTGCTCTTTCTATCATCCATATTGTCTGCACAATCTACATCATTATATGCACATAGAGTGAAATCACTCAATCTATCATACCATATTCTATAATCATATGTCCTCTTCAAATATTTGAATATCCTTTTTACTGCTACATTGTGATATTCCTTAGGATTAACTTGAAATCTGGCTACAATCCCAACTGCATTTGCTATATCTAGTCTAGTATGAGTCAGATATTGCAAACCTCTAATCATGGATATGTACTTCTTCTGCTCAACAGTAGGTGGCTCATCCTTGCTAGATAACATGTGACCAATTATCATAGGTGTACCTATAGGCTTAAAACTTTCCAATCCAAATCTCTTCAACCAATCATTCAAGTATTTGGCTTGTGAAATGAAAATGTCATCACTATTATGCACAATATACAACCCTAGGAAAAATTTCATTTCTTCTATCATTCCCATCTCAAACTCATTCATCATTTCTTTCGAAAACTTATCACTTACTTTATCATTACCTCCAAAAATTATGTCATCAACAAATATTACTATTACTGACAAACCATTCTCAATTTCTCTCAAATACAAGTTGCTATTTGTCGTACCTTTCACAAATCCAAGTTTTGTTAAATACTCATCCAACCTTGAATACTAGGTTCTAGGTGCTTTCTTTAGTCCATATAGAGTTTTCTTCAATATGTATACCATATCTCTGTCTTCAGTCAGAGGGAAACTATCTGACTACTCAATGTATACCTCTTCTTCAAGTTCTCCATTCTAGGGAAAGTTGATTTTACATCCATCTGATACACTTTGAATTTATTGTTTGTTGCATATGCCAAGAATTTTCTTACTACTTCCATTCTAGCTAAAGGAGCATGTCTCCTCATAGTGTATTCCTTCTTGCTATCAATATCCTTTGCACACAAGCCTATCCTTGTTTCTTACTGTAGACACTTAAAATTGTCCTAAATACTATATTAATTTATTTAATATTTCCTTTGACATTATGATTATTTATTAATTAATTAATTATATTTGTCATATTCTTATACTTATTTAATTAAATAAATTCACTTTCTTAATGTATTTAAATTTAATTTAAATACTTTCATCCCTAATGTATTAAATTTATTTAATGCATGATCCCCCCATAAATTCCCTTTTAAATAAATCTCATTTATTTAATTCCCTCTATCTCCATTAAATTCTCTAAACCTTGATTATATTAAATCCTATTTAATTTAATCTTAAACCTAGTCTACACCCATCACTTTCATCCTTCTAAGCCTACTCACATCTTAATCCCAATTAATTACCTTAAACACCTTGCTAAAACCTATTTTAATCCTAAGTGTGTGCTCACACATGTGTGAGGAACCCTCACACTTTCCACACTCCTCATGCCTTCCACACCTCTTACACCTTTGTCCCCCACTCCTTCCTTCAAGTTTTCTCACACATGTGTGAGCAAACTTTGAATGTTGACCACTTGCATGACTTGCATACATGTCTCCCTTGTGGCACCTATGTGGATGCCAAATAGATGCCACCTCACCAAGGCCTCTCTCAAGCCTATAAATAGAGTTCTTGTCTCAAGAATTTTACATCTGCCTCATGTGCATTGTTATCATGCTAGTTTTTCATTTGAGCTTGTTAGTGGTTTTTCATGTTGCATACTGACCTTTGGTAGTTGATAGTTTTCATCGCATTTGAATTGTTAGATTAGCTTGTTTCTTACAATTTCATTCTTATTTCACTTGCATATTAGATTAGTTTCTTTCTTGCATTTCCACCTCCATATCCTTGAATGCTCTCAAGCATGGTTGCTTCCATAGCCATTGTTTGAGGTGTTCTTCATTCATTTAGCATAGGATCATTATCATACTTGTATTTTTCTATCAAGAGATTCACCATAGTTGTGTTTTGGGAGAGCATATCAACATCCCTCCAATCTAAACACATCAACAAAGCCTCTCATGGGTGCCTTTGTTGAGTTGTTTGAGGTTGCTTGAGGACTTGGTTTTTTGGTTGCTTTGAGTTGCAAAACTCAAGCAAGTGTTAGTTATATTTAATTTGATTTTGAATGCTTGGTATATCTATTGTAGCTAACATTTTCTTATTTTCTCTTGCTTTCAATAGGCAAGTTTTCTTGTGTATATTTTGGCATGCCGGGTGGGACCCACATCTCTTTACCATTTGAAAAATTAGTCAAAAATACCACATTTTTGGTAAAAAATTGCACACTGTTGCCTCCATTAGGACGTAGTGTCATTTCCGCAAACGATTCGTTGTCTCCGTAGATTGTCATCTTCGCATTTTGGCATTTCTGCATATTGTTGTCTCTACAGTTTGGCGTCTCTACCTATGTAATTTTTTTCTTTTAAATTTTATTTTTTCATCTTCGTAGTTTTGTTGTCTCTGAGTTATAGACTGTCATCTCTGCAATTTCATTATTTTGTCATCTGCGTTGTGGGCGACCGTCATTATTTTATCGTCTGCATTGTAGGCGGCCGAAAATCAATATTTTTTATAAACTATCATCTCCGCCTCTGAACTGGCATCTCCATTGTAGACTATCATCCATGCTTTTTTGGCAACCTTCTGTTTTGTCGTCTACGCTTTTTTGATAACCCTCTATTTTGGTGTCTGCAATTTTTCAGCGACTCTTAGTTTTGTCATCTATGAGTTTTATCGTCTTCGAGTTCTGTCATCTGCATGTTTTGGCATCTCTGATCTCTACTCTATTATCTGCAATCTATAAGTGTAAGTAACAGGCATATCAAACTTTTTTTTAATTCGGTCATCTATGTTATTCTATCATCTCTATGCTTTGTCGTCTCTGTCTGCATTCTATCGTTTGCAAATTTTATTTTATTTTTAAGAGTATAAATCAAATTTTGACTTTTGGTGGTTCCATAGGATTGGGGTCATTCTAAGCTTATTTACGTATAAAAAAAAATAATCAAAAAAATTAAAATAAATTTTTCCATAGTAAAGCCTTCATTTTGAAGTTTTTCTTGTGAGGCTAATCAAGTTTGTTTTTTCTTGCAGATTGGAGCATTTTAGAAACACTTAACCATGTTTTCTTATAGGTTTTGCTTAATGTTTTATTTCTCTTGGGAATAAACTTGAATGTTGAACCATTTGTCTTTCAATGAATGTTTCACTTAATGGGATAAATCAAACACACTCTTGAATGGCTAAACATAAAACAAGCAAATCCAATCTTGAATGCATAATCAATTGAAAAAAACCTTTCATTTGGATGAATGTTGTTAAAACACACTCTTGAATGTCATTAAGAAATGAATAAGTTTTTCATTGGAATGCATGTTTAGGTTAGTCAAACACAATCTTGAATGTCGTAAGGAAATTAACATGCTTTTATTGGAATGAATGTTTAGATAGAAAATACACTCTTGAATGCCTAAGATCAATGAAGCTTGCTATGAAATATTTGGATTTGGTGCTTAAAATAAACTCACTCAATCTTGAATGACTTAAAGGAATTGGTTTCATTTTCAAAAAATTGCTTATGTTCACGATTGATTTACTTTTGTTGACGAATCCTCACTTTTTATTATGTTGACAATGTTGTCAAGTTGGAAAGAATAATGCATGCTTAAACATGAGTGTCTTCAAGAGTAGATTACAAAACCTAAAGCTTCATTGGGAAAGAACAAGTGTCTTTTAAATCCAAGACCACTTACATATTCACTCCTCTCATGTCTTCCAGTGATCTTGAGTGCACAAGAAATAAGTGGTCTTGTTTTACATTTTTTAGGAGGCTTGCTTAGGGATTTCATCACCCATTGGGATGACCTCAACTCTAGCATTCTGGTTAAGTATAAATATTGGGAGGTGAATTGAAAGACACCTCTCTTAGAAGAAAAATCTTGTCACTCTTGGCTAAGCCCCAAAGAACTTTATACCTTTGGGAAGTGAAGGTAGAGATTTGGGTTACTGTCTCCTCTCGGCTGTGTGGCATTATTTTCTTTCATCTATAGATTTGAGCCTCATATACCTTGCATATATTGAGGACACCCCTAGTTGAGCTTGTATATCCTAGTCAAAGCCTTATAGGATTGTTAGCATGATCTACATGCTTCAATGTTCAAAAAAAACCTCCCCATTTGAAGGGGACACAAACCATGTAAACTTGTCTTGTAGATATTTCGTTGTATGTTTTGCATGTTATGTTTCAAAAAAAATCCAAAAACATCATAAAAATTCAAAAAAAAAAAATATTTCAAAAAAAAAAAAACAAAAACAAAAAATAACAAAAAGAGGCTCTTATTTTCCCCATCACTTCTATCCATCAAATTCATCACCATCAGGCATCTCTTGTTTTAATCATTCAAATCATTCCTCAAAGTCTTAATCATCTCTATTCTTCCAAATCATTTTCTCATTTTCTTAATCATTTAATCAAATCCATAATCTTCATCCTCATCACGGTTCATAATCCACATCAAGATCCAATTCCTTCATTCAATGATTCATCCTCATGATTCTTAATCCAATCCCTTGTCAAATTCATTCCTTTCTAATCAATTCCTAATTCAAATCCATTTACATATTCAATCCAAAATTGATCAATCTTTCTTCATCTATTCAAATATTCTTCTAATTCAATTTTCATAAAATCTTCTACTTTTGACTTAGGAGCACCATCGTAAAACCTTGGACTTTAATTCAAATCCAACATGCACTTGTTTGCAATATCATAAGGTTTTTTATTTACATCAAATTTATATCAAACCTTCATCCAATATCAAATCAAATCAATATCAATATCAATATCAATATCAAGTCAAATCCAATTCAAATCAAGTCAACAAAAAGTCCAAAATTGCTCCTAGTCTCAAGTTCATATTTCATTTCTCATCAAATCTCTCACCACTCCTCATATAATCTCAATGGATAAGAATTGGCTTAACTAAATGGTTGGGGACCTTCAAAGGCAATATGGAGTCACACCTCCAGCACAAACCCCATATCAAATCAATCCTCACAATTGTATGTCCAATCCTAATCCATCTCACATTTTCTATTCTTCCTCTACCTTTGACAAGGGAAATCCACCTCATTATCCTTCATCCACATATGATTCCATTCATAGCCCACACAATTCCTCAAATGGAAATTTCGTTGCCAAAGAAATTGAGGAACTGAAGAATTCTATCTTGAGCCTAGCAAGTCAAAAGCAAAAATCTACCTTCCATGGCATATGTCCTCTTCTCCCATGTTTCAAAGACTATAATCCTCATGTCCCATCCAACCCAAATCCTCCATGTAATTCCACATACTTTGAGCTTAGTGTCCAAAAACATCATCCCAATTCCCTACCCATACATCCACCTCCACACAATCCTAATCCTCCAAAATCAACATCATCCCCACTGTGTAATAGGTTTATCTCACTAGAAACCTTGTCTAAGTACAAAAATAAAAATAAAGTGATCCACTCACTCAAAGTCATACACCCAATTCCATCTCAAGACCTTCCTCCAAAGCATGTCATTATGGATTCCTTACCTCTTCTAGATCCAAGAAATTCCCCATCTCATTATTCCATTATCCCTCAAGATCCATTTATCCCTCTTAGTCCATCTCATGATCCCGTTCCTAATCAAGATCAAGACATTCCATGTACCATGCAAATTACTAATTCCATTCCATCTCAAGAGTTAGCATCCATAGATCCTCCACTTCATGAAGATCCTCCTTCCACTCCATCCACTAATACTCCTCCATGTCAAGATCAAATCACTCCATCTCATGGTTTCATTCCCTCCACTCCATTATATGATCCTATCCCACTATATGATCCAATCATTCCTTCCATTCCACCACATGATGCTCTTTTAAGTCAAGATCAAAGTACCCCTTCATTTTCATTTCATGATCCAAATCCATCTCAAGATCCTATTATCCCTCATAATCCCCCTCATGATCCTAATCCTACACATGATCCTATCACACCTATCCAATCCACTCATGAGCCCCATATACATGGACTCACATCTTGTGTTGAAAATAATAAGTATCCCACTGAAGAAATAATGTCTCAAGATGTTGGTGGAAAATGATGGATGTGAGGACTTCTATTGGCAGTTTTGGGTTTGCTAGGGCCTGCGTGCCCTAGCCCGACCTATGTTCTCTCCTCCTCCCTGCGAGGGCTAGCCTGCTGGTTCGTGGCTAGCATTTTATGCTTATTGTTGACTGTTTTGCAGTGGGGTTTGTGGCTAGCATTTTATGCCTGCGGTTGACTATTGTGTGGTGGGGTTCTGCGTGCATGAATCCTTTTTGGCCGAGGGTGTTTTGATTCAGTGTATTCTTGGTGATCCTTGCTTAGTTTTTTGTGGGAACCCACGGTAGTGCGGGGTTGAGGGGGTCTTGCCCAATTTTTCCTTGCCTATGTGCTTTATCTAGGCTTGGGGTGTATGGGAGACCTTGGTGTTGCCTCTCCCCATCCTTTGGGTGAAGATTTGGTGATGGGTGAGTCAACTTCAAGGTTGCATGCTAGTAGTAGGGCTCTGAATGGTAAATCCCAATCGGGGGAAGGAGAATCCTCTTCTAATGGGAATCTCCAATTACAAAAAAATAATGGATGTTTAAAAAAAGTCAAGATCCGAAAAATTCTGGTCATTCAACCTGAATAGGTTTCAGAGGACATTGAGTACTGGAGTAATCATGCTCTTATCTGCAAATTTTTGGGCCTTCATCTTTCATTGCCTGTGTTGGATTCCTGGGCTCGTTGGGTGTGGAACCCAGAAGGAGATATGGAAATTCTATTAGCAGTTAATAATTACTTTGTGGTCATCTTCTCATGCATGTTAGATAGGAATAAGGCCTTTGAAGGTGGCCCTTATTTCTTTAATCAGGTGGGGCTATTAATCAAGCCTTGGCACCTGAGCTTTAACTTTACTAAGGAAATCCCCTCTTAGGTTTTGGTATGGGTACACTTACCGAGACTTCCTTTGAAGTTCTGGAGGGAATATATTCTTCACTTAATCTTGATGCTTCTGGGAAAACCTATGGGATCGGCTACACAGACTCGACATCAAAAGGTAGTTTATTTTGCTTGTATTTTTGTAAAAGTTAATTTAAATAACCTGTTGCCAGATTCTATAGAGATTTGTATGGGATCTGTTTCTTGGATTCAGCAGTTGGACTACGAGACCCTACCTTTTAGATGCAGAATATGCCACAAATATGGACATCTTCTTCGTAGATGTCCTAGGTATAAAGCCCCTTAGATGCTTTAGGGACCCCTAGAGAGGACAAAGGAAAGGCCACAATATCTAATAGACCTACTGAAAGTGAGGTATTTACTCAAGTTAGATCTCGTAATAAGGGAAAAGGTAAGAAGAGAACCTAGATGGATAGGCAAACTGATGGCACCTTTAATAGGTTTGAGGCTCTTCGAGACATGGTTCAGGAGGAAGGCATCCCAATCATGCTCTCTTCTGAGGCCAAAAGTGAGCATGAGATTGAAGAAGGAGATATGTAGAGGGAGGATCAGATTCTAGTTACAGGAGATCTACAAGTTGAGTGGTTGGATATTGATCTGCCCCCTCTAATTTAGGATATCGGGGATCTTCGTGGATCACAGGGTTTGCAGTATCCAGTCTTGGTGGCCACTGACCCCCTTAGGTCTAAGGGGACATCTAATTCTGCAAAAAGTAATAAGGCTCCCCTTGTTCTAGGCATTCATCAGAAACCCTTCAAAAAGGGATCTTTAGATAAACTGTCAAAAAGTGGTAGGAAGACTGATCAAGAGAAAGCACGAAGATAATTGGTGAAAATTTGGTTGAGTCTGGGTCTGTGATACCCATTGATTCTCATTTCTCTCACCCCCACAAATGATAGTGTTATCATGGAATGTAAGGGGGTTGAATAGCATCCCCAGACAAAAGGTTGTTCATAGATTAATTGAGTCCCAATCTCCTAATGTGGTCTTCATTCAAGAAACTAAACTTTCGTTGGATGGATTGGCTAATTGTGTTGCTTATATATGGACCCATGGCTCTTGGTAGGGGGTGGGTGCCTTAAATAGTTCAAGAGGGGTGGCTTTCTTTTGGGACCCAAGGAAAATCTCCCCACTATGGTGGATTTTCAACCGGTCATCCATTTCTTTGATTGCCACTAGCTTTGAGAATGGAGAAAGGTGTCTCTTATCCAATATTTATGCTCCTACAAACTTTCCAGGTAAATCTTAGTTATGGAACCATATTAGATTCATCTAATCCTTGGAACCTTATCTTCCATGGATTATGGCAGGTGATTTTAATGCAGTTATTAGCCTAGAGGAAAAAAGAGGAGAGTTAGCTAGGTTGGACCAGTCCTCATATTTACTCAGAGATATGATTGGCTCATTGCTTCTTATTGATGTGAAGCCGACTAATGGCGTCTTTACTTGGAATAATCATAGATGTGGTGGTGAGGCTACCTCTGAAAGGGTTGAAAAATTTTTAGTTTCCTGTTATTGGATGGACAACAGGTGGATCACTAGTTCTGAAATTCTTGACTGGAGGGGATCGGATCATTGGCTTGTTAAGCTTTCCATCGTTCCATACAGAGTCAAAAAGAATCCCTCTTTTAAGTTCCAATTGATGTGGCTCAAAGACTTGTCTCTACCTGATCTTATGGTGGATTGGTTGTATGAGGGGATGCCTAATCACGGTACGACCATGTATACTTTCAGTAAGAGGCTTCAACATGTGAAATACAGGCTTAAGAGATGGAATAAATAGTGCTACGGGCATATACATGTTCAGAAGACTGCTACTCAAACTAAGCTAGATAATATTACTTGTTAGATTCGTGACCAGGGGTTGAACTCTGAGATGAGTGAAGCTGAGTCCCTAGCTCTTAAGGAGTTGGAAGAATGGGAGCTGCGGGAGGAGATTTTCTGGAAGCAAAAATCCTGTATTGAGTGGCTTCAGGAGGGGGATAGGAACACGGCCTTTTTCCACAACTCTGTTAAGGCATGAAGGCATGGGAACTCTCTCTCCTCCCTTGTCTTAATAGATGGAATTCATATCTTTTCTCATGAAGACATCTCTAGGGAAGTAATCAATTATTTCTCTGTTCTCTTTTCTAGGGAGGATCCTTGTGTTGGGCCTAAAGAGCGTGATATTTTGGATTGTATCCCTCACCTTATCTCTGCAGAGGTGAATGCCACCCTCTTAAGCCTTATCTTACTTCCAAAATTGGAGAAAATTGTGTTTAATATGAAGAAAGGTAAGGCCCCTGGTCCCGATGGGTTTTCGATTGAGTTTTTCCAAGAATTCTGGGAGATAATAAAGTATGATCTCCTAGATGTGGTCCAGGAATCATATAGGAATAAATAGATGCTGAAGTCTTTAAATTCTACTTTCTTGGCTCTCATACCTAAGAAGGAAGGGGCTAATCAGTTGGATCAATTTAGGCCTATAGCATTATGTAATGTTGTCTACAAGATCATCACCAAATTGATTGTTGAGAGACTCAAGCCATTCCTTGGTCTTTTGATCTCTGCTGAACAAGGTGGCTTTGTTGACTGAAGACAAATTTTGGATGGAATTGTGATAGCAACGGAGGTAGTCCACTCTATGGCTACTTCAAAGGAGAAAGCTATGTTCATAAACTGGACATGGCCAAGGCTTATAATCGGGTGAGCTGGGAGTTCTTACAGAAAATTCTTTTGACTTTTGGGTTTGTTGTGGAGTGGGTCGAATGGGTTCTTAGCTATGTGATCTCACCCTCCTTCTTAGTTCTTATTAATGGAGAACTGTTAGAGTTGTTTGGTGCTTCTAGGGGGCTTCAACAAGCTAACCCTCTTTCTCCCTACTTGTTCATTATCATGGCAGAGGGTCTTAGCAGGTTTTTAAAAGCTCAAGTGCGGCAGGGTATTATCTAAGGTTGGAGCTAGAATAACAACCTTCTTTCATTTTCTCATCTTCAGTTTGTGGATGATACCAGATTGATGGGCATGGCTAGAATCAGTGAGGTAGTGAATATCATGAAAGCTTTGGATATTTGTTTGAAAGCCTTAGGACAGAGAATTAATGATGACAAATCTTCTATCTATTTCTTTAACACTCCTTAGCTTATTCAAAACAGGATTGCTAGAATTCTTAGATTCCAAATTGGCTCCCTTCCTCTGATATACCTTGGGGCCCCTTTATTCTTGGGTGCTTAGCGGAAGGATTACTAGCAAGGGATTTTGGATAAATTCAAGAGTAAGGTTAGTCATTGGACCTACAGATGGTTATCTTCTGCTGGGAGAGTGGTGCTGCTAAAGACTGTGGTGCAGTCTCTTCCCATTTATAGGTGTTGTGTTTAGGTTCCCCCTTCTAATTTTGTGAGGGATTTTGATGCTTTATCTTGGCAATTCCTTTGGTCTGGGAGTCTTCTTTCCTCGAAGTGGAGCCTATTCAAGTGGGAGTATGTGTGTAGGCCGAAACATGCGGATGGCCTGGGGCTTCGCTTGATGGCTTTTGTTGTCACAGCCTTGGCTACCAAATTGTATTGGCGATGGTGTAACAATCAAGATCAAGAGTGGGCTAAGATTCTTACCCATAAGTACTTTCCTAGTGTAGATTGCTCTGAGGTGTCATGTCTTCCTTTGGTGGGTAAAGGCTCCTGTATTTGGGATACTCTTAAGAAGGGAGCCCAACTTGTTAAGGAGGGGATCTTCTGGATTTGTAATAGAGGCTCGGATACTTTGTTTTAGCAGGACTCATAGGATGGCCATCCCCCTAACCTTTCCAATTATCCCCAGCTTCTTCCCCTTTCCCAAACTTTCACTAATGATGGCTAGCTTAAGGTGGAGCATTTTAAGACTATCAAACGCCCGAGGCAGATTGAGATAACTTGTTGGAAGGATTTTTAGGAGTGGCCGATGGGTGGCTCAGATGAGGATCAGGCCCTTCTCTCTAGAGTTCTGGAGGATAGGTTTTGCAACTCTCTTAATGGGAGGGACAGTTTGGCTTGGAGCCCTAGTCCAAAAGATAAATTTACAGTGGCTCGAGGCTATGCAATTCTTGATAGGAACCTACACAATCTAGCTAAAGTGAATTGGTGGAAGAAGGTTTGGATTGTGGCCCAAGTGTAACTTTTTCTTATGATTTTTGGCTTAGCAGAAATGCCTTACTTGGGAGAATATCCACAAATGAGGTTTTCAGGGACCTTTGGTTTGTGTTCTTTGTATGCACAATGAGAAGTGTGTCTCCCACTTGTTTTTTCTCTACACTTTTTCAAGAGAGATATGGCATAGATGGTGGGAGGCTTGGTGTCATGGTTGTATTCATGCTACTTCTATTATTGATTTTTGTGAAAGCTTGGGTAGACCTCCAGTGAAGACTTCTTTCTTACAAATTGCCTGGATGGTTGGTCTAATCTTCATTCTTTGGAACATTTGGTTGAAAAGGAATCATAGAATATTTTGTGATTCCAAATTAAGTAGCTCCCAATTGTGGAAGTTGATTCTCAATAGTCTCCAGGAGACGATCTATGCAAAGTGTGATATGTCTGTTAATATTGATCCTAGGGATCATGTTATTGTGAGGAATCTGAAACTGGGGGATAACTGTCAGGGATGCATCCCCAATAAAAGATCAAGCCATGGTAAGTAGCGGGTGTGTTAGGATGGGAGGTGGTCTCCTCCCTCGACTAGGTTCTTGAAGATCAATACAGATGTATCTTCTCGAGGGAACCCTAGTCATGCTAGTATTAGGGCTATTGGTAGAGGTAGTGATGGTGGTGTGGTTTTCCTACTCTCTATTTACAAGGGTCAACATTCAAATAATCTGATGGAGGCCCTAGCTATTAAAGTTGCCATTAAGCATGGTTGTTCATTAGGGTGTCAGAGGATCATATGTGAGTCTGACTCTCAGATTGTCATGGATATGTTGAATAACCAGAGGTTGGAAGATGTTAGCTGGCAAATTGCCTCCTTGGCTAGACAAATTCTTAATCTCTGTAGTTCCTTGGACTCTGTTTCCTTTCATCATATCCCTCATGAATGGAATAGAGTGGCAGATTGTCTGGCTAAGTAGGCTTCAGAGAATGTGGGTAGTTGGGCTATTAAGGGTAGGGATGAGCTACCTTCTAAGTATTGTAGGATCATTGATCAGATGTTACTAGAGGATAGGAGTATGTAATGTTGTTTTGGGCCTTCGGCTTTTGCTCTGTAACTTGGTTTTGAGTGAATAAATTTTTACCCCTCCTTTTTTCAAAAAAAAAAAGTTTCAAGATGTTGGTACACCTTCCACTCCTTCCAAATCCAAAATTCCTCCTTCCAAATCTAAATATTCCCATCATCCATATTCCAAGTCCATTTTGGACCCTTATATCCATATTCCTATTCCTTCCTCATTACCATCCATTTTGGGTCCTTATGTTCCAAAGCCAAACCCTTCATCCCTTCCATCCATTTTAGGTCCTTACATACATCCATCCACCATATCCAATTCTTCCACTTCGTCCCCTCTTATACCTATTAAAGATCAACAAAGGCACATATCCTTGAATTCCTTACAATGTTCACCATCCATAAGCTCTCCATACCATTTATCCTCATACACCCCTACCATGGCCAATGGATACAAATTGGATGCCAAAGATAAAGTGAATCAAGCCAAATATCCACAAAAATCCAAGGATCAACATGTCCCCCCTAAAAGACATGTTCAAGAAAATAAAAATATGATCCAAAACAAAATCAAAAGGCCACAAAGGCTGAAAATAAAAAATTCAAAAATTATGTGGATTCCAAAGCTACTTAATGAAGCAATGAATCTCAAAGAAAGATTCAAAATGACATCCAATTTTGCTAATCCAAAGGCTTCCCTCATTCATAAACCATCCAAGCTTCCATGTTCCAAATCCATTTTGGGTCCTTATATACACAAATCCACCATCCTAAATCCATCGTCTCCTTTATCCATTTTGGGTCATTATATCCCAAAATTCAAACTTTCTCCTACATATTTTCTGAAATTTCATCCTTTTCATCACCCTTCAAGGTGTGTGTCAATGATGATCTTTCTACCTCCTTCATCCACTCATTCACAAGTCTTCAAACCTAGCATCCATCAACCATATCTTCCTCCCAACTACTCCACCCCCTTAATCCAAACCTTTTCATAAGTCTTTAACCTCCATTCTCAAATCCATTTCACCCTTCTTTTCACTATCCTACCAACATCTATAAGAAATTAGTAAAAATTCCTTGAAAATAACTGTTGTAGTTGATGAACGATCAACCCCACAGCTCCCAAGAATCACCTGCATGCAAACACCTGTTATAGAAGAGAGAGGCAAAAAGCTATGGAGGCAGGAATTGCTAGATCCATAGATGAGACATTCTTGATGAGCAAAAAATAGATTGCTATTATCAAAAGTGAATTCTCAAGTTAAGTTTACAATAAGAGATTGTCCTTATAAAGGAGATCAAAACCCTAAAAAAGGTCTAACCTAGGTTGCATCAAAATAATTAATAAAAGAAATTAATTATTAGATGCCTAAAGTTTAGCTTAAGCAACTAGAGTTAATTAGGAAATATCTAATAACTCTAACACCCCCCCTTAAGATAAACTTAGGGAGTAGCTAAAAACCTAGAAACTACTGCTGAAAGTAGAAATGGGTCCCGGCAAACAAAGCCTGATGAGGTACCCAAGCACAACCAAATCTCTGAAAAGAGGAGAAATAGAGAAAACCACATGGGAAAAACCCTACTCCAAAAAGAGATGGAAAACATGCTGAAATAAACTAGTGAAGGATTGAAGAAGCCTCCAAACTAGGGAATGTCCCAGAAGATAGGAACAAAGATGATCATGTAGAACACCACTGAAGCATGTAGAAGCTGCAAAGCTCTGTCGAAAGTAACTGCTGATCTGAAAGACCTCCACTGAAATAGAACCTGACTAGGTAGAGAAGACTATAATCTGCATCGAATCAAGAGGCACACAAAGGCAATCAACTAAACTCGAAGATACAGATGGCATGAAACACCAAAGCCTAAAGAGCTGATCAATCGAACCAAGGAAGCATGAGAAACAACAGAAGAACCCCCCCTAATGCAGACAAGGGTGAGGTGACAGGCACCTGAAAAAGTGGGCCAAAAGAACTGCATGTCAAGGAACCACGATCAAGATGCACAAAATAGTACATGTGTGTGTACTGAGGTGATCAATCTCAGACACATCATGAGGCTAATGTCACGGAAGGGACACTCACTCGACAAAGGAAGATGGAAAACAAAGGCAAAAACATCAACCCCCCATGGCACTTTATCAAAGTAGTGCATGTACAATAAGGCACAAGATATAATGAATCCCAAGAATACAGTAATCTGTATGAGTGTCCTCAGATGACACTACTTGAATCAGAAGGCAAACAAAGGCAAACAACTGAAATGAAAATACAGATGTAGTATGGCACTTTATCTCAGTGCATTTGCAATAATGCATACAAATGATGGCTAAATAGATCAGAAGAGACATAAGACTAATACAGTAGATAGTACAAGTCATGACGAATCATCTAAAGCAAAGAAATCGATCCTCAGACCTGAAACAACCAAGTTATCCATCAGAATGCAAAAGTGCAGAAGACTGAATAGAATGTGCCTGGAGCAGAATCTGGAAAAACAACCAACATCACTGAAAAGAGGTCAGAAAGACCTTTCCAACGAAATAAAGAATTCCCAAATCGAAGATTGGATGCTCAAGAAATGCCTCCCAGAGTGCAAAACTATACCGCTGACTTTGATAGCAGAAAAAGCTATCAAAACAGCATCAAAACTAAAAACTAACTGTACCATTATGACGGGCTTGGAACCAGCTTTTCGCCAATATCTCGTTGCAAAAAATGGAGTCCGTTTGCCCAAGATATGAGCAAAAAAGCAAAGGTAGGTTCAAATAGAGGTCGAGGAGGTGACAACAGTAGTGATGCAGTGCTGATATCAGTAGGTGACGAGCCCAAAGTTGACGGTCAAATGGCCGTCAAGGCAAAAAAAATGCCATAAAATGACCCCTATTGAAAAAAATTCAACCGCCGGAAAAAAAAGCCGAACAAAGGGCCGGTGCCGGATTAAAAATTGGTGGCCAAGAAGCACATGGTAAAAGTCCAGTGGAATATTTGAAAACACCCATGAAAAAGAATGAATACTTCATGGGAAAAAAATACCCATCGAAAACCATCAAAGCGCAGGCATGGTAGAGGTTGCCAAGTAATGAATCTCAGCGGTGGAGCCCATTGATATCTCAGAGTAAAGAGAAGATGTAGTGGATAAAATTTCCAAACAATCCTTTCCAATCTGCACAACTGACAATCAACTGCACAAGCTACACATTACTCCATAAATCTCGCCAAACAACTCCTCTGAATTGGGGCAAAGATAGAGGAGAGGACTAGATTTAAAAGACCACGCAAATGCCAAAAAACTCAGCTGGAACTTTCACTATTCCCATAAAAGATGTCAAAAAACATACACCTCAAATACAAAAACACGTGGTCCTTGAAAGACTCTAGTAATGGCGCAGTCAAAAGCCAGAATCCATGGGACCCCGTCTACAACTGCTACTACATCACCCTCATACTCCAGTCCCACCTCAACTGCTTCCTCTGTAGTGCCGAGCCAAACCCTCTGTTTCACGGCTTGGGAAGGGTAGTTTAGGCCTGTAAAGTTGCATATAAACCGCACGAAGACCCAAAGAAAGTGGGGTTATCTCGAGCGTGAAGACTTCTAATGGAAAAATCTATTGTTTGGAAAGGAAGACCGCCAAATTTCAATGCCAAAAACATAGGAAAGATAAAGTGCCAAGTCCTCCACCAATGTTACACGTCTGAAGTTTGGCGACCACTGATCAAACCAAGCAAAATACATGCATAGAACACTGATGATCCCATTAAGAGAGCGCCTAGAATCTACTCAAGATTGCAGGAGAGGGCGTGGAAACATATGAATAACCCAATAAAATGTGCCTCCACCACAAAAAAATCCACAAGCCATGAAGTCATGGATCAACACAAAATGTATATATCAAAAAGTCCACAAAACTGCCTGTTGAAAGCCCAAGAATTCTGCCGTGACCTTAGACGGATTTCTCTCTATACAGAATGTCACATATTCACTCGGAAGGCAAACAAAGAAATCAAAGCCGTCTTTTCGTGGGTAACCAAGTCTACCAAAATATCGCAGACTAGAAACTTCCTCCAATGGCCAAGCTCCTCTAAAAAAGTGCACAGATCGTTGGCAAGGCAGATCAGCTACGGAGGAGACAGCAGGCACCACTGGTGGTGGAGGGCCGACGTCAAGAACAAATGGTTTCAAATAGGTTGCATGCCAATCGAATCCTCTACAAAGCACATCTCACCAATCAATGAAGAGAGCTAGCTGACAGACAAATCCACCTGACAAGATCAGTATGACTCCGTTAACTATTGAAAAGCAATGTGCAAGGATAGAATAGGATCTCATCCACAATTCTCCAAGCTTCAAAATCCAACAAAGCCTCACATAAAACTGATTGAAACCCTCATCCTCGATATGCGATCCAAAAGGCCCTCCAAATAGTCTTTGGTACAAAAAAAAATTTGCCTCAAATTTCAACTATGTCCAAATTGGACAAATTTTGTATGGAAATAGGGGTTTTTGGGTGTTATGAATCTAATGGTGTAGTTAGTTTGGGCTCAAAATGCAGCAAAAAAATTAACCCCCTCAGATCCAATACAAAATGCTAAATGCTCAAATCAGAAAACCAATGTCAGATCCGATGCCAAAACTCTCACAAACAAAACAGGGGCATGAAGATCTGGAGCTCTGATACCATGTTGAAGTTGATGAACGATCAACCTCACAGCTCCCAAGAATCACCTACATGCAAACACCTGTTACAGAAGAGAGAGGCAAAAAGCTATGGAGGCAGGAATTGCCAGATCCATAGATGAGACATTCTCGATGAGCAAAAAATAGATTGCTATTATCAAAAGTGAATTCTCAAGTTAAGTTTACAATAAGAGATCATCCTTATAAAGGAGATCAAAACCCTAAAAAATGTCTAACCTAGGTTGCATCAAAATAATTAATAAAAGAAATTAATTATTAGATGCCTAAAGTTTAGCTTAAGCAACTAGAGTTAATTAGGAAATATCTAATAACTCTAACAATAACAAAGAAAGAGAAATAAATATCAAGGGATACCATCCATGTACCTAGATGCTTGAGTCCTCCCTTTGTATCTAGTATTTTTCAATTCCACTTATCCATCCATTCACTTGTCCTCTTCCCCTTGCACTCTACCCTGGGGGCAAGCTCTAGCCATACCACACTTCCATACATATCTTCCATACTTCCATCTACCATTCATCATCCTTTTCCATCTTTGATCTTGACTATCATTTATTTCCATCCATCCATATGCTCACTTCACATATCCCTTGCACATTATCCTATATGCTCCCATAATCCTTTCATTTATTTGATCTTGACATTCTATCCATATCTTACATCCCATAGTTCTTGTTATGTTCATTTCATCCATTTTCCATCCATACTCCTACATAATTCCATGCTCCTTTCATATGTCTTTGGTCTTGGTTATCCCATATCTTTCCTCCATTTCATGTTCCACATTTCATCCATACTCTTCATATCATTATCCCTTTTTCATACCCTCCCTCCCATATCCCATGTTCATTCCCCTTTCATGCTCATGCTCATGATCCATACTAGAGGCACAACAAAAAACTATTCATCCATGCTTTGGACATCCACATGCTTTCCCTTCCTGCAATAGCCTTTACACCATAATTCCATTTCCACACATCTTTTCCCACCATATTTTCTTATATTTTCCTATCCTTGGTATGGGGCATTTGAACTCCTTTGAAACATAGTCCTTGGCTCCCCATTTTCTAATACCATATCCTTTTGTTTTCCATCTTCTTTCACCTTCCATTTTATCCATATATCCTCCCATCCATAAAAGTCTCCCCACCCTTCCCATCCATTTACTATTCCTTGGTTATCCCTTGTCATTGGTTCTAATCTATTCCACAATCCATCAATTTTTACTTCTTCCAATTTAATTCAATCAATTCATTTCTACTCTAATATAATCATATTCCCTTCTTCTAATCATTTCATTCAAATCATTTCCATAATCAATTCCTTCATTTTTCCATCTATTTACATCAAATTTGTAGTCTTCCATTAAACACACTTTCCTCTAGAGAACATTTATCACTTTCTCTCTCCCATTCCCCTTCCATTCCAATTCAATTCATCCATTATCTTATCATATCTTATCCAAATTATTCCATTTATCTCATGACACTGAGCTTCACCACATCAAACTGAGCTTATCAAATAGTGATTGCAAATAAACTTACACAAATTCACACTGAGACTAAATGATTTACGAACATCATTCCTTTCACCATAATTGCCAGTGAACAATCACAAACATCTCAATACAATTCAATCAAATAGTCATTTTTTCCGTATAGGATGAATCCTTCCTACATAGGCTTAACAAATTTCACTATCAGAATAAAAGTTCATGGCAAGAATTGTGGACTGAATGACTACTTGGTCATAAAGTCTTTTTGTTGAATTTATTTGTGTATCAGTGATAGCCTTCTCAAGTGTGCCTCGATCTTCAATATCTTGGTATCACTTGAATGACTTAAACCAATTACATGTGTCATTTTGCAATATGATCTATTTTCATGGTTCTTTAGCACATCTCTATTAGTTTTTGAGTTATTGTTATGCATTGCTCATTGGGGGCAACAGGTTAGCACACTTTCCACTAAGATATCTAACAAGAATTTGGGTGTGCCGAGACCTCTCCAATGCATATATGTCATATTTTCAATCATGACTTTAAAGCCTACATCTATGTTCCTAAAGTCTCTATTTTGTTGAGAGTCTAGTCCACGCAAAGGAATATTGTCATCTATGCTTCTATAGCATTTGGTGCATAAATCCTCTTGCATTATCAAACTAGGGTGTGCTCTCCTATATGAACACAACTGAATCCCATGCATTCCTGTAATTAAGTTGCATTTAGATTAATCATTATCCAATTCACCCTGCTTCATTCTAGTCTTACCAACAAGTCATGCCAGGTCATTTCTTTTAAGCCTTTTCTCTTTTCCTTTTCCTTCCCATGTTTATTTTCGAAAAAATGGGGCAAAATATATTCTTTTTTCACCCCATTTCCTTGAGGGGGCACCCTCCTCCCCTATTTGTCATTTTGACACAAATCCTAGGACTCCTATCCTTTCTGGGGTAACCTATATTTTCTTTTCTTTGATATAATGTCGTCCCGTCATCACATCAAAGAGGGGCAAAATGTAGACACTTAGAATTGTCCTAAACACTATATTAATTTATTTAATATTTCTCTTGACATTATGATTAATTAATTATTAATTAATTATATTTGTCATATTCTTCTACTATTTAATTAAATTTATTTAATTAGATAAGTTCAGTTTCTTAATGTATTTAAATTTAATTTAAATACTTTCATCCCTAATATATTAAATTTATTTAATGCATGATCCCCCATAAATCCCCTTTTAAATAAATCTCATTTATTTAATTCCCTCTATCTCCATTAAATTCTCTAAACCTTGATTAAATTAAATCCTATTTAATTTAATCTTAAACCTAGCCTAAAACCTAGTCTACACCATCACTTTCATCCTTCTAAGCCTACCCACTTCTTAATCCCAATTAATTACCTTAAACACCTTGCTAAAACCTATTTTAATCCTAAGTGTGTGCTCACACATATGTGGAATGCTCACACTTTCCACACTTCTCATGCCTTCCACACCTCTTACACCTTTGTCCCCCACTCCTTCCTTCAAGTTTTCTCACACATATGTGAGCAAACTTTGAATGTTGACCACTTGCATGACTTGCCTACATGTCTCCCTTGTGGCACCTATGTGGATGCCACATAGATGCCACCTCACCAAGGCCTCTCTCAAGCCTATAAATAGAGCCCTTGTCTCAAGCATTTTACATCTCCCTCATATGCATTGTTATCATGCTAGTTTGTCATTTGAGCTTGTTAGTGATTTTTCATGTTGCATAGTAACCTTTGGTAGTTGATAGTTTTCATTGCATTTGCATTGTTAGATTAGCTCGTTTCTTACATCTCCATTCTCATTTCACTAGCATATTAGATTAGTTTCTTTCTTGCATTTCCACCTCCATATCCTTGAATGCTCTCAAACATGGTTGCTTCCATAGCCATTGTTTAAGGTGTTCTTCATTCATTTAGCATATGATCATTATCATACTTGTATTTTTCTATCAAGAGATTCACCATAGTTGTGTTTTGGGAGAGCACATCAACATCCTTCCAATCGAAACACACCAACAAGGCCTCTCATGTGTGCCTTTTTTGAGTTGTTTAAGGTTGCTTGAGGACTTGGTTTTTTTGTTGCTTTGAGTTGCAAAACTCAAGCAAGTGTTAGTTATCTTTCATTTGATTTTGAATGCTTGGTATATCTATTGTAGCTAATGTTTGCTTGTTTTCTCTTGCTTTCAATAAGTAGGTTTTCTTGCATACACTTACAATGACCCCTTTCTCATTCATCTTGTTTATGAATACCCATTTGGTTTCTATAACATTTTTGTCTTTAAGTCTAGGAACAAATTCCCATGTTTCATTCTTCACAATCTGATCTAGTTTTTCCTTCATTGCTTGAATCCAATGATCATCTTTACATACTTTATCTACTCTCTTAGGTTCAAATTAAGAAATAAGACATAATTCCTCATTAATTATGTTCCTTGGCATTACACCTTTGTCTTTTCTTCCAATTATCTACTCTAGAGGGTGATTCTTTGTCATATTTCTATTATAGGTACGAGTTGCTAGCTCAAATCTTATCTCTTCTTTCTATTCTCCTCTTTGCTCAACAGTTTGTACATCATTTTGCAAATAGTTATTAGTCTCAAAGAAAACTTCTACATTTTGTCTAACAATTCCAGTATTATTTTCTTCTTCATCAAAATTGTAATCTAACTTCTTTTCCTCTGTTCCAAAATTTTCATCAATCTTTACA
Source organism: Cupressus sempervirens (assembly GCA_028749045.1). Taxonomy (NCBI): domain Eukaryota; kingdom Viridiplantae; phylum Streptophyta; class Pinopsida; order Cupressales; family Cupressaceae; genus Cupressus; species Cupressus sempervirens. The sequence continues at coordinate 953,915,919 of CM053792.1, read as the reverse complement.
TTTGCACATTCAACTATTGTCTTAGTTCTATGATTAAAACATCTATATGCCTTTATTTTCAATGAATAGCCAAGAACCATACCTTCATCACTTTTTGGATTAAACTTACCAATATCATCATCTCTTAATGTAACACTTACTCCCAAATATTTTGAAATACTTAACTAATGGTGAATGACCAAGCCATAATTCATATGGGTTCTTGCTCATACCTTTCTAATATGGACTATGTTCATAGTGTACACTATTGTATTGAATACTTCTCTCCAAAAAGTCTTAGAAACATCATTCTCAAACAAAATTTCTCTTGTTGCCTCTCCTACTGATCTCAAACATTTTATCTTAACACCAGATTCGTTCTCAACTCTATTCTTAAATATCTTAAACTTCTCAAATGCTTTAGACTTCTCTTTAAGAATGCTATCCACGTTATTCTAGTGAAATCATCTACAAAAATCATAAAGTACCTTTCACCATAGAATCCTCTTATTCTTGAGGGACCACTCAACTCTGTGTGAATAATCTCCAGCTTATCTATAGTAGTGAACTTCTTGCTGGGAAAATACACCTTGTTCTGCTTTGTCAAAATGCATTCTTTACAAACAACATTAGTAGGCTTTATTATCTTAGGAAAGTCTCTTACTACAAATATGCTAATAACTTGAACAATGTTATCAAAGTTTATATGATAAAATCTACTATTCCATAACCAATTGTTATCCACTTTTGCAACCAAACATGTCATTTTACTGGGATTCAACTGAAATACATTACCTCTAGTTCTAGTTCCAATCATCTTACCATCTTTATCCTTGATTGTGCAAGTCTTTTCTATGAATTGCAATTGATACCCCTTGTCCACCAACTATCCAACACTCAACAAATTATTCTTTAATCCATCAACAAATAAACATCATTAGCTTTAGTCTTTCCATCTAAAGTAATGGATCCTATTCTTGTAATGTGATAGGCTACATTGTTACCAACTCTAACAATACATCCATCATAGTTCCTAAATTTAAAAAACTTATTTATATCACTAGTCTTGTGATGTGAACATCCATTGTCTATTATCCAATCATATTTCTTTTCAATTTGAGAAACTAGAGCCTTTTCTTCTCTAATTTCTTTGTCAAGATCATCTTCCTTAATAGCTACAAACCCTAGCTCATCATCACTTTCACTTTGACCTTTTTCATCATATTCCTCTTCTTTATTAGCATAAAAATAATTCCTAGGTCTTCTAGGATTAAACTTTCCCTTATACTTTTTCTCTCTTTTAGGACATTTAGATGCATAATGACCAAACTCATTACAAGTCCAACATTTGAAGATATTCTTACCATATTTTTCTCTTCTCACAAGAAGAGCTATACCTTCTTCAATCTTCTTATCTTCATCATATCCGGTTCTACTGCTACTAGCAAAATCTCCATGTGTACTTGCCCTTCTAGATAGATTTGGTCATACATTTAAGGCACTGAAGGTTGTCTCCACTCTTGTTAGATCTCTAGATTGTCTTAGACCTACTTCTGTTGCTTCCAATCTTCCAATAACATTACCTTGGAAAACTCCTTAGTACAAGGTATTAGCAGTTCAATCATATGAGCTACTTGCTTGAACGGTGGTGTCAAAGTATTCAAGATCTTCCACACAACCTCACCTTCTTCCTTGGTTCCACCATATGACTTGATCCTTGCAACAATCTCTAATATCCTACCAATATAGCTTCTTATAGATTCATCTTCCATCATTTTAACATCTTGAAATGCACATATCCAATTCTGTAATCTTACTCTTTTTGTATGTATATCACCTTCAAAAATAGATTCTAATGATTTCCAAATCTCATGAGATGTTTGAAGTGACTTTACCTACCTATATTCATTCTTTGGAAGAGTTGATAGTAAAGCTTCTCTAGCTCTCATGTTACACATGAATAGATCTCTCTTTGCTTCACTACATTCTTCAAGTTTCTCTTCTTTGACAATTGTCTTATCATTCTTTGTCAAAAGCTAGTAACCTAGACCCATACATAACAGATGAGTCTTCATCTTCTCCTTCCAACTGTCATAGTTGGCCCCATCAAATCTAGGACTATCCTTTCTAAAAAGATTCACCATTAATCTCCAAAAGTTGTTAAGCTTTTCCTTTAAGGAAATGGATCTCTAATACCAATTGTTAGAATATATAGTCCACCAATATAACTAAGAGGGGGGGCTAGGAGGTGAATCAGTGGCAACGTTTATACTACAAAAAATTTGCACCCGATTTGACAGTTTATGTAATTTATTAATTAATTTTAAAACCACAAAACCATTGATCTATGACTTTAAAATTAATTAATTAATTGTATAAACTATCAAATCGGATGTAGATATTCAACTATTTAGCTAAGGGTAGAATCAGTTATCCAACTATTATTATAATTATCAACCTTAAACAAGCTTAACCATATGAGAAATATAATCAGAAACCACAACAAGATACTCATGCACAATAACACCCGATATGTTAAGTAGGGAAACCCTTGATCAAAGGGAAAACCTTGGTGGGGATGGAACCCACAAGATGATGTAGTAATATAAATATTCCTTGTTAGAGGATGGACTCTGCTAGGATTCTATAACAAAACTCAGTACATATCAGTCCATGTTAGGAGACATTGAATCCCTATTAGGAGATTCCAACCTTATCAAGAGTTGTGCCAACCTTGTTAGGAGTTGTAGAAGACAAATGGATCCATTGTCCAAATAGCTTTAGGGAAAGACCAATGGACCCACTGTTCAAATGATCTCTATATTATTCTTTGCAGAAAAATAGAAATGAATAGTACTTCCTTCCTCTTTCTCTATCTTGTCAATCGGACTTCTGATCCTTCTGATCTTGTAACTAGATCATAACTTTTGCATCCAATAATCCCTTGGATCTCTCACTCGCATTCACCAAACACTCTGCTCCTTTTCACACTTCGCATTCAATACAATGATTCTTTCTTCATTACAAACAAGGAAAACATCTTTTCTTTATACCGTATCTTCAAAATAATTTCTTGAGTTGGTCTTGAGGCTTACCCAATTAATTGTGATAAGATAATTAATTAATTCACAATTACAATAGCATTGTCAACTCACAGTGTATACAAATTCTCACATGTACAACACTAAGGCTTACACATTTTCTAATTTCATCATCAGATTGTCTTATGTCACTAGCTGACTACTCATCTCCAAATTATATCTCTAGATCAAATGATATAATACAAACATCATAAACTACTTCTTAGGTACTCTCTTTGTACTAGTCTCTGTAATTAGGCATATATTTTGTATGTCTTCGACTCAAGTACTGCACATTGAACCTTAACATCAAGATGCAATATCAAACATGTCCATGAATGTGCATCATCAGACAATCAAAACATTGTCCATGCAACTAAGATCTATGCTTGCTACTTTGTTAGTCTTCATAGACTTACTATTATGTTGACATCAATGAAAAACATAGTCATGAATGAAACATGTCAATACTCTCCAATGCTTAAGATACTCCCCCAATGTAGTATCATTAGCATTCATGCTAACAAGTGTTTCACGTGTACCTCAATCGATGTGTCCTTATTTTCTTAGATGACATATTGATATATTTGAAGACTATCCATTTATGCCAGGTGTTCCAATGTTTATGAGATCATCAATTATATGGCAACCTGGGTAAATGTGAATTCTTCCAGTCTGAGGTGAATTATTTGGGGCATATCATCATAGGGGATGGCATTATCATGGATCTAGAGAAAATTTGAGTTATCATGGATTGGCTGGCACCAACTACTGTTTTTGAGGTTCATAGTTTCATGGGATTGGAGGGTTACTACCATCAATTTGTGAAGGACTTCTCACAAGTGGCTCATCGTATCACTTCTCTTCAGAGGAAAGGGAAGAAGTATCTTTGGTCGGACCTGTGTGAGTTAGCATTTGAGGCTCTAAAGGAGTGATTGACCAGTGCACTAGTCCTTGTGGTGCCTAATCCTATACGTGATTTTATGGTTTGCACAAATGCATCATGGAGGTTGTGGGTGCAATGTTGGTGCAAGATGGTCATGTGATTACATATGAGTCTAGAAAACTCAAGGACCATGAGCTTAACTACCACACTCATGATTTGAAACTTGTGGTAGTTATGCATGTGCTTATGCACTGGAGACATTTCCTTTTGGGACACAAGTTTGAGCTACTTAGTGATCATCATAGCTTGCAGTATATCTTTACTCAGCCGAACTTGAATGCATGACAACATTGTTGGATAAAGTTTCTATATGAATATGATTTTGATGTTCACTACATCAAAGGGAAAGAGAATGTCATTGCAAATGCCTTGAGTAGGAGGCGACATGAGATATCTATTTTATCATTGGGAGTTGATTTACAGGGTTGTATCTTGGAGGTCTTACTTAGTGACACATGGTCTTAGGAGGTGAGGTCAGAGATTGAGTCTAGACATACTCTTGAGGGGAGGTTTTTTCAGGTTATTCCCTGGAGTCTAATGGACTATTGTGATACTTGGGATGCATTTATGTGTCAGTGTCTAGTGATCTTTATACCTTGATTTTGTAGGAAGCACATCGTGCACCATATTCCACACATCTTGATGTCAAGAAGATGCATGTTGACCTTAGAAAGTTGTACTTTTGGGCAGGGATGAGGCATGATGTTGCTAATTTTTTTGCTCAATGGCTTGAGTGCTAGAGAGTGAAGGCAAAGCATGTGGCAGGCATTTTGCAACTGCATACTATTCTAGAGTGGAAGTGAGATACTATATCCATCGATTTTATCATAGGGTTGCCTATGTCATCATAGTGACATGATTGTATCATGGTGACCATGGACAATTTGTCTAAGGTAGCACATTTTTTTCCCATGAGAACGTCCTACACAACTTCTTCTATAACACATGTTTTCTTGGAAGATATTGTTCAATTGCATGTAATCCCTCGTCAAATTATATTGAATAGATATCCAGTCTTTACTTTGTCACCGTGGACATCTCTCCAACATGCTCCATCAATTTTATCATAGGGTTGCCTATGTCATCATAGCGACATGATTGTATCATGGTGACCATGGACAATTTGTCTAAGGTAGCACATTTTTTTCCCATGAGAACATCCTACACAACTTCTTCTATAGTACATATTTTCTTGGAAGATATTGTTCAATTGCATGGAATCCCTCATCAAATTATATTGAATAGAGATCCAATGTTTACTTTGTCACCGTGGACATCTCTCCAACATGCTTTGGGTTCATAGCTCAATTTTAGTTTATCATACCATCCAAAGACTGATGGTTAGAAAGAGAGAGTGTACTAGGTTCTGGAAGACATGTTTCCCATGTATGTGATGGATGTGTAGGTGAAGTGGGAGGACTATATGGACCTTGTTGAGTTTTCCTATAAAAATGGGTACCACAGTTCTCTTGGCATGTCACCTTTTCAAGTCGTGTTATATGATAGACTATGTCATACCCCTTTGAGTTGGGATCATTTAGAGAACTAAGTAATTTTAGGTCCAGAGATGCTTTAGGATATGGAGCAGCAGGTTGTTCGTATTAGAGAGTATTTGGTTTCTACTCAGGACAGGCATAAGAAATATGCAGATGCCAATAGGTTGGATGATCAATTTTTAGTTGGTGACAAGGTATTTTTGAGAGTGTGCCTGAGGAAGAGCCTCATCCATTATGGGAAAGGCTCTAAGTTGGTGCGACATTTTGTCAGACCATTTGAGATCCTTGAAAACATCGGTCTTGTTGCTTATCAACTAGTGTTTTCACCTAGCCTATCGTACAGCCATGATGTTTTCCATGTTTCTATTTTGAGGTTTTATATTCTTGATGTGACCCATGTAATTAACCTGGATAATTTTTTGATGGAGGACAGATAACTTTCTTTGGAGCCCATCTATATCCTTCAGCATTGGAGTTTGTCCCGTAGAGGTTAGGATCTAGAGCAGGTAAGGGTCCAATGGGACCTGAACAATGAGAGTTATGCTACTTGGGAGGATGTTGTACAGTTGAGAGATTTGTACCCTTATCTTTTTGTAGGCTTCCAAGAGTAAGCCTATGCCTAGTGGGGGAGAATGTAGTGCCTCCCATATTCACATTTTGTACCTTGTTATATTTTGGATTCGAGATATATTTTGATACTAATGTTGGATGACATCTAAGATGACCTAATTGTTAGATACTATATTTTAATTACCAATATTATAGATGTTAGATACTATGATGCTCACTTTGATCATATTTGTATGATGATGCTTATTGATGTGACATGATGCTTTATGATGATATCAGGTTATTTTGTATTAGGACATATACTCTATTTATGATTATATGGTGGACTTTTGGATTCTAGATACTATGATTCGATGCTATGTATATTTGCTTCATTCTTGCTTTGAGATGTTTTATGATGCACTGAGTGATGTAAATACATTATTTTGATGTAATTAAATAAATGATTAATTACTTGATTTAATGCATTTATCACTTCAGCTATATTGTTATATGCAATTGCACTTGATCGTTTAATGTATAGGATTTATATCCCCGACAGTGACGCATGGAGTTAGTAATTAGGTTGTTTATATCTAAAAAATGTCATCCCTATATGGGCAATGTATCTTATTTAATTGTTAATTAAACCCTCCGGTGATTTAATAAATTTGGATTCATTTGCATTTGTGATTAGACCAGTATTGTGTCTATGCATTTGGGTATCCGCATTTGTCACAGAAATTATTAAGTAATATTGTGATTTAATGTTTTTAAGGGTATTTTGGTTTTTGATCTTGTTATTTTAATTAATGGTAGCTTTTCCATAGTTGAATTTCATTTAATTAGAATAGCCCAATTTTGTCTAGGTTAAAAAGGGATTTATTTTAGTGAGCCTGTAATTTTCTTGTTTTAATATTTCACTTTTAAAGTGAATATATATCCCAAAAAGGGAATTATTCCCCACTTTTCACTTTCAAATTAGAAATTTGAGAGCAAAATCCCAAATCCTCTTCAGGAGGTATTTTTGTTTTACTTGTTGCAGGAGCTACGGGCGTGGGATCATCACAAGATTGATCTTGTTGGATCCATCTCAGGGAAACCTTCATTTGTCGAGTCTTTTGGCAACTTTCACAGAGTGATTATTTTATCACAGGCATTCTTGTTTTGCCTCTTTCGACTGTGAGGTAAGGCTCTTCCATTTTTTAATTTTTACTCCATTTTTTAGTCCTTTTTTGGTACCAATATGTTAGGAGGTAGAGAACTAGTGTTCTCCATTTCTATATGCTAGCTCTACCCATTTGGGTGGGTATGAGCATTTATGGATTTTTGGCATGAGGGTTTTGGGGTTTTGGATTGTTATGTTAACCATTTTTACATACAAACTCCAAACTCAAATTTTATTGGATATCTTGGGTTTTATACCTGATTGTGAAAAGGGTTTTAATTTCGTTGATTTTTGTCAATGTTGGTTTTGGGCAATTTTGACTTCACCTCAATTTTGTGTGCCACCCAATTTTCTTGGATGTTTCTTGGCACTGGTGTTGGTCATGGACTCAAATTATCCATGAGGAATCCAATCTAACCATAAATGTTTCTTCTATATTGGGATTTGTGTCAAATCCATACTCTGGGCTATGTGCTTGGTTGAGTGAATTGATACTTGGTATTTTATTTGTTTCTCATCTAGCCTTGTTTATGATTACCATGTAGTTGGTGTGCCCACTCATGAGCACATAAGCGTGCTCTTGTCAGGTTCTTGCAAGGATCGAACTCCTAGTTGCTTTCAGTTGAGTTATATTCATTGGGGTTGGATTAGGAAACTACATTGCCTACGGGCACGCATCATTTGATGAGCATGGGTATGTAGGGAAGACAAGTGGAGGGGCTTCTCTCATATATCCTAGCATATCTCGACATGGTAAACATGAAGAAGTTTCTAATAAGTGATAACTTAATGAATTCATGGGTAATTAAACTAAGATAAGAAAATATTATATACCTGTACGGCTAATCCAAAGGTATGTGCCTGTTCAGTTTATCCAAGCGCCAAGTGTGATGGCCTCCCGAGGGAGAGTTTCCACACGATGTTTAGCTTGGGTTCGATGATGCCAAGCGATCTACTCTCCACCAAAGTCCCTACATAGTAGACCCATAGCGTGTTTGACTAGGACCTATTGTATTGCATTATCTCATGATCTTAGTTTTAGTCCTCTATATTGTTTAGTGTGAGTGTTAGCCATGAATGACTGTATTGTGTGTGTTTAAGGTCAAATCACTATCTCCATCAGCATAGCAGGAGTGGGCCTAGGGGTTCCATGTGGTTGGGAGGCGTAGCTACCTTTACCACTGCTAGGGACCAACGTATAGATTTGGCCTTCATCCATGTTCAGTTCCAAAGCTGGATGCTTATGTGGTTCTTCATATCTTCCAGAGTATGTTTCCTATGTGGTTTATGTTATTTTAGTTTATTGAGATAGTTGATTTATGCACATGTATGTTTATTGTAATGTTACTTTCCTGCATGATTACACTTGATGCTATGGAATAGATGGTTATATGTTTAATTCTCCTCTATTTGCATGTCATTTTTATTTCCATATTTTTTAGTATCTAAGCCTCAATTTATGTGTTCCTAGTACTCCCCAGTGTGGAGGAATTATTCTTACCATGCTTCCATGTAAGAATTTCTTATTTTTTGTCATCCTTTTTTGCGTTATAGATGTGTTTCATCACACGAGGAAAGCATTCTCTTGTGTGGGCCTTGTTAGATGCTCGCAAGAGAGTACTCTCATGTGCAAACTAGTGTTTTCTTGCATGAGAAAGTACCAGCTCGCATGGCTAGGAACTCTCTTGCATAGTCAAATGTTGAATGCCCAATCGCATGGCCGAATGTCTAGTCGCAAGGAGGAAATTAATTTTCCTTGCACAGAGTGTTTCCTCGTGCAACAGTGAGTTTCCTTGCATAGGGTGATGTGTGCATGTGTTCACTTGTGCTAGCTTGACTTTTCATACTTCATCACATAGAAGACAAACAACCTTTCTATGCATCTTCCGAAAGTGTGTTTGGGTGTCTTGGACACCCTATTGGGTTGTGCACCTTCCTAGGTCTTGACAGATCAAAGATTAAGGGTTTCTTGTTTTCTTAAACTTTCACAGTTGGTTATTAAATGCGTTAGTAAGTAGTGACACTTGGAGATCGTTGGATGCTTTGATTGCTTGGTTAAGTCTTCTATTGTGATCTTTCAATCAATTGCACATTGATGTTGTTTGAATCCATGCTTGTTACTTTAAAAATAAAAATGTATTGGCTTTATTTATCCTTGTTCCAAGGATCTCTAGGTGGGGCATTAAAATACTAGTAGTTGGGAGCACTTTGAGGAAGTCCACTGGTCTATGAACTATCTTTCAAAGAGAAAATTTCTACATAATGTTTATTAGGTGTCACATTAAGTGGGGGTGTTGGAGTTAATGTTCCAATTATAGTGAATAAATCATATCTAATTATGTGTGTTGCATATGTAGCAAAGAGTTTGAGTTGTAAACAATGTCTAGTTGTAGATCTATGTCTCTCATATTCAATTAGGTATCAAGTTCATGTTTGTGATGTCAATCATAAAGTAGTTTTTTGTTAATCTATTTAGCTGTAATTTAGGAATATTGGTGGGTCAATCTATTGTATAAATATGCATCCATTATTAAAGAATAACAAGCTGAAATAACATATTATTTCTTTGTTCTATCTTCTCTATTTCTCTTTTTTTATTTTTCTAATAGGGTAACGGTTATGGAGAGAGAACACTCTTATTAAGAAAAGTGTGATAACTTCCTAAGAAAATAGTAATAATAATAATTTGAGAGGCGATTGCATGCAAGGGGCATTAGAAACTTCATATACATGCTACGACATGGAAATGTAACATAATATTAAGACACATTAGATAATGGCAATACAAAACCCTTTCTTATAGCTTTAAACACTACCAATCACTTCTGTTGCAGCAGCTAGAATGAGTTTAGCACCAATAGTGTTGTAACAGGTTCAATATTTTCTATGAGAATGAGGGAGCAGTGATCTTTTGAAAAGATGACAT